>JARBWK010000002.1:74877244-75477244 GCA_030556195.1 Anolis apletophallus
AAAGTGTTGTGGCAGCTTCCATTTACCGGGGGAGCCAGCCACTACATTTGACTGCAGTGAAACGCAGACGGGAGCACCTGGAAAGCCAAGGGACCTGACAGCACATAACACACCTGCGACAGGAGTGATGACAGCAGGACTACTTGATCTCTCTGTGTGTTTTTTCCCTTTTCTCTATGTTTTCTTGGAATTGTGTGCCAATATAGATATGCATCTAGTAATACTAATAATTACTAATTCTATTCCTATATTTTTACTTCATTTCTTTTCCTGGTATGACCTGGATCAGTATTACTTTTAAAATTACAGCCAGGGTCATTATAGGCAAAAAGTAAATCAGTTTCACCAGGAAAAGTAACTCATTGCTAAAGTAGCTAATTAGAAGTATCACTTTACTTCCTAGCTCTGCAAGTATATGTGCAATTATTTTTATGTTCACATTTTCTTTGTTTGTTTAGCTCTTACTATGCTTCATACCCTTTGAGCTTATCCTACTGCTATTTCTTTTACCATTCTGGTTCCTTAACATTTTTCAAAAAGAAAATGAAAGAAAGAAAGAACATAAAAAGCAAAGCATTGTCCCACTGAATCCCACTGAAGTGTTGAGACCAACTCAAAGTAGCTTGTTCCAGACCTCCAGTAAAAGGTAGCCTTGTCCATATACAAAAATTTAAAGACTGCAGGGTCTGATGATAGTGAAAAGACGGGGACATTTTTAATCTCATTTGAATCATCTTTGATTAACACGTAAATTGTACATGCCACAATAGTTGTCACATATTCCTCTTTTGAAAAGTTCCCACTTTGCAAATTTGCTATTATGTGTCTAATAGTCAAGGGATACATTATTGTAAAATACCTTTCATAACAGGTAGAAAAATATCTGAGATTAATGCTGCAGTGATTATATTCATTTTCAACTGTTATACAGCTGAAAATTCTGCATAGTTGATTTGCAGGAGAAGGAATCTCATCAATATTGTGAATTTCCCTGCAATGCCCTGCCGTCACCAGCAAACATTGACTAAGTATGTGTCATACTTCAATTACTTTCATACTAACTTCCTAGGGTCTGACAATAGAGCTAATTTGGTACAAGAAATGATAGATGACTCATCCCTTTATCATATATCACTGATGTTCTAGAATATTCTCTGTAATGAGTGGAGAATGACAATTTTTTTTAAAAAAAGCCAGTTTTTATAAAGGTGTGGAACATGTTCAAAGCTATCAAAAATATTGGATGGTTGCAAAATGCACTGTCAGTTACTTGATGAAAAATAAGGCCTCTGGAAAAAGAAATAATTGATAGGATGAAAATGGCATTTGTTTAAGTTTTCCTCCCACTTGTTAGTCATTACTTTGCAGTAGAAAGGTAAGAAGGTTATGTTTGTGTTTAACATTGGAGCAAGGACTTACTGTCCAAACAGAGGAACATTTGAATTAATATCATTGTCTGTAACTGATAAATCTAAGGAAAGGAAAGTTGGAATATAATGTTGAAAGAGAACCATCCTTCAGAACAAAGCACCCATATAAATAAATGTTCAAGGTTACCAACATAATGATATTTATTTGGGTCCTTCCTACCTTTCCTTCTCCTTTTCTATTGTTTCTGCTCTGTCTTTGCCACAACTACCTGTGTAGGATTTCTAAAACAAACCGGCTCCTCTTTCAGATGGATAAATACTATATTAAGATTCTAATTTTGGGTAGGATCTTGGAAAATCTTATCTTGATAAGGGAAACATTAGTGAGAAAGCGGCTTTGCTTATAATTACATTTTCTCCAAGAGTTAGAACTTTATCTCATGTTACATCTATTGCCACATAAGCACAGTTCAGGCACAAGCAAATCATTTTGCATCATTTGTAGAGAAAAGAATCATAGATTTGGAAGAGACCTCGTGGGCCATCCAGTCCAACCCCCTACCAAAGCAGGAAAATCACAGAGGTTAAAACAATCCATTCACTGCCTCTAAAATCTTCTCATCCTTCTTCAGTGTTCCATATTAATCAAATCCAGACCCATAATTGAACAGGTCTTGGGTGGTCTATAATTCAAGGCTGACCTTCAGCCCTCTCTCCAGCGGAAGGATTCAGTTTTCACAAACTCTGGAAAATGTGAGAGATACTAGCTGAATAATTAGTATCCAAAAGCAAAAACATGTCTAAAGATACTACAATCTGTGCTCTTCAAACATAGAGAGGACAGATAGTCTTTTTATCCTCTATTTTGTAGTCTTCAGTACTATCTGCAGAGAAAGACCAACAAATGGGAAATGACAAGAATGCACACTGTTCCTACATTCTTAGAGGGACATGCAAACTAGCAAATGCTGAACATCGGTATAATTAGACAACTGCATCTTAAAACCTTGTCACACAGCTCCAAATTAGCATCCTAGAATGCTTAGAGCCAATTTTGGGGACATAAGGTGAGGGAGCTGTGCACGGGGCAACATTTGCCCCACAGCTCCCTCTTTTTCCCCCAGAAGCCAGGCTAAGTGGGTCACTTCACCTGACCTTTATGATGATAGTTTGGTTTGGCCTTTATGATAAGATAGTTTTATTGTTTGACCCAGGGCCGTAGCCAGGATTTTGATTCGGGGGCTGAGTTTGGTTCGGGGGCTGAGACGGGGTGGAAGAGGGTCTACCCTAGCAAACCTTTTGTATTGTTATCCCAATAACCCCATTAATGTGGGATATAATGAGCATGGTGATCAGATCATGATATTTATAAACATAACAGTTTAAATAATGTACCAGTAAGGCCTTTTTGCGGACCACCCTGAGAATTTCGGGGGGGCTGAAGCCCCCTTAGCCCCCCCTGGCTACATGCCTGGTTTGACCCAATGCATACCCTTTAAAATTGCTGATAACATATTTTGCTTCAGTTACCCAGCTCCTGTATCATGGCTCTTCCTAGTTGGGAATCTAATTAATCGTGCAATGGTTCAACTGTCTCCCTGGACAATTTCCAGTTTCCAATACATATTCTTTAAGGAAATTAAATTAAATTAAAGCACTGCTATTCCACTTTAAATCCTATGGTTGCCTCCTGTTGAGCCCTCTAGAGAGGGGCCTTTAAAATTATCAGCCAGAGAGATCCTGGGCCTCACTAAACTACAAACCCCAGCCATAAGATGTAGTGGAATGACAGTGCTTTAGCAGTTTAGTGTGATAATCTCCTAAATCTGTTGGTGCTAATAAGAATATGGATCTCAATACCCCACCCTCCTCCAGTCCCCCATCTCTTACATACTTACATTTCCTCTGTGCAGGTTTGTGTGGATTTTGTTCCCCACATGTAGGAAAGATTTTGCATTCATGAAAGAAATCTTCTTTGCTTTGAGAGCTACCTTGATACTCCCTTTAACAATGTTCTTTATTTCTTGAATGTGTAGTATCCTTCCTCATTTGTGGTATCGATTACAACTGAGCTTCTATTATTGTGGTTTTCTGTGATGGCTAAATACTTTAAAGGGATTTGCCCTTTTCAACTCTTCCTGTCAACTTCACTTTAGTAGTAGAAGTAAAATTGGTAAAATTGTCTTTTAAAAGATTTTTAAAAAATCTTTAAAATGCCTATTTAAAAACACACAGCCACAATATTAATTGGATTAGCCCTCGGTTAACTTTCAAAAACAGTACAGCACAATGTGATTTTAACTATCTGTTGGAAGCTCAGAGAACAGGAGCCAGCCCAAAACTTGGAAACAAATTGCTAATTCACTAGCTTTTCTCCAATCCTGCATTCACTAAATTTACTAATATTAGAATTTGTTAGAATGAATAGATCACCCTTTATTGGCATTAGTAAAACCAAAACAAGATTTTGAATTGGAGGAAATGCACTGAAACATGTTACTTTGGAGGTTATCTGTTTGCTTTATCATGGCTGTCTATGATTATGTCTACATGGGTCAAACAAAATGGACTTCCTTTGCAACTACTGCAAGAAGCTCACACAATATGTGCTGGATAAGCAGCATAATAGCTGCTTCTAGCCATTTATCTGGCAAAAAGAGATCTCACTCTGAAGCTTCTAGGAAGCTCAAGAGCAGGCGTGGGCAATTGCCAGCCCTCCAGGGGTTTTGGACTTTAACTCCCAAAGATCCTAGCCAGTTTACCAGCTGTTAGGATTTCTGGGATTTGAAGTCCAAAACACCCGGAGGGCCGGCAATTGCCCACGCCTGCTCTAGAGCAATGGTTCTCAACCTGTGGGTACCCAGATGTTTTGGCCTTCAACTCCCAGAAATCCCAACAGCTGCTAAATTAACTGGGATTTCTGTAAGTTGTAGGCCAGAACACCTGGTGACCCACAGGTTGAGAACCACTGCTCTAGAGTGACCTCTGTGTTTTTGGATCTGGCCCAACACAATGTTTACACATTAAACAGACCCACGGTTGGCCATATGGATAAGTGTCCTGTTGTTACTTCATCAAAAGCCACATTGCCAGCAAGGCTCTTCCAGGAAGCTGCCTTAGGACAGTGAAATAGCAGAGGTGATGCAATTTGAATGCACTGTTGGCCATCTGGACACCAAAAATGCTGCCAGGGATGTTCCCATGATGCATCTGGAGCAGCTCCAGAGCACAGTACTCTGGATTATTTCAGTAGACATAGATATAGCCTTTGAGGGTTGGATAAAACTCAGAAACACTTATGGTCTTTCTGCATGTTATCTTTTAGACCTGAAAGGTTGTTACATATTCTCCCCCACCACCTAATAACCTGCATGGAAATTGGTGTGATCTTTCTGAAAGGTTTGAGATGAATTGTGAGTCCTCATTTTCCCTTTCTAGTGTTTTTACTTTGGTTTCTACTATATATTATTCTTTATTTTGTTATTGTTCTGTTATTTTCTAATATCACTTGTGGTGAGTTGCAATGGAATCCTTCTTAGTTTTCTGCTCTTCTCCACTGCTTCCCATAAGCCATGGAATGGCCATTCAAGGGGGATTTTGCAACAGACCTGTGAGGCCTGGGCTGGTGATTGGGAAACTGTCATTAAATCCTAGAACCACTTATATTATCCTAGGCAATCTTTTCCCTGGGTTTAATGTTGCATCAAAAGCAGAAATACCATACAAAAAGTAGGGACACTTCAATGTATTTTAGCAAACATTTTATTCATAAGAAATGAATAATGGACAACCAGGTCAGATAGTTTTTGCATTAGGAAACAAACACAAGAAAGGGATCAAGAAAGAGAATATTTTTGAAAGTGCCAGTAAAATTAGGGATCAATGATGATATCTTTATCACTTTCCCAGCCTCCCGCAATTAAGAAAGATAATATCAGATCTGTGAAACTATACACTGCCCACATGCTATTAAAATAATTTTCTGATTTCGAGTTGGATATGATTTGTCCCTTTCTATTGCTGCAGGACTTTTCAATCTCAATGCTATCTAATTCTGTTGTCTATGTAGTCTAGTCTTCAAAAACAAAAATACTGTCATTTTATTGTTACACCAGCACAGTTAATATCTCTGCTTTGGTATCAGTATCTGACAATACATCTGAATAACATATGTACAATCTACCTTCTGACAGTTCCATAAAAGCTCAAAATATGTTTGTCTGATAAGAATAAATCTTTTTATTGGCATTTACTTTATTAGTTGTTCTGACAATTACATCTATGGCAAAAAAAACACCCTATCCTGTCCTGTTTTATTTAAATGACTTTGTTGCATACATTAAAAAACCCATATTAATATGAATCTTATCATTTTTGTACCAGTTTATGAAAAGGATGGGCTGTCTTCATGGATTTCACAGCTTTTGTTTGCTTTAAAATAATCTGATTCAGCACCTAATTTATTCCAAGAAAACATTGTTTTGACAAGCTTCAGTAGATGAAATATTAATAAAGGAAAGGAAAAAAGGGGGAAGATAGGCAACAAAGGATTGATTGAACAACTTCCAGAAAAGAACATTTTAATTTTAAACTCCTGGGCAAGGGGCATTAATCGCTCCCTTTGTGTGCTCTTTAACTTGTGCTACAGTGACTGACAACTGTGCAGTTAGTAATTAACCCAATGAACATGTCCTGTCACCTCAGGCAGAAAACCTTGCTAGACGCAAGGCACTGCAGTGGGAGAGGAGAGGAAAAAACAGTCTGTTACATTTAATCTGTTCATGCTGACTTTTGTTGATACACCAATGGAATGCTGAATTATTAAAATAATGATTTGAATTATTTTAAGACAGGGAGATTTGGGTGTATGGGTGCAGAACTGGCCTTACTAAGGACATCATACTTTCCCCTCAAAGGGCAACTGTTTGTTTCCTGTCTGCCAATTCCCTGTTCTTTTCTTTTCACCTTTAGTTTACTTGAAAGGCAGAGTCATTCCCGAAAGAAATAGTGTGAGGAGGCTCTGTTGCTGCCACCAGCTGGATTTGTCATGCCATTGCCCATTTTTGAATGCTCAGTATTTGAGAGGAAGGAACTGACAAAGTCACCTCAGAGTACTGCTTGCCAAAGAAAACCTTATGAAATGCATGGGGTTACTGTAAGATGATAGGAATCTTGAAGGCACACACATACATTTTCCAAAACCAACAATTACCCATTCACGTTCTCTAATCTTTTGACATCTGGAAAAAATGCTCAGTAGGAGCTGATTACTTTTCTTCTTATTTCAAGTTGTGCTAGGGTTTAAAATTGCTTGTAATTAGCACACTTTCACTAAGGGGTAGAAGAAAGCATCTGCTAATCTTGCATGCACAGCACTGATGTGGTCACTCCGATTCCCATGGCCGAGTGGGCATTTAAAATGTCGATGAAGATGAATGTATAGACACACAGAGATGCGGAAGCCTTTTGCCTTTGACCAAGGAACAAACTCAGTCGTTTGTCTTTTGCAGAGTTTATAGAAAAGCACATATATACATATTCCAATTGTTCTCTTTGAGCCACAAGCCTTGTAGGACTCCAATCTCCTTCCACCAAACTCCTCCAAATGCACCGCCCATCTCTACACTTCTCCAACAAACCTCTCCAACAACCCACAGCAAGTAGTAGTACTTTTTCTCCTTTATTCCCCTAGCAGCTGCCCCACAATGTTAGCCAGGTGGTTTGGCTATCTCTACATGCTGCCTTGATCCTTACATCACTTACTGCTTGTAGCTTAAGAAATGAACTCTAACACAAACCCTGGTCTCCAGGGTGATAGTCCAATATTCAAACCACTCCACTACATTGATTACATTACAGACTCCAGTACTGAGCTCTTGATCCAGGTGACATAGCACCTGAATCAAAATAAGTCATCACTGTTACTTACTTCTCAAATCTATTTAGGTCATACGCAGACTTCTTTCTGCCCTTTCTGCCACTGCTCTCCTCTTTCATCAGTTCAGAACATTTTCCCCTTCCAACTGTGGCCGTTCAAACTCCTCCTCACCTTACTGCCTGTTCTCAGTCATGACAGTCATTGATGATCAATCCCACTCCTATTTGCATAGTGGCAAAGAGTAGGAGAAAGAGATGGATCCCATGAACTATTGTTTTTAAATGTAGGTCTGTGCCAGAATTCCTCATGGGATGTATTAAAGGTCAACGGCTTTCTGGTATAGATATATTTTCGGTAAGAGAACAGATGTGGGGGCACAAACATTCCTTTCAAGAAATAAGATTACAATGGGGAGGGCTTCAATTGGCCTCAAATCCTTTTAAACCCAGAATACTTTGCTGTAAAGAAGGATGTACCTTTACTGATGTTGAGCTAGAAAATAGGGTGATATATCTAAAGGGGGATTAAACATCTTGTGAAGAGTTCAGAATATTTTTATCCTTCAATTCATACAAAAGAATGTATGTCATTCCTCAAAGTTCATCATTGAAAGTAGAGCTGTTGTGACCTGATAGGAAAGGAATGAAAAAGACCAAATGATGTTCTGGAGGATGTTTGTCTAAAGTTTAAAGGGAGCTGAGGTTTATTTTGACCCATGTGCTACCCAATATGAATTCAGATTTCACTTAATATTCATCTAATTTTAGTGGCAACTCTTAGGATTGGGTTGTGTAAAATTATGTTTACGAGATACGAAACTGGAGAGTATCTTTAATGGTCATGCAGAAGAAGGAATGTCAATAGGTGATGTTTGTTACTTTACTGTTATCTGGAGCATATTTATTTATTTATTTACGTCATTTATATTACACCCTTCTCACCCCGCAGGGGACTCAGGGCGGATGACAATGCACATATACAGGCAAACATTCAATGCCATTGGCATACAACATATATAGACAGAGCACAACCACTGAGTGTACAGGGGGCCTTTCTATTTTTCACTCTGGCAACTGTCTGTAAAATGTCAGCAATTCTCACAACAGAGTTACTGTAAATCATTGTTAAAATTAAGAATAATTTGCAAATACAGCTAAGTCAAAAGTCTATGCCAGAGTACAAGGCACAAAGCCTAGGGAGCAGAAAGTTATAATTAATTCATTTTTATAGGATACAGTCAAGACCTCCACATTTGCCAGTTTGACTTTTGCAAATTTGATTATTCATTGATTATTCACCCAGTGGCACAGTGGGTTAAACCACTGAGTTGCTAAATTTGTTGACTGAAAGGTTGTAGGTTCGAATCCGGAGAGTGGCGTGAGCTCCCGCTGTTAGCCCTAGCTTCTGCCGACCTAGCAGTTTGAAAACATGCAAATGTGAGTAGATCAATAGGTACCACTCTGGTGGGAATGTAATGGCGCTCCATGCAGTCATGCTGGCTACATGACCTTGGAGGTGTCTATGGACAATGCCAGCTCTTCGGCATAGAAATGGAGATGAGCACCAACCCCCAGAGTCAGACACGACTGGACTTAATGTCAGGGAATTCTGACATCCTCTAGTGCAATTCTGTGATGAGAATCAGCTGTAAGGTGACCACAGAATTGGAGGACCTGGAGATGTGTCCTCTCAGGTAAACAAAATAGCTGGTTTTATATGGGGGGGGGTTACTACTATGCAGGTCCTATTACACTAAACCCAGTGACTGCAGAAGGCTGATTTTATATAACTGCATTGCATTCACATTATAATTCAAAAGAAAGTAATTTTTTTTCTATTTTTATGGTATAACATTCACATTTTAGTTGCTTTTATAGTTATGAGAAGTGTCATTAAATGGTGGAAGAAGAATGCTTCATAGTTCAAGTGTTTTGTGCTGCAATTCATTTAAAAGAATGCAAAACATGTGGGTTTAAAAAGCAATTTGAAACACTTTAAGAAATAGAAAACATAGTATTCTTTAAAATACTGAAACTGTAAATATAAACAGTGTAAAAAGGAGGCCTTGGAATTATGTGACAGCTGTCAGCCTGAACAACTTCAAGGCAGGATTAGACAGATTCATGGATACCAAGTGTATCGGTAGTTACTGAAAAGGACATTCAAGTGCCACCTCGGAGTTGGTTGAGGTAGGCAGGATTTCCCTGGGTACTGGTTGTGGGGGGTCGGGAGCAGGTCAGGGTTTTGCCCTCCCTTCTGCTCGAGATCCCCGTGTACAACTGGTGGGCCACTGTGTGATACAGAATGCTGGACTAGATGGGCTGAGGTCCGATTCAGCATGGCTCTTCTTATGTTCTTATGTTCTTATAACCATAACTAATTTGAGATTTTAAAACCGCACTTTCTGAGCTCTGTCATAGGCCCCACCTACACTTCCATATAAATCCAGATTACCTTCTTTGAACTGGATTATATGACAGTGTAGACAAAGTAGGTAATCTGGGATCATATCCTGAGATATAGGGCAGTGTAGATCCAGTCTTAGTACAGGTAACAAACTTCTTGTGGTATGTAGAATGGCTCAGCACCGTTTAAAAATAAACATTCAAAACCCAGTGTTTCAGAACCAAAAGAAGATGCCTGCCCTCTCATTGAACACATTTGGCATATTTTAGTAATTGCCCTTTTTTCATAAACCAGGCTTTGTGCCAGCACCTGGTCCAGGAGAAAGAGTTTTATTTGAATTTATCATTACATTTTTTAAAATAATGCAATTAGCAAATCAATCAAACAAACCAACAACAAAAAAGCCGTACTAAATTTTACATAAGATCATTTGAAAACAATCACACTTAACACTTAGGTAATACTTTCATTAGTGATATAACCCTTTACAATTTTCTGCATAGAATTTGCACAATATATTTTTGTGCCGGGAAATTGCATTTTCTGTACAGAAAATGATTCTCTGTGTAGAAATATTGGCTGAGATCCTGCACTGGAGGATGGCTAAAACAGAAAGACGCATTTTCTGTATATATATAAAAACAATATTTTTGCAGTTTCACAGGAAATAGCAAAAAAAAATCATGATGTATCTTAGCACAATAGTCAGCTTTCCTCAAAATGTGCTCCGCAGAGCCCTTGGGGCTCTACAAAGCCTACTGAGGAGCTCTATGCTTTCCTCCTCTCCCTCCCTACTCTAGTCCAGCCTGTTGTGCATGCATGCCCCAACCTTGCCTGCCTCCCTCCCTGCCTGCTTGCCTGCTTGCTCACTTTTGCATAAAGGATTGTCCTTCTGTGGCCACTCTCCAGACCTCAACAACCACAAGCAGGCTAGAAATCAAATTTCATGTAAATATATATTGTAAATAAGTTCAAACCACAATTCCTTATTGATAAATATATACATGCAAGGAAGGAGGCGCACTTATACATTACCCAATGGTAAGTATTCTCATTAGTATCAACAAGACATAGTCCCCATAAGATGATAGTCCTTTGGTAGTCCAATAAATCAGATTATATTTCCTTATTTGAAGAAGAGCGTGTCTCAGTCCAAAAATAAATTTTCAAAGTTGGAAAAGCAGTATTAATATCTCCAGACCTAGCACCGCCATCTTTCCTTCTCTCTCTCTTTCTCTGTTATTTCCCTCATGATGGTGCCTCTCCTCCTCCTCCCTCCCCCTCCCAGCTTTCCCTCCTCTTTCCTGCTCCACCTACCCACCCACCCACCTGCCTTGCTGCCAAAAGCCTTTTTTTCTCTCCTTCCTCACCACCCAGATTCCTTCCCTTTCACCTTCCTTGCTTCCAAAACAGGATTTCCCTCCCACCACTCAGGGGGTATTTTGATTGTGTTTTTCCTGCATGGCAGAAGGCAGTTGGACTGGATGGCCTCTGGGATTTCTGCAATGATGATTATGATGATTATTATTATTATTACAAAGGCTGAATGGCAATCTGCCGGGGATGTTTTGATTGTGCTTTTCCTGCATGGCAGAAGGGGGTTGGACTAGATGGCCCCTGGGGTCTTCCACTGAAATATTGTTAACTTTATGTTGGCCAAATTGGTTCTTCATTTTAAATATTGTATTGTTCTTTCTTCTCTTGTTTTGCACTGTTTGAATTAGTTCAGACAATTCTGCTTTTCTTACATGGCAGGGAGTTGGATTAGGTGGCCCACGTAGCATCTCCCAACTCTTATTATTCTAAATATGTATACAAATAATTAAAACTATAACTAAACAATTATTAGACATTCTATAATCCTTCAAACTTTCCATATTATAAACATTAAAAGTTAAAATCAGTCTAACCTTCCCCATTCTTCTCTATCCTGACTTCAGTTGAAAGCAAATGTATTTTTGTTTTAATTTTATAATGTAGGCCATCTTTATCTTACATTGGGATAATAGATCAATCAATCAGCCAACCAATCAAATATTTAAGAAATTTCTAGGAGTTTTTTTTTTCAAGATTCTTAGTCAATCCAGGTTTTTCATCATCAGTGTTTTTAAGATACCCAAGAAGCATATTTGGCTATTTTTGAATATATCATTTCTTACTTTGAGTATGTTCAAGGTCCCTCTCACATTTAACATCTCAGAATTTCCTTTGAAAATGCACATCAGTATTATATGATAGTAGCAGAGAAATATTTTTGGGGCAGTCGGGGTGGGGAAAACATGTAAGATATATTGGGGAATGCTTTACTTTCTGGGGAGAGATGACAAAATATCTTACACTGGTGCTCTCATTCTAAGCATATATTTTACCCCTATTGCTTTTATTAGAGTTGATTTCTAAATAAAAATGCCAGATCTCTCAGGAGCAGGTAGATGGGAATGTCACAGGTAAAGGTGGTGGCCCAGTGGCACATCCTGCCCAACACTCATAGTGGTTTAGAGTCTGCAACTGGCCATGCAGATTCCAGGGACAATGAGCCAGAGTACCCCACTCCATATCAGCATCACCATTTATAGGTGTAGGTGCATCCTAAGTCCAGTGACTTTGCATTGGAAAAATTTTATCCCAGTAATGGCTGTGAAAAAAAAGGTCATGCTCCCCTCCCTGTTTATTGTAATCAGGATTAAAAAAATGCACTTCTGCATTCATGATTAATCAAGGGGACAGAAGACATAACGATATCCTATGTATTAAGTGTATCATGTATTTCTGCACTGAGGTTTCTCATATCCCAAGGTCCTTTTGCTGGTTCATGGCTGAGATGTCTTATGAACCAGTGATTTTCTACTTAATGGCTTGCCCTCCTATTCAACAGTAATTGTGTTTTAGTGTTTAGGAAAGAAAATTTCTGAAATTCTTGGATGCTACAGTTGCTATTTCAAGGCAATAAATGTGATCAAAGTAGCAGAAAATTAACAGGATGGAAATAATTAAATGAAACCCTGTTGTTGGATTCATTTGGTAAAGTGAAGGAGATAAATGATCATGCCATATACAACTAAAATGCTTGAAAGTTTTGTTTCAGGGACTGAAAGATACATCACTGTGTATCTAGCCATTGGTTCTTTCTATATACATTGTATATGACCCCACATGATAGAAACGTTAAAAGAAGTCCACAAGGAACAGCTCAGATTAATGGGAAACTGAGTGGCTTCCTCATAAAATACTGCAGCAATATGGTAAAGGAGATAAACTAGAAAGCAGACTGTGAAAGACCAAAGGCAACAAAGCTGTAAAAAGCCAGACTCTGTCACCTAGTGTTCTTGTGATTTATTCTTCATAATGAGAGTTTGATGGGTCTGTCCAGATATGTAGCCATGGGGCCCAGCTAATAAACATTAACTTCCTGAGATTCTGTTTATTATCCTATGGCTAAGCCTTACCTTTCATATGACTTCTGAATGAAAAAAGGCAGGTTTTATAAGAAATAAACACACCAGGAGAGTAAGTTGTCCTCTGGCATGGGTGTATAGTGTTAAATAGCAAAACAATAATCTGAACCATATAGGTGGCTGCAGTATGAATGCCTTGATTTTCTTTTTCTAAACTATAAGTGTATGTTTCTGAGAGGCTGTCAACGGAGGCTCTGTCTTGACAATGTCTATGTGAACAATCTAATTCTAATCATTACATAGGCTGGTTTCTCAGCATATCATGATTTGCTGGCATGCAAAAAAACAAAACCCTCTCCATTTTGAAGAGGGCCTTGTGTCTGCTACCTTGTTTTCTCTCTATAGTCTGCACCAATTTCCTTTCCTTTTGCCTTTTCTCTCATTACAGCTTTGTCAGTTACGTCTGCTGTCAATATTGCCCTTCAATAGCACTGCAGTAGTACAGAACTCCTGGTCCATTTTCTCCCATGTGCACAATCTCTCTGTCCAAGCATTCAGTCCCAACACCTCTCTTTAGTTGGGCTTCTAATCTCCCTAGTATTAATGTGACATGTATTTTGGAGTTTCCACGTGGGACATATGTCTCATCTTCCCATTGCATGGGCTGGCCTTGATCAGCTTCACAACACATACCTCTATTTATTGCTTTTGAAACAAGGAATGAAAACCTGTGTGGTCATGTGCAGATGAATATGTCACTGCTGCTGTTCACTTACTGCCATCTCCTGACATGATATATGTTTGCCATTGGTGCAATTTGTCACCTGTCAGAGATTTGCGATTTCTGGGCACCAGCTAGATTGCTAGGCAGGTCTCCAGATTTGGCCTGTCTCTTTCCTTCTGCCTTTTTTCATTTTATCGTTTGTCATTTGACTTTCAGAATTGTTCCCCATAAGAATGTAGATGCTGCTGACTTCTTCTGTTTGATATGCTGTTACAGTTTAAATCAGAACTATAAAGTCGGCAGGATGGCCTTGCAAGCAAAGCATCCATAAAATCCAAATGATCACCTTGCATACAAAATACTCCAAGGTGTCACAATCAGATGACATTCAGCCTTTGTGTCCTGAATTCACTTCTAATCAGAGTATCATTGAGAGATAAGCAATGAAGCTCTCTCTGAGTCAATGAAACACATCCTTTGTCTTTCTCACAATAAGAATTTCTATTCCTTCAGTTTCAATAGACTGAGAATCACAAAGGCTGAATGAACCTGAAGCATTTGCATTGGATTTTACTGGTTCAACATAATGGGATGCTTTGCAAATCTACCTGATACGACTGATTTTTAATAAGAAATTATGCATCCTTTGTTGGGGAAGCAGGTTGGGAAGTTACGTTTCCTCAGCTCACTAGTCACAAAAGCTACTGAAATGATCTCAGAGCTAAAGTAAGCCTGCTTCTATTATAGTCAAGAGCAGAAAGCTGCTTCATTATTTTTGTCTATCTGGCTCAGGGTACAGACTACCAGTCGCTCCCCAGGGTTTTAGACCAGAGCCTTTCTCAGCTATCCCTTGAAATGGTAAGGATTCAACCTGACACCTAATGCACAAAAGGCATGTGTTGTTACATCTCAGACACTAACTGCACTGTATGCAGCTTTCTGTTTATTATAGCTGTTGCTTTTTCTATCTCTCCCCACCCCTGGGGTGTGAAATATATGTGCAAAATCTTGATACCACTAGGGATTTCTGAAAATAGATGTTCATTTTTTCTCTCCCAAACCACTTCTCCAACTTTATATATGATGTGTGTGTTGGGAGGAGAGGTATTTATCACATGAAGCCACTATATTAGAGCAGTCACATTATCATTAAGAGTGGATACTAGGCATGAGAAAAAAGTTATGAAAATCAAAAGAATTCGTAAGTGATTCGTATGTAATGGGACTTTCAAGTTTTTACGGATCGCAAGGCCAATCCCGGAAGTGGACTTTCTTTTTCGAACCCCCTGGGCCCAAAATTTCGTTAGAATTCTAAATATTTTGGAAGGCTCCCTATTACCCCCTCCAAAATCCAAAATCCCAGACATTACTCGTCTCGCCCCAGGGGGTGCCTCCTTCGGCGCCGGCTCCCTCCCCCTCCCTTCGGGGGGGTGGAGCCTCGGAGCGGCCTTCGGCGCCGGCTCCTTCCCCCTCCCTTCGGGGGGGTGGAGCCTTGGAGCGACCGTCAAGAGCCCCTAGACGAGCTCACAGGCGAGAGCGGCACCGCTCCGCTTCTGAGGACTCCAGCTCTCCTGCCTCCCCGCCTCCCGACTCAACCAAGAGGAGGCGTTGTTCCCCGGCGCCGGAAGATGCGGTACCGCATACAGGGCCAGTGGCGAGTACCTCCCTATCTTCCCCAGCTGAAGGTGCGCCTCCTCAGCAAGTACTCCCTATGATGCAGCCTCCTCCTCTGAGCTATGGGCTTCATCAGCTGCCCCCTTCAACAGGGCTTGCCACAGGGGCAGCACACATGTGGTACCCATCGGTTGGGAGTCTCCAATGGCAAGGGTTTCCAGGTGCATCAGGGATGCCTGCTGTACCACAATATGGCCATCCAGCCCCAGGTAGTAACCAGGGCTTTTGGCAAATGACCCCGCAGGGTCAATGTTTATACTTTGCCCCCTCGGTTCCACCCTTGGGGCCTCAGTGGGCTGCCTCAGGAGCATGTCGGGTCTCCCAGGGTCCTGTCACGGTACCACAACCACTGCCTCCCCTTCCTTCTGCTCAGCCTGCCTCAACGGCTCCTCCTGTTGGTCCGTCGACGCCAATGATGGCCCTTAGGCAGACAACCCTGTCGTATGAAGCCGTGGCCCCTCAGGTTCCTGCTGATGATCTCGCGTCATCTGATACTGACAAGGAAGGAGAGCAGGAACCAAAGGACGTCGAACAAGATCAGCAAATGCCGTCGGACTTCGCCAAGTTCGTGGCAACAATGGGCCGGATGATTAGCTCCTTAGAACTCCCAGCCACTGGAGCAGTGGACTCAGTCCAGGATCCAAGCTGGACTCCGAGGAACAGGGTGCTTCTCTGTCCACCTCCGTTCCCCCATCACCCTTTCTGATCAAGCTGATGGACGTGGAAGGTGTGCCTCCATATTCGGTGCAGGCTATTCCTCGCAAAGCGGAGGCCCTGTATAGGTGGACCTGTCGGGCGGTCGATTGGGTCCAACGACCACAGAAACCAAATACAGTGGTCGTGGACGTGGCGAAGGCCAAACGGTCTAAAGGGTCCAACCTAGCCCCTTTGGATAAGGACGGCAGACGGATCGACGCGATGGGCAAGAAGGCCCACTTGTCAGCAAGTATATTTGCGCGCATGGCCCACTACGCGCAGTATATGGCACGGTACCAAGTGTACCTGTGGGAGAAGGTTGTCCCTTTCCTGGACCTTCTTCCACCTAGTGAGCAAAGGTTTTCAAAGGCCTTCTCTGCTGAGGCCTGCCCATTGGCTAAGTTCCAAAGGACTTAGCCAAATACATGGCTGACTCCTCTGGTCGACTGTTCGCTAACGACGGCAATGCGCCGCGCCTGGCTACGCTCCTCGACGCTGTCGAAGAGGAAAATCTAGCAGAGGACATGCCGATGCACCATGATGGTGTGTTTAATCCGGTACGGATGTGGACCTAAAAGAGAAACACCAAACCCGGCAGGCGGCTCATCGCTTTGGATTTACAGCCCAGACCCCACAACAACCGAAGCAGCGATGGCAACCCGCGGGTAACTCCTTCCGTAGAGGTTTTGGGGGTTACTCCCGTGGCGGGGGCAGGAACCAATCATGGTCCCACAACCGCTACCAGGGGGGCCGCAAGCCATATTATGCCAACAGGCCCCGCCCGCAACCTTATCAAGGGGGTTCCAAACCCCAAGCTGCCTCCAAGCGGCGTCTTTGACGCACCCACTGACGATGAGTGTGAGGACCTACCACCGCCCCCCGTTGGGGCAGAGGGATGCGGTCTACTGGGCTGCATGGACTCTAGCCTGATTTTCTCCCAGAACCCTCCCTTGTTCGGAGACAGACTACAGAGTTTTTACCCTGTCTGGGCTTCTATCACGCAGGACTCATGGGTTCTGAGCATCGTGTATGGGGGCTACTTTATTGAGTTTGTATCCCTTCCCCCCGGTGGGCCTCATTAAATCAACAGTTCCCTCCTCAGTGTTGCTGGAGGAAGTTGAGATGTTATTAAAAAGGGAGCCATATCCCCTATTGTACCGTACCTGTATCAGAACTGTTTTTTCTCTAGGTACTTCGTGGTTTCACAAAGGGATGGAGGTTTTAGGCCTATCTTGGACCTACGAGGGGTGAATGAATATATTGTCCCGAAGAAGTTCAGGATGGTTACACTATCCTTGATGCTTCCACTTCTTGAGAAAGGCATGTGGTTCGCCACGATAGACCTTAGGGATGCCTACTTCCATGTCGCTATTGCTCCTCACCACCGGAGATTTCTCTCCTTTATGGTAGGCGACCGGGCGTTCCAATTTAACGTCCTCCCATTTGGTTTGGCCACTGCCCCCCGCGTGTTCACTAAGTGCATGGCGGTAGTGGCGGCCTTCCTCCGTACCCAAAGGATTACGGTTTACCCGTATATAGACGATTGGTTGGTCATAGGGGATTCCTATATCCGTGTACAAAAATAACCTATTCACCACGCTGTCTCTCCTACAGTCCCTAGGTCTGGTGGTGAACACGGACAAGTCCCAGTTAACCCCAACACGGAGGATCCAATTCATAGGGGCCGTGCTGGACTCTATGGAGGGCAAGGCCTACCTCCCCTACGACAGGTTCCTGGCCCTTCAGACTCTACTGCAGCAGGCCATCAACAGCCCAATGCTCCAGGCCAGACAGGTTCAGGTCCTCTTGGGCCATATGGCCTCCACTACTGCCGGAACCCCATATGCCAGGCTCCGTCTTCGGCCCCTGCAGTCGTGGTTCCTGGAGGTTTTCCGCCCAGGTTGGACAACCCGTCGTTGCTTCTATCCCTCCCCCAACCAGTCAAGGCTTCCCTTTGTTGGTGGCTGGACCCTGCCAATGTGTGTGCTGGAACTTCGTTCGACCCCCCGTCAGCTTCTGTGACCATCACTACGGATTCTTCAATGACGGGGTGGGGGGCACATTCACGCAATCTGGTTGCCCAGGGGAGTGTGGAGCCAACAGGACCGTGCCCTACACATCAATGCGTTAGAGCTGCTGGCGGTCCACAAGGCACTGATGTCCTTCGAAAAAGGTGGTCGTAGGGAAGGTGGTGCAGATCGTGACAGACAACACGACCACCATGTTTTATATAAACAAACAGGGAGGCACGCACTCCAAGACCCTGCTACATCTCTCCCTCGACATCTGGGAATGGTGCATCGCAAGGAACATCTACCTGCTAGCACTGTACCTTCCCGGAGAACAAAACATGCTGGCGGACGCGCTGAGCCGGTCCCCTCTCACCCATCACGAGTGGTCCCTTCACCAGGAGGAAGTGGACCGTCTCTTCCGAGCTTGGGGCACTCCTCTCATCGACCTGTTTGCCACCCAGCAGAACAAAAAGTGCAGATCCTTCTGCGCCAGAACATGGCGAATCCGGCCCAGGGTTGTCTGGGCGGCAGCGTTCTTGATTCCGTGGGGACGCATCCAATGTATGCCTTTCCACCCTTTCCCCTGCTACTGAGGGTGGTGGCCAAGCTCCGCAGGGAAAAAGCCCGGTGCATCATCATTGCCCCATGGTGGCCTCGACAGCAGTGGTTCTCTCTGCTGCTGGAAATGGCCAAGGGGATGTTCGTACCGCTACCGCGCAGAGTCGACCTTCTGCTGGCCCAACAGGGCCAGGTGCTGTACCCGGAGGTCGAGAAGCTGCGGCTGACAGCATGGAGAATCCTGCCCTCCGACTGACGCTGTTTTCACACCTGTCTGCACCAGTTAGGGCCATAGTGGAAGCTGCCCACAAAACTTCCACTAAGAAATCTTATAAATATAAATGGTCCCGATTCTCACAATTTCTGTCCCCCAAGGGACTGGATCCCTTGAAGGTCCCATTGTCTGTTGTTTTAGACTTTTTATTCGACCTTTCTGAAAAAGGCCTGTCACACTCCTCGTTAAAATGTTACTTAGCGGCCATTTCCTGGTACCGCAGGAGGCGGGACTACCTTCTTGTTTTGAGGACCCTATGGTTAAGACCTTCTTGAGAGGGGTTTCTAAACTCCAATCCTCCAGTTGCTCCTGTGACTCCCTCCTGGAGCTTAGAGCTAGTTTTGTCTTCCCTGACCAAACCGCCGATTGAACCATGGGCTACGGATGACCTCTTTTCTTGTCCTGGAAGACTGCATTCCTAGTTGCAGTCACCTCAGCTAGAAGCTCCAGCGAGTTGTGCGCCCTTAGGGTCGATCCACCTTACACCAAATTCCATAAGGACAAGGTGGTCTTGAGGACAGATATTTCCTTTCTGCCGAAGGTGGTATCCAGATTCCACACATCAGAGGAACTGATATTGCCCTCTTTGTTCCAAAACCCTACTACGCCTTTGGAGACTAGCCTACATCTCCTTGATGTCAGGAGGGCTTTGGCTTTCTATATTGTTAGAACTACTTCACTAAGAAAATCCCTAGACTTTTCGTGAAGTATAGAAAAAGATGCCAGTGGACTCCTGTATCTTCCCAGAGACTATCGTCCTGGATTGTATTGACAATTCGCCATGCGTACCGCATGGCGGAAAGGAACCGCCGACAGATCTCAAGGGCCACTCGACAAGAGCGGTTTCACGTCGGCGGCCTTCATGAGGGGTTTCTCTTGATGCAGTGTGCCGTGCGGCTACTTGGTCTTCCCATCATACATTCGTCTCCCATTATAAACTTGATGTGATATCTAGGAGACAGGCTGGTTTTGGACGTGCAGTCCTTTTTTCTGCGGTGGCATGACTACCCACCAGCCTAGGTCAGTAGCTCGCTATTCTATCTTACGTATGCATTCACAGTTGACCACGAAAAGGCAAACATGGGTTGCTTACCATGTAACCATGGTTCCTGAGTGGTCAACTGTGAATGCATACAGCCCACCCTTCCTCCCCTCTGGTCATGCCTTCACTTACCGTTTTGGTCTCTCGCGCTAGAGAGAAGTGAGGGCTGAAGCCCCTCCCACTGGCTATATAGGCGGTGGGGGGAGTGAGGGGCGGGGCTTCAGCGAGGCTTTGAGAGTTTTATTCTAGAGGGTTCCGATGTTTGTCTGCGCAAGCGCAATTATCTTACGTATGCATTCACAGGTGACCACTCAAGGAACCATGGTTACATGGTAAGCAACCCATGTTTCTAATCCATGCCTAGTGGATACATAGCATGAGGAGCATCCTTGATCTCCCATCTTACTTTCTTTGCACATCAACAATCCATGGTCCCATGATTATATTTCTGCACACACTTTTAATCACGCCTTCTCACACTTCCACTGCTCTGTATTTTTTAAAAAACATTTAGATCAATTTCACAATTTCAGTAATGGAAAGAAAAAAGGCAAATATATTTGAAAATATAAAATAAACAAATATTAGACAGTACAGGAATAATAAGGGAAGAGGGAGAGGAGAGGAAAGGAAGAGAAGAATTCCACCCTCTGATGTCACTTTATTTCTGCCATGACAG
Organism: Anolis apletophallus; assembly: GCA_030556195.1. Lineage (NCBI taxonomy): Eukaryota > Metazoa > Chordata > Lepidosauria > Squamata > Anolidae > Anolis > Anolis apletophallus. The sequence goes on from JARBWK010000002.1 coordinate 74,897,953, forward strand.
TACAAGAATGAAACAGACCCATTGCACCAAGATAGGTGATGGTAATGTTATGTGATTGTGAGATATTAACAGATTTTCCCATCAATAGCAAGGAATGGGTTAATAATAGGAAGGAAATAGCCCAGCAGCTGGATGCACATGATATTCATGCGATAAAGTCCAAAGAGAGAAGGAGAAGGCACCTCCAAGAACTACCCAGGAATATTAAAGGATATTAAAGCAGAGAACCAACACTTGCTGGAGAATATATACATGTGTGTATGGGTAGTAAAACCTATGTAATGAGTTGCTTCTGGGTTGGCCCCCAGCTGCTGGAAAACATACAGATGTGTGCATGGGTAATAAAACCTATGTCATGATTTGCTTCTGTGATAACAGAGTGCATTTTCTCCCCACATTTAACCATTTCTCAGGTATTGGATATAAAGGTTTAGATTAGGCTTCTTCTACATGGCCATGTATCCAGATTATTTGCTTGTAGCTAGATTATATGAGTCTACACTGCCACATAATCCAGTTCAAATTAGATAATTTGGATTTCATATGGCAGTGTAGAAGGATCTTAGAGGTGTGCAACTGCAAATTGTTGGGATTACAAACTTCCCAGCACTTCTCCTGTGAAAACTGGAATACATGCAAGCAAGCAACATCTGAATGTGCTCAAGATGGCAAACACTGTTAATAAGGAAAAGCAGGAGTGGCAACAATTTGCTTTTCCTGAACCTACTGAAAAGCACAAAAAAACTGGGACATTTTAAAAGCATCTCAAAACATAGAACAATTGCTAAATCAGAGCAGTTGGAGGTTATGGCACTGGAACCTTTTGGGACCTAAGAAGTTAGCTTGGGCATTTCAATTAAATTGCAATCCATTTCTGCTATCAAAATTTTGGTGGACCCATGGATCCATTTTCACACACCTCCCAAAACCAGATGGCCATCCAAAAAGCCATTTTTCAGTCAGTCAGTCAGTAGCCTTTATTTCGGTCAACAAACCATCGGCTAAGTCAGGTGAAAGTAGAACAATAGAATACAACATTTAAGAAGTTAATAACAACACATTTGGGTTATGATTAATAAGAACAAGTGTCACGGTTCGCTATCGGTTGAATGACTGTCTTTATCATTTAAAACAGGAACTGATTGCCAATTAATAATAAGTGTTCTGAGTACTCTTTGTTACACTCTTAGTGTTTACAGGTTATTAATGAAGCACTTGCGGCTTTTTGCCGCTGCAAAGAGAAATTTGGCCACCTGTTCCGTTACCCTTTTGTCAAGATCAGACAGTAAATAAGTACAGTACCAATTTAGGGTTCTTCCTGGCCATTTGGTGAGTAGAGGGGATATTAACCTTAGTCTATCATCCCTGTAAATTGTGCAAATAAAAAGTACATGTATTACAGTTTCTATTTCACCCTCCCCGCAAGGGCAAACTCTGTGTTCATAATCAGTCCCTTTGTATCTACCTTCTAGTATGGCTGATTTGAGGGCATTCAATCTGCCCCAACTGAAAGGCAACTGCAAATTGTTGGGATATTTAAATTTTCCCAGCACTTTGGCTCCTCCCAAACTGGAATGTGCAAGCAAAAACATCTGAATGTGCAAGATGGAAACACTGTTAATAAGTCATTGAGGGCCTGTTTGTCTTTTCCTGAACCTTCTGCAGGAAAAACTGCATTTTTTTATCTCAAGACATAGAATGTTCTCTGATCAGATCTGCAGTTGGAGATTTAATGCACTGAACCTTTTGGGACCTAAAGAGGTCTTCTTGAATTTCAATTAAAGCCCGCTTGCAATCCATTTCTGCATATCAAAATTTTGGTATCCCATGGATCCATTTTCACACACCTCCCAAAACCAGAGGGCCATCCAAAAAGCCATTTTTAGTCCACAGCCGAAAAATGCGGCAAGATCTGGCCCATTGGTGGCAAAGAAGGGCTTCATGGGCTCCCTTTCCTGTCATTTTAGGGCTATCGGGATACAAATGGACACACTTGGAGGAAACATTTACCACTGCTTTCCAACCAAGTTTAGTAATGTTTGGATTATTCCCTGATTTTTAGGAATTTCTTTTCTTTCTAGAAATAAAATCTCCTTTAAAAATTCCCAAAAAGGTATCCCCCACTGGCCCCACCCTGTAACTTCTCCAGGAGCAGTGGCAGGACACCATTCCTTCCTGCCAAATGTCAAAGATGCACTCCCACATCATATAGCCCAATATTATACTTTCTTTATCAATAAAAAACAACAGCAACTTCATCCAAAGCTATTGTATTTTTTGTTCTCACAACATACTGGAAGGGGCCAGGAGCCCAACATTCACAAGCAAACAGTTAGAATGTCCCTTTATGAGAAAAAAACACTCCTGTATGGTCCAGTGGGAGAAAAACACGTTTTCAAAATGTATTGTGGAAAATCTTGCCATGTTTGGGGAAAAATCAATGTTTTGGAATGCATTATATTATTTTAAGCCTTATCAGTTCAGAGTAGGTCATCAGCTTCACTGATTCATATAATCCAGTTTAAAGCAGAAAACCTAGGATCAGATCGGGATTTAGAGGTCGTCTGGAAAGAACCTTAGTGTGTTGAAGTGATTAATTATATTATATAAATGAATATGTATTGTAATGTTGGGAGAGAGTGAACAGGAGAGAAAGAGCTGATATTAAGAGCACATTTCTGCAGGGAGAGCAAAGTTGCCATAGCAACGTGGCTCTGAAGCTGTAGTGGGAGGAGCCAAAAGGCTTCTGACAAGACCAAGGAGGAAATTCTAGTCAGTTAGGGTTAGGAGCTCAGTGTGTGAGGAGCTCAGAGAGAGAGTGAGTTAAGAGTTTAGAGAAGGAAGAGCTCAAAGTGAGTGGTTAAGTCTGACCAGCTCGAGAGAGAGAGCAGGGTTAGGATTAGTTTAAGGCTGGGAGAATACAGTCTTGGTTAACTGAACCTGTGAATCAGTTAGTTTAGAGAAAGCCTGAAGGCTAAAGAAAGACAAAGTGTCTGAAGGAGGCCAGTATGCCTATGTATTGAGAGAGTGAAAAGCTAATCTAGCTGGTTGATGACAATAGTTAGGCTATTGTAACTTTGGTTTTGCCATAACTAGAATTAGTAACCTTTTAAAGTTGTGCCTCCTCAGAAGAGTTATACCAAACCAAGCTTTGTACCAGAATAAACTATTAGTTGTTATTTCATCTAAAAACCTCTATGTGCCATTGATTTCGAAGTCAAGCCTCATTTCAAAAGTTTATTCCTGTCGCATGAAAACGTTCATTACCTCACAAAGAGCTTCCCTCACAAAAGGGTTTCAGATTAGTTCTCTCTCACAAGTTGGTGGCAGCAGTTTAAAGACAAGGATTTATGTAGTAAATTACGGACAGAGTGATGGGATTCTAAAATTGGGTCCACCCTGTCCAGTTGATAGCCTCTCCACAAATCTTCACAAGTCTCCATAGTTTTAAGAAAGTGAACAGTAAACTTTGCTTCTCCACAAATTAGTGGAAGAGTGGTGGGATTGAAAGGATAGCCTACGTCTCCACAAATTGGTGAGGCAGTGGTGGGATCGCCTGCCCTGCCACGGTGTAAAAGTTGGCGAATAACGGGGCGCCACACTTAGATTATTTATTGCTTAAAAGGCTTCTTAGCTGGGAGAGCATTTTTCTCAAAAGAGGGAAGAAGAGTGCTAGGGGTCTCTAAGACCTCCAAACTAGCCTTTGATATATATTAATCTGTTTTTGTTTAGTATATTTTGTTACTTTTGCTACTTTCAAAAGAAACACTTTTTGAATTCTTTTTCCAGACAATGTGAAGATGTTGGAGACAATGATATGCTGTTTTTGCAATCACGAAATTGTAGCTGAGGGAAGCATAAGGATATATTGTCTGATAAGCTGGAAAGGAATGGGTTGCTTCAAAAGGCGGACAGCTGCATCTCCCTCCCCAATACATAAGCCCTTATGTGGCTTTAAAAGTTCTGCTGCATTGTTGAAATCCCAGGACAATTTTACACCCTTCATGGGACTTTTGAAATACAAGGTGTAAATTTAAAATAGCCCTGGAGGGCCAAAACCAGAAAAATAGGAAATTGCTCCTCTAATGCCCCATTTGTTTTTAAATCATGTTGGGAATCATAAAAAGCATGACCTCGGCAGCATTATCCCCATAGCTAATTTCATAGCTAATGGATATAGACTGAATTCAATTGCTAGTGCCAACTAACATTAATAAAAAGGTGTCTTAGGACCCTTCCACACAGAACATCAAGAATATGCCAGAATATGAAGGCAGAAAATCCCACATTATCAGTGTGGACTCAGATAACCCAGTTCAAAGCAGAAATTGTGGGATTGTCTGCCTTGATATTCTGGCATAGCCTATAGGACTGTGTGGAAGGACCCCTAAAAACTCTCTCATTTATAAGATCACCAAACACTGAAGCTGAGTTGATGTCAATAATCAATAACAAAGAGGAGATCCATTTAAATGGGAGATGTTAAGTGATATTAGTCCCATTGATTTACTCATTCTACTTTGGTTAGGTCTAACAACTGAATTTAATTCTAAGTCTTATTCAGATACACACTTAGGGCCCTTCCACACAGCCGTATAATCCAGAATATCAAGACAGATAATCCACAATATCTTCTTTGAACTGTATTATCTGTCTCCACACTACCATATATTCCAGTTCAATATGAATTTTATACAGATGTGTGGAAGGGGCCTTACTGAGAATAAGCTTCATTGAAATAAATAGTGCTTACTTGACAAAGATGATGATAAAAGAAGCAAAGATCTACCGTCACAATGCAAAAGAAGAGATTGTATCTTTTGTTATGTATCCTTTGTTATTGTATCTTTTGTTATTTACTGAAATGTAAATAAGCATATTTATGGGGGAAAGAATTAAGTATAAACAGCCAACTACTTGTAATAGTTCATTCTGAACTAGCCTCCTATTACTCTACCTCCTTCAAATCATTTATTTTATTTAAATATAAAATATCCAACTTTTCATTGTGGGATTTCAGGACAGTGTACAATATAAACAACATTACATACTGCCAGATATTTTTAGATAAAACACTTCCCACCTTTTCCCCAATTTAGGATTGGAGGTGGCTTGTGAACATTAAAACAGATGCAGCTTAAAATGATACCCACAGGGAAGCTAAAAATATAATTCAACTACCAATAACAATTAAAACAGTTAAAAAGAGACCATTAAAATAATAGCAAATGTAGGCAACACACCCTTAAAGTTCTGCCAAAATAACAAAAAAGTCCTCACCTACCTATGAAAAGATAGCAAGGAGGGTACCAGCGCAGTCATTTGCTTTGATCTAGGATATATGGCAGTGTGGACAGATAACCCAGATATTGTGGGTTATTCTGCCTTGATATTCTGAATTATATGGCTGTGTGGAAAGGCCCTGGCAGGGAAGTTCCTGAAGGCTCTCTCTCGTGTTTCCACCAAATGTACCACCTCTGTATGGTGAGACAGAGAGAAGAGTCCCCCCATAAGACCTCAACAAACTATTTTTAAGGTCATAGTGGATTTCCAGGTTTATTCCCTTCCTCTTTCCTGTATTCTTATTTATTTGTTCAGCAAACTTAGTCCAGTTAAAAGCTGATTATGTAGGATTTTATTCAGCTGTGTGGAAGGGGCCACAGAGTTTGTATTCAGAACTAACATTTTCAGGAAAGACTGAGTTAAAAATACATTATTTAAGAAAGAATCTCTTTATGAATAAGGGTTCATGCCAAATTCTCTCCCATCCCAGTTTCACCCCTGTTCTGATTTGCCTGTTTCTGTTTGCTGAACGGCACTATCCATCTATTAGTAATCTGTTACAGTATTTCTCCAATTAAATAAAAAAAATGTCGGTTGAGCATTTATAAATAGAACTCAGGTAGAACAACTGAGAGAATTTGAATCCAGAAAATACAAGAACACTTGCTGAGGAAGGTATTAAATTTTCTGTTGGGCAGGAGGGTTTATGCAGTATAATCTTCTTGCTCCTTGGCAAACTGATTATCAATGTATTTATATGTAATAAATAACATTATGTTACAAAATATATCAAGATTACTTTTTACACATAGTTTCTTATCATTATCAATTTAGATTACAGAAAACATAATAGCCTGAATTGTTAATCCCAATTAAAATAGAATTATATTGTTAGTCCAAACTGAAGTTTACCTATGCTTCCATTTGGCAATTAGATTGGTGGGTCTACTTTAGATTTAACTAAGACGATACCGGCCAAAATGTTGCAGTTCTCAAGAATATGCATTAGTCTAGATAAATAAACTAGAAATAGTTTAATTTTAATAAAAGGTTTAAAATAAGAAATAATAGTGCACATTACCATTGCAAAAGGTTCCATAAATAATTCTATGCAGTCATTTTTATTCCTCTACTGGCATAGGAATGAAAACGAGAAGTCTGTAATTTACAAGGTATATAAAAGAAACATTCAGAAGATAGGTGAGGCTCTTAGCTCTGTCTATGGATAAGTATAATGGAGGTCACCTGAAAAATGCACACTCTCCCAAACAAGAGGAAAAGGTAAATCCAGTTTTCACTGCATTGTCAATATTTGAGTCGAATGAATTGCTTTGCCCCTTATCTAGCATTGCTGATGAGTGGAATGTGACTCAGAAGTCAGGTGGGGGTGGACGAGACCTCAATGTAATGAGAAAATAGTGTGTGGTCTTTGTTGTCAGAGCAGTAGATGACAATATCACAAGTTCATAATAGCTTTGAACTATTATGGCCAAAGGTTCCACTTTTATATCTTCTGTCACCTGCTCTTTTCATCTTATAGCAAATCTTGCTGTAACTCTAGAACAGCTTTTATTTCCTCTTCAGCTCCTCTTTTATAACTGGTGTCATCCTCATTCCCACTTCATTTTACTCTGGACACTTTCATTTCACTTCACTTTCGTTTTCATCCCTGCAAGAATGATGCACTTTATTACAGCTCTGGTAATCTTGACTTTATGACTTTCTCATACAGTTGTCACTAATCAAAGGGGAGTTTCTTGTATCTTCTTTTGTATAGTTGATGGGTTCTTGAATAAGAGGCTTGTAATTGCAAAAAGAATTAGTTTAAGAATTGTAATTAAGATCCCTAAATCAAGTGAGTGAAAACAATCACTAATATAGATTGATGTTCCATGTATTAAAATGTTTTGAAAGAGCTGAAAAAGCTTTGCTTCATACAGTGAATTGAGTTCTGGAATACCAGTAACAATAAACATGAATGTATTGTTTCTAATTAAGAATGTTTCAGTTGCTCTTGAATTTCCTGAGAAGTTCTCTCCAAACATTGAGATAAGCAGAATTACTAGCACCGTTATATAGTCCTAAATCTGTCTTCCATCTTCATCAACATATGTATTGTATATCTGCTGTGTTCCCTTGCAACAAACACTGATACCATGGACACTTTTTCAGCTGCAAGTTTCAAAGTTCCCCATGGTCTATACCCATCCTGGCTGATGGATTCTGAGAGTTGTAGTCCCACTTCCCCTCCCTCAAAATGTAATTGCTGGCATTCTCTTCAGAAGTTATAATTTACAATCTTGTAACTTTTGGAATTCAAATTAAGGCCTTTTACACCTGAACATGAACTCAAAAATTTACCATTTCAGCTGGGCAGTGCCTCAGCCAAAAGGTTTCCGGAGTGGTGTAATCTTCAAAGGTAGGGCTGCCACCAATATTATAAAACTCTTCCCCAGTCTTCTGTATGGGGATAGGTTGTAAGAGAGGCACACAGAGGTGTTGGTTTTAATAATAAGAAAGAAAGATGTTTATTTGTTTACTGTGGGCATGCATTGAAATCTTAATGGTTGCAGATTGGAATAGCGCTTAATGGTTACTGAGAATAGTTCAACATTTAAAACTTTAGATTCCAGACAATCTTTAAAATACACAGGAAACATTTAGCCTTCAACTAAATAGTTCCTTATTCCCAAACAGCCCAATTACCAGGGTCTGTTCTCAAAACTACTGTCAAATTCTTTCTCCACAACTGCTAACTGACTCCTAGCTCCAACTATCTCCCACTGTCAGAATTTTTTCACTTGACCAAGCTCCACCCACTTTCCCTCTAGGACTCCCATCCAATCCGGTAGCTCTACACATTTCCTCCAGGCTTCCGGCTCCTTCGCCTTCTGGCAATGTGTTTTACAAAATTGATGACTGTTGGCTCCTTCACCAAAATGGATGCCTAGCTGTTGGGCCTTTACAGAGCTAACACTGGTCCTGCAAGGTAGGACAGTTTGTTACAATGTGCTATCTGATCTGCCTTTATGCTGACATGGGTATTAGTTTGTGAAAGATGATTGCTCAACTGTCTTAACAACCACCATGCCTTCTGACTACTCCTGCCCATATCGACTTCTATTATCAACTTTATGCATTGTTGTCTGTTGACTTCAGAGATGGAGGACAGAATGCTCTGAGTTGGCTGAAGAGTTTGCTCACTAAATGGGTTTACATTGTTGGAGCCAATGTGGGTCTTATTGAGAGGAGCATTTGTAACAGGATTCCAAATGCTGCTAGAACACAGCTATATAGCCTGGAAACTGCACAACACTTCAGGATCCCAACTGCTTGTTCCTAAGAATTTGCACTACAGGGAAGAGTGCAGTAGACATAATTCACTACAGCATCAGTCTACAGTACATCACAAATCCTTCAGTTGAGTGCTGACCACTAATACAATGGGGAAAGCGGTAAGGGGGAATCATCTGACATTTTATGTGTGTGTTTTTTTTAAAATAAATAATTACAATATTATTTTTACAAGATTTGTAATATAACAGTACAATAAATTATAATATAAAAACTTGCTTTTATCTCATCCCCCCTCTCTCTTTTCTCAGTCCTAAGCTTATCCAAAATAATCCCATTAAACCTCATACTTATAAATTTTCCTCCAATTAATTGTCTATTTTTATTAATGTTAGAAGATATAGGAGTCATATCTTTCCCTAATCCAAAGTCTCACCTGAGCTAACAGAGGTTTAAATCTCTGACACATATAACAATGTTTTTCATTTAGCCTTAAATAAATTCTCTCTTATTTCACCTTTTCCTCCTCTTTCTTTGTATGTTAATTTTTCAGCTAAAGCAATGGCCCGTATTCTACTTCACTAATTCTGCATTGATAGAGTCTCTGATTTTTCCATACTTTGAGAATCACCATCTTTGGAGCACATACCAGAAACAACATAAGGTCTTTATTTTGGTCGATTCTCATTTGTAGAATCATAGAGTGGGAGAGAACCCAAGAACCATCCAGTACGACTCTATTCTGCCATGCAAGAACACAGAATCAAAGCACTCCTGATATATGGCCAATCCAGCCTCTCTTTTTGTTTTGAAACATTATATCCGATGATGCAGGATCTCAGTCAATGTTTCTAACTTGTGCGTTTAGATTCATTTGCATGTGCTATGTGCTCGGTGATGCATACATTGAAAAACTCTTAAGGTAATACCTAAGAAATATCAAATTGGGCAATACAAAGGACAACTCCTCATGCTCCCTTTTCTGTATAACATTTCTAAACCCTGTTTTTGCTATTGGGGCTCTTTTCTTCTGGCAGGTTGATGGCATTTTAGTTATTGATGAGATAATTATATTAACCTTTTGAGTATGTAAAGCAATAAATGGTCCCCAGAGGTTAAATAATTGTTATTTCACAGAATAACAGTGCTACAGCATGAAACAGATTTGCAGTCTGAACTGTCTAAGGGGCATCTAATATTTTATGAACTAAGTTTATATGCTAACTTCTTCATTAAGAGTTTTACTAAATTAATCAGCAGATTTACAGGCATATAATGTATGAAAATCTGGCCTAAATATTTCAAAAGATTTCAGGAGTCAGATATAGTAAACTTGAAACCACTGCTGCTTCACAGTATATGGGTTATATTTTAAACACTGTATTCTAATCCAACTGGTTTCTCTCACCATGTCAATGCTACATATTTATTTAGTTAGCTGTTGCTGGAAAGAAAACATGGGATGATTATCCTTTCATATAAAATGTTTTGGGACCAGAAATAATGTGGGATTAATGAGCATGGTGATCAGATCATTTTGTACCAGGAATACTTGCAAACACAGCATGCCCAGTAGCTACCTCCCCATCGGGCAGGCAGGGAGTGCTTCCCCTCTCCCCTTTGTCTCCACCAAAACCTTTTGTATTGTTATCCCAATAACCCCATTAATGTGGGATATAATGAGCATGGTGATCAGATCATGATATAAGTGCACATAACAGTTTAAATAATGTACCAGTAAGGCCTTCTCACGGATCACAGAGAATTTCGGGGCTGGCCCCCTTTAGCCCCCCCCTGGCTACATGCCTGCTCCTCCTCCTCTGTGACCTCTTCTCTCCCTCCTTCCTTTCTTCGGCTCTATTTCTGTCTAGACCTGAGGGGCCTGAGGCTATGAGGAGTTGTGGGAGTAGGAGGCCAAAACACTTAGAAGGAGGAGGGCGGGCCTAAGTTTGCCCAGGCCACGCTGCCTGTATTCGACCTCATTTGAACATTTTGGCTGTTTTTCTATTTACATTTACATTGGGATCCTAATTTTGGACTTATGGGAGACTCCTATGAATTATGGGTCGGGTGATAGGTAATATATTCTGATTTTGATGCATTTACATTGCATTTCTTGTTGATTATTATACAGTTCTGCTTAATATTGCCATACAATATAATACAAATACAATATAACAATAGAATAATGATATATTTTATATTACATGTAATATTACAAACAATATTGCAGTATAGTGGTATTGTACAAAATAGTAGTATATAGTATTTTTATTTTACTTTATTTTGGGTTATTTGAGTTTTATAGGAGTAATGAAAATATTTAGTAGAGGATAATTTTATTTAAATAAATAATTTTATTATTTTATTATAATAATATAATAGAATGTTACATTATATTATAATGTCAATATATTATAATATAATTATATTGTAATGTAGTATAATATAATTATGATATAATATAGTATGAGTATGGTATAATATATTGTATATACATTGATACAATATAATACTACTAATGGTATTGTGATATTATAATTGTATTTTTGTTTTTTTATGGGGCGGCAAAATAATGTTTTTGGGGGGGGGGCACCAAAATAATGTTCGCCTACCATTTAAAATTACCTTAGACCGCCCCTGTTCTAATCTAACTGGTTTCTCTCACCATGTCAATGCTACACATATTTATTTAGTTAGCTGTTGCTGGTAAGAAAACATGGGATGATTATCCTTTATATAAAATGTTTTGGGACCAGAAATAATGTGGATTTTGCGGGGAAATAGATATTGGAATACTTGCAAACACAGAGAAGTGTGCAAAATGGCAAAAATGCATCTTGGATTTCATTTTGAAATCTGGATTCCCCCCAATTTCATTCATAATCTGAATTCCAATTTTTATTGTTTTGGTAAGATCCATTCCATTTGCTGGAATGGGAAAACTTTCAAAGCTCGTTTCTCTGTCATTTATACGGCTATCAGAATGAAACATACCACATTTGTAGGCAACATTTATGATTGTAAGCCTGTCAAGTTTCAGAATGCTTTGGTCATCCACTGATTTTTTTGGAAATTGCTAAATTTTCAACAAATAAATTTTCTTTTTATAAAAAGCATAAGACGTATCACCTTGAATTTCTACACAATGGGACAACATATGGAGGGCATCAATCCTGCCACATTTCAGAAAGATTCAGTCATCCACTGATTTTTAGAGAAGTTTAAACTTTTGCAAAAAAAATTTTAATCTGAAAGATTTTTTGGAAATTTTTCCAATATGAGTAATTCACACTCTGTCAGCCTCAGAGGCTTGATTAATTAAAATATTTTTATAGATATCAGATGAAACTTGCCACATTTGTAGGTCACATTTACCACTTTAAGCCTGCCAAGCGACAGAACGTTTTGGCCCACCACTGATTTTAGTACATTAAAAAGTTTTTTTCAATTATTTTTTTATTAAAATATCCAAAAGAGGTTTCCCATTGCATTTCTGCACAATGGGACAGCATAAGCAATATGCATGGTTAGGTTCGGTCGGAATCTTCTTAATTTGGAATAAATTTGGATAGATTTCCTTTTTGAAGCGATTTCAAAGTTTTTAAGGAAACCGGAAGTCTCTTTGCCTTTCCGAAGCTTTTTCTGCCATTTCTCTTATGAATCAGTAAGTGAGTCAGAAATGATTCAGCTTTTCAAACCAGTGTGGATGGATTCGCTTTATTTCCTTTCCCTCCAATGTCAGTCCTGGGCGAGAGCAGCTGTTTAACCCAGTTTGGATGGATTCCCTTAAGTTTTCTTTCTCTCCCCGTCAGTTCTGGGTGAGAGCCGCAGTTTAACCCAGTTTGGATGAATTTCCTTTCGTTTCCTTTCTTTCCTGCGTCAGTCCTGGGTGAGAGAAGCAGTTTAACCCAGTGTGGATGGATTTTCTTTGGTTTCCTTTCTCTCCCGCATCACTCCTGGGTGAGAGAAGCAGTTTAACCCAGTTTGGATGGATTTTTTCCCTTTGCTTCCCCTCTCCACTTCTGGAATAAAACAACTACTTTCAAAGTAAAGACCACCCAATGAAACAGGAAATAATACTTTGAAATCATTAACAATGGATTTGGAAGTCTCTGAAGTTTTGAAAAGTTTTGAACATTTTTTTCTGCGAATATCGGTGTTGACTTTAGATCCAAACCACCAGTGCCCCCTACACCCGATACGGGTTTTGAACCAAATTTTTGATCAAACAAGCCTAATAAACAATGCATCAATACTGCAAGGTTTCAGGAAACTTCATTCAACTACCGAGTTTTAGGAATTTTCCTCAGTTTAAGCACACAAGACTGGGGAGTAGTTTTTAAGCAAAGACTGGATGGCCATCTGCTGGGAGGGCTTGGATGACTGTTAAGTAGAGTTGAATGTAAGACATGAGAGCTATTAAAATGTGGGTGGATACACTCTGAATACTTTGTGCTATGGGTACACATAAACCTGTTTTTCCTTGGAAAATTTGATAGTGTATTGTCTTATAACAAAGACAAAACAAGTCTCTCTCTCTCTCTCTCTCACACACACACACACACACACACACAAACACACGCACACGCACATATGGCATGGATAGAGTTATGTCTGATAACTCGTTGCTCTTAATAATTTCGTTAAAATTACCTTTTTGAAGTGATATTGAAGCTTTTTTAAAAACCCAGAAGTCCCTTTGCCCTTCTGAAGCTTTTTCTGACATTTTTGTTACAACTCATGAAGTAAGTCAGAAATAATTGAGTGTATTTTCAGCCCTTCACTAACCTGCTGGGAGGCAAGCAGCTTGCATGATGGAAGGTTCCTTGCCTCCCAGCCAACCAGAGGAGAAGTTTTGGGGGATAACATGGCTCAGAGGCTCATTTGGTGCTGGGAAGAGAGAAGGGAGAGAAAGACAAAGGGAGGTTGTGTTGATGGGAAGTTGTGTTGAAGGGAGCCTCAAAAGAACTAGATCTCTCATCAATTCAAGCCACTCTTTGAACACAAACTCTCCTTCCTAAAGTTGTGAAATCAGCTTCCAAGGCAAAAAGGGCAGGGCTGTTTGCTATTTTCTTTGTTTGCTGTGAGTTGCCTAAAAAGACACTATAAATCCCATACTTTAAAGTCTTGCGTATTGCGCAATCACGCCCTCCATTAGAAAAGCAATTTGGAAATTTCAAAAAGTTCTGAAAGTTCTGATTTTTTTTCTGAAAAAATCAGAATTCAATTCCAAATTGAAACGCCAGTGCCCCGTACATCCGAAATGAGTTTTGAACCATTGTTTGGATCAACCAAGCCATATATATATATATATATATATATATATATATAGAGAGAGAGAGAGAGAGAGAGAGAGAGAGAGAGAGAGAGAGAGCATTAGAAGAACATATTACTAACATTGGCATGGTAAAGTATATAGATTTGTGTTCTGTATATCTATGCACACACACATGATACCATATCATGTTCCAGTGTTTCTTTACCTAATGAGCTTATGAACTAAATACCTCAAAACCCTCAAATGTATACTTCTGAGCTAAAATGGACCACCTTGTGATTGCTCAGAACATAACAGCTAAATCCATAAACAACAGCTAAATCCAAATGCATATATTACAAGTGTAAGTTACCCAGTAGTATTTTTCATTTTGACTCAGTACTGCAGTTGAAGCCCATGTAGTTCTTTTCAGATTGGCGCTTTACTAACAAACTTAAAGGTGCTAGATTTTCCAGGCTTCATGACTTGTGATCCCCACATAAGGAAAGAGACTTCAAAGTTCAGCTGATTTTCTTTCATCTATAGTGCTTCTCTGGGGCACTAAAGCATATCCTTAATGAGCCCTGCACCTCCTTAATAATTTCAAAGGTGCACAGGGCTGGCTAATTAACTTGATATATTAGCAGCAGAGGCATCCACAAGGAGAGAGCAAAGGAGCTTTACGGGCAGAAGCTAAAATGACATTGCTTCTCTTAAGGGAACTTGCAAGCATTATTGCTCATTGTTTGTGCCAGCAAAGCCTCTTGCTAGCTCTCCAAGAAAACCGGTGGGGCAACTTGATGGAATCTATAACTAATGGGCACTGAATTCTTGAAAGCTCTGCTATAGCCTGTGCATTAGTATTTCATTTTGTCCAAGCATACTCCGGTAATGTTTATTTTGGAGAAAAAGCAGGTTCATTTATCTCACCTGTCTTTCTAAATGTCTACCACAAATGCCACTACAGATAGAATTAAGCTCTTCTCTCAAGTGATTGTTACTTTCATATGTATCTGTGAATAAACCCCAATGTACTTTCTACAATTAGAAATGTGGGAGAGTGTGGTTGGGGTAGGGGTCTTTTATTCCACATTTTAAAATTAATGTATCTAACTAACTTGCCTATCCTAGACTAATACATGTACTGGAACACAGGCATAAAGACATTTTTAAAAAAGAATTGGTGCATTCTTTGTTCAAATGATGCTTAAAATGCAAATAATAGGGCTTTGTGATTGATGAAAACAAATTTCAAAACTCAATTCAAAATTACGGGGCACCAGCGTTTTGTTTCTAAAGTATAGTTAGTGAAAATTTTGTTACTATAACAAGAGTAACAAAATTTTGTTGCAAAAGCGAGGAAAATTCAGGAGTTTCTTTCTCCCTCAGTTGCACAACTATTGAGGTGAAACATGCTAGAATGGTAGAATAAATTTACCACTGTTAGCCCATCAAGTTTTGGAATGTTTCATTTATCCACAATTTTTGGTAAATTTTCAAATTTGACTCCTTGACTTTTCCATACAGTGACACTAGATAATAGAGGATCATTCCCCCCAACTTTCTGATATATTCATACATCTACTGATTTTAGGGGATGCTTTAAAGTTTTTACAAACTGTTGTGGCTCCTCACCTTCCCAAACTACTTTTCCCAGAATTCCATGCTTTCTCACTCTATTTCCCAGAGAACGCTATATGTATTTAAGGCATTGAATAATTGCTATATGTAAGCCGTCTTGATTCCAGAAAGGCGGGGCATAAATAGGTGCATAAAGGCAAGGTATAAATAGGGTAAATAAATAAATGTTCCCTTCTGCTTCCCTCTCCTAATGGTGAGAGGCCATTAATTTAAAGAGGAAAGGCAGCATTTTGGCTATACTTTGCTTGCTTGTGCTGAACATGAAACTGACTTTGGGAGGCTTCTGAGATTTGCAAAATGCAAACAAAAAAGTATTTGGCAAGTTTCAATTATTAAGTTTTTGGTACGGGCTTTGCCTTTGCATCAGATATTGTATGATAAGTATGAATTTTTAAAAAATTGATCCAACTTACGATTACTAATGAAAAATTTACACAGTCCTAGCAAATAATATAGAAATCTGCACACAAAAATGTTGAATGTATATACTTGAATGCACATATGTACACTATAGTACATTGCATTAGAAAGTGTGTACTAGAGGGAAACACACACCCTTTCCTTTAAATTTACCATTTTTAACTGAGACTTTACAAAATGTGGAATATAGTGATATGGCCCTCTTTATTTATCATGGGACTTAAAATTGGGATACTATTTCATGAAGTCATAACTCCTTCAGGAAATCTTTCAATATATAGAGAGCTTGGGAAAAGTATAACATTGAACTAAATTGCCTCCAGCTAGCACTGCCAGTGGACATACTGGCTGGGGTAATTTGGGAGCTGAAATCTAAATTTTAATAAATGCCCATTTTGGTACATGTATTTCTAGACAAACTTAGGAGGAAAAAATCACATCTTTTTTTAAAAAAAACCCCACCAGATTAAAAAATGAAATGTGAACTATATTAAGGTGCAAACTTCAGTAATTCCAAAAACCGGATGAGCATATGGCACTTGTTCAGAGAGGGCTATGAATAAATTTAAATATTAAATCTGGAAAGTAATAGAATGAGTTAAAGTACCAGCTGTTCGATTTTGGAATTAGGTTATGAGATCATGATAATATTTCAAGGACTTACTGAATTACAGCAGAACTGTTGTCTCAATGAGCATCTGTGTGTACGTGCACATCTATATATCATGCACATCAATGCTGTATTGATTATAGTGGGCTTAGACTTGGGTATTTAAGAATTTTACCACCACCACCACCACCACCACACCCCCCCCGCCACACACACACACACACACATTCAGGCAATTTCATGGATCAGGAAAGCTTAATGATCACATACTTTCAGTTCACTATTAGACTGATGCATTCCTCCTACATCACCACAAGTGACAAGTGGATTTTAGATTTGAGAGTTTAACTGGTGACTAGAGTTATCCCACATAAGCTGTTGATATAAAAAAACTAGCAGTTTCATTCAGTTCTGCTCTATTTAATTCAGGGGAGAGTGGAATGAAGTATTTGTAGAAACTAGAGTCCATCAAAATAATTCTAATGACTTTCACAATTCATTTTAGACATCCAAGTATGGCAGCATTACTTCGGGTCTCTAGCATATCTGAGGCTTAGAAGAGTTAAACAGAAATTGTGTCTTCTCCCTGCATAGGACTTTTGAAAACTTGTATGGTCTTCCAGTCTTTGGCAGATTTTAGTCTTGAATGCACAATAAGTAAACAAGAGGCAGCTGGTGGATCTGTGACTGTAGAGGAGAGAAATCACTCAGTTTTATGCTCTCTCAACCCATGGGTCCTCAGGCTGAACAGATGCTGGATCCTATTCCTGACAGAGCAGCAGCACTGGGAGAGCTCCTGTACAACTTGGAGCAGCTCCAAGCATCAACAAACCATGCTATGTGTCACAATACTTACTTTGCATGTGTTTGTTTCTAGGGTTTCCTCCTTGATGATTTGAATGGGAAGGATTTCAGGGGGAAAGTTGCAGCCTGGAGATGAAATGTGCTGGAGACCTTAGAGAGAGTGATTATGCCAGTATTCACAGACAGACCTTTACTAGATCAACTATGGTTCACAGTAGCCCTTGAAATGTGTGCCTGCTATTTAAAAGAATGTTGTAAAGAATCAAATGCTACTACTCCTTTTCATCTAAAGCCAAGAAATCCGCCTTGACCCTGAACAGTGCCTGTCATCAATAATGGACTGGGTGAGGGCAAACAAATTGAAACTTAATCCAGACAAGACAGGTGCTCCTGGTTGGTCGGAAGCCAGACCAGGGAATAGGGTTTCAGCCTGTGCTAGATGGGGTCATACTCCCCCTGAAGTCCACAGTATGGGGGTCTTCCTGGACTCAGCACTGAACCTGGAGTTCCAGGTTGCTAACTGGGGCTGGTTGCAGGAAGCAGACAACCCCCCTGCTGCAGCAGCTCCACTGACTGCCAGTTGGTTTTTCATCACAATTCAAAGTACTAATTATGAACTTTAAAGCCCTAGACAGCTCAGGTCCAGGCTATTTCCTCGACCTGCTCAGGAAAATCTCCTGTTTGTACCAGACCCTAGGGAGGTGTGCTTGGAAGCCACAAGGCATGCGGCTTTTTCGACCCTTGCTCCAATTTTGTGGAATGCATTGCCCCCATATCTTAGAGCTATGCCAGATCTGAGATCTTTTACACAAGCACTCAAGACCTGGCTTTTGGGCTGTGCATTCAATTTGTCATCAGATCTAACTGTCAAATGCCATTGCTATAAATGTGTTTTATATTGTATAATGTTTATTTTAAATTGTAAGTCGCTTGGAGCACTCCGGTGGAGAGCAACTAACCAAGAAATAAAGTGAAATGAAATGAAATGAAATCTCAAGCATGGTTAGTGGGAACAAGAGAGCTGGCCTTTTTGGTGGCTACCCCTCAATTCTGGAACACTCTGCCCAAGGGAAGCCAGAAAGCCCCCCCCCCCCCTTGCTGTCCTTCCATCAGCAGGGTAAAACCTTTTTATTCAGACAGACTTTTAAAGATGAAGGGGTTTAAGAACAAGTTAGGGTGTGCTGTGGTTTTTAACTTTGAACATGTTTTAACGGTTTTTAACTGGAGATTTTTAATATTGTTTAGTCCTATTTTGATGTTTGCTTTTTGTATATTTTAAATTGTATTGAAATGATTTTATTAATGTAAGCTGCTATGAGCCCCCCCCCCCCCGGGGCTGAGTAATTGTGTGGTATAAATTATAACAGTAATAATAACAACAGTAACAATAATCAGGATATATTAAGCTGTGCAGTTAAGCCCAATGCCTCAATTTGTTTGATGATGAGTGAAGAAGAATTTGAAAAGTTACCTTTTAAAGTGGAATGTGTTATGTACTCATGGATAAAAGTACATAACATTCTTACCATTGACATTACAAAAAATCGTATTTCTTTATACTATGTCAATTGTTATGGGAGACACATCCAGGATGGACATAAAACTTTAAAAGGTGACAATGTGGCTTTAAACTTCTTTCTTTCAACCTCTGAGTGAGGTTGAAAGGCCAAAGAAGAGATCTGCATGCTAATTCTGCATCCCTCCTGACTCATAGCAAAGTAGAGCTTCTCCAGAATTTTTTAGTTCCTGGGTATTTTAAAAGTTAAACCAAGAGAATGAAGTTGTCTAATCCCAATTTCTCCTTCCCAATGCCAGGTGGATGTGCTATGACCTCATCGGATGGGCAAAATTGCCCGTCATATGACACTCCCTCTTCACTTGCAGCACAGAACCCGCAGGCTCCCATCCCACAAGGCAGGTCTATTTCTAGTGGGGCTCCATGGTGCAAGTGAACAGAAAGCACCTTAAGCTGTCATGGCGGCAATACAAGAGGCTTCCCATGTTGTATAGGCAACAATGGGGGCAAGCCATGAGGCGGATTTCCCCCCCCCCCCCCATGGAATGGGGTGAGGAGGAAGCATCCGCTACCCCCTCACTATGCCAAGGGTAAACACAGGACAACATACACCACTCCTGAGGTATTTTATTGTCCCCATCATGCCCCAGACCTCTCATTAATTCCCTTTTTCTCACTCCAAAATTAAATTGCCTATCTTGAAAGCCAACCAAAGCAGTAATTTGCCTTTTCAAAAGGTTATAGATTACTACCTTAGAGCACTGCCAGAATGTCAAAAAATGTATGTATTTATTTATTTATTTATTTTGGGTTTTATTAATTGTTCATCCCAGATGGCTCTGGGCGATTTGCAATAAAAACACACAGCTAAATACCTGAAACATCTAAAAACATCTAAAAGTATCTAACATCTAAAAACATCTAAAATATAGCTCTGGCCTCTTACTTTGTTTAATATGAAAGTTTGAAGAGTCACATCTTTTCTTGTTTTCTGTCTGTAAGTTTACTTTGAGTTATGGTCAGAGAGTTTTCTAAGCAAGGTGCATTCGGAAGAAGTTTGCCTGTGCCTTCATTTCAGGCTAGGAGAAAATTGGACTTGCTCAAGGTATACACAATGAATTTCCAAGGCCGAACAAGGATTTGAATCATCATCACTCGGAATACAGTGCTCAAGCCACCATACTACATTGGCTCACTGTGCTACCTGCAGGGGCAAGAATTGGTTCCTAAACACACTGAAGTTGCTCACTTTCACATTATGTTTATTGAAGCTTAGAAGTCAGAAGTGAATCTGTGGAAGGCATGAGAATGAATAGCTGAAAAAGATAATAAGGAATTTCTACTTTGCACTCTAAAAATAATGTCCCATTAGCTTAAGAAAAAAATTGTACTGATTGAATACAATTGGTCTACAATACCCATAAGAGATACCATTAATGTAAAGATTAGCATGGTTAATGACTGGCTAACCAAATTTTCATGCTAATTTTTTAAGCAAATGATCACTTTCCTGAAAAATAGATTTTGAAAGTAGCAGACCAGTTCTAGCCTCAAAAATTAGCAGCTTTTGCTGTTGGCATACATTTTTGATTTTTAATGAAAACAGAAGATCTATAATTGACTTAAATTAAGTAGGCCTTTGAAGAATGTTTTAGACTCCAGACAAAGGTTCAGAGTAATCTGAGAAGACAAAAGTTAGAAATGACCTTTTAATATGTTATGCTTTTCGGAGGAAATTGCTCAGCCTTGAAATAAATTATTGCTAAAACTGACAAGCATTTAGGAATAGCTTGCAGCAATTCAGGGGTAAAGTCTAATTTAAACTGAATAATTAAGGGATCAAATTAAACATTCTTTCAAATGTCAAGGAAATCAAAATGTTAAATAGAGGGGAATATAACATTTTAAATTGGAAACTTTGAAACTTAAAAATGTAGATCTGGAAAATATTCTAGAAATATTTAATTTTCCTAAATTTCTATCTTACTTTAATTAGGAATCAAATATTTTAAAAATCATTAATTGATATGATAAAGGTACATACTCTGATGATTTTTTGCAAAATTTGCTCGCTAAGCTTATAGCTTGCCAATGCCTCAAGTCAAGCACAAGAGCATATGTGGAATATAAGACGCAAGAGAGTAACATATTGTGTCAAGGTTAATCACCTACCAGTCCTGGAGAAGGGGAATGCTCAGATCTTATAGCGTCTTATGGATAGTTCTAGTGATGTCCCAACTCATTTTAAACAGCCACTAGAACTTGTCAAAGTTCAACTTGGTGGTATGAAGGATAGAGAAAACATTTTCAAGTTGCATTAGCCATCTTTCTACCTTTATTGCGTTTCTCTGATTATAAGTGGTAGGTGGATTAGCTGAAATTCATATGTCACACTGTGTCCTGGCAATGTACTGGAGTAGGGCTACTGTGTTACAAAGAGGTGACATATTAAATGGCAAATGGTCAAATTCATTTTGCACATCTCACTTCACCTAACTGATAATAATAATAATAATGGTGTTGATAAATAAACTTTATTTATACCCTGCCACCATCTCCCCTTTGGGGACTCAGGACAGTTAAAATGGGGCCAAACCCAGAATTACAACAAAATACAAATACATCAAAATAAAATACAGAAAGCAAAAATACCATCAAAATAACATAACAGAATAAAATAAACAGTTCCAAAATGACATGATAGAGAAATGAGACACAGTGGGCAGGCCAAATGTACTAGAAGTAAAATGTACTAGAAGGGACTTGCCATTGACACTCTTTGTCAGACCCTTCAGTTGTGACCTGTCTGGCATGGGAGGCCCTACCGGTGGCTATTATGCCACTGCCAGCATAGCTCACAACTTCATTAGGGTACGCAAGCCTCTCCCCCACGACAAGGTGGTGCCAATGAAGAGATAAAATAGAATATATATTCACTCACCAAAGGCACATCAGAAAAACCAGCCTTTTAGATCTTTCTTAAAAGCTGCCAGAGTAGGGGCATGCCTAATCTCACTAGGCAGTGAATTCCAGAGCCGAGGGAAAGACCCTCCAGGAAGGACCGGAGCCACAGCAAGACTGAGCCCCCAAGTCCCATCCAGGTGAGTTGGCCCAGAAGGATACCATGATCAATGGTATCGAAAGCTGCTGAGATGTCCAAGAGAACCAACAGGGTCACACTTCCCCCATCCAGCTCCCAGAAAACTATTGGTTTACCGCTACGAAAAAGCCGCTTTAATGGCGAAACGGTCCTGGCCATGTATTTGGTACCTTCACGGTAGAAAACCATGTCTGCAAACATCGGATAATCCGGGATGAAAGATTATTATGTCCATCCTCACTGGATAATCCTGGGTCCACCTATTTGGATTAACCCCAACTCATCAGCCGTTTCCAGCTTCTTCAGCCGACTTCGGCATTGCATGCTTATTTTGGGACTCCCAGGACTCAGTCCTTGCCACATGGGAGAGATTCAACACGAACACATTAACTATATGCCTTTTTCAACTTTCAACTGCTACTGTTCATTGAGACTGCATTATATCGGTGCATACACATCCCGAAGGCTGCACCGTTGAGACTGCTTCCTTAGGACTTGTATGAAGGTTTGCTGGAGTCACACCCACCAGCTTCAGAGGAAGGCACTAGCAACCCCTTCTGAGCATATTCTGCCAAGAAAACCCTGTGAAGATCATCATATGGTTCACCATAAGTCAGAAATGGCTTGGTGTTGTCGAAATTCCAGGACCCTCAAAACCCATGACCATGGAATATTCCAGTAAGGGCCTAACTGGCCATGTCTAGAAGTGGATTTCCCCCCAAAAGCATGACCTGGGTAACACTCAGCAATGACCTTTGATCTACTTTGTAATTTTGCAAACACACACACCCTGGGGGAGTACAGGACTAATTCAATTATTCTGTCATGCAGTATCCCTCTGTCTCACAATGACACCTCACAACCATCAATGGACTAATCTTTAGGCAGACAGGAAGGTCACAGAATTACCTGATGCCCTGCCTTTGTTTCTTCTTGAGAATCCATCCAGGTGTGGCAACACACATTGTCTCCAAGCTTGAACCCATTGTCAAACCCGGACTAGCAGGATTATAGCCATTAGCACTCCTCAACCTGAACCTATCCACATTTCCTTCCCCCATGTACTCACGGCATCCCTAGAAAATAGCCACAGACTTCAGACTGAGTAATTGCAGTTTGTTAAAGTTTCTGCTAGATACAGAGTCCATTCAGCTGCAGCAGCAGATGGTACACCTCAAGCAACCAGTGTGTAAATCCTAGCTTGCACCAGCCTGTATCAACCAGCCATTGGGTTGGCAAAAATTGAATAGCTATCAGTCCTCCATAAATGTCTTTGCATGTAACCACTGTCTTTATGTCAGATTTGAGAGTGAAGACTCTTCTGATATCCATTTTGACTGAAATGAATAAAGCTTCTGGTCCTTGCATTCACCCTTGCTGTGTTGGATTGGAGCTAAGGTATGTTGGAACTTGAATCCACAGTTCTTTTGAAGCTGATATCACATATCAAAGGCAACAGCAGCAGCAGAAGCAACAACAATAACAACTTTGGTTTGGGGAAAATGAATTGGGCAAGTGTGCTTTAAGCTGGAGTTGAATACATTTCTGCCACATCCTTTATTTAGAAACTGACTTATAGGTGTATTTTGCATACTTATAAATGGCTAAGGTGAACAATATATATAAATATTAAGCATAGCTTTTATTATTTAACAATTGACAGTGTAAAATATCACTCCCACACAAAGAGGACAATAAATAAGCCCCAGTTAACAAAGTAGCCTTTCTTCTCCTTATAAGCTCAGAGGTTGATATAGATTTGATAGAAGTCATGCAGTCTTTCTGGCTTTTCTTTTGTTTCCCTAACATTTTCATGGGAGCAGTTGTCAGTACTGAAGAAAAGGCATTTAGCTCTGCTTACCACAAGGCAATATTCCTCAAGGCAATTTTCAATAAACAAGTGCAAATCCACACAGGGAGCATAGCAGTTAGGTTTATGAGATTCCTCCTTTTCAAGCTATATAGCTTTGCTTTCTTCAAAGCTCTCTCTTTTTGATGCAAATGAAAATCCCTTAACTATTTAGCATACAGCAGTGCTAGCTTTCACTGGGAATTGCTCACTTCTTTTCTTCCAACTCTCTTTAATGTACTTTGCATTTTATTGTATTGTATGAAAATGTAAATTATGAACACTCTGCCCACCTAGAGTTTATGAAATATCTCTTAGTCCATGTACAATATATTAACAATAAGCATAATCTAAAATTTGGTTTGATTTCCTTCACCCGTTTCCTCTTGCTATTATTTATTTTACATAGCTGAGATTTACTCTGTTCTTTATAAAAAATATGATGTTTGCAGGAAAGTCTTATTTACCCTCCTAGATATCCCAGATCCAATATGCCCACAGACTACGATATAGTTCAGCTATTTTTTTAAAAATCAGTGGCATTGCTTTTGAGATAACATTAGATAAATCAGAGAGGAAAATTTGGTCTAGTGTCTATATCTGTTTTTCTCCACCAAACACTTCCCCCTCTTGTTGTTGTTGTTGTTGTTGTGCTCCACATCCAGAGCTATTTTAGAACACATTTTGTAACCTTTCCGAAAAAAAGAATTGTGGTTCAAACATCTTATGTCTTCCATGAGGAATAGATAAGCTGCCCCCCCCCCGACTTTATTGTTTTTGCCAAATTGACCTCAACTTATGGGAACCCTGTGAATAACAGACCATCAAGAACCCTGGACATCATCTGTTCTGCTCAGGTCTTAGAATCAGACTGTTTTGATTGCATAATAGATATGAGTAAAACATTCCTGTCTCCTGAAATAAAACAAATGAAGCAATTGTGATAATAAGCCTTTTAAATAATTTTCCAGGAATATATAGCCCAAGCATTAAGGCCTTTTTGTGCAAGAAGTAATTGCATTGAAAAAGGTAATTTACAATTTAAAGACTTTGAAGACTTTTGCTGTGATAAAACTGACATCAACTTCCCAAGAACTTCTGGCCATCAAACTGATTTGACCTGCAGCAGGGAGTTCCAAAGTTCCTGAATGCCCCGTTTGGGCCAGAATAGTTGGCGAGAGGGGCCGGTACAGCAAGTCAGCAGACCTCCAGTCATCTCTTCTCCTTCCTTTCCCCCAAGCCCAACTTTGTAGCAAGTTCCCCAATAAAAGAAAATCTTAGTTTGCAACTTTTTCCGTCCATAATGATACATTGTGTCCTTTACTACTTTCCCTCACCAATAACCATGAACCTCACCCTCCCTAGGCCGCAGAACACTGCCAGCCTGTCCGGGATGCCTTTTTGGCATCTCTGGGAGGCTGAAACGATGTCTCTCAAA
Source organism: Anolis apletophallus (assembly GCA_030556195.1). Classification (NCBI taxonomy): domain Eukaryota; kingdom Metazoa; phylum Chordata; class Lepidosauria; order Squamata; family Anolidae; genus Anolis; species Anolis apletophallus. The sequence goes on from JARBWK010000002.1 coordinate 74,923,168, forward strand.
ACCGCAGATACGGAGTCCCCCATAGGCCGCCGTTAGCCCCCGTAGCTGCAAAGACAAAAAGTCATCGGATCAATTCCATTCTGGTGTCATATTTTTCCTTGACTAACTCTAAGACTTTCTGCCATCTTGGATTTTTCCTTTGAGCTTCTCTGCCTCTGTTATAACCTTTTTGGTTCCAAAGAGTATTGTTTTTAGCAAGTCCAGCTGACTGTCAAAACTTGCCGGTTCTATTGATGTATTCGCTCCCACCACCGTCCAAGGGCCCCATGGAGGTTCTGAAGCCGTGGACTTCTTGTGTGCGCATCCCCTCAAAGTTGCATGAAGACAGACCAGATCTGGGGAGCCCGAGGTGGCATGGAATATATAGTTTTCAAATGATTTCAAGTACCAGGTCTCTCTTCCATGCTGGTTTAGACAGATTCTTTCTTTTAACTTTGAGTCTCCCAGGACTGACTCAAATGAACTTCATGGCCCACAATAAATGAATTGCCTATCATGATTCCCCATGGATCATATGAACTGCTATTAAGAATTCCCCTCAATGAACTATTAGATTTTCTTTTCTTTCCCCTTTTATGTGATGATTGTAAATGAGAGACTATTAAGTGAAGAGTGGTGGTGGTGGAAATGTTCCCTGATATTCCAAATGTAATCTTTTCCCTTGTATGATCCTCTCCCCATATCTGAAATATGAAATTATGCCATGTCAATTATCATCAGCAAGAGGGATCAGGCCAGCTGCATTCCTCAGAGGCCTCACCTTAACTGAGCCATCAAAGACCTTTGCATGAAAAATAATAGAAATACTCTAATTTGGAAGGATCCTTTCCTCCTTCCCGCCGAGGAATTCTTTGTTCCATAAAAGGGGAGCCATCAGAGATTCGTCCCGCCCTTTGGCTATGGGCACCAGGCATACCATGTCTATTCATAGCCCAGCTGTTTTCTCTGGCTTCGGACCCCAGGGGGCTCAGCAAACTAAAAATCTCTTTTGTCTATTTTAAACTTCACCAAAACCATCTATCAGCTATTTTGATCTGTCTCTTGTCAACAGGAAGAGACGGATCCCGGTCAGATGTTTATCTCCTATGCAAAAAAAAAGATACCCTGGCTCGAAACGCCCAGGGTGCTTGGACACTCAATTTGCATAACTCTAATTTAATCAAGGAAATGTCCGGACTCATTTTCCTCAAACTCCCGCCTCCCTCTTCCATTGGCCAGAATCCGGAAGCGAGGATTTCTCCTGATTGGCCAGAACACAGGCGGCACTGGCTCATGATTAGCTGAGGGAATCCAGCCGGCATTTGCCTCCCAGCTGGTCGCAAGATTCCAACCAATCAGTGCAAAGCCAGCTGGCGAGGGGCGGGAGGGAAATTGGGATTTGACAGCTCTGTATAAACTATAAAAATGGCATGTACTGTATTTCCATGTAACCTTTATGTCAGCTTTGCGACAAAGAATTGCGGCTGTCATCCTTCTCAGCTGAGTCACGAATAAAGCCTTCGGTGGCATTTCTTCAACTTTGGTTTATTGGGAAACAGTGGGGAGGAAAATTGGCGTCTTGCAATGCTCACCAAAGTAGCGAACCCTAACTTTTGGGCGCTAGGGCTCTCATCTCAGGAGAAGTTGGAAAATTCATTTGAGGCTAAAAGCAAAAAGCATGTGAAAAATATTTTCTCTTGTGGGCAGCAAGGACATCTACAAAAGGTTTGCCCTGAGGCAAGAGTCAATGAGATGCAAATTTTTAAGCCAGAAAGCCCAAGAAAATTCCAAATGCAAAGGAAAGACTGAACATTAGGCTATTGCCACAAGCAATATGCAAACTTCAATGTACATATGTATAGATTCAGTAGCAAGCATAAATGTCCTTAATAGTGAAAGTGATTCTATTAATCATGAGAAAGAGAAATGCAAGATAACAACTGCAGATAATTCTTCTTTATCCAAAGCAAGAAAAACCATCAGGATTAAATGCAATTTAGGCAGTACATCTGAGGCATTACCTAAATTTCAGTAATGCAATGATGCAATCAGAGGAAGTAGACTTAGGACTTCATCACATGCAGGTTTCCCCCCATTTCTAGACACTTTAAAAACAGAATCTCATGGAAGCCATTGCATGATGCAAGACTACTTCTGGGAGTTGGCTATGGGACTTCAATTTTAAAGTGCCTAGAAACTGCCATTTTTGGAATTGAGGGCTACCCGACACCAGACCTCTCTATTCATGTGGAAGTGGGGAAAGGCAAGTACTTTACTGTGTTGTTGATGCGCAATGTCCCAATATCTGTATACCTTTATAAAGTGGAATGTTTGTATGTATGTATGTGTGCGGAGGGCGGAAGGGCGGATATGTGGCAGCCACTTTCACAGGCCACAGCAACCAGCGCGGGTGATGGACCTGCACCAAACTTGGTATACATAACCCCCCTAATCCCCCTACGTCCTGGTGCAGTTCGGAGGACATGACCTACGGATTATGGGATTTGTAGTACTTTCCAACACTTTGGTTCCCACAGACCACTGAGGCCACCAAAAAGGACCAATACAGACCACACTTGGCACACACAGCCCCCATGACCCACTCTACTTCCTGCTGCAGTTTGGAGGAGGGCAGACCATGGATGATGGGACTTGAAGTACCTCTACTCACTTCCCAAGTCCACTGAGACCCTTTTCCGATTACTGATCGAGACTAAACTTGGCACACATAACCCCCATGACTACCTTCACGTCCTGGTAAGGTTCGGGGAGGACTGACAATGGATGATGGGATTTGTAGTACTTTCACAACTCTCCGTTCCCACAGACCACTGCGGCCCCCAACAAACACCGATAAAGACCACACTTGGCACACAGAGCCCCAGTGACCCACTCTACATCCTACTGAAGTTTGGAGGAGGGCAGACCATGGATGATGGGATTTGCAGTACCTTCCCTCACTTTCCAAGACTGCTGCAAACCTTATCCAATGACTGATCAACACCAAACCTGGCCCACAGAGCCCTCATTACCCACTCTACATCCTGGTGCAGTTTTGTGTGAAATGGACCACGGATGATGGGACTTGAAGTACCTTCACTCCCTAAAAACAATACAACCCTCATCCATTCACCAATACAGACCAAACTTAGCACACAGAGCCCCCATGACCCAATCTACATCCTACTGCAATTTGGGGGAGGCTGGACCACAGATGATGGGACTTCCAGTACCTTCAGTACTTTCATGATACCACTGCAACTCCCAAGAATGATGGATCAAGACCAAACGTGGCACACAGAGCCTCCATGGCCCACTCTACATCCTGCTGCACTTCTCAAATGACCCGGGCACTGCCGGGTCCCCAAGCTAGTCTCTAATATTTTTTATTTCCCAATCAAAGATAAGAAACAAGGAGATAAAAATACAATATTCTGCAGAAGAATTTAGGGATAGTTTTCAATCAAGACAAGCCAAGAAAGTGTCAAGAAAAGTGACACATTTGACTGTTTCTGAATCGTGGGTTTTATAGTCTCAAATTGACGCAAACATGCACACATACATACAAAATCAAAATTTCTTTTTTCCCTCTCTGTAATTTTCCCCTCTCCGCATGTCCTTCTGCTCAGCACTTCTGTGTCTCTTTCTGTTTCTAAACATCCTTTGTTTTGGAAACAATTCCTGCACATTTTCTCCCCTCCTATTTCCGTCGGGTTAGCTCGATCTCTCTCTACCCCTTACCCAGCTGTCTTGTCCTAGCAACATTTATCCCCAAGTTTCATCACTCTTTCTCCTTTCCTTCCTCCTTCTTGCTTTCTTCTCCTTTTTCTTTAACCCATTCTAAGTTCTTCCTTGATAATTTCACTTTACATTTCCTGGTTCCAACATTTCTTCATTTGTTTTTTCAAAAATAGAATACCGTCAATTATAGTCAAATATGTCCATAAATCAATATTCCTTTGGCAAGAATTCATTAATTTTTCAGATGAGTCAAGGAATCTTCCTTTTGGTGTCAGAAACTTTGATCAGCCCCGGGTGGCACAGGGTGTTAAACCCTTGTGCTGGCAGGACTGAAGACCGACAGGTTGCAGGTTCGAATCTGGGGAGAGCGTGGATGAGCTCCATCTGTCATTTCTGGCTCCTCATGAGAGGACATGAGAGAAGCCGCCCACAAAGGATGGTAAAAACATCAGAACATCCTGGTGTCCCCTTGGCAATGTCCGTGCAGATGGCCAATTATCTCACACCAGAAGCAACTTGCAGTTTCTCAAGTCACTCCTGAGATGACCCCCCCCCCCTCTGTTTTGGCAGTCAGCAATGGTTTAGCCATCCTGAAATGACAACAAAAAAAACTATGGTCAGAAATTTGCACTATTGCTTTTAGACAGTAGGTGTTTTAAAATTATTTGCCCCAATTTAGTATTGACTCTTCTCTCGAATCTTTGCCAAAAGGATCTAATGGCTATTTTTAAACATAGGGCTTTACTATGTTTAATTGTCCACTCCTCTTTGTCATAAGCAACACCTGATATCTGTCATTAGAACTGAAGAATACTCTTGCCAATATTATCAAATCTACCAGGTTGGGCTTGTGACTCTTCACTAAAAGGTCCACATAACTTGAAGGACTCATTTTATGTGGCCAACCTTCCATCCAATTTAAAAGGTCTTTTGTAGTAAAAGGTATATGAAACTTTTTTATTCGCTGCCTTGACATGGCATTTCACAAAGTGGGGCTGATTTGGCAATTGACTCTGCCGTCTTTGTACTGAATCCTAAATTGTTTCCAAATGGAAAGTCTTGGTATTTTTCAACATTTACTCTCTAATATTCTTAAAGTCCACTTTTCTGCCTTGAAAGTCAGCTTTTGGAAGGTTTTAGATGTAATTTGGTGGTGGCAGTCCACAAGAATTGCAATAAATGTGTGGGGGGCTGGATTGGCTTTGTTTGGATTTTCTCTGACCCATTCCTCCCAAAATCTCCCTACCTGCTGATCAAAACAGGTCAAAGTATGCACACAACATACTTTTTGAATACAAGTTCTGGCTGCAGGGTAAGGAGTCCCTTTTAGCTGACACAAAAAGTGTTAAAACAACACTTGTTTCAGTAAAGAACTAACCACTCCTCTAATTGAGGAAAAGTGGAAATGCAGTTTTGTTCATCTTCACTATCAGTTCACTTGCAAACAAACCTGGGCCTCCCCCATGGATCTGATTGCCTCTTGGGTGTCTCAAGCAGTTTCTAAAACACACACCTTCCCAAATCTCAATGTGTTCCTCCCCCTTTCCCCCCTGGCATTCAGGTTCCTCAAAAGTATCCCATCACTTTTTCCTCTTGGAGTATGCTAAAGGGTCTTCCCCTTTCCCTTGGATTCTTCCCTGCCATAGTGAATGCCCTCACTTTTCCTCCTTCACTTGCCCAAAGCTCTGCAGGAGCTGTCTTCTGTGAATGTGACACTCACTGACTTTTGGCAACTGCAAGATGTCTCCATTGTATTGCAAATGGACTGGTGATTGCTGTTAAAACAATAAGAAAATATGTTTGATGAGGGAGACAGCTAAACAACACAGAAAGGCATGAAAGGCAATGCTAAATAAGATAGTTCCCTCTGCTTTTCCACACACACCTCTTCATGAGATAGGAGCCCCTGGTGGTGCAGTGAGTTAAACCCTTGTGCTGGCAGGACTGAAGACCAAATGGTCGCAGGTTCGAATCTGGGGAAAGTGTGAATAAGCTCCCTTTGTCAGCTCCAGCTCCCCAATCAGGGACATGAGAGAAGCCTCCCACAAGGATGGTAAAACATCAAAACATCCAGGCGTCCTCTGGGCAATGTCCTTGCAGACGGCCAATTCTCTCACACCAGAAGCAACTTGCAGTATATTCTCGCTCCTGAACGGAAAAAAAAATTGAGATGAGATCTCTAGTCTGTGAAATTTTATGCCAGTTAGTTTCTATACTGATATCCAATCAGCTATGTTTCTGAATCTCTAATATCAGTTAAGCATTTAACTAATTTTGGCTGCCAAGTGTCTTTGATGATAGAGGTGCTCATATCTATAGAAACAGACTGCTAGTAATGAGAGGCCAATTAAATGAAGAGGAACTCTTTCATGTTAACATTACATTTTCAAAAGTAAACGCTTTGAAGGTCTGCAAACATAGACAGAGAGTGAATTTGGTCCATAAAAGATTTGGTAGCAATTTCTCAAATGCTAAGTGCAAGACATGCTAAATGTTGTGGTAGTGAAGAGACTAATTGTGCTTGTTACATTCAATCAATGTCCAGAGAAGTAAGCAGAGCACCTCCCAAAGCTGATATAGAATGTTGCTTCATAAATGTGAGTCCCAAACCCAAATGGGATCCCCTTAGCTTAATGTTGGGGTCCCAGAAACTTGACAACAGTAAACGTATTCTGAACCTCACCTAGTAGCTGTTTTAGACATTTACATGAATCTGTTATGTGGTGTTTGTGGACTTTGCAGAAGATGCTTCATAAAAAGGAAAATCAGCTTGCTTGGCAAGATTTACACATTCTTATTTTTTATCTGTAAATGTTTGATTTTATACCTAATTTAAATACCTATATACCTGGGGTCATGTAAGCATTTCTCAAGCCAAAAGGGCCATGATTGGAAAAGTTTAAGAAGCCCTGATCTAGAGTGATTTTATTGGACCATTATCAGTTGTCAACTTTGAAGAGAAGAGATTTTGTAACTTTCATAGATTCTTTATAAAGGAATTACTTTGTATATCTAATGGCAAACAAGTATTAAATGCTTAGGAAAATCAGTTACTATGTTGCAATAAATAGAATGTCATTTTCTTTTGCCTTGCCATCTAATAACTTTGCAAACATCTGACTGAATCTGAATTTGGCCTTGGAGAAATGGGCATCTGAAAGTGATCAATACTGAAGCATGAGTGGGGGTTTACCCACATCCTTGGAGGCGTATCTTCTCATTTCAGATGTAGGGGGCGCTGGTGATTCAATTTTGAAATGATTTCCAGAATTTTCTGGGGGGAAAGTTCAAAATTTCCAAAATTTCCAAAATTTCGGAATTGCTTCCTTAATGGCAGAACATGCATGCACAGTAGGAAAGAAACAGCACTGGCACTGGGAAAACTTCAGGGGATTGTCCCCGCCTCATTTTAGACCAATCATGATGAAACTTGCTACAGTGGTAGAACACATGGATCACTGTTAGCTCACCAAATTTCATAACTTTTGACTTATCCATGGATTTTTGGCAAATTTTCAAAGTTTTTATAAAAAGTTTTTATAGACTGACCCAGCTTAAATACAAGTTCTGACTTGGTTTTACAACAGGGCTAGCATGGCTCAGGGAGTGCACGCTGGCCTAATATGCAGAAGCAAAAGCACAAGGCAGGGGTGCTTGCACAATAGATACAAACAAATAAAGAAGGCAACCTATGAGGTTTCAAAATATCATGCAATGTAAGCATTCAATATAGTCTGAGTGAGTACATTCCTGGATATACACTTATAGTAAGCACAGAGAAGCATCACAGGTGTATTCAAAACGTTTATCAAAAGACATGTGTGCAGATACAATCAAATTACTACAATGATACAAAGTTTAAAGCACATAGCGTGTACCATACATCAATAAAGGCATATACCATATATCAATGAAAGCATAAAGGAAAGGCATGTATCACAATCAATATAACGCCTTATGATTTTTAAACAGCATACATACATTGAAAAAGCAGTGTGACACAATAAAGAGTAATTCAACACACAAGTTATCACATATATCTGGTGGGGCTACACGAATGGGTACCCTGGGATGTCATGGAGATAAACGCACAAGTCCTGGCGAATACCTGGGGGGTGCGGAGCGGTCAAGCCGCGGCTTCTCTGGCGGCAAGAGGCAAAGGAAAGGGGGGGATTTTCCTTGCCCTTTGCAGGAGAAGGGACGCGGACAATATGTTGCCGTGTCTACACTAGTAGTTGGAAATCCAACAATTCTGTGTTGTTACTCACTCGGGTGCAGGGGCGTCCCTGCTCGTAGCCGTAAAGTCAAAGTAAAAGTCGCAAGGCTGCTGCGGACGAAAATCTCGTCGCTTGAATGGCGCACTGGGAATCCCTTGCTGTAACAGGGAGCCTTTGCCAATAAGGTGAAGCACACAGGGCAATGAAGCTTCGCACCGGTGGTGGAAGCCTTGCCAACGGCTGTAAGTGACTTGGCACCGTAGCATTTTGCCGTTCGCAGGTTTAAGCTTCGTCAGGGCAATTAAGAAGTGGCTAACACAGGGGTCAAGCAGCGGAGCGTTCCGGAATAGAATATCATCAGGGCTTCATTGAATTGAAGATCCTTTTGGGCTGAATCCAGCGTTTTGCTGAAGAGGAAGGTGTGGAGACTGAGTCATGGAAGCTCCCCTTTTGTGGTGGACATGGGCTATCTTTATTGCAGGGGAAGGGTTTATTGCAGGGAAAGGCTTTGCTGCCTTCTCTTTAGTCACCTTTGTAGATTCAGTTTATTTTATATTTATATTTAGTTTAACAGTAGGACCCTTTGCAATCTCTATGGTGGCCTTCTGGTGGCGTGGCCTTCAAGAATATGCTTATGTTATGGACGGAACACTGTTTTTAACTCAATTGAATGTGGATTGTGTGTTTAATGTTTAACTGTATTTTAATGCTGTATGTTTATGGTTTATAGCATCGAATTTCTGCCCTTGTCAAGCCACTCTGAGTCCCCCCTCGGGGGTTGAGAAGAGCGGGGTAGAAATAATATAAATAAATAAATAAATAAGAATAGCTGTGCTTAGCCACACCCACCTCATCCCTCTTTGCATTGCCACTCGCCAGGGAAGGGAACCCGCAAGTTTTTAACTGCTGTTAAACGACAGGACCTTTTGCAATCTCTATGGTAGACTTCTGGGGGCATGGCCTTCAAGATTAGCTGTGCCCGGCGAAGATGGCGGCAGGACGGGCACTTTGAGGGCTCCTTGAAGTGTCGCCTGCTCCTCTGGCCGGAGGGCGATCTACGCCCTCCCTCCCAGCGGACAGAAGGTCCGGAGGGGCGCGCAAGCTGGCAGGCAGGATCTGGCGGCCCCAGAGGTCTCCCCCTCCTCAAGAGGAGGAGAGATCGAGCGGCCCGGATCAGGCCAGAGCGGCGAGCGAGCCGGGAGCAGGGAGCGGGCGCGACCCCCGCCTGCTGGCCCAGCCGGGCCTCCCCCCCCCCCCCAAGCAAGGGCAGGAGGAGAAGAGGACCAGGACTGGCCGTGAGCGTGGGAGACCAGCGGCTGGTAGGAGCGCCGCCACCGGTGGCACGAAAAAGGGGGTAAAAGCAGCGGGGAAGCCAGCAGGGAAGCCGGGGGGGCGCTGCGAACGGCACCCAAGAACAGGGGATCCCCCCCCCCAACGAGAGGAAAAAAAGGTGCGTGGAGCCGACCAGACCGGGGAGGGAGCAGAAGAGCCCAGCAGACTCAGGAGAGAGGGAGAAGGGATTGGCAACGAACACAAGATGGCGGCTGAGAGTTTGTAAGGGGAAGAAGAAGGAAGTTTTGGCGGGATCGCCATTTTGAAAAGGGCCTCACTCCCCTCTCTCCTCAGGATTGCAGGAGGTTCTCCCACAGAAGCCCCTGCCCACATCCCCATCTCCAGGAGGTAGGGAGACAAAACCAAGGTATTGTTGGGCCCAAAGGGGAGGCAAGAGGAGACCAAGGCCAGACATAAGAAGTGAAAGCATTATCAGGCTAAATACAGGAACAACTGAACAAATAACCAAACAATAAATAAATTAAAAGTGAATACCACAAGAGCAAAAGAGTGGAGGATGGGACAGGAAGAGGGATTGGAAGAGGAGGAAATATCTCTGGGAGATGTCCTTGCAGAGCTGCGAAAAATAAGGGTAGCCCAAAACGGCTTCCTGCGGAAGATAGACGCCATAATGTCCCGGCAGGAAGAACAAATGGATGCGAACCGGGAGCACTCCCTACAGGTTAGAACAGAAGAGGCGCTCCCCACAGAGCCAGGGCGGTCGATCTTCTATGAGAATGGAGAAGACGCACCCCGGGTCAAGGGAGAGAATGCAACAATAGGTGAAAGTGGAGAGAAGAGAGGGAAGGAGAACGTAAAGCCACGGGCAGGATCAGAGGGAAGAGGACCCCGCCCCAAAAGTAGGGAGGTAGCCTCGCTGGATGCTGCAAGAACGACGTCGAAGGGCCCTAACACCTCGGCCCCCCAGAAAAGAGAAGAGGGGAAAAATCAAGGGGCCGTGGCAACACCCAAGAGCCCCAGCCTGGATGCAGATAAGCAGGACGGCAAAAAGAATGGGACGCAGCCCAATAGAAAGAGAAGCTGGGCGGGAACAATCCAACAAGGAAGAGAGAAAAACCTAAAGAAAAACTGCCCTTACTCTCTTGAGGCGTACTTCAGGCCTACGAGATGTGGCATCCTGGGGATGGATACGGAAGGCCTCGAATCACCTAGGGAGATCGGTTAGAATGGAGGCTGAGGGCCGTGAAGGGGCATGGGGTACGGCTATGTTGGAAGACCGGGAACAGATAATGGCCACCAAACGCTGGAAAGGACAAAAACTAAGCACAACAGACTGCTCCAAGATGCAGAGGGATATGAAGACCCATGTCGGAAAAAAAAGGAAGGGAAAAGAGCCTAAAAGGAAGACCAGGAAAAAAGGAACGTCCAGCTTAACAAGGAGGGAGACTGCAAGAGGGCAACAAGGAGCGCCCATAAACGAGGACCTTAGAAGGAACCAAGTTACTCCTATCCTTATCTCTTCCATCCACCATTACTCATCATTAGCCCTCCCAGAACTCAGATCAAACAGCCTCCTTCACCGCCCCTGACTCTTCCCCCCTTCTACCCCCCCATCCCTTGTTACCAACCCCCAGCACCCCCTTCTCACTCCCTCTACCCCCCCTCCCATCATTACTCTCAGCCTCTCCTTTATCTTTCCTACTGCCCTCTATTTGAAACTGTTCACCCACTTTCACTGTTTGTTTATGTAAAAACCCCAATAAATATAATTCAAAAAAAAAAAGATTAGCTGTGCTTAGCCATGCCCACCTCATCCCTCTTTGCATGGCCACTCGCCAGGGAAGGGAAACCGCGAGTTTTTAACTGATGTTAAACTATAGGACATTTTGCAATTTCTACAGCTGTTTGTTTCCAGCCAATGAGGGGAAACTACCTTGGGAGGGGCGGGAATCCAAGGCTTATTCCTTTCCAATCCAGAAAGTGGGTTGGGAAAAAATGGCGGCGATGGCTTCAAATGGGCAAATTTACTTCTGGGTTGCCTAAATCGCTTTGATACCGCTTCAAAATTGATTTTAATCCAAATTCATTCCAATTTATGAGCATTCCGACTGAATCTACCCAGGCCTACTTTTCAACATAGGTTGGATGGCCATCTGTTGGGTGTGCTTTGAATGCAATTTTCCTGCTTCTTGGCAGGAGGTTGGACTGGATGGCCCATGAGGTCTCTTCCAACTCTATGAGGCTAAGATTCTATGATTCTAAGTCCTACTTTGTTGCATAATAATAATAATAATAATAATAATGGCATAAACCAGTACAGGTGGTCCCAGTGGTCATCGGCACACTGGATGCCTTGCCAAAAGATCTCAGCTGGCATTTGGAAACAATAAACATTGACAAAATAATGATCTGTCAACTGCAAAAAGGCCACCTTACTTGGATCTGCACACATCATTCAAAAATATATCACAGTCTTAGACACTTGGGAAGTGTTCGACTTGTGATTTTGTGATATGAAATCCAGCATATATATCTCATTTGCTGTGACATACTGTGTTTTTGTGCCAGTAAAATAATAATAGTAATAATAATAATTTAATTTTTCTACCCCGCCTTCATCTCTCCGAAGGGAATTGGGGCGGCTTACAGAGGGACATGCCCAGCAAATACACATTAAAAACAAACACAAAAACACAGTAAATAACTAAAAACAATAGAAAATCAAATCAGAAGACATCATAAACCAGTGTAGGGGCTCATTTGTATACTCCCATCAAGTACACCACGAGTAATATTGCATAGGTCATAATTTGAATTGGTGGGGGGGGGTTGTACAGGGGTTTGGAGAGACGAACCATCATTTTTGTGGGTGATTTCAAGACATCTATGATAACCTCAAAACTGGCTTGCATATGTCAAGAGAGCTGTGGGAATTTTGGGGAGTCTCCAAGGGTTTTTTTTTGGGGGGGGGAGTGGAAGTACACTTTCCTGGTTTTTGATATATATGTTTTCATGCAACTTCACTGTCATCTAGTTTTTGCCCTTGGACAACCTTTCTATGCATTACATTCATTTCCAACAAAATTATAACATGTAGCTGTCACTTTCTTATCACCACTAGTTGATTGCTTCGAATTGATTTTTTATGAACAACAAAATAATCCCTTTTATGCAAGCTGAATGCATATTTTCCTTTTCCTATTTAAAAGATAGCTGTTGTATAATCCTTAAATTATAGAATATATTGGTGGAGAAAATGTCTATGTAAAATGTCAACTCATTGTAGCTGTGAAAGATTTTCTAATTGATAAGAAAATATTTCCATTATATTTGACTATTTAACCCACTGCTGAGCAGATGATGATGAGCATTAAATAGAATCTGTAGTCAGAACCCTATTGAGGAATTATGAAGATTTAAGCATTATGGTTACACTGTTATACAGTGAATTCTATTTTCCAATTCACTGGATAGCAACCACTGCAATTGATTTGGGTCTGTTACCCTGTTGATTTCATAACCTTATATGAGCAAAATTCAGGCTGGTCCTCGGCAGAATTTTCCCTCATCCATGCACAGGGAGTGGGGAGCATACACCAAATGCTGCCCTATTGATCACAGTGGCTTCTGGTTGGTGGGTAGGGATTTGATGGACTTTCACTGTCTCTTTGTGTCCCCAAAACTAGGGCCTATAACAAAATGATGAGTACAAAATGGTCATTTTCTTCTTCTTCTGTGAATATTAATCATTTTCAATATTTTTTTCCAAAGGGTATGGTAGGGAAAAGGGAATGGGTAGGGCGTGTTTGGTGGGGATGAGGGAGAGGGCCTTCTCTGTGGTGGCCCCCTGACTCTGGAACTCACTTCCCAAGGATATTAGACAAGCCCCCACATTGGCACTTTTTAGGAGGAGCCTGAAAACATGGCTGTTCCAATGTGCCTTCCCTGAATAAAGCAAATAACGCCCTGCTGATCAATTCCTTGCAAGATGTCCTCATAAGTACTTTAATTACCTGTTGGGTCATCTGCCCCACATCATCCTCTAAAACCTTTCCTATTACATACATTTTACCTCTGTTTGCATCCAGTGTTATTTATTTTAAAATTTTATTATTTCACATTTGGCCTGCTCAGAATTGTTTTAAACTGTTATTGATTGTATTGTTGTATTATTTACTGTTATGCTGTTATTATTTATTGTTGGGCTTGGCCTCATGCAAGCCGCGCCGAGTCCCCTTGGGGAGATGGTGGTGGGGTATAAATAAAGTTAATAAATAAATTAAATACTCATATTAGTGTTAGCAAATTAAATCTTAACAAACATCTAGTAAATCGATGCGGGGGAGAAAATGGTATAGAGAGCAAAGAGAAAAACATTACATAACATTTTATTGTTTTACATTCAATTCTTAGTCTTCATTACTCTAACACTCATTATTTGAGATACTAAAGTTTTAAAAGACCGATATATCCTCTATATTGAAGAGAGGAATATTATTATCTTTTATTAAACCTTATAATCTTATCGTCTTAAACCTTCTTCTTAGGTTTTCTGTCTTGTTCCAGATTTCTTGTCTTGTTCTCCTTTTTTCTCCTTAAAAGTTCTTTTGGATTTTTCCTGTTAGATTATGTCTAACAGGCGGGGAGGAACAGTTTTAAGAAATCCCAGTCGAGATCACAGTTTTGCTAGTTGAGCTCAATGTGTGATGTAGCCGAACAGATCTGAAAAGGAATGGTTTAGCATACATTTCTTGAGGGCTAGGACAGTAGTGGTGACATAGCATCCTTTTGACATATCTCCTTAGGTCTGCTATAGTTTCCTCAAGGTCTCCCATGGAAATGAAATTTCCTACACCCGGGTTAGGCAAAACTCAGACTTGTTGAAACAGAACTCATAGTATTCTGTACCATTGGTACAGACTTCTGGGAGTTACAATGGCCACTGTAAATCTTATATTGTATGATATTTCCTCTGAACAAAAAGCTGAAAAAAGTTGGATAAAAATGACATAGTTGTCATAATATTCAAAGTATACATATTTACAAGCAACCTGTTTCTATATAGCACATACCAAAACTAAGTTGTCGCCATTAGATTTATGCAACTAAGCTGTTGCATGAATCTAGACTCTAAGTATTGGATAGAAGATAAGGTACATTGGCCACTGAAGAAGACTGCCAGCTTGTTGTCGAGACCCCCCCCACACACACACACACACACACACACGGGGTCAAATTAATAAAGATACAAAATCGGAACCTGGGAGTGGGAGCCCGGAGTCCAGCTGGTTGATCATCCAGAGGAGCGGAAGAATGTTGCAGCAGCTACCAGAACCTAAGATACTTTCTATCAAAATGTTATCGAACAGCTTTCACTTCCCCGGACCGGCTGCTCTGACAACCGGACAAGCCCCATAGACCGACCACGGAGCAGAGCCCGCGAGGGTTCAGTTAACCTGGCGAGCCAGGAGCGGTTAGGCCCTCGTAATCTACCCGCCTCCCTTGATCCCAATTATGCTCACCAATCTGTTAGGTAGATGCCACGAAATTGTTTATTCTGCTCAGCTGAATAGGATGCGACCGCAAATCCCCTGATCCCATAAAGACGCATGCTCATACATTCAAAACATTGGTTTTTAAAGGTTACAGAACTGTCAAAACAATTGAAATTCCCGCCTGCCCCTCCAGGGCCGGCTCCGTCGATGATTGGTCGGAACGTTGTGATCAGCTGATGGGCGGGATGTTGACCGGCTCCGGAGAGCCAATCGGCGCTACTCCCATTCGCCATCCCAGCCAATCAGGAGTCAGTGGCCATATATGGAGTTCCAGGAAGGGAAGCTTAGACGGAAATGGCTGTCAATGTTGGCATATGGATAAACAAAAGAGTCCTAGGCAGGTAAACGACCCGAAATGACATCCTGGGAGTGATGGGATTAGCAAACTTGGCAGATGAATGGGAAAAGGGGAAGAAGGCTTGATGACAGAAACTCACTCAAACCTTTGTGTGACCAAGGATCTATTTTGGGACACAAGTCTGGGTTCCGAGGCCAGCTGTGTTCCCGCTGTGAAAACAAATATTTGTTGTCTAATTCCAAAGGCAGAATTAACTGGTCTAAACTCCGACGATTAATGCTTCCTTCGGGCTGATGGAATGTGGACCCCAAGACAAGAGCCTGAGCAATCCAAAACAAGATTTCCATCAGAAAAGCTCATGCAAATGGGAACAATGGTGATCCGTAAAGGGTTTAGGATGGGAATCCGGTTACTTCCTTTCAGGCTGAGACAATAGCAAAATACAGGCAATCTTTTCTTTACATGGTAAGAGGGGGGAAGGGAAGAGGTTACAAGGAGTCAGTGGGAACAGGGGGCAACATTGTACATGCACATAGACACAGGGTACAGACATATGATTATGATTTCAAGTTTTCCAACTGTGAGTCCAGCATAAACAGAACCCCCCCTGCTCCAGGCCAAATCCATTCTCTGTGCTTATCCTGTTGGGCCCCGGGGTTCCCCAAGATGGGGGAAGGAAAAGAAAAATGGAAAAAGAGATAGAAACAAAAATGAGTCCTCTCCCCTCCTCCCTTGGGGGGGGGGGGGTCTCGAACCCGGGTCCCCCGTTTCGAGCGGCCTTAGCTCTACGGTGTGAGCTATCGCACCTTTCCCTCCGGTGCAGCTCCTCTTCGCAGTCTTAAAGCGCCCGGGGAGTGGGAATAGAAAAAAATATAAAAATTCAGAAAAAATGCAAGAAAAGGTCAGGGAGGGCAGGAACTTTGGCGGCAGGGCGCTGCAGCCCAGGAGAGAGCGAGAGAGCGGGCTTTCACCCGAGAGCAAGCGTGTGTGTGAAAGTTGGGACTTGTTCACTCGCGGAACGACCTGCAGTTTGGAACTGCCGATTCTCGGTAACAAAAACTCCTTTTATTACAAAGTAACCCCCTAAATAAACATACACTGTGGTATGTTATCCTAATTTCTCCTGGGTCTCTCTCTTCCTGTTTTGCCTCTTGCAGCTTGCCCTGGGAAACACTTGGCTCCCGCAGCCCTAGTCTTCTTTCTTCCCAGAATATTAACCTCCTTTACTCCAACTAATTCTGAGTCCCCCGTGAGTTCCTTAGCTCCCACAATTGGGTGGCCCAGTATCCATGAACCCTCTTGTCTGTGTGACATCTCATATTTTATGTTTTATACAAACTTTTGAGATATGAAGCCACTGATCAAGACTCAAGTAACCTTTCACCTGCACCTCTTGACCCTGGAATTCCCTCTAACACTTCCCTGGTCATCATATTAACAAGGGACTCAAGCACCCATCATCTCTGGAACCAATCCATCTCTATTGGATTTCCCCTTTTCCCAGGAATGGATTCCATAATCCCATCACTTTGGACAATATTCTGACATTGACCGCAATGGAGTTACTCACAATACAAAGGACAATCCGATAACCATCATGGACCTGATGGCCCCACTTTGTTTGTCTCATGAGAGAGACAATGCAATTCACTCAAAAACTATATATTCTTTTGTCTCACAGGTCATCCTGCTCCCTGTCCCAGTCAGGCATTGGAAAGCAGAAATCTGCATCAGAAGCAGGAATGCTCCCTGATTGGCTGGGGGGTGCCACAGTCCTGCCTCACAGAGGGAATCCCCCCAGTTGGCCATGATGTCAAGACCTGCTCCACAAAGCTGGCCCCAGCTGAGCATGAGTGAAAGAAATAAAATACTGTACAGTATAAAAATGTATGCTTGCTTGTATCAAACATGTCAGATTCTTTGAGTGGCTTACTGCTAGCTGTCATCCCTTCTAGCTAGTCTGAATAAACTCCTTGGTGGCTTCTTCGACTGGTGAGATTTCTTTGATTGGGGAACATTTGGTCGTAGGTTTTAGTGTCACCAGGCACAGACCCACTGTGGCTTGCTGCTGGGCCTCATTACCCACCTAACAGATATCAATAAACACATGTCAAGTCTTGCTATCCATGGTCCAGACCTCACTATCTGTGGCCAAATGAAATTGCTCAATTTTCAGCTGATATTAATTTTGGCTTTTGTTTCAGTAATTGAGAGCACACAAAACTTACAAATGTAATTTTAAAATAAATTTGAAAGCATTTAAAAGCATGACCATTAAAAGCCAGACATAAAGTGTACCATACATCCTGAAAGGCTTTGAGCTCCATCTGCACCCTCCATTTCATGCAGTTCGAAGCCGGTTTCAAACTGCGATAGCCAGGCAACAAATTGCCACAAATGTGCAGAAAAGAAAGCCCTTAATGTGCGTTGGTGTTCTGTAGCATATGTAATCATGATTTGGGCCTCAAACTGGTTCTAGGATTTCCTATGTAATTATCTGCATAGCGAAAACACTTTTTTCAATACTGTTTTAAAACTACATTAACAATCAATGTAGAAGGGGCCCTTTGTGTCCTGATTGACCAGTCCTTAAATGGCTGCCAAAACAAAACAAAACAAAAAGGTCTTCACCTGACAACAGAAGGCTAGCAGGGAGAGTACTACTCTATCTGTTCAAAGAATTCCAGAGCCTGGGAAGAAAACCGATTCCAGTTCTGTCCCCCCATCAGTTATACTTGTAAGTGTGGTGTGGGCCTCCCTATGAGATCTCAAAACACAGCCAAGTTCATATGGGTGAATATAGTTCCTCAAACAACCTGAACCTGGTCACACAGGATAAAAATATATAAAAACCCATAGCACTTGTATCTGTTTTCATTTGAACTTAAAGAGAGAAATAATGGCCATTATAGATCTGTAGAATGTCCTGAGATGGGATACAATTTATCTAAAATCTCATTATGCCAGTGCCAAATACATTTGCACAGTTGATGTTATTAAATATTTATGCTGTACTCATGTCCAGCATATCTCATGTTCTTTATCTCATTCATCTCCTCTGAGACAGATCATTACTTTGCCAGTTTTACAAAGATGTTCACACTAGACTAAGAGAACTAGATGACTTGCTCAAGGCCCTGAAGAAAAGCTCTTGTCAGAAGTGGAAATTAATCCTAGGCCTTCCATGCTCATTATGGTTTCTCACCTGGTGATCTTCAGCCCTCTTCCAGGTGATCTTTGGGCCTCACCAGCCGGATGGCGGGCTCCTGCCATGCGAACGCTACGTGCGCTCCCGCTGCCGTGGGGAGGCTCCAGCCTCACGTGGGTCAATCTCTCGGTTGAGTTTCCCGGCCCAGGCAGCAGCCAGGTGGCCCCTCTTCCCAGCCCTGCGCCTTCCGAGCCGCCGCCGAAGCCATATCTGGGCGGGGCGCTGGCGAGTGCGCCTATAAATACCCTCTTGCTGTGTGTGTGGGAGGGGCCTGCTTTGCACGCAAGAAGCAGGACGGGATGGGGACTTCCTGCTTCGCAAAAGCACGCAGCAGGAAGGAGGAAGGCAACGAAGACATTAAGAGAGAGCGTGCGTGCAGGCAAGGAAGATCCCCTTCCCGGGTGTGCGCGGCGGCGAGTTTGTCGACAGGCAAGAAAGAAGCCCTGTGCGGACGGGAGGCTGCAGTAAGAGCGTGTGCGTGCGCATGCGCGCGCACACTCACATGCACAACAGGTGATCTTTTCAACTTGATTGTTCATATAGTAGCTCGCATGATGAAAAAGTGTGGGCACCCCTGTCCTAGGCCTTCCATGCCCTGGTTTCTCCCTGTTGCCCAGCAATAAAGATCAAGGCTAGTCTGCACTCAAGCTCTCACAGGACAAGAACGCTGCAAAAAGAGGGCAATATCTTTCTTGGTAATCATTAAAATCATGCCGTAGTTGCAGTTTAGTATTTCTGGGATAGGCTAGCTTTTTAAACATTAAAAAAATACATACACTGACAAAGGCAATATTCAGTTCACACACAACTGGAAGTAGGTGAACTCACTGTCTGAGAAAGTCATTTTATTATGATTAAGAAGAAGCAGGCATTTCAGAAATGGGCAGAGAAAATACATGTTATTCAAAGGAAGTGGGGTTTTTTTTTGTTATTTTCACTGAGCATTTGCAGCATTTATTGGTTTGAGAAGGAAGATGGTTTAGTCCCATTGGAAGAAAGCAAAACTGACACATTTGTATCACTTGCTACTCTGTAACCTCACTATAATCTTCACAGGTCTTTCAGTATAATTTGATTTTAGAATACTAGAACAGGACATACCTTATCTTACTTTGCCTGTGGGCTGTAAGGACGAGTTGAATGCACCTGTGGTTCATTCATTTCACAAACATTGATTAATGTATGATTTGTCCATTCCAGGAAATATGCAGCCTATTAATATGTTCATTCTTAGCTCTTTCCTACTTTTGACAATCACCAACATTTCTGAAAACCCTACACAGAAGATTTGAGGCTGTAGGAAGATTGAGGACAAAGCAGGAAAAACAATGCAGGAGTAATTTGAGGGAGGTCTGTCCAAAGAAAATTATTCCACTTGATTTGGAGGAATCTCACATTCTAGCTCAGCCCATTGTAAAACTCTATTTAGGAGAATGAACATGTTTACAATTTTAGGGAATTACCAGGTATCAGAAGGGGCAGCCATCAGCGTTGCCTCCGAAAAATCTTCCAAATCTCTTGGGAAGACAGGTGGACCATGGACAAATGTCAGCATGCTCAAAGAAGCAAAGACCACCAGCAATGAAAAGATGCTCCTATGCCATCAACTCCGCTGGAATGGCCACGTTGTCTGAAAGCCCGATCACCGTCTCCCAAAACAGTTCTATATTTCCAGCTCAAAAATGGAAAATGTAATATTGGTGGACAGGAAAAAAAATTAAAGATGGGCTTAAAGCCAAACTTAAAAATTGTGGCATAGACACCAAGAATAGGGAAGCCCTGGCCCTTGAGTGCTCTAACTCGAGGTCAGCTGTGACCAGCAGTGCTGCAGAATTCAAAGAGGCATGAATGGAGTGCAAAAAGGAAAAATGTACCAAGAGGAAGGCATGTCAAGCCAACCCTGACCGGAACCGCCTTCCACCTGGAAACCGATGTTCTCACATGTGGATCAAGAATAGGGCTCCATAGCCATCTACAAACCCACAGCCAAAACACCAGACTTGGAGGACCATAATCCTTGGGCTATGAGGGATCACCTAAGTAAGTAAGTAAGTAAATAATAATAACAACAACAGTTTATTTGTAACCCACCCTATCTCCCTGAGGGGACTCAGGGAACTCAACTTTGTCAATTTTCCCCATGAGCATAGTGTTGGGTATCACTCATTGTTTATTGGAATCAGGTAAGGACATCTGTTTCCATAGGACAGCAGAATCAATCTCTCTTAGTAGTTCTAGTTAAGAATTGAAAACCAATTTATCTACAAATGAGCAGAGCACTGAGCTGTTTCATACTGGCATTGGCCATTCTGTGATTGTCTGTACACATACTCGCGTGCAAAACCATCTTGTTCCGGCAGGCCTTTGGGCATTGACTGCGAGATTGAGGCCTACTCTGCCTCTTGTATAGTATGTCCTGCTGCATTATATGCACTTATGCCATTGGCTGCTGTGTAATTTTATTGTATTACACTGTTTTATCCGTTATGGTTTTATGTTTGTTTTAATCTGAATGTATCATGTAAGTCGCCCCGAGCCACCTGGGAGTGGCGACTCACAAGTTCGAACAATAAATAAATAAATAAATAAATTACATAACAGGTATTTGCAGCTATAAGCTGAATGTCTACTATACATAAGTATTTATTTATTTGCAGTATTTATATTCCACCCTTCTCATCCCGCAGGGGACTCAGGGCAGATTACAATGTACACATACATGGCAAACATTCAATGTCGTAGACACACAACACATATAGAACGGGGACCCACGTCAGTGGCTATTTAACCTCCAATGTTCAGTGCAGGGGTTCAAAGGACCTAGCCTTCACTGAGGTTCCATGGTCGGACCACTGATGCTCTAAGTATCCGGGTTGAGCAACCTTTCCCCATGCATGGGCGCCGAACGGATTTTTGTTGCCCAAAGAGACTTTTGGAACCCGAGAGGTTCCTGAATTAGCCTCTGAGGGATCTGGGTCTACCAGCCTCAGTCAGATGAGCTGGTTTGGGCTTGCAATGCCTCACTAGCTAGAGCTACGACAAAATTGGTCCCTAGGCGCCCACTCCAACCTGGACTGGTCCCCTTGGTATCAAGGGACCTCAGGGTTATGAAGCAGGAGAAGAGACTTAATGCAGCTGACACCCAGCCAGCTGAGCCACAATCCTCGGCTTATGCAGATTATTCAAAGAAACTTATGAGCAAGCTGTCAAGGCAGCCAAAATAGTATACTTACATCTGCCTTGATAGCGTCTGCTAGCTCACGCTCCCCTCTCCTTAAAATATTTATCTCTGACAAAGAAACCTACCGTAAAATGTATGAGGCCCTTGGTTTTTTTAGAGCTTTTTTGCAGACAAGATACTGAGCCTCCGTGGACCTCCCGGCCACATGAAATGCCAGAGCTGAGACTCCGTGGCCCTCCGAACCACCATCGACCCAGTAGCCACTGGACTAGATGCTGTTGATAAGATAGTCTATCAGATCCACCACCTGCTCCCTCGAAGTGTATCCCTCCTGGCTTTGTATAATCTTGCCTGGGGGGTTATGTACTGTTGAATGTCATAAACAGCTCCCTTGAAAGGAGTCTTTCCAGAGTGCTTAAAATGTAGCGGTGGTGGCTCCATTACTGAAGAAACCATCATTGGACCCTTGTTCATAATCCACTACCGCCCAGTGTCAATCTTCCATACCTGGGCAAGGTAGTGAGAGGGCAGTAATGGAGCAGCTGCAGTCCTTCTTAGATGATGCAACATGGCTTGACCCCTTCCAGTCCGGCTTCCGTTCGGGGCATGGGACAGATGATTCCTTTGTCATCACAGACCAATGCTGCCAGCTCTATGTTTGTCCATTTAACGGTGAGACAGAATCTTTTGATCCACCGCCTGGCCATGGCCGGAGTGAGGGGACTGTCCTCAAATGGCTGTCCTCCTTCCTCCGCCAGCGGTCTCAGCGTCTAGAGGAGGGGCGGGAGGTCTCCATCCCCATTAGTGTGTGGAGTCCCTCAGGGGCCATTCTCTCCCTTTGTTTCATCTACATGCAGCCGCTTGACAGCTGGTGCGGAGTTATGGGCTGGTCTGCCATCAGTACGCACGATGACACCCAGCTCATTCTGAGGATGGAGGGCAGGCCAATCCGGATATTTCCAACATTGCCTCGAGTTGGTACTGGATGGCTAGCCAGTAGGTTGATGGTGAATCCGCAAGACGGAGATCTTGTGGCTTCCGGCCCGGGCGGGGTGGGGGCCCGGCTCCGACCCTGACGGTGCGGCGCTGCATCCAGCGCCGTCTGTGAAGAGCCTGGGTGTCCAGTTGGACTCCCAGCTGACCATGGAGGCCCAGGTCTCCATGGCCAGCAAATGCTTTTTCCACCTCCGCCATAAGGAGGCTGGCCCCTACCTCTTTGGAGCGACCTAGCCACGGTGATCCATTCATCTCAAGGCTGCAGACTACTGTTTGCGCTTTACGTTGGCCTGCCTTAGTCGTCGATCCGGAAGCTCAAGCTGGTGCAGAACACTGCCGCCCGGCTCCTGTCTGGGGCACCAGCAGGATGCCGTATAACACCAATTTTGCAGGATCTGCACTGGCTGCCTATTGAGCACCGGGTCGCCTTCAAAGTGCTGGTTCTTACCTTCAAGGCCATACACGGCCTGGGGCCAGCGTATCTGAGGGACCGTCTCACCCCATATTGCCCAGCGAGATCACTTCGGTCCGAAGAGGCCAACCTGTTGGTAGTACCATCTGTAAAGTCGGCACATCTAACATCGACCCGCCGGAGGGCGTTCTCTATTATAGCTCCCACACTATGGAACGCCCTCCCGGCCGAAGCCAGAGCCCTGAGAGATCTGCTGCCATTTAGACGGGCCTGCAAAACTCATTTGTTTAGCAGGCCTTCGGCGAGTAGGCCTCGTCTATACTCTCTGGGCTGTGATATCTCCTGCTGCTCAATTGTTATATTGCATTTTGCTGTTTAATTGTTTTAACTGTTTTTAACTGTTTTTATGTTTTAACCTGTGGCGTTGTGCCACTGGCTCTGTGAGCCGCCGCGAGCCCCCGGGAGTCGGCAGCGAAGAAGCCCCAATAAATAAATAATAAATAAATAATAAATATAGACAGTCAGTCAGTGGCTATTTAACATTCCAATTTTTCTGGCCACCAGGGGAGCTATTGCTTCACTGTCCATCTGCGACACTGATGAAGTACTTTCTGCTTTCCCTGCATGCTTTTTGCTGGAGATTTTTTATGGCCTTGTAATTTTTTAAAATTAGCCTCCCCACACATAGGTAGTACCTAAATTTCCTACTTGACAGATGCAACTGTCTTTTGGGTTGCAAAGGTCGACAACAAGCTACACAAAATTGGTCGGAAGCTCACTCCAACCTGGACTGGCTTCGAACTCATGACCTTTTGGTCAGTAGTGATCTTAATGCAGCTGACACCCAGCCAGCTGCACCACAGTCCTCTTTTCTGCAGATTTTTGCAAGGTATGAATGCTAGGTAGTATTCAGCATAAATAATATACATTACATCAATGGCACTGTTATTAATCCACTATACCTCCCCCCTCCTCAAAATATTTATAGATTACAAAGAAACTCCAAGTAAGATGTATGATTTGGTTTCTTTATTATTAAAACCTTTTCCGTGGACCCGAAGTTATGAAATGCCAAAGTGCTAGAGTTTCCGGAACAGACCCAGTAGCATCTATACTCTACTCAAAGTCTATCAGATCTAAGCCTTTAATAAAGTGTATCAACTTGGTTTTGTATAACTTGTAACTATATGTACTGTATCAATTCATACCAACATGAAGTGTATAAATTGTATCTAATAGATGTATCAAAATGTAACTTGGAGGCAGGTACCTCTCAATTTGCATAATCCCTTATGCCCTCAATTTGCATAATCCCTTGGGAAACGAAACTGACTAGGATCCCTCAAGCTATTTTCCAAGTCAGGTAGCTATCACATCTTTTGTGTATGTATGCAGACAGATGATTCTCTTTGTCAACAAAATGGCCTCACTATGTTTGTCCATTTAACTTGAGACAGAGTCTGCTGCTCCCACGGAAAAGGGGGCTTAGAACTCATTAACTGTCTATTCTCCCTTGATTGTCTAGAATCAACATCTTTGTCTTTTGGGTCTCGCACCTTTGTTTCATGCAGAACTAGATACTTTAGTCAATCAGGGACTCATCTGCATATCCACATGACAATATACTCATGGATTGTGCCCTCCCAAGGGGTATCTCCACAAAAGTTGGTCTCTTTAAACTGTCCAACCACCAACCATCATTCTTCCTTCCCTGGAAATCTCCTGTTGCAGCTAATCCAAGTGTGGATCCTAGCATGCCTCCTTTTCAGCCAATCAGGGGAGGGAGCAGGAAATCTGAATAGCTGTCAAATTATATAAGATGTCTTGTATTTTTTTGTGAATTTATGCACAGACCATTTGAAGAATGCTGCAGCTCGTTTGCTCACCGGGGCCCCGGTTAGATGCCACATAACTCCCATCTTGCAGCAGATGTACTGGCTCCCAGTAGAGTACCGGATTACATTCAAAGTGTTGGTGTTAACCTTTAAGGTCTTATATGGTCTAACGCCTGTGTATTTGAGGGACCGTCTCTCCCTGTATGTTCCCCAGAGATCACTACGGCCTAAAGAACATAATTTATTGGAAGTCCCTTTTGTTCGTACTTATCACCTGTCCTCTACCAGACAGAGCCCTTTCGATGGCAGCCCCGACTCTCTGGAATGCCCTGCCAGATGAGGTCTGGGTCCTTAGAGAGTTGTCTGCATTCCGAAGAGCCTGCAAAACAACTTTATTTTGGCAGGCTTTCAATCTAAACTGACCCAATGTAACTAGGTGTACTAGGGGTGACTTTTTTATTGTTGGTTTTAGCATTGTTTTTATTGTTTCTGAGTGTATTTTATTGTTAATATTGCCTTATGTAAACCGCCCCGAGCCTGTGGGGATGGAGCGGTATATAAAATCAATGTAATAACTAAATAAATAATAAGTGTATTGCTTGTACTTACATCCTCTTTTTTTGGCCAAATCATAATAAACCTTTGTGACTTGCCTTCAACCAGAGAGTTTGTTCTCCGGTTGAAAGCTGATATGGTTTCCCAGGGGGTCACCAGGTACAGATCTCTCTAACTGTGATTCTAGCAGAAATCACTCCAGTACAGGGCCAGAGTCATTTTTGCTTGAAAACCATTTTTTGTATGTTCAAAAACTACCATTCTGTTTTCCTCTATCTGTACCCCTTATTCAATCCCCTACAGGACAATTGTCCAGTAAAGAATATAGCCAATTAGACTGTAAAGGCTTTGATTTTTATTCCTGTGCAGTGAAATAAAGCACAAATCCACATGAGTAGTCAAAACAAAAAATATTAAAGATCATTGGATTACACTTTTATTTTTCTCTTGGAAATATGGACTGGTTTTGTTTTGTTTTATTTTTATGTACTTTTACAGGATCACAGCAGTAGCATTGTACTTCCCTTTTGAAAAAGGTAGGGATCTGCAATAACTTCAATAATTTCAATGCATTTCAATAAATATTGTGCAATGCCCTACTGTTGCCAGCAGGTGCCTCTCTTAGCACTGTTCATTTGGATTTCCAAAAACAGCTGGCTTTGGATACAAAGCAGGGAGGGTAAACCAACTTCTTCTGATATGTCAGTACTCTGTTCATATGCTGAACACATGGGGGAAAGAGAAGTGATACTATGATTATTGTGATGCATTACTTAAAAGAATGAAATACCTTTTCCTTGCTGGGGGAAAGGTAGAAGGTAGGTAAGTTGATAAGGGAATGGCCAGTTATTGGTGACTCAGTGAACACAAGACTGAAGTAACCGTACCCCACTCCAATATGGAGGTGAACTTCTATTTCTGATCAGGATGGTTGGGGAGATAGGAATAAGAGACTAATAATATCTGGGCATCAGGTTCCTCAGACCTGACTGAACTTTATGCTTCTTGAGCTCAATCCTGGTCTGATCCTATAATATACTTCTCTTTATATCTGCTGGGATTTACTTCCAGGAATTTCAATGGATATCAAAATTAGTAAATGATCAAATCCCATTATAAACAATGGGGCAGTCAAATGTTATCCTTTCTATAAAATGCTAAATCCAAGGTTTGAGTTTTGAATTAAAAATATTTTCAAATCATGAAGGGTTGAATCTACTAGCACAAAATTTATGGACACAGAGCACTGACTGTATTGTATAGTTATAGTTACTTAAGGTTTATCCAGAATGATTGAAATGTCCTATATTTTTTCCTGTTCTTTTATACTGTGTTAAAATAAACCAACCTGAGGATCCAGTAGAAAAGTCTCTGAACACACTAGGAGCTAAGAGAAAATATTCTGGGATAAGGAAAACATGTAGGGATCTCCAAAATAAAACCAGAAAGAACAAGAACAAAATGTGGGAGTTTCTAGGCTTTATATTCAGCTTGGCTGCACTATGGTTGAGATATACTGTTCTTTTGAATTTGCACATTTTTTAAAACATGCAAATGAAAACATATTGAGGATTTCAGTTTTTCTTTTAAAAATATATATATACTGCAATATATTCCATGCTGCCCATAGAAATATGCTCCATCAAAAATATAGTATTCTTTATTGCTGGATAGTTGAATTGCATTTCATTGGGGGGTAGGTATATAATATTTTGGGGGGTAGGTATATATTATTTAGCCATTTGCATTTCCTTTTTAGGTACCTTTTTGCAAATATCACAAGAGTGAAAGTCTGGGACTTCTGGCAAAACTAACTTCCACTTTTAAGTGCCCTCTGCTAAAATCCACTTGTTTTCATTGGTATTTCCAAGCTCCTCCCAGCTTTACAGATGTGAAATGAAATGTGACTTAGAACTGGTAAAACAAAGTTATTAAGAGCAGATCTTAGAAGGCATACAGATGTCTCCACTTTTCCTGTTTATTTCTTCAGCAGCCACACAGAGACAGCATCACACTGCTTCACACAAGTGCAGAAGATGTTTTTGAAGGAATAAGCTTTCTTTTGTTATTTTAAATTTTGTGAGAGAACTAGAAATCTATTGTTTCTTAGATTGCACCTACTTGACTGGAAGTAGTTCTGGTTTCTTGTAAGCAACTGAGTTTCTCTGACTTCATCAAGGTATCCTTTAGTCTCAGATTTACGTTCTGCTGATAAACTGGACTTTGCTGGTGCTACTTCATCTTAATCAGCAGACTGAAGTCATCTTGAACTAAAGTATATTGCAATGTCAGATGACAAAATTGAGATGGACATTTTCTCTTCAGAAGAAGTGGATGGCAGGTGTGATTCCCAGCCAGATGTTAGTAAGACCAAATTCAGAAGTCCTCATGTGGATTGGTATAAACACGAACTTCATTCTTCAGTATCTTTACCCAGTGGTAAGCCTCAATTTCCATTCATATTTTCAGTGCCAATTTTATATCTCATGGGCAAATGATTTGTACAGCAAAATATGACAGCTGTTAGTTTTGGGCATCAGTATAGAAAAAGGCAGGGAAGCCCCATCCAATTGTAGTAGATTTTAGATGCTAGCAACTTCTGTTCTGTTAAATAACACTGGGAGAGATTGCAATTCAGAGTATTCATCAGTCTAGTACAAATTTCAATTATAAG
This sequence comes from Anolis apletophallus, assembly GCA_030556195.1. Lineage (NCBI taxonomy): Eukaryota > Metazoa > Chordata > Lepidosauria > Squamata > Anolidae > Anolis > Anolis apletophallus. The sequence continues at coordinate 74,951,112 of JARBWK010000002.1, forward strand.
TGAATGAGAACTATTTAGCTAAAATCTTTTCCATCATGTAAAATGCACAGCATTTACATTGGTAGATACTGTTCCCCTTGAAGAGGTCCCTAAATACAGATGTTAACCATTTATCTTTTATAGCTTGTCTTAATTCATACAATGCACCTATGCTTTAATGAAGGAGCAGGAGTTGCTCAAGTTGTCTGTGGAATAAGAAATGCTTTTTGGCTTCCTTACATAATAGTGTGAACAATTAATCCAGAATGGGCACATATGCTTCTCAAATTAGCTGGACTGCAACTCCCATGAATCATGGGATCATGCTGACTTGGGTAGATAAAGTTCCAGAACACCTGGGAGGCAACTGGTTTCCCTTCTATGCCCCAATGCAATTTTAATCAGATTGCAAAGATATGGTTAGGCTATCATTAACTTTGGAACATGATAGAATATTAGCTCAGATTTTAAATGAGCTTAATGTTCTGGCTTCTTCCAGAGCTGGTAGCGATCATAGCTCCCCCGTTTGGGTAAGGAAGATTTTATTAGAATTCTCTCACTGACTCAATACTTTGCTATGCTTTCTTTTCCTGGAGTGTGTAACCTATTGCATGATGCATGTCATATCTCAATAATTCGCAGGGGATGTCTGTAATTGACTTACGTTTGCACCTAATGTATAATCACTTGTTACCTCAGGAAATACAAGCAAACTAAGCATACCACATCTGAATGTAAACATGCCTCTCCTTTCATCTAGTGAAATGAAGAACAAACCTAGAGGAATGGGATAAAAATTGACAGTATAGTTAGTATTTACTTAAGAAAACTATTTGGAAATATTAGATGCAGTTGAAATGAATGACTCTGGGTTTGGTGTGGATTTTCACTTATCTTCTCAACCTATTAAATATATTTAGTACAACTATGTAGGTAGAATGAATACATCACAAAAACAAAGTCACAATATGCAATAAAAAGTCCAAGATTTTCATAAAATGTGATTTAAATTTTTATGCATAATTGAACATTTATAAATAATAATGAGGCCAAGAATTTTCTATTGTGTTCTACATTGTATAACTTTACATATACAGTATGTCACTGATCTGGTATTCGTTGTTTCATTTATCCCTATCCAACAAAAATGTTTTCTCTAGGCATCATCTAGACCCTCCAGCACATCTTATGGTACTCTTGTGTTAGAAGTCCTTCATTTCAATGGGGTCTATCAACTGTGTTTTCATGTACTACTACTCACACAAAGTCTGGGAATGTATTCTACACAGGAACATAGTTGGTACTTAGGCTAAGGAATGCTCCTATTGAATTGTGAAGATGTCTGTCAGGGCACCAGCAAGAGTGTCCTACCAGTACCATTGTATATAATTGTGCATCAGATCCAATGTGCATTGGTTTGTTGTCCATCCATATCATTGCACATTTGCCACTTTGCTGGCTCCTCTACTAAGTAACATCATGACAGTCTATTTCTCACAAACAAAAATCCATTTACAAATACCTGTTGAAAAATTATTTATTTATTCATTTTGCATATTTGAATCCCATCCCATCATTATGTTTGATTTTACTTTGTTGTGTTATAAGGCTCAGCCTCATGTAAGCTGCCCTGAGTCCCCGTTGGGGAGATAGTGGCAGGGTACAAATAAGATTATTATTATTATTATTATCACCCCTGGAGGGGGACTCAGGGTGGCTTCCCAGCAGGCATTCATTCAATGCCAATAACAGAAATAATGATAAAAGTAATTTAAACAATTTGTTAATGCTTTAAAATGATTAAAACATTGTTTAAATCACACAGGTTTGAAATCATAGTCCAGGCCAGTCCATTGTCATTCACACAAATTGGGTCTCATTCTAAATTGCTTCCTCTACTGTTCAAACACTTATTATTTATTTATTTATTTATTATTGAGGCTTCTATGCCGCCGACTCCCGGGGGCTCGCAGCGGCTCACAAGAGCCAGGGGCATAAAAACAAAGATTAAAAACATAAAACAATTGAACAATTAGAGCAATAGCAGAACAGGCAATAAAACAAATGGAGCAGCAACAGGAGCCACAACACAGTACCCAGAGCACGCGGGCCTACTCTCCGAAGGCCTGCCTATACAGATGGGTTTTGCAGGCCCGCCTGAATGGGAGTAAATCCCTCAAGGCTCTGGTTTCGGCCGGGAGGGCGTTCCACAGCGTGGGGGCTATGACGGAGAACGCCCTCCGGCGGGTAGATGTCAGGTGTGCCGACTTTGCTGATGGTATTTCCAGGAAGTTGGCATCCTCAGACCGTAGTGATCTCGATGGGCAATAGGAAGTGGGGCGGTCCCTCAGATACGCTGGCCCCAGGCCGTACAGAGCCTTGAAGGTAAGAACCAACACTTTGAAGGCGATCCGGTGCTCAATAGGCAGCCAGTGCAGATCCTGCAAGGCGGGTGTTATACGGCAACCTGCTGGCGTGCCAGACAGGAGCCGGGCGGCAGTGTTCTGCACCAGCTTGAGCTTCCGGATCGACGACAGAGGAAGGCCAACGTAGAGCGCGTTACAGTAATCTAGCCTTGGTCCCATAGCCAGGTTATCTAAAGAATAAGAGGGAGGGGCCAATCTAATGTCACTGAGTAGAGAGTTCCACAGACGAGGAGCCAACATTGAGAAAATCCTGTCTCTTGTCTCCACCAGTCATGTTTATGAGGATGGTGGGACTGAGAGCAGGGCCTTTCCTGTTTATCTTAGACTTTGCGAAGGTTCGTAGCAGGAGATACATTCAGACAGATAAGCTGGGCCAGAACCATTTGGAAATGTAAAACTTTTGGAACAACCAGAAGATGACTATGCCATATGCTACATAGGTATTTTACATGAAGCTCAATGGAATTATGTAATATAGTGACACATTAGTTATGAATGCTGAAGACGTAGCAAAACCAGCAGGAATTAAACCATTTTCTTAAGGCACTTCTTTTTAATGTTTTGCAAGATGACCATGTATATTTTGATGGTGTTGCTGGTTCTTGAGTTCAATTTTTTTAAAAAAATCCAAATTCATTAGAAAGAACTTTTTACTCATACATTGTGTATCCCTGCATGACAAGGAGTGAACTAGATTTTTTTGTGGCCCCTTTCACTAGTAAGATTATAAAAAAACCTAAACTCTCTGAGTGGCACTCTTTAATACCAGCAAGGGACTTAAGTTACACTCTGGCCCTATGGCTGGAATGTAAGTGGCCTTTCTGAGAACTATAAGCCATCGGATCTCTCCCAGTATATCTCTATGTGGTGGATTAAGTTCTCAAATTGTTTAATTGTTTAAATTGTTTAATTTGTCTCCTGTATTAGTACTGTATGTTCTCTGTTTTTATATGTTATGCTCCGAGCCTCCGGGAAGTGGCGGTATAGAAATTGAAATAATAATAATAATAATAATATTACTGGCTGCAATGAGTTTTCTATTTTGCTTCATTGCAACACTCCTTCAGGTGACAGGCTCCTTTCTGAAACACTGGGTGTTTTTGACACTGATTAATTGTTTGATTTAAATATTTCTGTTGTTATTGTTGTGTGCCTAAAAGTTGTTTCTAGTTTATGGTGACCCTAAGGTGAATACATTGTGTAGTTTCTTGGCATAATTTGTTCAGAAGAGATTTGCATATGTCTTCCTATAAGGTTGAGAGAGGGTGGCTTGCCCAAGGGGTATCCATGGCCAGGGGCAGTCTAAGGTAATTTTAAATGGTAAGCGAACATTATTTTGGCGCCCCGCACCTAAAACATTATTCCCCCCCAAAAAACATTATTTTGGCGCCCCCACATGTAAAACAAATATACAATTATAATATCACAATACCATTGGTAGTATTATATTGTATCAATGTATATACAATATATTATACCATACTCATACTATATTATATCCTAATTATATTATACTACATTACAATATAATTATATTATAATATATTGACATTATAATATAATATCAAAAAAATATGCAATCCTATATTTCAAAAGTCACATTATTTTAGTTCGTTTTATCATGTGTATTTCACATTTATACATAATTAAACACTATGCAGTCCTATCTATCAAATATAACAATCTTAGTTCATTTTGCAAAGTGTGTGACATTACTATACCATACACAAGATTGGATTACAGGTCAAAGTAGCACATTAGTACATTGCTATTAAGCATACATGAAACAGATACATTCAATATGTTGTCTGTTGTGTTTAAACAATTAATAGAGTACCAAATATTTATTGTTCTATGATCTGTGGCTGCTCATCCTCTATATGTGATTAGTATGGCTATATGAGATCTGAAAGGCACATTGAGATATCTATATATATAAAAAGAGACGGTCCGTTTTTGACGCTCATAGACAAAGAAACTATACATCTCAGAAACACGATATTCGACAACAGTCACAAAAATACCCACAGGAACATTCGTGGTGCACAAACCCGGCCCTAGGTCCCTCACAACACCCCCAAACACAACCCCCTCAAAACCGGCAACCTTCCTCCCACCCCGCCCTCTCCACTGCCAGCGCGCACGTTTAGAACGTTGGCACATACAGCCCGAACAACAATAACTCTACAGGGAGCCCCGCGCCCCGCTCAAAACCTAACCGCACGATCCCCTCACCCCCTTCCCACCATCCTAAACAAAACACACACACACACACCACACCCTCAACCCTACCCACGACCCCAAAACAACCTGGACACAACACACACTCCCCCCCCTCCCCACGCACATGGCGGCAGAACAACCGATCCACTGCACAGAGACGCCCGCCGCAAACAAACCCTCCTCGCAACAAACGCCACCACCCTTCCCACCAGCATGAAACAACATCTACACAACAATCCCTCCCCCCTTACCACGGCCCCGACACAACAGAAAACCCACACACACTCCCCCCCTCCCTAAGCACATGGCGTCCAAAAAGCCGCTCCTATGCACACACACGTGCGCCGCAACACCCCCCAAACTTCCCACACACGCGCGCGCCGCAACCCCCCCCAACCTTCCCACGCACACCCCAACGCCGCAACCCCCCCCCTCCTTCCCACCACACGCGCACGTCGCAAACCCCCCAACCTTCCCACACACACGTGCGCCGCAACCCCCAACCTTCCCACACACGCGCACGCCGCAAAACCCCCAACCTTCCCACACACACGCGCGCCGCAACCCCCCAACCTTCCCACACACGCGCGCACAGCAAACCCCCCAACCTTCCCACACACGCGTGCGCCACAACAACCCCCCCAACCTTCCCACACACGCGCGCCGCAACAAACCCCCCAACCTTCCCACCAGCATACAAACCCATGTACACAAAAATCCCTCCCCCTTTCCCAAGGCCACGACACAACTGAAAACCCACACACACTCCCCGCTCCCTAAACACACGGCGGCCAAAAAGCCTACCCACGACATACTCCCCCAAACACACCAGGCCCCCTCCCTACCAATAACATTCTTACCACATTCCACCCATACTTCCATCTCCACTACACACTTCTCCTCACCTCCTTTCCACACTGTACAATCCACACACACGCCCCACGCAACACCAGACACTCACAAACTTCACTTACCTTCCACGCCAAACTTCACTCAACACGTTCAGCCGGCGCCATCTTCCCTCCAAGCATCCAACTACACTTCCCAGGACCCATTTCACCAAAACACAGACACCGCGCATGCGCCCTCTAAAAAAAACCACTCACCCACAAAAACTACATTTCCCAGTACACTTTGCAACAACAGACAACCACCACGCATGCGCACATCGAAACATTAAAAAAATACACCCGCAAAACAGCCTGACCCCTTCCCAGCAACAAAAAACCTGCCTCCTACACATACACACACCAAACCCACTAACAAGCATTCCAACACCCACACAACATCCCCAAACCCAAAACACTGCCTTACCTTGCACACCAAAGACCCCCCACACACTCAGCCGGCACCATCTTCCCTCCAATCATCCATACTTCCCTCCTGCAATGCAAAACTACACTTCCCAGGACCCATTTCGCCAAAACACGGCCACAGCGCATGCGCCCTCTGTTGAGAGAGGGGGGGGTGAGAGAGTGAGTGAGAGCAGGGGGGGGAGAGAGTGAGTGAGAGAGAGGGGGGAGTGATAGAGAGTGAGAGGGAGAGAGAAAGAGGGGGGAATGAGAGAGAGGGGGGAGTGACAGAGTGAGAGAGAGGGGGTGGGAGTGACAGAGAGACAGGGGGAGTGACAGAGTGAGTGAGAGAGGGGGGGAGTGAGAGACCCCAAACCAACACATTAACAACACAACCTCGCCCCCTTCCCACGTGCATGGTGGCCAAAGCACGGTGGCCTGACCCCACACACTTTTCTACAGCCGTGCACGCTGCGCTCTAAACCTGCCCGCAACACACCATCTCTCCTTTCCACACTCCAAAAACAACACAAACACAACAAACCCTCACTCCTTCCCACCACCCCAAAGAAACACATAAACAACACAACCTCCCACGTGCATGCCAGCCAAACTGCACCCGCGTGATCCCACACACTTCGCCACAGTACCGCACGCCGCACTCAGAGCCTGCCCTCAACACACCCTCGCCCCATACATACCAGCCTCCACACATTTGCCCCCCTCGCCTCCTTCCCCACTGTAAAAACCAAAACACACGCCCCATACACGGCACCCGTACACCAAAACTACCCTTTACACATTCATTCACTCTAAAAACCCCGACACAACATTAAACCAACTACACACACACAACTCTACTCACAAACAACCCCAGTTGCATGCATTCCAACTCACACACAACACAACAAACGCACACACTTCCCTTACCTTCTGCAGCAAACATCCCTCACATGCTCCGCTGACGCCATCTTCCCTCCAGCCATTCTAAACTACACTTCCCAGTACCCTTAGCACCGGAACACCCACACCGCGCATGCGCGCTAACAATTTTTTTTAAAAAAACCCGCAAATCCAAAAAGGAGAGGAGGAAGAGGAGGAGGAAGAACCGGAAGCGGCAGCGGCATGCGCTGCTGCTGCTTCCGGTTCTTCCTCCTCTGCATCCTCCTCCGCCTCCCGGCCAGCCTCCACCTCCTCCCGCCTCTGATTCTCTTCCTCTCCGTTTCTTTCTCTCTCTCTCTTTCGGAGGAGAAGCTGCCGGCGGCGGCGAGGAAGGGGGCCGGTCAGGGAGGAGGAGGCGCCGCCGCCATGTGTTGCTGCTTCTTCCTCCTCCTCTTCGCCGCTCCGCTCAGGGGGCGGAGGGTGGAAGCCGAGCCGGGGGCGGGGCTTGGAAAATAACCAGGAAGCCGCGGAGTGTTTGCCCCGCGCCTCTGTCCTGCCTCCTGGCTGAAGCGAGCGAGAGAGAGAGAGAGAGAGAGAGAGAGAGGAGGGAGGGGGGATCAAGGGAGGAAGGCCATCTAAGAGGAAGGCAAAGGGCCCGAGGATGCATCGTTGGCGGGGAGGGGTGGGCTGGGGCCTCCCGATGCACCCGGCAGGCGGGAGAATTCGCCCCTTCCCAGCCCTTCCAAGATGGTGCTCCACGCAGGTCCGTATACGCGAACTGGTCCAGGAAAGAATGGCACAAGACTCTCTGGAGGCAAGTCTCCGTTTCAGAAACCTGCAGGAAGAGTCGCAGGAAGATATACAAGCGATCATCAGCAAACTCTCCTCTACCATCATAGGCAGAGAGGAGGGGGAGATGTCTCAAGAGATAGACAAAGCGTACAGGGTGCCTTCGGCATATGCGAGGCAGAACAATGTGCCGCGGTTCGCATAGTTCGCATAGTTCGCGTATATACGGTTCGCATAGTTCGCGTATAAGGTTGGACCGCCCCTGTCCATGGCTCTTCCTAGGGCCTCTTCACACTGGGCTTTTTTGGGCCTTTTCTTCTTCTTTAGATGGGGCCTACCGAGCATCATCAGATGATGCTGGCTTGTCTCCGCCTACTCCACCTGAAGTGGAGGGGAAGGTTTCCTCCTCCATGGCAGAGGGGAAAGTGTTTTTCGGATAACTCCAGTCAAGCTACTGAACTTTCCATATGATGGGGGAAAGGGTGATGGGGCAACATGCATTGCCACTGTTTCTCCCATATGATGGGGACAGGGTGCCAACACACCTTGTCCCATTCCCACCATATTATGGGGAAAGAAAAGAAGGCGCATGGGGCACCATGAGCTGCCTCACCCACCTTACCTTTCACCAGTGACTTTTGGCAAAACAGTAAGGCCACAGAGGCTGTGTGAAGAGGTCCCAATTATTCATCCATTTTAATTCAATTTTAAAACCTTAGTACACAGGAATGCTTAATTTAACTGCAAATGACTGAAAAGAGCAGAGCCTAAAAGAACAGGACTCTAGGTCAGTGATTCTCTACCTTTGGTCCCCTAGGTGTTTTGGACTTCCACCTCACAGAATTTCTGGCAGTTGGCCAAGCTGGCTGGATCTTCTTGAAGTCCCAAACATCTGGACAACTAAAGGTTAGGAACCACTGCTCTAGGTACATCCTTATCTGCAAGTGTGCTCATAGGGTAAGTTATGTATCTATCTATGTAGTTATCTTACCTAGTCATCTGAACATCTTCTCTGGATGCATTTAACCAAAGGTGGGATGCTCATGTCTTTGGAGTGGTTTTGGTTTACTTACACATTCATGCATGTGAGGGAGTGGAGGCAGCCCTTTCCAGTTCTATGAGTAATATATTTTTATTCAACTAGGAAGGTGAGAGAGTAGCAGATATACTTCCTTAAATGTGACTTTGCAAGTAACTTAGCAACAGTGTGGAGCCTGTTGAAAAATGTGGCTCCTCCTGACTGAATTCCTGTGAGAGACAAGTTGAAATTATTATCAATTTTTTCTAAGTGTCAGAACTTTATCCTAATTAAATCCTGAGAGCTGCTTTCCATTTCAAAATGGCACCACATTTCTCTTTCTGAGGTTTCAAAGTAGGAAGAAAGTAATTTGTTATAGATGTTGCTATGGTTTGGCTAAAGTCTGAATGAATCATTGTAAACAAATTCTGCCTGGCATTCAGAATATTGTCTCCTAGGAAAAATTTCCACATACAGAGCTATCACCATTGATAAAAATAGGAATTTGTTACGGCAGACAAAACATTAGACCTTCTTTTCTTGGTTCATAGATTGTTCCCAGGCAACATTCAGATACCACATGAACTACAGTGATAACACATTGAAATATTGTCACCTTGTCACACGGCTGCTAGAGATGCTCTGCTTTGTGGGGGGGGGGCAGGGGGAACCCGGTGACCCACACCCCATATTGCCCGACTACATTGAGGACATTCAGATGGGGGAAGTGTGAATGCACATGGAGCGCATGGCTTCCCACCCCTCCGCCCACCGGCATTGAAATGGCAACACGGAAGCCCTCCTGTGTTGCCATGGCAGCAGCATGCACTGTTTCTGTTCTCCTTCACCCACAGAGCCATGCCAGTGTTATCTGATGGGAGCTGGAGGGCTTCATTGGTGACCTGGGCTAAACCAGCACATGCCACCAATTTTAGCCCCATATGACAAGGTTGTTGGTCTCATTTGACCCATTTCTACATAGTGCCATTTTACACTCAGTCTTTGGAGAATATTTATTGTCAACAATGCTCAAAGATCTTGGGCATAATTGCTATTTATTTTATATTCAGGTTTGCAAAACTGGTACAAACATGAATATTTAAAACATAACATCCTCTGTAATGTCAAAGGCTTTCATGACTGGAATCACTGGGTTATTGTAGGTTTTTTGGGCTATATGGCCATGTTCTAGAACAGGGGTGCTCACACTTTTTCAGCATGGGAGCTACTGATTAAAAAACCAAGTCCCAAAGATCACCTACCCAGAAATGTAAAACGTATAACTATTTTCTTATTTATTTATTTATATTTATATTTCCTTTTTATGTACCGCTCCTTCCAGCAGGCTCGGGCAGTTTACATAAAATGAAGTTATAAAACATCAACATTTCAATTAGCTAAAAGGCCATTTTTAAACATTAAAAATAAACAAAGAGACATGCCACAGAACAATCAAGCACCCACCCCAAAGTAAAAGACCAACATTTGAGATGCGGTAAGAAATGACCCCAAAGCATCCTTCTTCTTCTCCTCCGTCGTTGCTCCTATTTCCACGCCGCCAGCATGTGCGCCGCCTCCAAGAGCTCACGAGAAGTCCGAGAGGCAGAATGGGCGCTTCGCGTCATCCAGGCCCGCCCCCTTTGGTCTCCTACAACTTTGAGTGGCTGGAGAAGGGCGGAGGGAGGAGGAGGAATCCAAAAGAGGGGGGCCTATTCTGCCTCTTGGACTCTGGAGTTTTGGAGGCGGCGCACGAGCAGGGAGCGGGGAGGAGCAACGGCCCGAAGATCACCCTGGTGATCCGGATCACCATTCTGAGCACCCCTGTTCTAGAAGCATTGTCTCCTGATGTTTTGTCTGCATCTATGGCAAGCATCCTCAGAGGTTGTGAGGCCTTTTTCCAACATACGTGACAACCTCTGCGGATGCTCGCAATAGATGTAGGCAAAATGTCAGGAGACAATGCTTCTAGAACATGGCCGAAAAACCTACAACAACCCAATAACATCCTCTTATTAATATAATTGAAAACGTAGATTGATTGTTTCTCATAATTTCAATGTAATTTTTTTTCAAGGAAAGCTTTATGCACAGCATACATCCCTATTCATGTTTGAAGAGATGACACATTTTAACAGTGGCTCTTAGGTTCTGAAATATGAGATGTATTCCAGCTTCCCAAATCTGGGTGGCTTAATTTACAAAATATGAAAATATGTATTATTCTATGCAAATGAAACACATTGTCCAAACCTTCATCTTATGAAAATCAAACACGTTAATTATTCCTCTGTTTTTCTGCTATGTTAAGCCTGAAACATCTATCTATATGTTAACATTGATCTAAAATTTCTGTAGAATGCAATAGGGTACTAGACTTTGAACAAGCACATCCCATATTCATATCCCTGCTTAGTCACAAATCTTCCTGCATGATCTTTAACCAGTCACTTTAATCTGTTTTACAATAATTTTAAAAGGATAAATGGGGAGAAACCATGGAGAGATCTGTGCATTGCTAGTGAGACCCCCTCCCCAACAAATGATACCCTCACTTCTGGTTCAAAGGAGAAAGTGTAGAATAAAGTCAGGGCAAATAACTGAAATTGGGTGAGGGATATCTGATTTGTTGAGATACACATAAAATATTTAACTGGAAAAAATCTAGTTAACTCTCTTTGACCCTTTCAATTTTTCATCACGTTAGACTGTGGAAAAACATGAAACATTAGTAAAAATGTCCTGATGGTAAAAACAGTTTTGACATTTGAATATACGGCCTCAAATTGTGTTTTCTCTCTCTCTCTCTCTCTCCCATATTTTACTTTTGGTTCTCCTCAATTCAAATCCCTCTGATGCCGTCGCAATCCCACCCATCTGAATCCCACCATAGTATTCCAATTTAGTCCTGTATTTCAGGGCTAATATAGAAGCAGGATAGAAGAGCCAAAATCCCACATTCCTTGATCCAGTGGGAGTGAGAATGGTAGGCTAGGCATTAGTGCAGATTAGTCTGATTATAAAAATTAATCTAGTTTGCACATTACCCAAATCACTCTAATTATGCAAATTCAAAACATTAATGGTTGTTGTCTTTTCTCCACTATGTTTCAACCTTTATACTATTTTTACAGGTACAATTGATGAGAGGGAATCTTTAAGTGTTAGACTTAGAACAAAGAAACCCTGATCTCTGCTTGGTTGTGGAATTTATGAGATGGCTTTCTTGGCAACCATGCAATCTTGTATTATTTTGCTCATACTAGTCATTCTCCTGTACCTCCTACTCCTTCCCTTGCCTTACTTTGTGCTCTTATAAGGTGCCCCTATCTTATTGCTTGTACTCCATCACTTGTATGGCTCACTTGACTTTTGCTCCTACACACTTACCCTTACTCCCTCCCATCTCATAAGTGTTACTCTTGCTTGTTTCCTGCACTCTACCACTTTCACTTACCCTCCCTTACCTCCTCCCGCATTCCTTGCCTTCTTCCATCTCCTCCTTTTCCTCTAACAGCATGCCATTCAGCACCCAAGGAGCCTTGGAAGATATAATGCAGCTTGCATTTTCTCAAGACAAGTAAAGATGAACAATACTGCCCAATCTAATCTGTTGCAGCAAAAATAAGATCCCATTTGTATTATTATGCTAATAGTTTTATTGTGGCACTGTGGTACTTAACCTGTTTTGCTGAGATATTTTGTTTCCTTCCCCCTCCCCCTTATTTATTTATATGGCTCTGTTCTGTTGTTTTCTGTATTGGAAACTTTGTAAAATAGTCTTTGTTATTTTCACAGACAGGCAAGCCTTTTTCTCAAAATTGTTACATTTACCCAGGGAGAGTTTCAGTCAATGGCATAAATAGCTAGGAAGTGAGCTGTGTGATTTCTTTCATTGGCTAAACAATGAAAGTCAGTAGCAGTAGCAGACTTGTTTCTCAAAAAATAATAAGGCGGCATCTTTTGCCTTATATCTCATCTTCCAGGCTGGAGACTTTTAATAAAAAAGTGTCTGGAATTGCAGTCTTAGCTAATCAGCACTGGGTTGATGTCTAGAATGGGTAAAATCCAACCAATTGAGTAATATAGCAACCCTGCAATAACTGTTCAAAGGAAGCAGTAGCAGATTTGCCTCAAAACTTATTCTGTGACAGTTGAATGCCTTTGGATTTTGACAGACAGATTTGTTGGATGTGATTGTGGTTACTGTTGAGATTGTTTCAGAGTATCTATTTTAGGCATTGCCAATAACACTGTTGCTTTTAAAAGGGAAAATCCTGTAAACTAAATTCTTGTAAACATTTATTGTGGTGGTTTTAAAAAAGTAAACAGTTTTAACCATCCTTGTTTTAATCAAATGTTTAAACTATTTTTATTTCTAATAAGCTATTCTTGAAAATTTGGCCACTTTGCTCTGTGTCCTAGTCTCTGGAGCAACAGAAGGGAAGCTTGCTTCATTTTCAATACAACTTCCTTTCATATATTTAAGCCTAACTATTATGTTGGCTCTCAATTTTGAAGGCTAAACATATCCAGTTCCCCAAGCCCATCCTCATAGGACATGGTTTCCCTTTTAAAAAACATTTTCATCACCCTCCTCCGGACATATTGCAGCTTGTCAGTATCTTTCTTCAGTTGTGGTGACCAGAACTAGACACATATGAAGTCTGACCAAAACAGATAGAAGTGGTATTATACCTTCTCACAATCCTGAGGCTGACACTATATTTCTGTTAACGCAACATCACACTATTGACTCATGTTAAGCTTGTAGTCTACTAAAACTCCAAGATCCTTTTCACAAGGCTGTTGTCATGCCAGTTGTCACCCATCTTATATCTGTTCATTTCATTTTTTTCTGCCTAGATGTAGTACCATACATTTTTCCCCTGTTGTAATTCATTTTGGCCCAGTTCTCTAATCTGTTAAGGACATTTTGGATTCTGATTCTATCCTATCTCTCCCAATTTCATGTTATCTCCTCATTTGATGGACATGCCCTCTATTCCATCATCCAAATAATTTATAAAGATGTTGAAGAGCACTGGGCCCAGGAAATAACTCTGTGACATTCTACTACACACTACTCTCCAGAATGAAGAGGGAGGGACCATTGGTAAGCAGCACCTTCTGAGCTTGGTTAGTCAGCCAATTACAATTGCACAGAGTATGGGTTATAAACCAAAGCAAGTAATACACATAACAGGGTATACTTCAAAATATCAAAATAGTATATGTATTTAGCAAACAGGGCAAACATTCACAATACAAACACACCATACATATAAGGCATCAAAGCGTCAATTCCAAGCAATACAGCAGTATATACAAGTCATATAGGAACGCATTGATGGTACAGTGGTATAAAAATATATGCAATATATGCATTTACACCTGCATTGCACATGCCTAACAGCAATCAACCAAGGACATGAATAAAGTCCGGAGGGGACACAAAATGGATAGAGTTAGGCCGACGGGCTGGCGATGCCACAAATCCTGGGGCCACTACCATGTTTTGCCCCTAGGCAGGGCTTTCTCAAGGCCTTCATAGATAACAGGATGACCTTGTCAATGATGTGAGGTCACCTCACAGCCTTCTGTGAGGTTAAGCCCTGACGCTTCACATGATTGACAAGGACATCCTGTTGGTTCTATAGAATTATTTTAAATGAATAAATACACCTGATCAATCAAGTAAATCATATAAATCATCTCCATATAGCTAAACGTTTTAGTGATGATCACTAAAAGATGATTGTATAGTTACTCTGTGCTTGACAGACTGAAGTTGTATGCATAAGGTAAAATGTTTGGCACTACTTCATTACAAATTTTATTTCTGGCCTTTTAGATGCTCTCAATCTATTCTCTGTAGCCACATGTCTTTTTGACCTTTATTAATAGTGCTTATATATAAGCTCTCCATTTTGAACATTTTGAACATTTAGTATAATTTATTTCAGTAGAGACAAAGTGATATGGCTGAGAGAGAGGAACTGATACCAATTATAGCTTCCTTAAGGCTATTCACACATTGAGTGTTGAAGGGAGGGAGGACTTCTCAAGTCACAGTTCATGATTTTAAACACAGCAATAGCTGTCAAAATACAGTTGACCTTCTGCATCTTGTGGTCTCCATGTAATTGCATATAAACAACCTGAGAAATATACTAAAGTCTGCTACAAATATACATTCCCAGATTATATGACTCACCGTTCATTCTATATGCATAATTTTTGAAATTAATGTCCCAAATGCTATTTCCCATTCATTTTTACACTATTATAATACTATGTAGCTCTTCTGTTTCCTCTTCATTCTACTAAAATCCATGTGCTTTTTAATAATTATTATAACTTGAGATACCTGATGCAATTAGGATCAATAATCAGAAAAGTTTCTGCTTTCCACCAAAGAAATTTTTTTATCAGAAGCACAAAGCCCAGTTCAAAGCTGCCAGGAGAAATAATTGTATATTGGAGTTTCAAATAGAATGTAACTTATTAGCAGTGTCTGACCTCTGAATTCTGTGGTACTTGTTTCATTATTTCTGATAGGTATCAGGATAACTACAGATGTCTTATGGAATTGCTGTCATTTGTAATTCTGACTTTATCTGGAAGCTGAAATAGAAGTGTAATGTTTAATTAGTGTCACATCCCAGCAATAAGAACCCTTAGCATGACCCATACAGTGAAGAGACAACCCACTATCCATGTCCATATATGTAAGATGGTGTCATTTTTAGAAATGAAAAGTCTATCTCCCGAGACTCTTCACACTAAAAGGTGGCATCTTGGTACAAATTGTCACCAAGAGCATGGACATAGCTGGAAATTGATTGGCTGTCAGGTGAGATTAGTCCATATATTCTATCTTTTGAAATTGCCTATATGCACAATTTCCTATATTGGTTGTCAGTCTGACTTTCTTTCTTTCTTCAATATGTGAGAGATTTGCATCATTCAAGCTTCTTAATTTCCCTTCTATAATAATAATAATAATAATAATAATAATAATAATAATAACAACAACAATAAGAAGAGGAGGAGGAGGAGGAGGAGGAGGAGGAAGAAGAAGCTGGCAAAAGAAGTCTCTCCATGGACAGTTCCTGGGAAAAATTGAAAGCCAAATTGACAAAGAAAAAAACATGGATGTGGCTCACAAATGTAACTTTTTAAAAAGGAGATGGAGGGCCTAATTCTGGCAGCCCATGAACAAGCCACTAGAACAAATGCCATCAAAGCCAGAATTGAAAAGTCGACGACAGATCCCAAATGTAGACTCTGCAAGGAAGCAGATGAAACAATAGATCACATCCTCAGCTGCTGCAAGAAGATCGCGAAAACAGCCTACAAACAGAGGCATAACACCATTGCTCAGATGATTCATTGGAACCTGTGCCACAAATACCATCGGCTTGCAACAAAGAACTGGTGGGATCACAAGTCTGAAAAAGTTACAGAAAATAAACACGTCAAACTACTCTGGGACTTCCAAATTCAGACTGAGAGAGTTTTGGAGCACAATACTTCTGACTTCATGATCGTGTTAAATAACAAAGTATAGATCATCAATGTTGCAATCCCCGGTGGCAGCAGGATTGAAGAGAAACAACTGGAAAAGCTGACATGATATGAGGATTTAAAGATCAAACTGCAAAGACTCTGGCACGAGCCAGTAAAGGTGGTCCCAGTGGTGATTGGAATACTGGGTGCAGTGCCTAAAGACCTTGGCCTGCACTTAAACACAGTTGGCGCTGACAAAATTACCATCTGCTAGCTGAAAAAGGCCACCTTACTGGGATCTGTACACATTATTCGCTGATACATCATACAGTCCTAGACACTTGGAAAGTGCCTGACGTGTGATCCAATACAAGAGCCAGCAGAGCAATCTTCTTTGCTGTGGACTCATCTTGTGGTGTTTCAAATAACAACAATAACAACAATTTTGCCAATAGTGGTTGGTGCTCTTGGAGGTGTTCCAAGAAGCCCTGAAAAGCACTTGAAAAGTTTTAATATGGGCAGAAAATCAATCCACAAGCTGCAGAAGGCAGCACTTCTCAGAACTGTGCACATTCTGCAAAAATACCTCTAATATCCTAAGCCCTTGGGAAGAGCCGGATATTCCGAGACAAATCCCAGACACTTAGACTTAATGTGCATTTGTGCTGTGTTGTTATGTACATGGTTTAAAAACAGTATAGAGAAGTGCTATTTGGCATATTTCCTAAAAAGTCAAAAAAAGCGGATAAAATTATAGATACATTTTTACTTGTCTCTTTCTACATCAGAAATACAAAATTATTACTGAACAACCAGCAATCTAACAGCGCATTCATTATTGCCATAAGTAATTTAATCATAAAATGAACTTGTCAACACAATTTCATTGCCAGCCAACCAATTTTCATTAGCTTTGATCCAGAGGCCAAAAATGAAGGGCATCCTCCATGGCCATTTATTAAGTTGTGTTTGTTGCTATGTGCCTTCAAGTTGTTTATTACTTATAAAAACCCTAAGGCAAACCTATCATTGGGTTTTCTTGGCAAGATTTGTTTGGGGTGGTGGTTTTGGGGGGGTGTCTTTGGCCTTTCTCTAAGTCTGGGAGACTATGGCTTGCTTTGATGATTTCCATTTGTAGGTCAGATCCATAATCCAATGTTCAAATCTCTATACCATATGAGCTCTTTTTAAGTTGTACTTAAGTTTTTGTACTAGGTTCCACCTCTGGATCTACTTTTGGTTTATACCTGGGCCACCCCAGACTTCCTGGTTTTCTATTACTTGGGCGATCTTAGTTCCCTGAATTAAAAAGACCTCCTCTGGTGAAGTCTTTTATTTGAATAGCTGGAACCCAGTTTTCAGTATTTAAAATAGTGTTCCTTTGTACATGTAGTACATTTTTTCTGATACTGTTGGATGTGCAGAATACAAGAATGTGTGGGATATGTATAGAATAGACAGTATGTGTTCAAGAAACATGACCTAGGAACAGAAATAACTAACACTGGAATTGTACAGGAAGCCTAAGAAGGCTAGATTTTGCCCTTGATATCCACCACTTTTCTAATACCACTGAATGTGAAATATTGAAGGCCGTGGAAACTGCATGTCAGCAAACAAAGGAATCAGTCTAACTCACATCTACCCCACACAGATCTATATGCTTCACGGCCAAAATGAAAATTGGAATAGAAGTCAAGGTTGCTGAAAGAAAGAACAATAATCTCTAGATGCATTGTGGGAGAAACTTTCAAATAGTCCCTGGGAGGTTCAATAGAAACATGTATAAACAAACACAAACACAAATACAGATGGCGCTTTACCTGATTTGATTGTTACATATCATATTTGTCTACTGTTAGATTTGAATTGGGTTTTTAAAAAAGTTGAAACGTTCTTCTTTCTTTGTGATATAGGAACCTATTCCCACTCGTTTCATGATACGGTAGAACCTCTACTTAAGAATGTCTCAACTTAAGAACATTTTGAGTTAAGAGCTGTTGCTTGGTCCGAGTTTCACTTTGACATAAGAGCAGCATTTTGAGTTAAGTACTAGCGCTGAGAGTTCAGGGCTTTAGGACTTCAAGGGAGCAGACTCTGTCCCTCGTACCTCATGCTTTTGTCCTCTTTGGGAGATTGCTGTTGATTTGCTCTTGTCTGCTTTGAGGAACTTTGGGTTAGTTGATTTTGTGTTGTTTTTATTCCTGGTATTTTTGCTTCATGAAGAGAGTTAAGTGCTAGCACTGAGAGTACAGGGCTTTAGGGCTTCAAGGAAGCAGCCTCTGTGCCTCGTACCTCATGCTCTTGTCCTGTTTGGGAGATTGCTATTTGATTTGCTCTTGTCTGCTTTGGGGAACTTTGGGTTAGTTGATTTTGTGTTGTTTTTTATTCCTGGAATGTTTTGCTTCATGAAGAGAGGGAGGGAGGGAGAGCAAGAAAGGGAGGGTGGTTGGAATGAATACAGTATGAAGAAAACGACATCTCTCTCTCTCTTCACTTTGTGCTTTGTGCTGTCTTGCAACAACTTTGTGCTTCTACCATTGTACCACAACTTTGTGCTTATGCCATTTTAAAGTTGATCTTTCTTTTTTTAGTGATCCATGTGAACGTCCAGGTTTTGCTTTGCTGTTACACTGGCCAACACACATTTTGTTGCCTTAAATGTGCTTCTTGCCACAACTTTGTTTTTCCACCATTTGTGAATGTGCATTTATAAATTACTTGTTATTTATAAATTACATTTTCTTATTTAGAAATATGTAACAAAAATGGGGATGGGGTGGGGCCAGAACAGATTAAAAGCATTTAAATGCTTTAGATTGAAAACATTCACTGAGATAAACGTGTTTTGAATTAAGAGCTCAGTCACAGAATGAATTCAACACTTAAGAGCATCACAAAGTGAAGAGAGAGACATAATTTTCTTCATACTGTACTCATTCCAACCACCCTCCCTCTCTTGCTCTCCCTTCCTCCTTTCCTCCCTCCCAGGAATAAAAACAACACAAAATCAACTAACCCAAAGTTCCCCAAAGCAGACAAGAGCAAATCGAATAGCAATCTCCCAAAGAGGACAAGAGCATGAGGTACGAGGCACAGAGGCTGCTCCCTTGAAGCCCTGTACTCTCAGTGCTAGCACTTAACTCAAAATGCTGCTCTTATGTCAAAGTGAAACTTGGGCCGAGCAACAGCTCTTAACTCAAAATGTTCTTAAGTTGAGACACTCTTAAGTAGAGATTCTACTGTATCATGGAAAGAGTGGTAATAAGTTCCTACATCACAAAAAAGAAGAACATTCCAACATTTAAAAAAAAATCCCAATTAAAATCTAACAGTAGACAATAGGCATGAGAAAAAAGTTACGAAAATGATTCGTTTCGTAAGAAATTAAGTAAGAAATGCTACTTTCAGTATTTCCGCACCTGGAACGCCAACCAGGAAGTGGACTTTCTTTTCGAACCGGGGCCAGGATTTTCTTAAGTGTCATTATTAGGTCGTAAGGGGGCATAAGGGGGCACCCTCCTTCTCTCTGACCACCCTCCCGCCTCCCTTGCCAATAAGTATTATGGCACGGCAAGCCCTAAACTCGCTCCTTCTTTCGGCTGGAAGCCTGGAAAAAATGTAAACAGAGAGGTTTCCTCAGAAGTAAATCCACAAAGGAGGGCACTTTGGATGAAGGGCCCTCCTTTGTGGATTTACTACTTCTGAGTAAAACTCTCTGTTTACATTTTTCCAGGCTTCCCTGCCTCCTGCCCTGCCAGGATCTAAAGCATCAAAGAGTATTGGGGTGAGAAACCAACCTAATGTATAATAGAATGAATGCTACTGTAAGTGCCTAATATTATAAGTAATCCAACTGGTCATACCTACATTCCATGCACATGCAATAATACAGCAGTAATAACAATAACAAGAGGTAAAATTCAAACCGAAGTATTCTGACTGGTCTCTCCTCATGCGGTGCAAACGGGCTCTTCTCTTATTAGCCCGGGAAATTAGCCGGAAAAGCCAGCGTTTGCTGCTGGAGGGACACACATACATATTCTGGGGGGGGGATTTGCTGCAGAATCCGGGCTCATAGAGAAGATTCTGCAGCAAATCCCCCAAAGAATATGTATGTGTGTGTACCCAAGCAGAAAACGCTGGCTTTTCCCGGGCTCACAGAGAAGAGCCCATTTGCACCGCATGAGGCAGGGACTAGTCAGAATACTTCGGTTTGAATTTTACCTCTTCTTATACCCATTGTTATTACTGCTGTATTATTGCATGTGCATGGAATGTAGGTATATGACCAGCCTGGGCAAACTTGGGCCCTCGCTCCTCGGGATCGGGGTGAGAGAGAGGCAGCGAGGAGCGAGGGGGGGCTCCTCCTCCTTTTCTTTTGCTGCTTCCAAGAATAGAATACCCCTCCCTCCCTCCCTCCTTTGCTCCCTCCTTCCTATTTGGAGAGTCCCATCTAGAATTCAGTGTGATTTATTCAAGTTTTGACTTACAACTCCCAGAAATCCCAGCCAATTTACCTGCTGTTAGGATTTCTGGGAGTTGTAGGCCAAAACCATCTGGAATGCGCATGCGCTGGCATACGAACTACTAACGAATTTCGTTAGTAATTAAGTTACATTTTAGAAATTTTTGGAATTCTTTTTGTAAGTCTTCCTTTTACTAATCCCCCCCCCCCCCCCCATTAGATTTTCGATTTCCTATTTTTGGGTTCTAAACCATGCCTAGTAGGCAAGTGTGATTTGTAACAATCAAATCAGGTAAAGCATCTGTATTTGTGTTTGTGTTTGTTTATGCATGTTTCTATTGAACCTTTCAGAGACTATTTGAAAGCTTCTCCCAAAATGCATCTAGAGATTATTGTTCTTTCTTTCAGCAACCTTGACTTCTATTCCGATTTTCATTTTGGTGGTGAAACATATAGATCTGTGTGGGATAGCTGTGAGTTAGACTGATTCACTTTCTCTTTTCCCCTCTTCTTTGGTGTTCATAGCTGCTTGGTAAGGGATTCTATCTATTCTTGCCCTTATTTTGCCTGAAGCAGGCAAGCACATACAACTAGAGAAAGATCAGATGAGGAATATCCCATTCTTTCTCAGATCAAGTTTTATTGCATTCTTTACTGCAGACACACTGCTGCATCCCAGGAACTGAAAGTCTGTGTTTCTCTAGTCCTTCATCATTCTCTCAATGCCAATGCTATTTAAAATAAACTTTCAGGGAGACATAGAAAAAGGAAAAAAGAAGAACAGAGGATGGACTGGGTAGGCAGCAAAAAACTTTGTAAAAATAAGCATATTTGTCTGAAACATTGTTAACTGAAATATGCTCATGATTTTTGGTGCTGTCTACTGCTTTTTTAAAAAAGAAGAGAGATTTTTTCCTTTACTTACACATATATGCAGAGAATACATTGCCAGTGAATAATTCAAAGCATACACAGAGGTTAAAGGAACTCACTCAATGACCTCTGACCCCAAGGTTCATGACTTATATCCTCGCATGGCTGATATAGATGGAAACTGGGCTGGATATAGAAGTTTAATGTTTCCCAAAGGCACAGTTTCTCTTGCATGTGCTTCCTCCCTCTAATGAACTATTTACTTTTAAGTTAGGGACAGAGGCTGTTCCACAAATCTAAGTCTATTTAAAGGAAAACTGTGCAGTGATTTATGACTAGACAACAACAGGCAGCTGTATTTTCTACTAAGGCTTGATATCTTTCCTAGAGGACTCTCTATAAGGGCATTGAAGGGAAGCTTTTCTATGTGCAAAATTCTCTGGCAGATTCACACATGATTCTCTATTTCAATTGTTGTGCATCTAATGAAGTGTGGCAAAAGCACATGCTAGCTGGAAAAGTATTAGACTTGTAATCCAACATTTTTTCCAAGTCATTTTCCAGCAAGGTCAATAGATGCCTTGACTCAAACCTGGCTTTTTCCCTTATCCAGTCTATCTTTTGTAATTCTACCAGCAAAAGTCACTTCATAATTTTATTCTGTTTATGGTAAGCACCTTTAAGAGAGAACTGCTTTGTAGTATATGCTAAAAACTAATGCACTAAGACAGCTAAAGGAAAGAAATAAAATAATAAACCTGAAATACCAAAAAGGTTTTTTTTACCCAGTCTTATCTTTGTAAGGCTTGTTTTTATTCTATAGTGAATTGAGTGCTAACCAATAATATTATTACAATTTAAAGGTCAATTCTCTATTGATAAAAGGAACAGAAAAAATGTTCAAAACCACTGCTGATTTAGATCTGTTACCCACAGGCTAACAAAGAAATCATTGTTGGGTGCATCTACACTGTCAAACTGATGCAGTTTGACACTAATTTAACTGTCATGACCCAATGCTATGGAATCATGAGTTAACCAAACAGACCCCTTCGTGAACATTATATCTTTAACAGAAAATTGGGTATCAGAGGTAGCAATAACATGAAAAGAACAGAGATGAACCTATAGCGAAAAAAGGAAGAACATTCAATAGGTATCAGCAAAGCTTTTGTTAAAAATTGTAATATGTTCATGTGAAATAAAACCAGATCAGGTAAGCCATAAATAGACCAAACATTTTGAACCATTTAAAAACCACTTGAAGCTTCTTTCAAAATTTATTCTTAGGTGATTTTTTTCCAGGATTCCGTTTTTTCTTATGAATTACATTTTGACCTATAGATACTGTATATACTTATGAAAAATGTAGGGAACATAACTTGGGGGGTGAGCTCATCTGCCTTCCCCCTTTCTCTTACATACTCAGTAACAAATTAGGGGAAACAGATTGTGTATCTTTTTGTTTGTAGGCACATAGCTCCAATAGGATCAGTTGGAATAAAATTCCATCCCTTCTCAGCTAAAGTGAGGGTGCAGCTGGACACCACTTTAACTGTCATGGCTCAGTGTTATGCAATCATGGGATTTCTAGTTTGACAAGGCACAAGGATTTTTTTGGTATAGAATGCTAAAGATGTTGTAAAACTAGAACTGCCAAGATCCCATAGTATTGAGCCATGGCAGTTAAAGTGTTTTTAAACTGCATTAATTGTACAGTGTAGATGCTGCCTGAGCTTGTGTTATACTGCTCTAGGCAATTGTGACGCATGATGATCTCTAATCTACAACAGCTCTGATAACACAGGGCAAAGTGTTATCTTAATTTTTACATGAAACACAGGGTGGTTTTACATAGACACTAAAATTTGGCATCCCAGAAGCCAATTTGAGCCAACTTGGTGACCCAAAAAGCACTCCTTGAGCTGCCTCAGCAGTGGTCCAGCCCCCCCCCCCCGCATCATTCACAAGCCACTGGATCCAGGAGAAGATTTCTTGATTCCAAGAAGGTGTCCATGTCACTGCTGTAGCCGACCCATGTCCCCGAGCCATCTGAGACAATTACAGATGGTTCTACATGATGCTATCTGGACTGTTTCTAACTTGGAGAAGAGCCCAAATCCAGCTTCAGGATTTGAGTTTCCCTCCAAGTTACATACTTTAACTTGAGGTAGGGCGGGGAATGGTGTTTCGACTTGAGGCTTTGTCCCAGGTCAATGTGGATCAGCCTTGTGCAGGATTTAGTTACCAATGGGCTGATCACATTACACACTGACCTAAGTGGTCAGTGTTGATGAGGCCATGATGGGCTTGGTCCATCTACCTTTAATCATTACTAGTAATTGAATGAATATTTTTATTCATTTGCAGCTTGAAAATTGAATTACAAAATAGCTGAAAAACCCTATCAGGAATAATAGACCAACAAGAATTTTTCATAGTTTTCTCTTATTATTTGATATTGCACACATATGATTCTGCGGAGTAAAACATTTTTGGTGCAACCTTCCTTCATTTTCTGTTTCCCAGTTCAGAAAACACCACTTCCTGTGAACAAAATAAAGCCTTGTGTGTATAAGAGAAAATATGTTTCTCTCTCTCTCTCTGCAGAACAATTCCTGAATAATACTTGAGGATGTTCAAATGGAGGCAGACTACTGCAGAGGAATGTTTGTTTTCTCATACATCAGGAAAAGTACTGCAACAGCTAAACTATTTAAATTATTAAACTTTGCATGTGAGGATGAAATAGTTGAGCATTTCCATCCCTAGACATCCCTCAATTCCAATGAAATCTACAGAGCATGTTATTCATAAATGAAATACTGCTATTTTCATAGGGTTTTGTGGCTCCACATTGTGCAGGCTTACTCTGACCTCACTGTGAACACTAATATTTATTCATAAGAAACTGTGTATAAGATTGCAGCCTTTGCATAAAGGTCTACTCTATTGGGAACAATTTGCTTCAGCAGAGTTTGTTCACACAGTCAGCTGCCTGTCATCAAGTGTTCAGTGATCAACAGCAATATATATATATATATATATATATATATAGACACACACACACACACACACACAGGCATTACATAGTTATCATTTCTCTAGAGATCTCATTGTGTTCTCCCAGGGTGAGCTAGCGCTTAGGTTATTCTGAGCACTGGCCCTATACAGATGCTAACTTGGTAATTCATATGCTTGCCCATCGTGGACATTTATATCAACAAAACCAGGATGCTGATTGTCTGCAGTATGTTTTTAATATGTAGAAAAGTTTAGATCTCTTGTTAGCCAGTAAGAGATTTCCTCATGAATCACATAATTGGCTCATCTGTACAAGTAAATGGTAAAAAATCTCAGACCTAATTCTGATAGATCTTGATAAAAATGAGTTATTGTAGTTTGGGAGATCTCTGGTCTGGATTGAAGTGTGTATTAGCCAAGTTGAATAACTCCTCCTTAAGGGGACTATACACAATTATAAAATATGGTTCTGGATTCAACACCTTCAAGGAAGTTGCAGGCCACATGGGTAGTTTGGAGCACCCTTTTCCAGTTTTAGCACATCTGCACTCCACTGGCATGGAGCTGGCAGGGCTACTTACAGCCAGACTCCATGGGGCTCTGTGCTGGCACCTGACCCCTCATGGAAAAAAGCAGAGGAGCCGAAGAGGAAGCAGGGGACAGTGAGGAAACATCATGGGAAGGGATACCATGGACCCCGATGATAGGGAACACACTAAGACGGTTTCCTACACTGCCCCACGATTTCCCCTACTGTCCCCTGCTTTACAAAGGACCATCTGATGATGTCCCTTGCTCTGCTTACATGCAGATTATCAAATCTGTTACACGCATTATGGAAGACTATTTGTGCAGACATTTTGGAAACTTCAGTTTGTACTGAAGAATACAGCAACAAGAATATCAATAAGTGTTAATCATTTGAAACATATGATACCAGTTCTAAGGAAGTTATTTTGGGCCCAATTAGAAGTGCTAGAATTGGTCTTTAAAGTTCTAAATCGTTTACAACAATATTGTCTGTGGATCTACACCTTCATGAATTTGCTTTGGTTTTCTTAAATCACTATTGTTATATTAAGTGATGTTAAACTGATGGGCTTTTTTGTGTGAACCACACACCTGTGGAATGTTCTCTTTCAGAAAATACAGATGGTCCCATCATTAGAAATAGTAAATACAATGTTTAAAACATCTAAATTTCATTTCACTTTTAATTTATGTATGGGATTAATTAATTGTTTTGCCTCTTTCATTTTAATTGTTATACAGTAGAACCTCAACGTAAGAATATCCCAAAATGTTGGTCTTGACCTTTAAGGCCTTGAGGGAACGTCTATTCCCATATGTTCCCCAGAGATCCCTTCAGTCAGAGGACCAGAACCTACTAAAACTCCCTTCTATGCGGTCCATTCATTTGTCATCTACTAGGCAGAGAGCCTTTTTGGTTGTGGCGCCTAGCTTGTGGAATGCCTTGCCGGCCGAAGTTCAAGTAATTAGTGAACTACCTGCTTTCCAGAAGGTTTGCAAAACAGTTCTATTTCAGCAGGCATGTAACTCTTAGCCACTTTCTTCTATGTGTCGATAGCATAATATATTGTTTTAGTGAGCTGGTGTTTTATTGTTTTAGTGCTATTTTACTGATTGTATGTTTTACATGCTGTAAACCACCTTGAGCCTGCGGAAAAGGTTGGTATATAAATTGAAATAAAAAATAAATAAATACATACTGTGCATTTTAATTTACACATCCTCACTCGGCCTTGAGTGCTGTTTTGACATCCAATCTCTGTTTTGACCTACGAAGGGTGTAAAAGAAGCATCATTGTTCTGTAAACCAGTTTTAGCAGCAAAGAGAGAAACAAAACCTAGACTGGATTCCTAGCCAGAACAGCTCTGGTTCTTCCTGCAAGGCAGACGTTCCAGCTCCATGTGATTGCTTCCCCTAACCTTCTGGGAGGAATCCAATCCGGAAATTCCACTCTAGCGATTGCAGTCCGCCCTGGTAAAGCAGAATCTCAGCCTAAACAGCAAGTACTGTATGTTTCACTTCAAGAAGAGAGAAGGAGGGAGGGGGGGGGGACAAGTTAGGGAGGCTGGAGTTACAGTATGAAGAAAATGATGTTGTTTTGCCTTGTTGGCCAACACACATTTTGTTGCCTCAAATATGCTTCCTTGCCATAGTGGCTGGATGGATCCAAGCACTGCCTATCTCTGGACATTTTATATATTATTAATTATAAAGTACATTTCCTTATTTAAAAACAGGATAGCTTTCAGGAGAATGGATTAAAAGCATATCAATGCATTTCAATGGGAAAAATTTCTTTGAGGTAAGAATGTTTTGACATAAGAACATGGCCAGGGAATGAATTAAGGTTTTACTGTATTGTATTACTGTTACAAATTCAACTTTGTGCACTGTAATAGGTGGACAATTATGAAAGGTGATGTCTAGATAAATAAGTAAATATGTATTATTTAAATCTGACCTATGGGCTCTATTATTTGAATAATCATTGTAAGAAATAGAAGAAGGACTAAAATGTGTTGGAGTAAATCCATCATCTTTAAATGAATCTATGTAAGAAGCTGAGCTGTATAAATAAAGAGGAGTCTGAATGATGCTGGAAAAGTCTAAATATTGTTTAAAAGAGAACTTGGCTGCCTGTTAGTCTCCACAAGCAAACACTGTTCTTTTGCTGCTAAATTCCACTCAGATATCATATAGCTTGGAACTAGACATTTGTACAAATTGTGATAATACAATTTTATCATATATTCAGTTTCTTTCACAACATCAAAAAAACTCCAAAAGGTTGGGCCATATCAAGCCATCTGCTGTCTTAAAATGTCTCCCTGTGCTCTCTATGTTCAGTAAAGTGAAATAGAATCCAGTCATAGTTTTAACAAGGTGGCATTGAAAAGATTGTCATAAATGAGCATTGCACATTATAATGTCTGCTTTATAGCAACATTGTCATGAGGCCAGCTTAAAGAACAAAATGTGGAGTGTGGGGATAAATGGAATGTTCTCAGAATGGAGCAAAGTTAAGTCCTGAAGTTTTTCAACAGTTGGATTGAGACTATGATTTTTCATAAGTGATCTAGAATGAAGAGCTAAGAAGGGAGATGGCCACATTTTCAGACAACTTCAAATAATCACCCAGAGGCCATCTAAAAACCCAAAGACTGCATAGAAATGTGGGAAGTAATATCTAAGGGGACTATTCCTCATCCATTTTCCCTGCTCTAATAAGTGTAGTGACCTTCAAGGGGGTGGGGGCAGAATAATAAAGGAAGGGGAAATAATCTCTTGTTCCACATCCTTGCATTCTAATGTTTAATCAAAATTACTCTCCTGTAAACTGAAACAATTAGATCTGGTCTTCCTCCTGTGGCTTTCTCCCACCTCTCTGTAACAGCTCTTGGGGTGTGATCCTGTCACCCCCCCCCCTCCCCCTGTCTTCTCTTGACCAAGCTGAATGTGCCCAGCTCCTTCAACCTTTCCTCACATGTTTTGTTCTCCAGGCCTCTTGTTATCCTTGTACCTTTTCTCTGAACCTTCTCCAATTTGTCTATATCTTTCTTAAATTAGGACCTAGAACCAGGGCCGTAGCCAGGATTTTGATTTGGTTGGGGGCTGAGACTGGGTGGGAGAGGGTCTACCCTAGCAAACCTTTTGTATTGTTATCCCAATAACCCCATTAATGTGGGATATAATGAGCATGGTGATCAGATCATGATATAAATAAACATAACAGTTTAAATAATGTACCAGTAAGGCCTTTTCACGGACCACCCTGAGAATTTCGGGGCTGAAGCCCCCTTAGCCCCCCCCCTGGCTACATGCCTGCCTAGAACCGAACACAATACACTAAATGAAGTCTTCCATAAAAGGTAGTTTTACTGGTTACAGCTGTAAAACTTGTTACCTCTGGTGTTTTTGATATGTGGGCAATTGGATCATGCTGTATCCAAAAGACCCTCCACTGTGTGGCCTCCAAAAGGACAGGACGCTCACCATGCTGAATGTGCTCTGTCGATGCACTGCCAGCAAAGCCTGGACTGTAGCACTTACATATAAGAGGCACACCTGATAACTGCCATATCTCCCAACTCTTTCCTCTGCAGTTCCCATTCTTTTCCAAATCTCAGCTGTTGTGTGATTGCCCCTTTCTGCCTAACACTCTAGTTGTGCCAAACTCAGAGGTAACTGTTAACTCATCTTCATAAGCCTATTCAACCCCTAACTAGATTCCAACACAATCTTTCTTTGTGATCTCAACTGCTATTTTGTTGACATGATACACTGGCAATTTTTGAAGCAAAGGAAAAATTCAGGGAAGCCCAAGGTTATAATTGTTTGTTCCCAGCTAAAAAAGAAAGATTCCTTTGTTTATGTTTAGTTCTTTTCCAGCCTTCCTGGAATGGAACTGAGTATTTTTAAAAATTATCTTTGTGATGAGTGATTTGGAAGGTCAATGCTGTTGTAGGGAACCTTTTGAAATACTGCTAAGGATTTTTTCAGCGTGGTGACTTTGATCATGAAGCTTGCTATGAGCAAAAACACCTTCCAGAATCCGAAACCTTGTATTAATAAAGATTGACTAAAAACAGTGAAAAATCTCTACATAAATGCCTAGCATTTTTAATATTCTGTTTGTTATGTTTCTTTTCAGGTTGGAATTGAATTGACATCCAGATATTGTTGTACTATCATTCCCAACATCTCTGGTCAGTATAGTCAAGGGTGATATGGGAATTGCAGTCACACAATATCTGGGAGGCTGTATGATTCCCATACCATGTTGTCAGCTTAATAAACAAAGTGAAATGGATGGGATTAATCTGTGTTACTTTGTTGGAGCACATAGTATGCAGATGGCTTTCCCCTAGAACTCAATGATATCTTAGAATGTAAGGACAGCTATTTAAGACTTCTGTCAAGATTGCAAAAAAGGAAAAAAATAGAATTGATATGTGTGTGTGTGTGTGTTGTTTATTCGTTCAGTCACTTCTGACTCTTTGTGACTTCATGGACCAGCCCACATTAAAGCTCCCTGTCAGCCTTGGTTACCCCCAGCTCCTTCAAGGTGAAGCCAGTCACTTCAAGAATACCATCCATCCATTTTGCTCTTGGTCAGCCCCTCTTCCTTTTTTCCTTCCATTTTCCCCAGAATCATTATTTTCTTCAAGCTTTCCTGTCTTCTCATTATGTGTCCAAAGTACTTCATCTTTGCCTCTAATATCCTTCCTTCCAGTGAGCAGCCGAGCATTATTTCCTGGAGAATTGACTCATTTGATCTTCTTGCAGTCCAAGGCACTCTCAGAATATTCCTCCAGCATCACAGTTAAAAAGCTTCTATCTTCCTTCGCTGAGCCTTCCTTATGGTCCAGCTCTCACATCCATATGTTACTATGGGGGATACCATTGCTTTAATTATGTGGATCTTCATTGCCAGTGTGATGTCTGTACTCTATTTTATTGAGATTGGTTATTGATCTCCTTTTATA
Source organism: Anolis apletophallus (assembly GCA_030556195.1). Lineage (NCBI taxonomy): Eukaryota > Metazoa > Chordata > Lepidosauria > Squamata > Anolidae > Anolis > Anolis apletophallus. Next base: position 74,981,112 of record JARBWK010000002.1, read on the forward strand.
TTAATGTACATTTATTCAATTTGTGGATTGACTGGTACTATGAATTTATTAAGTTGGTTTAAAACAACCTCCTGTGGGTTCCTCCCAGCTTATACAGACTTTGGTCCTCACAGTACTATTCTTCCTATGTATATTGTTATAGGTGTATCTCCTGGTGAAGGTGTGGAAATTGGTGACATGGGCCATAATACTACAAGATGTTCATGGGGCATAATGCTCCATGGCTTGTTTCTGCCTTCAATTCAAGTCAACATATCGGTGCTTGTGTATAGACAAGTTCACTATTTTCTTCTCTCTTTAAAGGGGAACAGAGGGACTCCAGATGATACTGTTGCACTCCAGAACAGGAAAAGCCCTTTGACTTAAAACACACCACACGTTGAGTGAAAAATCCAATCCTTTTTTTGAAGCTTAATAAAATAGCCAGTAGATATAGTTGCTTGTGAGAAAGTAAGAAAGTTCCAAAAAGTATTAAGTCAGTAAAATGCAGTAACACAATGCAATGTCCATAAAAAGATATGAAAGCAATTCCAAAGCAGTATTAATCCAGACAGGAATCAACAGGGTACAAAGACAATTCAGGCAATGCTAGACAACACCAATAGGCTAAAAATATCCTCAGGAACAAGACCCCTTGAGCAGGATTTCCATGGCACATGAACTTGATTTCCAAACAATGCCTGATCTAACAGGTTTTCCCTTGAAGCAAACCTTATATCCCAAAACCCATAAAATGGTTTCATTTCCCCCCCACTCTTGGCTCTTATCTGACAAAGTCTTTCATAGTGACATAAACCTTGAATTTGCTGCCGATCCTGGCTAAACTCCAGCCGCCTATTTTTCAACACCTTATCTGGCTGCTGCTCATTAAAATTCCCAGGTCTCAGATTTTTGCCCAAACCCAAATCATGAGAGCTCACAGAGAGAGGGAGTAAACCATAATCTCTCTGCCCAGCAGGAATATTCTCATGAGAAACTGCCCTTTGCACTGGGACCTCTTTGTCATTGTCCGCTTGAAAATCATTGAACAAACCATCTCCATCTTGCACCTCAGCTTCGACACCATCATTTCCGTCATCATTTTCCACATCAATGCCCACATCATTGCCCATATCAGAAGCATCATGATCCTGAAACACAAACACAGGGTGATTCCCAACATATATCTTTAGCTATCATATAGGGAGATCCCCTTTATGACAAACCATCCACTTTTACTTTCAAGCTTGTTGGCAATTTACTGAACGATTTACTGCAGTTTGAAATTTTTCACTTTTTGAAAAATGCATAAACATTCTTAAATGTGCAAAATCTCTTCAAAACTGACAAGAAATAAAAAAGAAACAGAAACCACCGTGTCATCATACAGTGAAAATACTTTTACCATTTTATCATTTATGAGGACAGTTTTAGACAAACTTTGAATCATATTTGCCATAATGGTTAGTTGACTGCAGATAATAGTCTTCATTTGATAATGGCATATTCATCTACTTATACATGTATGTGGAAAATGTCAGGATGTAAACATTTTAAAGAAAATACAGTTTTCTATTCTTTAGCCTTCAAAGTCTTTCCAATAGCAAATTGGATATTATTATTAATATTAATAAAATCATTTATTTGGGGGAGGGGAATTTGCCTTGTCCTTCAGTTTAATTTATGTAGGTGGTGAAAGAAATGAGGCCATATTCTATTTTTTCTCTTCCAGTATAAATTTTCCAAAGAACACAAAAGTCACAAGATCTGCTAAGGAAGGAAGTTGTGAGGTGCTCAAAGGCTTAGTGGAATTCCTCTACTAACAGTTTGTGATTTGGGGCCAAAGATGATAAAGATAGGATTCTATCTGGGGATTACTAAAGATCATATGCCAGTATGCCTAAAACCCAATGGCAATAAGATTTGCAGGTCAACAACTCTCATTCTCTTAAGCTGCTTGTCTGCTGAGGAAAAGTTTGATCCCTATCTATCTAGGCAATGTACAAGATATGAGCTTTTAAATCCAGTTTTCTACAAAGCATGTGTTTCATTTCTCTTCAGTATTTTGTAATATACAATAGCAGTGGCACATATGAACTTTCTTAGAGAATAGTTCCTTTTTATAAGATTTTTTTCCAGCAACATTCCGTGTTACAAGTTCATGCAGATAAACAAACCCATCATCAAATAATGCTATCTGGAGGGGAAAATAGCTGATCCTAAACACGGGTACCTTATCCTGATATAACTCCATATTATTCCAATGTTCTCTGGCACAATCACATAACTGTGAAACTTAATAATGGAAGTTCAGTGTCATGGTAATCACAGTGGGAAAGGGGATTAAAATGGATGGATTTTGGAGCATAACTGTTCTGTTCCAGGGCTAGGTCCTGCACACTTTACTGATATAAAGTAGCATCAACAATAATGTATGATACAGATCAAGCAAAATGAAATGGGCTACATACCAGGCTTTCTTTGTCTGATGATCTTATGGAGGTCTAGTACAGAATTTGACCTCTGTAGTCTGTTCCATTATCTAGTTCTGATCGCTTTCAGAAATATTCATTATAATAATGAAGCAAAACATTTGTCACCAATAGGCTGGAGCAAATCAGTGATGGTTTAGCAAAAGGGTAGATAGCACATTAGCCTTCCAGGATATGCTAGAGGTATGCATGCTCTAATGTGTGTCCTCACAAAATAAAATGATTTATCCTTATATACCCTCTAGGATGCAGGTTTTTTGGGTCCTTAGAGTATTTTAAGAGCAGAACAAGACATTTTTGATATCAGGTATTGAATAATACTGATTTTCTGCTCATATGCTCTTTTACAAAAAGGCCTTTCCTGCGCCTAAATGGACCCAGGTTGGCCCCAAAGCATGCTGATAATGGCCTCCGTGCAGCTTTGAGGATAGTTGGAAAGGTTTTGACCCCTAGGGTCTCAAAAATTTTCCCATGGGCCACAAGTTTTATTTCAGTTTGAATCCTAATAAGAGCCACTTCCAAAAGCCTGTTTACTTGTCATAGCAATTAATAGACCTGTTTAAGTCGAGACAAGATCATTTTCAGAACTTTCCCCCTTACCCTTGCTTTACTCTGTCCTCAAGATGTTTTCTTTGGTGATATCAACAATAGTATCTTCCCATGCATATGTAGTCCACAGTTCCAAAAATAAATAATAATTAAAAAAACCAACCTTTATTTATATACTTCTCTATCTCCCCTAGGGGACTCAGGGCAGTTTCCATTTTAAAATACACAGAAAACATACAGAGTAAGCAAAACATGGACATAGAATTAACAACACAAAACCAGCCATTGTGGCGTGTTAATCCAAATTTATGTTTATTCAGCAGATGTCATCATATTTCACAGCTTAGTTTACAAAAACGGTGGATATCTACCTCACCCCCAGCATGTATGTGTGTGACAACAGAGAAAGGTAATAGCAAATATTAACAAATAACATTGACCCTGGTATCCTTCTGGATATGAGATATGAGGCTTTGCAAAGGTTTTGTTATTTCTTAGCTGAATGTTTCCAGAGGTGTTGCTGGGTGGCTGTTGTTTAGCCTTTTAGCTATTAGCCTGTGTGGTTCCACAGAACTCAATATGGTTTCCCATTCATTTTAATATTTATGTGAAGCTGCTGAGAGAGGTCATCTGGAGCTTTGGGGTTGGGTGTCATCAGTATTCTTTAGCTTCCCTATTGCCTGCTTCCACTATGTGAAAAATTATTTCTTGTCTTTTCCACTTTGTATAATTGGAGTTTCCATTTTCCCCCAAACCTCTCTATGCTATATTTGTTTAATTTAGATTGTAAATTCTTCTAGGCAGACACTGTCTCCTCTTAAAATCTTTGCAAAATGCCATGCAAATTATGGAAAGTGAGTGATGTAAATAAATATCATAGCAATTACAACAGTCATGACTGGAGACAGAATTTCACTAATAGGAGAACTTTTGGCACCCATTAGAATACTATTTCCAGTCTTTTGCAGAAATGATGCTCCCTTATTGCAAATGCCCAAGGTCCTATTTTTAATTGTGAACTAGGCTTTAATAAATTTGAAAGTGTACAAAATAATTTAGTTTTATACTGAAGGGCCCCCCTTGAACAGGGCAGCAGATGTGATTTGCTAAATATATTGTGGACTGCATCTACCATAATCATTCACCATTGACTTTGATGGACCGGGTCAATGGTGGGTGGTTAAAAATTGCAGCCCAAAAGATACAGAAAGACTATTAATACCTCTCTTCTTAAATCTGGGGTAGTTAAGTTTTCAACCTATGGAAGGTGAAAGATCATGTTTTTGAACTTTGGCCTGAATAAGAATGGGCTGTCAGAGACAACATCACTTTAGCACATTTTTCCTTCACACTGATAAATATGGTATGACAGAGAGGCTGGGCAAAATGGCCAGAAGAAGCAAAACTTGTTAAGAGGTCAGCTCACTACCACTTCTTAAAATGTGTTATGTCTTTCCTTTAGTTCTTGACAACAAATGTTGGGGCAAAGGACCTCTTAGTTTAGCATCAAACATTAAAACTATAAAAGTCACCTTAATTTGGCAAAGTTGGAGATTGTGCTTGGAGAGCAGATGGAGTACAAAACTGAATCTCAAGTTTTTGGTCTGCCTTGTTTAGTGTTGTGATTCCTTGATGAAGTTGCATTACTTCATACTAAGAGCACTGCCAATGCAAAGTACTTGGTATGGCATATTTACTTGAAAGATCTGAGATAACATACCTGGAAAAATACTTTGGCCTGGGACTTTGGAAATTACAGTCATTCTTAGTATCCAGAACTAATAAATAGGATGGACCAACGCTGTATAAATAAGGCTAGGAAAGGTATAGGTGGAAGTCAGCACATGGCCCTAAATATGTCTTTTCTAGCCTATGGACACTTGTACCAAATTGGTCTACCCCAACAAATGTAGAGGCTTTCAGGCAGGGTGGTTTTTTGGTTGATAAACCAATCAACCAAAGCCAAACTAAATATCAAACTCACCATAAAACCGGAAATGGACTGAAAATCATTTCTATAAGGTTTTCATATGGAAATTGTTTAAATGACCATATCAGATGAATTGTAGACATTCACATTGAAGATTTTTAGGGGTGCATCTATATTGTATAATTTATGTAGTTTGATACCACTTTAACTGTCATGGCTTAATGTTATGGAATAATGTGAGGTGTTTTTGTGAGACACCAGAACTATTTGGCAGAGAAGGATAAAATGGTGGCAAACTGTATTAATGCCGCAGTGTAAATGCACCCTATGTCAGTGGGGTTTTGAATCCCCACAGGAGTTTTAGAATTAATGTAATTTGACACCACTATAACTGCCATGACTCAATGCTATGGAATCATAGCAGTTGTAGTTTGGATGAGGCACTAGCACTCTGGTAGAGAAGGTGAAGTAAAACTACAACTCTGATAATTACATGACGTTGAATCATGTCAGTCCAAGTACTGTAAAACTGTATTAAATCCACAATGTAGATGCACTCCAGGGAGCAGAAAAACCTTAACTGTGCCTCCTGCAGTTGTCTTCTGTGATGTAAGCAACAGTATATGGTAAAAGTTGAAATACAATTGTTCAGTTGCTGCTGTCACTACAGGCATTATCAATTAGTGCACATTGATCGGTTTTAGCTGTTTTCCTTTGGCTTTTTCAGCTTCTATGACTTAGTCAAATGGTCATAAAGGCAAGGGCCCAGCCATTACGTTTTTGACTATAACAGGATCACATGGCAGCTGATCATAGCTCCTCCTCCCCTTTTCAGGAGCACACAGTGCGCAAAGAGGCTGCCACGTGTTATTTGCATGGAGTTTCCCTGTGAGAGCTGTCTGTTGGGCCAGTTGGAGTAAAAGAACACTGACATGTCTTATACAAGTTGTGTCTATTTAATGGGATGACCACCTCCATTGCTTTCAGCTGCATCGTTGTGCTTAATTTCGATTGCCCTGCCTTGCCGCTGCTCGCTCTCAGCTTGATTCTTTGGCTTAGCTTCTTGGCCCCTCTCTTGAATCTTTTTGTTTTTCTGTTATTTTCTTGATTCTTTTTATTTAGTGAGACTGACTGGGAGCTGGGAATGTGTGGAATGAGTGGGTGGGGTGCATGAGCACATTTGGAGGCTTGGGAGAAAGCAAGAGCATCTCTCTCTTTTTGCTCTTGTGGTGTGCTTTTATTTAAAAATATTTGGGTTGCTCTGAAAGCCTTGACTCATCCTTTAACTTCTTTTTCTCCTCCCCTTCTCTCCTTCAGAAAATACTTCAAAAAGGTTGTTGTTGTTATTATTATTATTTCCAGCAAAGAAAAATGAAAACCCTCATTCTCAGGAAGAAACTACCTAGTTATTTACCTACCAATAATTCATTCCTTTACAAACAAATTCAGTCTGTGAATATTTCTCTCTGTGCACTAAAAATCAGGGGATGGCCAAAATTTTATGAAACTTGGTGTGCTAACAGTGGTAGATGTGTCCTCCAAGTGTAGTCATTTTAATCCTGATAGCCCTAAAATATGGGAAGGAGAGCCTGGGAACCGCCCTCATGGATACCAATGGGCCGGATTTAGCCACATTTTTTGACTGTGGGAAAAAATGGCTATCTGGCTACCTGCTCATTTATGGGAGGCGCATGAAAACAAATACAGGGGTCTATCGAAATCCAACCAGCAGAAACGGACTGAGGTTCAGCCAAAATGCACAAGCCTACTATTCATGACAAAATCCAAACATGGCAATTTAGCTGATCAATATCCACAAATCTATTATATTTTTTGAGTCAGGTCTTTGGTAAACAGAATGGCTTCCAGTTAGCAAATCAAAAACAAGAAACTCTTAAATACTTTCCTTTTCAACAGGGAGCTCTACAAACAATATCTTTCTTGTCTAATTATTCCTATCTATGGTAGACATTTTAATAAAAGAGATTTATCTATATGTCAACTTCTCATACTTCCTACAATAATAGATTCAATGGGTCTATTTTAGTTGGAGCTAGAGCTTCTAATATTGGTCTATTACATGCTCACATGTGAGGACCAATAGTTCATATTATCATGACTATTGTGCAACCCTTTGAGCTCTGATTTGATTGTTACATTAAATGTAAAGCATTATATGTTCTCACCTCTCCATTGGCTCCTCCTTGACATGGAGGAGAGGCTTGCGTACCCTAATGAAGTTGTGAGCTATGCTGGTGGTGGCATAATAGTCACTGGTAGGGCCTCCCATGCCAGGCAGGTCACAGCCGAAGGGTCTGACAAAGAGCGTCAACGGGCAGGATGGGCTCTCTAGCCTTTTGGCAACCATCCTAGGAGAAGGAAAACTCTAATTTCAAACCTGGGCAGATGGTGCTCGTCTAACCCTGTAAGGTCAATCATCTAAGACAGGGCTGTCCAACTGCCGGCCCTGCAGGTGTTTTGGATTTCAACTCCCAGAAATCCTAGCCAGTTTACCAGCTGTTAGGATTTCTGGGATTTGAAGTCCAAAACACCTGCAGGGCCAGCAGTTGGACAGCCCTGATCTAAGAGAAGGAAACTCAAACCAAACCTATGACCTAAGGACCTCGCTGCCACTGCCCAAGCTTGCTAGGCCCCGGCAGACAAACCTTTGGTTTAAAGGGTGAGGCCAGTTCTGTGCACGCTGCACTCCACCAGAAAAATCTATTGCACAGGCTCGAAGGACACATCCAACTTTAGTCATCAATGCGCTTGTAAAAAGTGTGGGATGAGTCCTTCCTAAGAATCTTCTTTCACGAAGTACTGCCAGAGAGAGAGAGAGAGAGAGAGAGAGAGAGAGAGAGAGAGAGAGAGATGTTCTCTATTTATTTTCAATTAGCTTCACGAATAAGGATGAAATTGGAATGAATTACCTGAGAGCAGCTTTATTTATGATCCAGCAATATATTTACGTTTTGATGAATTCAGTGAGAAGTGGCAAATATCTTGAAAAGCACGCATTGCAAAGACTGGTTATGGGCTCCATTAAATTGATGACTTGTTATAGCATTAGAATTGGCAAGATAGCTAAAATCTTTTTTATATGTACAAACTGAACAGTCTCCAATCCTGAAAAACAGATGCCTTAAGTTCAGCATCTCAGTTAGCCTTTATGTTTTTTTCTCTCTCTCTCTGCCCCCTGTCCCTCAATCTTTATAAATTTATTTAATTCCTACCCCACCTTTCTTTCATCACAGGACCCATAGTGGCTACAATACTGAGAGCCTCCTGATACAATTAAATCATCTCAATTTTGTCTTTTAGTTCCCTTTTCCCTTCCTGATTATCCGTTCTATAGAGTTTCTCCTGAGGCAAACTTAGACAAAACATAAAATAGTAATTGATACAAAACAACCAAACAAATGCCTTGAAATGCAAATCAGAACTCAGCCTGAAATATACTGATACTTGAATAACACAATGCAAATAATGCAGCTGTAATAAAACAGATTTTAATGAGATCCCATTAAGTCACTTTTTACTATAGCAATTCAAAGTAGAACCTTGCCTGAAATCCTATGCATCAGCTCCTTTGAACAACTTTCCTAGTGACTATTTTCTTTTTCTAAAGTATAATTTATTCCAAATCATAAAATAGCAATAAAATACCTCTTAGCATGATTTAGTGATAGTATTTTTTGCCTTGCAACGGTAATTGTGCTCATTCAATTAAACTTTAAATATCAACGTATAATAGGACTATTGAGAAAGCAAGACTTTTTAGGGGACATTTTAATTCACAAGCTGACTCTCATGATTTTATTTGGCTCTGGATCCTATTTATGTTGTTTCTTATAGAGTCCATAAAGTTAGTATTATGAGGCACAAATATTTGCAACAAAGTTTCATTATAAGGCATTGCAGCCCACTTTTTAAAAAATGACAATGATAAAAAAAACATACACTGTCTCAAAAAAAAGAAAGAGTAAGCAAATCAGCAGTGAAATTCAAATCATCCTTTGTCATGCTGAGAACTTTGTCTGATGGAACACACAATGAGTTTCCTGATTTAAATCTCTTAGTAATATAGAATCTTTTGCTCTGCATGACATGAAAGCAATTGTTGAGCCACCCTGGGAGCAGAAAATCAACAATACACTAGCTGTCATTTTATCTTCTATCACTATTCAGAGCTAAGCTATTCTGAAAGTCTAGCATTTTAAAAGTTGCTTTGTTCTCAGTTTTGCAGTGTCTTACCATTTAAGAGGGGAAGCGAATAGAAAAGCCACAGGAAGGATTCCCCAGATGAGACACTTTTTAAAAAGCAGTCTTTCCCTTATCTATTCCCTTTACTAATACAAAATCATCATAGATACAATGCACTTGAGGTAATTAAGATCAGAAAGTTGGATGTCCTGTTCAAAAGGAAGAATCCTGCTGTACCAAAACAAAGGCCTGGCATGTTCAACACTGTATTTTGTTCAGATTTCAATTGGGTTACTAGAGGAGCCCAAAAGTAGGAAGTAAAGAGAGGAAACTATTAGGGAGACACAGAGCAGCCTCACACATTGGCAACAATTCAATGCGATAAAAACAACATATAATTAAATAAACATTTACGTTAAAAACTAAAGAATTAAAAGTATTTGTGTGCTATTGGTAACCAGCATCTCCTACTGAGTCTATCACAGCCAGTTCCATTATAGGTAGCATATGGAAAAGAAACCAATTGTTCACTTCTGAATCTCATTCCAAACATTTTAATGAGAAAGGATAGAATTAAACCATTAACAGTATTAAAATAATTTAGAACATACACTTAAAATGATAAAAGTAGTTAGAAGTAGTCCCACTTCAACAAAACAGCATACTCCCGAAAGTCCTTTCCTTGCAATTCTTCAGTTGTAAAATAATTATTCTTCAGTAAGGAGAGAAAAAAGCATGTGCCAACAGAGAGATGGTAAGGAAAAAGCTATTCTCTGTTCTCTAAGGAGGGTTTTCCCCAGCTTAGGGCACACAGTGAGAAGGCCCAATCTTATAGACTCATCGACCATGCCTGGGACTTCAAGAAGGACTTCTCTTGAGTATTGCAAGGTCTGAGAAAGACACATCTCCATGTGCCACTTAACCCAAAATTGGTCTATATCAACAATACTCCTAACCATCCTCAGGAGTGGCTACAGCTCATTTCTACCCCGTAACAGCAAAGTCCAGGCATAGGCGGGGATGTATGCAGTGGGAGACACCCTAGACCTAAACTATGCAACAACCTACAAAAAGAGGTGAGAGAAGTGCAGAATGTTACTCCCTCTCATATTATCCAAGACCTAAGCTATCCTGCTGCCCTCAGGTACTGCAAAAACACTGTTGTATCAGTGTTTTATTGGTTAGTAAGATCCATCTGCTAAGTTCATCTTCTTAGCTTCTATACATGGAATGGGAAAAAGCACTGTTTGTCAGGAAGCACAGTGTCATGGATTAGGTTTTACTCCTCCTAAACTGAAGTGTATGACCAAAATCCTCTCAAAGTCATTCCTTAATCCACTGGTCATCATATCATGGTTTATAAATGATATAATTGTTCAGGGTGCTAGAGTCAACTCTTTTAGAAACCTATTGTCAAGCTTTATATCTTCACCATAGTTTACTATAACTTGCACTCAAATGGGTTGTTTTTAAAGTGCTCTTTCTTTTTAAAATGGAAAATATACCTTTTTTCTGTTTAATCACAATAGAACAAGAAAGCACGAAGTGGTCATGAGTGAATGAAGAAAGCAAGACCAATCTGGGCAAAACAAAATTTGTTCCTAATTAGTTGAACTTATTCAAGAAATAAATAGATAGCTAAGCTATGATTCCCTGCTTTCAAAAAGGAAATGAAGAACAGTTTGTAAACAAATGCTTTCTTATCAGAAAAGTCATCCAAGCTCATATGATCTGCCACACACACACACACACACATATGGGTTGTGCAAAATTTTGTTCTGCCTCATTTGTTGTATCTATTTGATAAGATTCATACATACAATGCAATATTAAGAAATGCTAGGCGTGCCTATGTGATAAACTTAAGATTCAAAACACTGACCTATGACTTTCAGGAGAATTATGTAAGTCTTGTCCATAGTGGTGGGTCTATTGGACACTGGAGCAGGCAAAATCCAACCAGATCCAGCTATCAGTATCTCCAAAATTTCTCATTTCCAAGATTTTTTTTAATGGCTGGATGCAGCTGTGCAGCGTGCAGACTCTCTACAGTAACTCAGAAGCGAGTCCACATTATTTGGCCTGTGTAAACATGGCCTCAGTCTGTCTATGATTTTGTAGACTAAGATACGAGAGGAAGTGGACATAGTTTGTGAAAATATATGATCCCATAGGTTTTCTAAATCACAATGTTTAAGAAAGGGGGTGAGGGAAGCAAGAAGCCTTTGTTCTGGGTCTCACTCATCTTTTGCTTAGGTAAAGGGAATTACTTTTTTGCTCAACTGGTTGGTTTGGACATGTCATGTAAACAGCAGGGGGGGGGTTGCATTTTTATTGACTTCAGTGTTCTCCTTGCAACAGGAAGAGTCATGAGTTGTTGGCACTTGACATTGACAGCCCTGTGAATTGTATACCAGTTTGTTTATTTTCACCAACAAGGATGAAACAGAACAGACTCTCATTTCTAAAATCAGTCTTGAATCTCTAATGGGATTAGACATAATCCTCGTATACAGTTGTCACAGGAAAAGTAAACTTCACAGAAGCTTTCAATGAGCTTACTACGATGTGTTTCAAAAAATGGAAGTGAAATCACTTTGGGAAGACTCATATGGACATTTTGTATCATCTACTGTCATATTATAGGTTTAATTCCCACTTCATTCTATAAACTAAGAATACACTGAGAAATACCTAGGAAAGTAGGTGATGTTTTATTCATTTCCTTCAGAATTCAGTTCTCTCAGCTGTGTAAAGAATGGTGATATAGGTATTGTTAATTTGTGAATACATGTATACTCTTATTGAGAGCCAACATAATTTATTGATGAAAATCATAGTGAGTTGTAAATAGAAATTAAATCTGGCAGCTTCACGAGACCAGCATTTCCCTTTATCCTGAATGAAAAGAAAATGTTTTGAAATGCATGGGGTGTATTATTTCAAAGCAGAGACCTGGATGCTGCAGTGTGTTTGCAAAATTCTAGAGGATATATGGTAGAATGATTACTGCCAATCAGTTTCTATGCACGATTGTGGTATTTATATGAATGTATTTCTAGAAAAAGCCTATCAATAACTGTATAAATGTAATGTTTTCAAGTTGTTTATGAAAAAGAAGCATTCCCAAGGAGAAGAAAATCATATTGCAGAACTGATAAACATGATCCTAAGACTGTTGCACACCAGAGCAGGATCACCTCTGACTTTAAACACCACAGAGATGGGTTAAAATAGCAAGCAGTGTATTGAGCATAATAAAAGCCAAAACAATAAAAAGTAATCCGCAGTAAAAGGTAATCCAATCGATTAGAAAGAAGCAGGAACAAATAGTCCAAAAAGAAATAGTCCAAAGAATTCCATGACACTAGATACTTGATTTCATAGACAAATAACAGCAAAGACACTTAAATCCATGAATCAAACAACGACGTAAGTCCAAGAACTTGGCATGAGGAACTTAATGTGAATCCAATGTTGCTTTATCTGAAGCTAGATTCTGTACTTGGCATTTATAAACCCTGCCCTAACACCCAAACAGCTAGGAAAGGATTCTTTCTTAATTTTGGTTTTGCTTCTAACTTCTGCTGTAATCTGGTTGAGTGCCATAATTGTTGATCTGTTTGTCTTTGCTGACTGAAAGCACTTCTTCTCTTCAAGGTTTCACTGCTACTCCCTTCATTAAAATCTCCACCTAGAGATAACTGGCCAGGGAACTTTGGCACAGAGCCTTTCCCAAGCTCAAGACCTTGAGAATCCCAATTCCTTCAGGAACATCTACATGGACAGCATCCCCATTCTCATAAGGGAAATCAGTTTGAACATGAACATCATTCTCATTCCCATCATCCAAAGCAACCTGATCACCAGACGCAATCACAGGCTGGCATGCAACAAAGGCTAGCTTTTGTAGTAATGTAGGGTCTTAGGGCACTATAACCCATAGTTGAGCATGGTTACTTAACATGGCGATGGCCCATGTTAGGGAAGTGTTTAAACTAGATATGTATTAGGAAATTCTAAATAACCCAGCAAATTCCAGGATCCCAGGAGCCATGACAATCGATGTTGGATAAAATTGATATAATTGTAATGGTGCTAGGTGCTACTGCAAGACTATTTCTGCCTGTTCTCTGGTGTAAAAATAATTACCACGTAAAAAAGGAACCTTCCAGACACTTATTATTTTAACAACTTTTATGTATGAGAGAAAGAGAGGAAGAATGTACTTGTTTGTTAATGGAGGGTAGTATTGTGTCAAACCCCCCGGCAAAGACTCAGTGTCGCCATTCCTTATAACACATAAAATAGCCAAAGTGTTTTCCCTGTTTGGCTGATTTCTGGATATTGAATGATGGTAGGCTATTCTATGGTTGTGAATAGTCCTTAAAAAACTCACCTGATTGAATCGGAAATCAGTTGGATTCTTGGGAAAACAACTCAGATCTTTTCCAAACCAATAGGAATGCCCTAGTTATTTTTCTTCCAGATTATTTGATTCATCCATATGTACATAGATCTCCTTCTATTGGTTTTCTTTGGCTGCCATACTTTTGCCCCATGAAAATGTATTTCACTGTTGTGGAGGTAAAATTGATCTCCCTATCCAATATACTGCATAGCAGTTCCCCCAAATATAGTCCTTTAAACTAGGAGGAATCAAAGGTGTCTTGTCAGTCTTGGATTTTAAGAAAGCCCCCAAACATCATGCCTAATTCATAGACCATTCTTAAGATACCTCCACAGATTAGAGAAACATATGCAGACTCTTTCAAACACTTTTCTTCTAGTTTCACTGTACAAGTACAGCAATCGGGCACACCAACACTAATCTTCTCATGGCAGAACTCTTAATGAACTCCTTTGAACACCAGAATTCCCTAGTGCTCAGTTTCAAAAATGCTGGTCTAAATTTAGGGCACGTCAATGAAATTTTGCTTCTCCAAAGTTTTAAAAATGCCTTTTGTTTATTCCTGTGATAAACATGCTTTTTCTCCAGAACTGGAAGCAGGATACTACATTCTCAGAAGGCTTTCTTTTTGTTGATAGCAATACATTTTTGAGTAATAGTTTACAATGACAATAAATCATTAGTTACTAAAAATGAGAGACAAGAGCAAAAGAGGTAGCTAATTTTTCTTCTGTTATTTGACACACACACATTTTGGATTTTTGTCTAGATTCAGTAAAATGGATATTTAATTAATCCAGAGTTTATTGTATTTTAGCTTTTTTTCTCTTGTTTTAGATTTACTGCTATCAGAAAAACAAACAAGGGTTATATTAACTGTGTGCACAATTATGTTAAATAAAAGCACCATTACATTAAACTCCCAATTCTCAGGATCAGACAAGATTGAATTTAATATGTGCAAATAAATTCCACATATCTGAGTTGTTGTTTTTTTCAGATTTCACCAACAGACATAAGGAGGACTGGAGGAAATTTAACTCATTTCCCTTTGCAACCTATGTTAAAAATGGCCTGGTCACCCCAGTAGGTTTTTTTAAAAAAAATCTGGAAAAATAAAAGTACAACATTGTTCTCAAAGTAAAAAAACACAGATCTGGGGGGAATGAATTACATCAGGACTACAGAGTATGAGCCCCCTGCTTCCCTATGTGTTACAGTTCTGATCCTGATTGACCTTCTTCGTGGAGACAATATTCAATTTTTGGATTAGCATATTTCTGAAGTTTATTCCCACATTTAAGGTTTATTCTGCTTTAGCTTATACTGTAGGAACTGTAGCTGTGGTCATGACTAATTTACAGTCTCTGCAACCAGAATTCCATTGAATATACTGCTCTCTCCCCTCTGAGAGAGCAGATGGAAGAAATTATGAACAAATGCCCTAAACTCATTTAAGATGCTGGTTTGTTTGTTTGTTTGTTTGTTTTATTTTTTATAGGTTATGTGTAGTTTCAGCGGAAACTATCTACTACTAGAGAAATGCAATTTATATTAATTTTATTTCTGTAGGTCTCTCTTAAACTTTTAAAAACTATTAAAAGTAGGTCTCAAACTTTTTCACATCCCCTATTTTTTCATGTCAGTAGAGCAGATATGGGCTTCAAAGTGTTACCTTCTGCCTTTTAAAAGCTCAGACAACTTGTGATCACAGTCCCTAAACAAAATATTTTCCCATATGAACCTTCTTGTGGTCTGAAATTCTAATTAAATTATATGTTTAGAATTTTTCTCCCCACTTCCACCCTTTTTTTGGAATTGGTAATTGAATGAAAGGTGTCCGTCTATCATGGCACATTACTTCTTCACATATGTACCTTGTATTTAACATGTTTTGTTTGGTGATTACTCACTAGGATGTTAATATGCCAGTTGTGCAAGTCTAACTACTGAGTGGCATATCACTATGGAAAACCTATAGTGGAAAGTGAGGTTGGGGGAAGCTTAATTGTAAGGATTTTCATTTTCATTAAAGGTTTAATTTACAATCTTTCACAGGATAGAAACTTCACTCAACTATGCAAAATATAGCATCACCTGTGACAAGATGTTCTTTAGAGCTCCTATGGCTTCTCACAAAAAAGAGATTCACATTATTCCTCCCTCAAATAATCATATCTGGGGTGAGTGGTTAGCAGTGCTTCCCAAATTATCCCAGTAGTCTACGGCTAAAATGCAGAGCAGCCATACATACCTTCATCTCCCCCACTTTCTGTGTATTCGGGTGACCTGGGGAAAATATTCTTTACCCTTTGTGTAATATTTCTTCTATAAATGTTAATTGAATTGTGACCATAGTATAACCCAAATACCATGCATCTTGCCACTTATTCCAGGTGCATCATGCTCTTATTCTTTTTTTTAAAAAATGCCTAGAATCTTATAGTTAGATTTTGGTACCAATATTGTATATTTTGATATTTTGCCAAGTGCAAAATAGGATTTCTCACAGTGAGAAATAACTTTTAGGAAACAAATTGCATATGACTCATTTGCAGATGAAACTTTAGTGCTTCTGCCATCTGGTGAACACATATTGTACATTTGGCTACATTACCTTTTACTAGTAATCATCCATAACACTTGAAGAGGCTTGTTTGCTATAGTTTTCAGCACACATACAGAAGTAGAAAGAAATTAACAAGTATCACAGACGTGAGGTTGCTTGAACCATATTAGGTAAGTAGAAAATGTCACTTTATCTATCAGATTTGGAACTATGATTCATATGAGATGGGGGATCTTATTTTCATATTCAGAAGCCTGATCACATGCTTGTTTAAGAACACAGAGCGCCACCAAAAATTTAAATGACATATTTTATTCTGCTTTCATTTCCCTTTATTTCATAAGGAATTATTTGCCCTAGGATTGGATTTCTTCACTGCAGAAACTTATCTGGTCTAAAGGCTGGCAAAATGCCTGTAAAATAAACTGTGAGCCTTTTAGATTTAGACATTTAAAAGGAAGACATGAATAAAGTTAACAGTTTGTGCTTTGTGTAAACCCTGGGTTAACCTTATAAACCTCAGCTTCAGAAATTTTAAACAATTTGGAAGGTTTCATCGTAAAATTATCTGTTTTTTGTCAGAGGGTATAGAATGCGCTGGTATAATATTTTCTGAGGAAAGCAAACATTTTATGGGAATAGCTCGAGCTATTCCAGTTGAGCCAATACAGTCTGTGTGGTAAAGTAGAAATGATAGATGCTTTTGGTGTATATTTCCCTTGTAATTTTAAAAAATCTAAATTATGGTAAATGGCCATGAGTTTGGAGAAAATAGATGCTCAAGGGGTTGCTTAGGCTTTTCCTATTGACCATGTTCCTGCTATATAATGTTACCTCAAAAATATGAATGTTTCTGCTTCTCCCTCTAATGAATAGAATCATAGAATAATAAAGTTTGAAGACACCACAGGTGTCATCTAGTTCAACCCCCTGCCATGCAGGCAAAACACAATTGAAGTATCCCTGACAGATGGCCATCCAGCCTCTGCTTAAAAGTTTCCAAGGAAGGTGCTTCCACCACATTCTGAGGAAGAGAGTTCCACTGTTGAGCAGCTTGTATGGTCAGGAAGTTCTTCCTAATGTTCAGGTGGAATCTCCATTCTTGTAATTTGAACCCATTGCTCCTTGTCCTAGTTTAAAGGGAAGCAGAAAACAAACCTGTTCCCTCTTCCTTATGACACCCTTTCACATACTTATACATGGTTATCATGTCTCCTCTCAACCTTCTCTTTTGCAGGCTAAGCATATAGTTCTTTAAGAAGCTCCTCAAATGGCATGGTCTCCAGACCCTTGATCATTTTCGTTGCCCTCCTCTAAACACCTTCCAGCTTGTCAATATGTCTTTTGAACTGTGATGCCCAGAACTGGACACAGTATTACAGGTGAGGTCTAACCAAAGCAAAATACAAAAAGTCATCATGACTTCCCTTGATCTAGACACTGATGCAGCCCAAAACCTCATTGACCTTTTTAGATGCTTCATCACACTGTTGGCTCATGTTCAACCTGTTGTCCATAAAGACTCCAAGATCTTTCTCATATGGACTGTTGTTGAGCCAGGCATCACCCATCCTGTTATCTTTGCATTTCATTTTTTCTGGCTAATTGTTATATCTTACATTTGTCTTTGTTGAAATTCATTTTGTTAGTTTTGGCCCAGTTCTTGAATCTGTTAAGGTTATTTTAAATTCTGATCCTATCTTCTGGAGTAATAGCTATCCCTCCTAATTTGGTATCATCTGCAAACTTGATAAGCACAATAGAAATGTCCCTTTCCTATAGATAATTATGCAATGATTGCATAATTTTGCTCAGCTAATCCTTTCACCAACAGCTAGTATTTTAGTATTTTAAAAAGGTTTTCAGAAACATAAATACTGAGTTAGAGTCTGCCTTTAAATATTAAAACTGTGATGGCTTCTCAATGACTTCCATGAAAATGATAGAGCTTCCTTTTATTTGTTTTACTGATTATTTTCCATTCCTTTGTGATTCTTTTGCAACCTAGACCTGGAGGATCCCTCAGTAAACCACCACGAAGCAGCTGTGATTAAATGCTTTATTTAGAATAGGTAGAAAAAAGCAAAGAGATAAGAATATAGTCCACTGATGCTCTCAGCATCAAGGTTTTGTCCAGCAATAGTTAAAAAGAGTCCAAGATCCAATAAATGAAGAAATAGTCTTGAAACCCCAATGGGCTAAAATCCGTGATAAGTCCTTGGCAAACAAGGGCTTGGCTGAATACTTGAGTACCGTTACATGGAGGCTCTGCAGCCTGGTCCTGGACTTGAGTTCCATGGAGCTTGGCAATGAAAGCTGAATGTTGGCGCGAGATCCTGAGCGCCAATGGGAACCAACTTAAATAGGTCCCCCATTGTTTTGGCCTCGGAGGCGTTGACTTTGGCGCAACTCTTTCTCAGGAACAGTTTGTGGGCCTGACTTTCCCAAGCCTCTCGAGGAAGGCAAATATGTCAGCTCGTTAGCGGCTGCACCTGGAGAAAAGGGGGAAAGCGAGGCCTTGCCTTTCCAGCATTTCTTATCAGTTTGGGAAGAAAGAAGGCTGCATCTGGCCTTCACTGCTGGCTGACTTGGAGGCCTCTGCAAAGGTTTTCTCTCAGACCTGGCTGGTGACTGGGATTTAACATGGCTTCTATCTGGCTTGGCTATGGAGTCAGGCTGGGGCATGACAGATTCTTTGAAATATGATGAGAACTAGTCTCTAGAGCCGGGCTGCTCATTAAGTCGATCACGATCTACTGGTAGATTGCGTAGGGCATACTGGTAGATCGCAGGCAGGGCGGGAGGAGGGCTCAGTCCCGCCCCGCAGGCTCCCGACGCCACCCAGGTACAGAGCCCTTCTTCTCCCATGCGTTAGTTGTTTCTTTACACTTTGGGGCACCTTTCCTTCCTCTCTGCCTTGAACATTTGCTGTTGGTTGTGGGGGTTCTGTGTGGAAAGTTTGCCCCAATTCTGTTGTTGTTGGGGTTCAGAATGCTCTTTGATTGTAGGTGAACTATAAATCCCAGCAATTACAAATCCCAAATGACAAAATCAATTTGTGTAGTGATGGTCGCTCCTTGCAGGTGTCTTGTGGCCAAATTTGGCAGCAATTCGTCCAGTAGTAAGAAATCAGTTTGTGTGTGTCAACTGTAAAATAGGATGTGTGGAAGGGCCCTGGCTTATCTGAGGTCCTTTCCACACAGTTGAAAAAAATCCCATGTTATCTGCTTTGGATCAGATTATATGGCAGTGTGTACTCAGAAAACCCAGTTCAAAGCAGATATTGTGTTATATGTTTCACATTTTTGTAGTGGGTAGGTAGATCATTTTGACTTGGTTGTTTTATAAGTAGCTCGCATGCTGAAAAAGTGTGAGCACCTCTGCTCTAGAGCAGGGCTGTCCAACATCTTCGGGCCCAAGGGCCGGAATGCAGGTGACGGATCACCTTGGGGGCCGGAGCGGAGGGCATGCCCGGCATCTTGCACGACCCGCCCCTTTTCGGCGGGGTGACGTCAGGCGCCAAAGAGGGGCGGGTCGCGCAAGATGCCGGGCATCTGCGCCAAGGCGGGAGGCGGCCGGGGATCGGCGAGCCGCCCTCCGCCCGTCTCCCTAGCTCTTGCAGCGGCCGCGCCTGAAGGAAGGTAAGCCCGGGAGCTTACCTTCCTTCAGGCGCGCGCTGCAAGAGCCAAGGACACGGCGGAGGGCGGCTCGCCAATCCTGCCCTGGCGCACAGGCCCGCGAGCGGCCCTGCGCGAGCGAGGAAGAGGCGGGGGGAAGTCCCGCCCCTAGGGCATCTGACGTGGCTTCCCTCCGCCTCCTCCTCACTTGCGCCGCCCCCCCTCCTCGCGCCGCCCCCCCAAGATCGAAAATTTTCAAAAAAAATTTAATTTTTTTTTAAAAAAACGATGTCTTGCAGGGGGTTAGGGGGCCGTGGGGAAGGGGCTTGGGGGCCGTGTACGGCCCCAGGGCCGCCAGTTGGACAGCCCTGCTCTAGAGCAACATGTGTTTATTTTCAGACACGAGCTTCTGCATGTGAAGTCTTACACTTTATAAAGATATAAATACATATATGCCTCTATAATGGACTAAAATGATTGAGAATGGTAAACATCCCTCATTATTTGGCATGTAATTAAACTCATGGGATTACCATAAGCAGCAGCTAACTTGATCACACTAGGCTTATTTGATCAAGGAAAAAATGGTTCAAAAATAGTTTCGGATATAGGGGGCACTGGCGATTCGAATCTTAAATGATTTCTGAATTTTTCCTCTTCATAATGGAAAGAAGTGACGAGTGGCATGCCACAGGGTTCCATTCTGGGCCCAGTTCTGTTCAACACTGGATTAATTCCAATCTGATTTAAGATTATTCCGATCAAACCTACCCATGCCTAGAACACAGCAGTGTTAGCTATATGAATGTGGTTATCAACTGGCTAAAAAGTGTCACTTGGTAGCTGTTGTTTGAACTGGGAGAAGAACTTTCATCAGTGCCTAAGAAGCTTTTCTCCCAGTGTGAGATCAAAGGATGGTTTAAGCAGGACTACAGAAAGGACCATCACCTACAATCCTGATTGTTATCAGATCCCCTCAAATATAATTAATGTGATATACAAAGCTATATATCAGATTGTTTCACATTTGTTCTTGAGATATCTGAGAAGAAAGCTTCATGCTAGGTTGATATTTTTCTTCAAAAACTTAATTTTTTCCCTTCTATGTTTGGGTAAAAATTGTATTTGCAGCCAGGACTGCTCATTCATTTGGCCCTGAGTTATGCTGGTTAGGAACCATTGCTTTGTGAAATCACAAATGACTTCTTCAGTTCACCAACTGAAACAAATTGGGTTATCTATTCTGCAGGTATTTGAAGTGTAGAATTGCAGCCTCTGTGTTTATATGTGTGTGTGTGGCCTTGAATAGCTTTAGATTTAAAAATTGCTTTCCCCAAAAGGATTGTGAGAATAAAATGCCCTTTTGTGTTAAAATTATATTGAACACGGCCTTACATTAAATGTAACATCCCCATTCAACTGAGATAGGTGGGTAAAATTAAGAGACACAGGAAGAGAACTGAATCTTAATTGTGTACATATAGGAAAATTAATTAATGCTTAGGGACAGGGGGAGTACTGCACATCATATTTAGGAAGCACCTAAAGAGAAACACATTATATTGCAAAGCCCATATTTTCTATTCCACAAATCAACTTTTCACGTGGTTGACAATCTTGCGCAGATACAGCCAAGTGGCACTAATAAAAAATAGAGGTACTAAATGTATCAAGCAGAAGAGTCACTATAAAAACCATCACTATCAGAGATGCATTTCTGAACCTTAAATTCAAAAAAACCTATACCTACAAAGGTAAAAATGAGCTCAGTGCCTACTCTATTGTGATGTCCTAGAATTTGAATCTAACCAC
This sequence comes from Anolis apletophallus, assembly GCA_030556195.1. Classification (NCBI taxonomy): domain Eukaryota; kingdom Metazoa; phylum Chordata; class Lepidosauria; order Squamata; family Anolidae; genus Anolis; species Anolis apletophallus. The sequence continues at coordinate 75,002,674 of JARBWK010000002.1, forward strand.
ATATTCATCTAGTGTGGTGGTAGGCAACTTGTAATCCTTGATATTTTGCTAGATTACAACTCGCATTATCTGTTAGAATTTGTGATGTTGGCTAGGGATTATAGCAGTTTAAGTCAGTTTAATGAGCTCAGACTTGCCATGGACATTAAAAACAATAAAAGGGGCTTCTTTGCTAATGTCAGTAGAAAAAGGAAGTACAAGGAGGCAATAGAGCCTCTGTGAGGAGAAGATGGGGAAATGCTGACAGGAGATAGGGAAAAGGCAGAACTACTTAATGCCTTCTTTGCCTCAGTTTTCTCACAAAAAGAAAGCCATCCTCAATCTCAGCGACATGGAATGGATAATGGAAATCTAGTCCCAAACAGGAAAAGAAGTTGTCCAGGAATAAATGGCCATTCTAAATGAATTCAAGTCCCCCTTCAATACATCCAAGAGTATTGAAGGAACTAGTGAAAATCATTTTGGAACCACTGGTAATCATCTTTGAGAACAGGACAAGTTCCAGCAGATTGGAAGGCAAATGTGGTCCCTATCTTCAAGAAGGGGAAAAAGGACGACTCAAACAATTACCATCTGGTCAGCCTCACATCAATACCAGGCAAGATACTGGAAAAGATAATTAAGGAAGTGTTAAGAAATGCGGTCATTGCTAATAGTCAACATGGATTTCTCAAAAACAAGTCATGACAGACTAATCTGATCTCTTTTTTTTTGGTAGAGTTACAAGCTACAACACCATGGATGTAATGTATCTGGATTTCAGGAAAGCCTTTGACAAGGTCCCCCATGACCTTCTGACAAACAAACTAGTCAAATGTGGGCTAGACAAAACTATGGTTAGGTGGCTCTGCAATTGGTTAAGTGAAAGAACCCAGGGAGTGGTAATGCTTCCTCTTCATGATGGAAAGAAGTGATGAATGGAGTGCCACAGGGTTCCATTCTGGGCCCGAGCTTTATTAATGGTTTAGATGAAAGGTTAGAAGGCATGATCATCAAGTTTGCCAATGACACCAAATTCGGAGGGATAACCAATACTCCAGAAGACAGGAGCAAATTTCAAAATGATAACAGATTAGAGAGATGAGCCAAAACTAACAAAATGAAGTTCAACAGAGACAAATGTACTCCACTTAGGCAAAAAAAATGAAAGGCAAAGATACAGAATGGGAGATAACTGGATCGATAGCAATATGTGTGAAAAAGATATTGGATTCCTCATGGGCAACAAGTTAAAAATGAGCCAGCAATGTGATGCAGCAGCTTAAAAAGCCAATGGAATTTTGGAGTATAGCATCTAGATCCAAGTCATGCTACCCCTCATTCTCCCTTGGTCTGACCACACTTGGAATACTGTGTCCAATTCTGGGCACCGCAATTTATGGGAGATGTTTCTGTTCCAGAACTGCATATATTTTCCTGATATGGAAGCTCTGGACTTGCTTTGAAACTATGGTTTTAGGAATGAATATAGAAAGTATATGATTGAAAGAGCATGGATTTTCCTAAATATAATCTATATTTTAGAAAAATATAAATATGGTAAATAATTTTCCTAAATAAAGAGTAATTCTATTGTTACTTTAATTCTTTGTAAGCAATACAATACTTTACTCCAGGCATTGAATCAAATAGCAATTCCATATTGCAAACTGTTTATAAAACTGTACTTTTCCAGCGGTCCAGAATACGAGATGGATTTAGCAGATATGAAACTTTATATGGGGGAGTTTTTAAAAACTATAATGCATTGAAAGATACTGTGAAAATAAAGTACTACTGATGGTACTGGATGTATAATCACATACACATTACTTAACAATGAGTTAGTAAGTATGCATTACTGTCAAATCCACTATTGTATTACATGTCATTTCCTTTATATTGACATTTTGGTGGTTTAATGGACAGAAAAATGCAAATTTTAAACATATGTGAGATGCGGTGGCAAAAAAAGGCGATGGGATTTTGGCCTGCATCAATAGGAGTATAGTGTCTAGGTCCAGGGAAGTCATGCTACCCCTCTATTTGCCTTGGTTAGACCACACCTGGAATATTGTGTCCAATTCTGGGCACCACAATTGAAGAGAAATATTGACAAGCTGGAATGAATCCAGAGGAGGGTGACTAAAATGATCAAGAGTCTGGAGAACAGGCGCTATGAGGAGCGGCTTAAAGAGCAGGACATGTTTAGCCTGAAGAAGAGAAGGCTGAGAGGAGACATGATAGCCATGTATAAATATGTGAGGAAAGGTCATAGGGAAGGGGGAGCAAGACTAGAACACAGAACAATGGCTTCAAACTACAAGAAAGGAGATTCCACTTGAACATTAGGAAGAACTTCCTGACTGTGAGAGCTGTTCAGCAGTGGAACTCTCTGCCCCGGAGAGTGGCGGAGGCTCCTTCTTTGGAAGTTTTTTAAAATAAAGGCTGGATGGCCACCTGTCGGGGGTGCTTTGAATGCAATTTTCCTGCTCCTTGGTAGGGGGTTGGACTGGATGGCCCATGAGGTCTCTTCCAACTCTATGATTCTATATTTGCTGGAGTCAGAATTGCTTCGTTGTTTTGTTGAAATTATATTCTTTAAAATTATCTTTAAATGGGTTTTAAACTTTTTGTACCACTGGAACTGTTCTTTAGGTTGTTTCCTTAAAACCCCCATTCCAGTTCACCAAATTTATTGTAGATTTTCATGCTGTGCAAAAATGGCTGTCAACCCCTTGTTCATGACTATTTATCCCACAACCTACTTTACTGTCCCAATGCTTGCCAAATTATTACGGCAGACCTTGTAACTCACCAAATGGAATACCAAATTCCCCAAAGCTGTGCACACTCCCAAACACAGATTAATGGAATTTAATGCTGTAACAGTTTCATCACATGGGAACCTGTGACAGGAATTGTTTTATATTCTGTCCCAAAAGCTTTTGATCTTTTTGCATTATACATAAAAGGAGGAATTTAATAAGCAATGTATCAATGGAATCAGCTGAAGATTTACAATATTACATGAGCCATTGATATTTCAACTATTAATCCCAACCCATCACAGACATGTTTCTGTTTCACCATTCTTCATTTTGCACCTAGTGAGAAACATGACATTATGTTTTGTGTTACACACATGGATTTGTATGATGTACGTCATACTGGGCAGCATCTTTGGTCCTAAGGGCAGCTTCTGATATTCAGCCAAGCCTGAGAGACATACACACAGAGCCACAATTTGCTAACAATGGGAAACCAATTGGAGACTCCAGATAAACTTTTGCCTCTTACCTTGTCCAATTTCCCCCCCTGTATTTCTATTTTTTATGGCTATGAAGAAAAACATCCCATTTGAAATGTGGTACTGGAATACAATTCTACAGCCAAAGAGAGAAAATTAAACCAGAACTCTAACTAGAATTCCGAAATGAAACTGTTGTACTTTGGACATACCATAAGGCAATATGGTTCACAGGAAGATGACAAGGCTCTAATGTAGAAGGCATAGAAACGGTAGAATGCCCATATACTCTTAATCTACAGGCTATATTAATTGCATGGCATACAGTGAGGTAAAATTTCACAGCATTACATCTAATAAATATACATGGCATTGTGAACAGCTTGAATTATTTATTTACACTCCTAGATGGTTCCCCAGTTAAATAAAACTAATTTTTTGTCTCTGAAACAACCAGACACATGGCTCAAAGTTGTGTGTGTTTACACCTTCACGATCTCAGTCTAGATTGGGTTCACTGTATGGTGTTTAGAAGTTTAAACTTCTGTCCCTTGCTACTTTTAAAAATCTAAGTTATTCCCACACAGTTTTTAAAAAAGGAAGTGAAAGCTCGGTTGTTTACAATTGCTTACTTGCAACTGAAGTAGCAGCATACAGATATTTAATGTAGCATGTGGTTTGATCCTGAGATGCAGAAGTTTGTAGCTGATATGCAGTGGCCTCATTGGTAGGCCAACCGATGTTTAATTGGACAAGGGTCCCATGGGTTTAGTGTTAATTCACTGCTTCTTTCTTACATGTACCTAGAGTCACAGCCTAAGTAAAGAGCAGGTTTCTTTATCCTTGTAGGGATCTTCTGGGACCTGAAAGTCTAAGGGCCTAATCAACCAAGCTTTGAAAGTAGAAAATTGCCTTCAAACTTGTGATGAAATATGCACTGTATTTCCATGCTTGATAAATGTGGAGAGAAATATGTATGAGAGCAGACTCACCTTCACTAATACTATCCTTATAGGAGTGTTGTTAGTGAATTTATGCATCTTTAAACTTTGGATATTTAAGAGGAAAGGGGGGATAAAGAAACACCTTGATGCTCCGGACAGTCTGTTTGAAGCAAAAAGTCATACTGATTTAAGATCTTCCAGTGGTATCTTTCTGGTCCATAACTCACAGGTGTGTTTGATGCTTTTGTAAGTCCAATGAAATTGCTGCAGAGGAAGGATAAAAAATCTTCCATTCTTCACAGTGTTTTCAAGTGTCTGAATGAAGTATGGTACTTTGGACTGGGAGTATAAAACCTTCCTGACAGAAAATCAATTGAAATGTGCAGGGCAGCATCGCTGTGCATGAATGTAGTCTAAGGTAATTTTCCAAATAAACTCCCCAGATCCTTGTCAAATTCAGTGGTACAAAAAGAATATAAAGTTTCAGTGGTACTCAACTGCCCAGAACCTGTATTGCCATCAATTAAGTAGAACAGTCTAGCAGTAATAACATCAGTTGATTTATGGGCTGAAAATGCTTGTTTAATTATCTTTCCCTTGCCAAACTGTTTTTGAAAAAGGCCATAGATAGGCTAGTCAACCCTGAGTTTGACCTGCTTAATGTAAAATAAAAACAACAAAATATGCCAATGCCTAACATAATTTAAATTATAGAGAAGAACATCTGCTTTTGTACCATTTTTTCTTTCTTGTATTAAAACAATTCTCCTCTTCCAATTGTTGGACTAAAGAGAAAAACAAATGATATGATGGTTGTGTATTTTTTGTGTTTTATTCTGTTTTTGGTTATTTTGTTTTTGGAAGGAAAAAGCAAAAGACATTTTAAGCTTATGCCTGGATTCAACCATGCCATTTGCATTTTCATATGCATTTTCACACTTCTTCTTGAAATACTGGTAAGCTTATGTCACTTAAAATAGTTCTTCATTTTAAATATTGTATTGTACATTGCTTTCCCCCCACCAGAAATAAGATATGTGCAATGTGCATAAGAATTTGTTCATTTTTTTCAAACTGTAGTCTGCCCTCCCCCTGGGGCCCACGTGAACTAGCCCTTTGCTTAACAGGTGTGAGGACCCCAGGTTTAGGGAGTACATGGACCATAAGTCTTCCGGTCCTTACTGGGTAGCAGTCACTGTGAACAACGGGGAATAAAACTGATCAGTGTCATGAGCCTCAACCTCAAAACACTGTCAGGAGAGTATTACAATCCAAGATCAAGACAATTAGTCCACAGTAGAAATGGAACCCAAGGAAACAAGCAAAAGGGAAAGCCAAATGTCAGGTCCAAAGTCAAAGAGGAATACCAGAATGCTAAGCAATGAGGTTGTGCCCACAAGGTTGTGTCCATAGTCCAGGAGCAGTCCAAATTACAAAAGTTATACAAAAGACAAGGTTCCAATGTCCCAGCATGGATACAGAGGTTGCAGCCAGCAATCAGGAAACATACTACAAACCCTTACATGTTGCTTTCACAGCTGATCCCCATTACCTGTCTTCTTCTCAGCAAGCCCTGTTGATCCCCTGAGCCGAGCCTTTTCTTTCTTTAGTTTCACAAAGAAAGGCTCATTTAACTCTTCCTCAGCCTGCTCAACACAAGTCTCTTGTGTTTGGCCAGCAGACTGAATAAATGCTAATTCTGGGTCTGACCGAAGGAGTTGCTATTCCTGGCTGGGCTCTAGTTTAACAGCCAAGCCTTCATTCAGCAAACCTTCATCCATGCCAGTGGTTCTCAACCTGTGGGTCCCCAGGTGTTTTGGCCTACAACTCCCAGAAATCCCTGCCAGTTTACCAGCTGTTATGATTTCTGGGAGTTGAAGGCCAAAACATCTGGGGACTCACAGATTGAGAACCACTGATCCATGCTGTCCATGACAGGTGTCCATAGGAGGGCAACTAAAATGATCAAAGATGTGGAGACTATGCCCGGTGAGGAGCAACATAAAGAACTGGATATGTTTGGCCTGCAGAAGAGAAGGTTGAGAGGAGACATGATAGCCATGTATCAATATCTGAAAGGGTGTCATAAGGAAGAATGAGCAGGCTTGTTTTCTGCTGCTCTTGAAACTAGGGCTTCGAATTACAGGAAAGGTAATTCTATCTGAACATTAGCAAGAACTTCCTGACCTTATGAACTGTTCAACAGTGGAACTCTCTGCCTTAGAGTGTGGTGGAGGCTCCTTCCTTGGAAACTTTTAAACAGAGGCTGGATGGCCATCTTTCAGGTATACTTTGATTGTGCTTTTTCTGCATGGCAGGGAGTTGGACTAGATGGCCCATGTGGTCTCTTCCAACTCGATTAGTCTATGAGTCTATAAATTGGCCCTGGATTTTGGGATCTTAGTATACTTAACTAAACTGCTGATATATGATAGTTATCATGTATGACCTCTACTGTCCTGAACCAGAAATGAATCAGTACATGTCCTTAATATATGTGCAAGATCATATTACTGTGTATGGCTCATTTCTTTCATTTTCATGTGGGAAAGATATGCATTAATGTTTGACTATGTCAAGGCAAAAGCTACACTGAATTACAATTATTACTCCCAGCTGCAAAAATATAATGCCATACCAATTTACAAATGATGTGAAATGTCACCTTTTAAATGAAAATCAATAATATACACCTGTTAATGGAGGCCCATACTTTTAAAATGGAAACATCATTTTCAGGTGTAAGCTTAAGTCATGGCAATTATTTCTGAAATGTGAAATTAATTAGTTTTAATGAAACAGCAGGTAAAATTGCACATCTCTTTGGAACAGATGGCCAACAAATCTGAAAACAATGGTCCCTGGGGAAATTATAGGATAGCTACCCATGCGTGCATGCACACACAAAATATGTAGAGCAGAACAGAAATATCAGCGGTTTGTGCTGGGGATTTTTAGCTGGAACTCCTGCTGTGAAGCCCCCTTCCAAATCAGCCTCCTTGCAATGAAATGTCTCTCTGCTCTGAAACTTTCTAACAAACTTACCTTTAATTCACTTAGTGTAAGGATGTTTCCAGCCACAAAACTTGCAAAGTACAAAATTCTTTCTGTCTTTCCCATGGCTTCTAACAAAAGTGTAAAAAATCATGAAATGTTACTTGATCATGAAGTACAGATAAGTTTAGACAAATGGCCGGAGAAGGTTATTCAAGGAGTTGTGTGCCAAAATGCACACAGATGGGCAAGGTGTGCAAAATAAATGGTCAGAAAAAAATGAATGAGGCTAAAATGAGGACATTGGGAAGCAACTTGAAAAAGTCAGGTTTCTAGACTACAACTCCTGATGCCATTTTAACCAATATGTATGAAGTAATACTAAAAACTATGCCTCTACAATAACCACTACCAGTCCCTGTACAACCATGAATATGAGTATTGGGAATTTGCTTTTGTTTTCATCACTGAAGATATACATGCAGGTAGCTCAGACCAAATAGATTAAATAGGAATAGACTATAGGTTTTCAAAGCAATTTTTTTAGGCATAGGTCCCTCAACATCGATTAATGCTGTTCAAAGCCAGCTTCAAACTGTGGCAGCCATACAACAAATGCCAACAATAATAGCACATGAAAGAAAGCCCTTAATGTGCATCAGTGCTCTGTGATTCGTGGAATCACTTTCTGGGCCTCAAACTGGTTTCCTTTGTAATTATCTGCATAGCAAAACCATTTTCATCAATAGCAATTTTGAACCACATTAAATGGTCAGTGTAGATGGCCACTTAGTTTGTTGGATCAGACCAGAATCAACATGCAGTAGTCAATTAATTTCTCCAGATGATAATAATAAATTGATTCTTTTGACAGAGGGCTCTTATAGTTTATAATGAAGCCACAATCCCTAGTTAAGTAAAGGGTAAAGGCATCACCTTGGCATTATGTCCAGTCATGTCCAACTCTGGATGGTGGTGCTCATCTCTATTTCTATGCCAGTATTGTCCATAGATGCCTCCAAGATAATGTGGCTGGCATGACTGCATGGAGTGCCGATACCTTCCGCCGAAGTGGCACCTATTGAGCTACTCACAGTTGCATGTTTTCAAACTGCTAGGTTGGTAGAGGCTGGGCCTAATAGCAGGAACTCGCCTCACTCCCCAGATTCTAACCACCAACATTTCAGCCAGCAAGTTCAGCAGCTCAGTGGTTTAACCATGGGTCCCTACATGATGATGATGATGATGATGATTGATGATGAAGATAACAACACTAATAACTTTATTTATATCCCTCCCCATCTCTCAAAAGAACTCGAGGTGGCTTACAAGACAACACAGTGCAAAACAGAATTCATAAAACACACAAAAATTAACCAAAATCAGTAGCAGCACCAAGTTACATAAAACTATAACACAGAGGTGGAAATTAAATAATGGTAAAACACAAAACACAACTGTAATTAAAAGCAAACTATAAAAACCAAATTTAACATCCCAGCCACAAGACAGGTTAAAATATCAGCATTAAAATATTAGGGTAGTTCAACTTAACTCCATGTTTAGAGCATGTACTTAATTGTGTTGGGATGTGTGTGTGTACGGATTATACATTTATCTGCATCTGTGAATGCACTTCTCATTGGAAACAACTGAATATGGATAAGCAATAGAGCTGACTTCTGATGTGATGGGGAAATACTACAGTCATGCTGCAGAAGGCATTGCTTCATTGTGTTCTATGAAAAAAGACATGGGCACAACTATTTTGTTGTCATTCTCATTCTGAGGTTTGGTGGTAGACTCAGCTGGACACTGAATCAACAACACCTCCTTTCTGTTCTGTCTGTCTGTGTATTGTCTATACAAAAATGGCATTGAATGTTTGTCGTGCATATGTGCTGTGATCCGCCCTGAGTCCCCTTCAGGGTGAGAAGGGCGGAATATAACTAAAGTGTTATTATTATTATTAATGTTGCTACTTCATTCTTCCGCATTTTCCTTTTCTGGAGAAAAGTAACATCACAGTTGCTAGGTAGAACTGAATCATTCTGAATCATTTTTCCTTCATTGGTATTTAGCAATGAATGTTGACTACCTAACAGTATCTTTATCATTGCTTCCACACATTCAAAAAGACAAAAGAAGCTCTACCAAGTTTTTCGTTATTTTTTTTAGCGTGTGAAGCATGCTCATAGAAATAGATATATAGCCTGAACTTTATGCTGATCAGTGACCGTAATAAAGTTTTGTATTTGTATTTGTATTTAGCTTGAGTGCTGCACTGGGAAAAAATAAACATCTCAAACTTCTATCCATGTTTTCCACCAGATTTCAAAATGAATAATACAAATGCACAAAACTATTACTAACCATTAGACCTTGAGACTAAAAAAACTGTTTACCAAAGAGAAATGAGAGGAGCTAAGTGTCCGCTGTGATTGTGTTTCTTTTGTGGCAGTTTGCCAAATAAATAGCACATTTGAAAGCTCTGTCTTTTATCTTCATAAACCATTAAAAATGCACATATTGTCACGTTACAATTAACTTGGGAAGAATTATGATTCATTTCCCCTTCAATCCAATATGAAGAAACTGTGCCAAAATGTGGATAACTTTAACTCTGGTAAGATATAAAAGAAAGCAAAGTAGGATTTCCTGTGGGAAAAATCCTTTGGTGAATACAGATGAGCCTGGCCAAGTCTGATACTTGGCCTGATTTATGTCTCATCCCATATCTTTTAATGTTTAATCTTTTTTTTAAAAAAATGCAGGAAGTTTTTTTATATAACATATTTTGGTATTGTTCCATTATCCAAGCCGAGTCCACCAGGGGATGCTCAAAAGAGAAGGATTGTCCCTTTTATGAAAGTGGAGGGTGGGTTGAAGGAGGAAAACCCCTGTTTTCCTGTTATTTCCCCCATCCATGTCCCCGCCATAGAAACTGATGGAATTCAACCCCAGACTGTCCAAGTCTCAAGTGCTCAATGAAGAACAGTTTAATTAGCATTAGAATAGGCTTCCATTCTCCTATGTCTCCTGTATGATAGTTGGAATGTATCTAATTTCTTCTTTCTTCTCTGTTTCTGCTCTCATTCTGATTGGTTGTGTAGAATGGATATTTTTCAACTGCAAGCCTTTTGAATCTGACTTTAGTCTTTTATATTTGAGTATATGCTGTGTGCTTTGAGTTCTCTCTCTGAATGTGTGTCAGAGAGAAGTAGTAATTGGTGTGTGTTTTTTCCTCTTTCTTTGAAACCTTAGAAGAGAGGGGGTTAGAGTAGCTCAGACCCAGTTCTTGATTATTAAGAAATACAGTCATTGTTTATTATTATAAATAAACCTTTTGTAATTTTTAAGATTGAACTCTGCATCTTTGCCTGCCTAAGGTCTAAATTCTTTACAGCCGCATCACACAGTACTTCACATTCTGCTAGCTAATGAGCTGATGCTCAACTTTTGTATCCTGTCTGATTTTGGATACTCAGCTTTATTTAGGGTTTTTCTCCCCTAACAGAAACAACCCTCGGTTATGATATGAGAATGACCAGCAAAAATTGGGAAAATTGTTTTCCTCCTTCAACTCCCCCCCCCCCCCACGATAAATGGGAGAATTATCTCTCTAGCACCTTCTGGTGACCTCCACCCAGGTAATGGAATGGTGCCCTGATTAATTTATTATTATTATTAATTGTGGTGTTGGAGGAAAGTTCTGAGAGTGCCTTGGACCATGAGAAGATCCAACCAGTCCATACTTCAGGAAGGATATTAGAGGCAAAGTTGAAGTAATTTGGCCACATAATGAGAAGACAGGAAAGCTTAGAGAAGACAATTATGTTGAGGGAAATGGAAGGAAAAAGGAAGAGAGGCCGACCAAGGGCAAGATGGAAACATGGCATCCTTGAAGTGACTGACTTGACCTTGAAGGAGCTGGGGGTGACAGCCGACAGGGAGCTCTGGCTTGTGATGGTTCATGAGGTCACGAAGAGTCGGAAGTGACTGGACGAATGAACAACAAACCTTATTTTATTTTGTCTCTGGGAAGAGGAAATACATTTCGAAATATAAAATGAGAAAGCAAATGCACAGTATTTCCTGATATCCCAGGTTACTTCAGAAAACTCAAAACAGCACCACCAGGAAATAATAGGCAACGGACAATGGAATACAATTGTGTCTTTTAAAGTCCACAAAGGTACTCACTTCCGCCCAAAGTAAATGCGCCTGCTGATCGGTGTGGGTGCTGGTGGTGGAGGAATTGCTGGGAAATGATGCAGGTGCACCCTATGCTAGGTAAGCAATAGTGTGTCCTCAGATGTTCTTATCATTCTTTAGAAATAATGATATAATTGAAGTTTCTTTTCAGTATCAATTCAATATACATTCATCCAGATGGGGTTATCTTTACAGACAAGTGTTATCCCAGGCAGTGTGAGGCACCAGCCCGTTTGGAGACCACGTATCTTCTTCAGGACTCGCATGTCACAACATAACCACATCTACAATAAAATAAAGAATCATCAACAAAATGTAACCAAGTACAAAGGAGTCTAATAATACAATAGATATTGGGACAATGTACCATGAGATTATGCCTCCCATTCTGTATTTTTTGTTTATTTTGCTGCTCGTTAATTGACCTACTAATTTTGGAGCGAGAACTGAAAATTAGACTAGTATCCTGTGGGTCACTCAGGTTGCTCTACAAAATCAACTGTCTCCTCATGCTGACAACAGAGAAAGCCCTTTTAATCCTGTGTCCCCTCTTACATTACTGCACCTTGCATTATAGTGCTCTTCACTGTGATCATTCTTTGTACTTCTTTACATGTATATAGTGGGCGGTATCAGTATTGGGTTGTACGTCTACTAGATATTGTGTACTGAGATTGCCTCATCTGTATTTTTGTTTATTTTGCTGAATTGACCCTCGATGAGAAAACAGCAATTTCATTCAAAATAGACATGAATAAATAGTGCAGTTTGAAATAACTCTAATGGGAACTTAGAAATATAAATTCTGAAGAAGAATGGAGGTGAACATGCAATTCATCTGAATATAATGTAATCCAGAATTCTAGTTGCTCATCATAGTTATTAGAATAAACAAATATATACTTGCTCCCCATACATTTATTATATTAACAATACTTGTCTAAAAAAATCTTTACTCATATAGATCTAGATAAAGTACTATGGGAGGTTATCCCTCATACACTATACATTCAGACACAAATTCTTTGTAATGAACTTTCAAAATATATACTGATTTTTGCACATCATCCTTAGCATTGTGGATAAAGACACATTTTTCTCAGACTTTTGGTCATGGGCTACAACCCATGATATACAAATAGATTTTGTCTCATTCATTGACTTCTACTATTCTGTTCTCTCCAGTGAACTGTTTCAAAATCCTTGAAAACTGGAGACGTCCCCCACATCACTGTATTTGATAGAGCTTAATGATGGGCTGTAGAGCTATTTTTCCAACCATGCTTGTTTTATCCATTTTTAAAATTATTGTTGCTATGCCTGTAAGCCAATCTTCAGGCTGAGAGGGGCGGTATAGAAGCAAATCTTGACTTATGGTAGACTTATGGCAGGGCTGTCCAACTTCTACCGGCCCAGGGGCCTCAATTCCAGTCACTGATGACCTGGGTGGCCGTAGGGTCTGCCCCCCCCACCCCCGGCTCTGCCCCAGCTCTGCCCCCACCCCAGCTCCGCCCCCTCTCCGCCCCCGGCTCCACTCTCTCCTCGGCCCCCTTATTTTAATTTAATATTAAATATATTTAATTCCATTCTCCCCTCTCCCCTTATTTTTATTTAATATTAAATACATTTAATTCCATCCTCCCCTCTCCCTTATTTTTATTTAATATTAAATATATTTAATTCCATCCTCCCATCTCCTCTTATTTTTAATTAATATTAAATATATTTAATTCCATCCTCCCTCTCCCCTTATTTTAATGTATCCCATCTCCCTTATTTCATCTTTAAATATATTTAATTTTATATTTAATACATGAGGGGAGATGGGGGAGGGAATGAGGAGTCCCCTGAGGAGCCCCCTGCTTCGGCCTACCTTTTCCAAACGTGCAGGATCCAGGAGTACCTGGACGACGAGAGAGGTGATGACCGACTGAATCGAAGAAGGTCTCAATCGTGTCTGTGGGCCTCAGTGATCCAGTAGTAGAGTAGCCGAAGAGTATCGCGAGAATATGCAATCCACACGGGATTTCGCTGTCAATGCCGGCGTGATCTCGCGTTGACAGCGAAAATCCCATGTGGATTGCGTATTCTCGCAATACTTGCTCCGAACCCAGAAGTAGGTATTTTTTTTAAAAAAAATATTATTTATTTTATTTTTCAATTTTTATTTTTTATTAAAAAGCTTAGGGGGGGAGGGAAGGGACGGGGGGGGCTGTATACGGCCTCCGGGCCGCCAGTTGGACAGCCCTGACTTATGGCATAGTATTCTTGGAAGAATTTGTTCAGATGAGGTTGTTGTTGCCTTCACCCAAAGATTAAAGAGTGTAGACTTCCATGGCCAAGCAAAGATTCAAATCCTGACCCCCCCCCCCAATCTTTGGTTCTATCTACACTGCCATTATGATTTAATCTATATTGCTGATTTATATGTTTTTAACTGTTTATATGTTTTAAATACTTCATAATTGGTACGTTTATTGTTATGCGCACAATGCAGCATTGAATTTTTGCCATAGTTCATAAGCTACTCTGAGTCACCTTCAGGTTGATTGAGTAAATAAATAAATAAATATAATGCAGTTTGACTGCACTGAACTGCATTATGAGTCTATACTGACAATATAATACAGATTCAAACTGCATTGTGTGGCAGTAAAGATAGAGCCTTGGATTAACATCCACATTACCACATCATGGTGTTGCGTCTCCACAGTTTCTAGAGTTGAACTGAATTGTTTACACCAGTGTTTCCCAACCAGAGTGCCGTGGCACACTAGTGTGCCGTGAGCGATCATCAGATGTGCCGTGGGAAATTGGAACCTCCACTACCCTTTCTTCCCCCTCCTGCCGAACACTTTTTCTTCTCCACTCGGGCTCCTTCTTCCCAGCCTCACTCTGCTCGCTTTGCTTTGCTTTGCTCTGGGGCGAGTCTGCGCAGAAGCGCCCACACGGGTCATGTCTTCCTCCCTCCCCCTCCCCTCCTGAACACGCTCACGCTGCCCTTTGGATCAAAATGGCGGCAGAAGCGGCAATGTAGAAGAAAAAGTGTTTGGCAGGAGGGGGAAGAAAGGGCGTGAAGGGGAAGGGGGAGGAAGAGGTCTCTGTCGAAAGCTGACATGGGCAAACTTGGACCTTCCAGGTGTTTTGGACTCCAACTCCCACCATTCCTAGCAGCCTCAGGCTCTTTTCCTTTTCCCCTCAGCCATTTAAGCAGGAAAGGGCCTCAGGGTGTTAGGAATGGTGGGAATTGAAGTTCAAAGCACCAAGAGGGCCAGAGTTTTCCCATGCCTGTTTTAGGACCGTAAAGTGGTGAGCCTCCTTCCAACATTGTGATTCTGGATAGAAAACAAACAACAACAACATAACATTGTTTGAGTCCACAGTGCTCTCTGGGTGTAGGTGAACTACAACTTCCAAACTCAAGGTCAATTCCCAAGCAAACCCTTTCAGTACTTTCTGTTGGTAATGAGAGTTCCATATGCCAAGTTTGGTTCAATTCCATTGTTGCAAAGAGTTCAGGATGCTCTTAGATTGTGTGTTAATTATAAATCCCAAAAACTGTAACTCCCAAGTGTCAAGGTCTATTTTCCCCAAACTCCATCTGTGTTCACATTTGGGCATATTGAGTATTCATGCCAAGTTTGGTCCTGATCCAACATTGTTTCAGTCCACAGTGCTCTCTGCATATAGGTGAACTACAACTCCAAAACCCAAGGTCAATTCCCACCAAACTCTTATAGTATTTTCTCTTGGTTATGGGAGTTCTGTGTGGGAAGTTTGTAACAGCTGTTGAGCAAGATCTTTTGTATGTCTTTCTGCCATTTCTGCCAGGATATCTATGTTGTGTTCATCGAAACAGGTCCAGGTTTCACACTGAGTGTATAAATACATTAAAAACCATATTAACTATATGTCTTACTGTGTTAGAGTGTCATTTTGTGTAGTTTGGTTGGTGGTGTACCCCAGGATTTTGTAAATGTAAAAACTGTGCCGCAGCTCAAAAAAGGTTGAAAAACACTGGTTTACACTGCTCATTTTTGTTACCAGAAGGTGGGAAAATCAAAAATTGCAAAAGAAGAAGCCTTATTTCAAATTAAGTTCCAGGACAAAGCTCAGTGATCTTCAGCATTGCGTAGATTTTCTGAATTGCAGAGGTTTAATGAGCAATTAGTCCCATTCTTTAGTTTACAAAAGATCTTCAAAGATAAGGGGATGCAGGAAAGAATATAGCTTCCACCTCCCCTTTGTATGTTGTGTGTAGCAACATCATTACATAGTGTCATTGCCACTGGGTTTTGTTTACATGAGTGAATAACTGCACATGTTTGCAATTGCTATGTTTCTGTTGTCTTATAAATAAGTGAAATGCTGTATCATTAATAGAAAGTCTAAATGGCATTTTTCCTGAAGTCTGGGAAAACCAATACGATCCATCACAGAAGTCTCTTCACAACTTTCATAAGATATTAATGGTTCTGCCAAACTAAGGAGGCAATTTTCAGCACAGTACTAGTATTTTGTAGCTGTGTCTTTGTCTCTTCCTAAGCTGAACTCTATTGGCTATATCACAGAAAAAAGAGGCCATTTTGAAAGAACCCAGCAGCAAAGCTATTAAATACTCCAATAAATAGTCTGAAGGTCAAAGTAGAAATTGAATCTCTATTTTCAGTGTGTGCAACCAAGCTATGGGTGTGAATTGTGCTTCTTGGACAACACATTTTATCAAAAATGTTTGGGACTAGTGTAACATGAAATCAAGCAATTCTGGTGCAACCATTTTTATACAGAGAGGTTGCTTTTGAAAAAAAACTCTTATAGCTTATTATGATATTGTTTATAATTCTAGCAACCAAGATGAATAATGTGGTATGATTTCTTTATAGACATGTGTACATAATATATACTGCAACTTTAGTGAAGCTACACAAGAAAATAACTAGAGTTGAAATGTAAGATATCAAAGATCATTTTGCCTGTTATTAGTAACACAGCCAAGAGCTTGTAACATTCAAATGCTTAAATAAAAATAACTCATAGTTGCTTTGTTTTGAAAAGTTAAGAAATTAAAAGTTAAGAAAGTAAGAATTATTCATTTAAAATGTTTTGTTTTTACTGATACCTATCATGACAATTGTTGTCAATATGGGGAGGAAGGACCTGCAAACAAACGTGTCACTAACCTAGTCTAAACTCTGGCACTGAGGCATCATTTTTGAGTCATAAAATTAGCATTATGGAATCTCTTGAGGGCATTTTATATAGTCTCTTTCTCAAAGGCATGTTGTGCAAATAAAAATTGGCTTCTGCTTTCTTAAATTGCATCATTAAAGGGCAAGGGAACTGTAATGGAGACCCATTTTCCTACATGGAGCTTTCAATGGTGTTTAAGCGTGTTTTTTTTCAAGATGGGAAAGATTAAAATGAGATAGCAATTACCATCTATTGTTTCTCGCAGAATACTTTTGTTTCCATTGCTGAGCACAATCATTTCTGATAAACACCTTCCCTCATTCTATGTCATTTTAAATTATTATTATAAAAGGACATGGCTACTAGGGCTAACAGTAAGTAGAATTGTTCCAGAATGTTTAAATTATTGGTCAAAATATGAGCTTCCTATTTTGGAATGTCTTTATTTCTTGAAAAAGCTTTATTTTCCATTTACCTAAAGATCTCAGAACAGCATACAACTAAACCAAAAACTACTTTTAAAAAGTGTAGGCAATAGGAATCTTTAAATGATTAAAACATAATAAACAAATTATCAAGTTAGAAAGATGGATTAAAACAATGTAAATGGATTTAGGACCTTTTAACATGGCCCACGGGGGCTGTGCCATTGCGCCAGCAGTTGCCATCAGTTCAGCACCTGCAGAGCCCCAAGTGATGCCAATTACAAGAAGAAACTGAGCTGTGTGTTGGCGGCTTACTCACATCAAATCTTATTACACCCCCAGTGGTTTTTTATAGATATTGACTAGCATTGGAGACAAGATGGAACCCTGTGACACCCAACAACTTAGTGACCATGAAGTTGAGCAGGAATCCCCTAGTGCTACTGTATGGGATTGCCTCCACAGGTTGGAATGGAATCATGACAACACAAGACCTTCTATGCCCATCTGATATATTTGGACCAGTAAGAGATACATCAGTAATATAAAAAGCTGTTGAAAGATTCACGAACATCTACGGGATGGCACTTTCCCTATTTAATTTGCCAGACGGAGCAACTAAGACCATATCTGGGCTGGACTCTGAACTGAAACTCACTTGAAATGTGTCCAAATGCTGTTTCCTCCCAGAATACTTGCTTACAAAAATGGCATATAACACAGAGGTGGCTATAATTAAGTATAAAGAATGTCAAAAGATTGCATGCCATATTTTCAATATTTATTTATTTATTTATTTATATTCGTCACCACTCCCGTCAGGCTCGGGGCAACTTACAAATGTTAAAAACACCATAAAATACAGATAAAACAAGATTAATATGGGAATATGGGAAGAGGTGGGTATTATAAATGGGTAAAGAGAGTAGTGACTTGTTTCCGTTTTCATATTTGGGGGGGTTATTTTCTAAATTAAAAAGAACACACACACACATTCTTTTAAAAACTAAATTTAATTTAATAAGCCATAAAGTACACCCAAATGTACCAAATGTCATAAAAGTACACCGAATGTATTCTCCCCTATGAACCGTCAAGAGTGCTAAGATCGTCTGGAGAGGCCCTACTCTCGGTCCCACCACCTTCGCAGGCATGTCTGGTGGGGACTAGGGACAGGGCCTTTTCTGTGGTGGCCCCCTGGCTGTGGAATTCCCTCCCAAATGAAATTAGATACACCCCCTCCCTCCTGACTTTTAGGAAGCGGGTGAAAACATGGCTGTGCAATGAGGCCTTCGCAGAATGAAGGAGGAGATCGCAAAGTGACTAAAGTTACTAATCACTTGATACGGACCAAATATATGGGTTAAGTTGGACTTGATTTTACTTTGGCGAAAGGCTTTTAAAATGTATTTATTGTATTGTATTTTATTGTAAATTTTATTGTAAATTTATGATGTTTTTAGATTTTAAATGTTAGCATTGAATACTTGCTGTTTGCTGGTCTGAGTCCCTCTTCGGAGGTGAGAAGGCCAGGGTATAAAAGTTTTAAATAAATAAATGCAAATCTGTGTAAAATCACAGTTGGTGCATGAGAACAAAGAACAGAAAAAATAGAGCAGTCACTATATTCAAGTCTGGTTTAGTTCTGAGGATATACCCCTTGCTTGGGATTTTTATGAGGGCTTTCTTTTTTAGATGTGACTTGTGATTTGGCGTATTCTGAAAAGCTTATCTCCGTAATCCATACAGCAGCTAGCATCATATCCAAAACTGCAGATGAAAAGCTGAGATTTATTTGATAAGTAAAATGAGATTTGTTCCAAGAACTCACATTTCCTATTTACTGCACCACCAGTGGGGGAGGGGGAGAAAAGGTTGGTCTGTTGTGTCCCTGTTGATAGGAGAACTGAGCCCCATTGCTTTCAGTAGCTGCTGCCCAGTAAGTCAGGATCGGGAAAGGGCAGGCTAGTTGCACTGGTCTAGAATGCCACACCATGTTTTTAGTTACATCTTTTAAAATGATGTTTTAAACAGCATGAAAAATGGGTATATAAATACAAAATAAATAGGAAGCTCTTTGAACACAGGAGCTGATCTGAAATCAGCAACACATTTTCATAGTTGTGTAGCTGTATGAGGTATCCAGAAGCTTTTCAGGCATCAACAAAATTTAATGGAGCATAGAATTTCTTCTATTAGTGTTTCAATGTATTGTTGCTAATAAAAGGAACAATAATGTATTATTTCCATAAAATTTCCAATGTATTGTTAGTTTATTAAGAGGAAAGATATAAAAACCTGTTTTCATATTTTCTGGAGTCATATGCAAACTACGAGCTCCCTCTAGTGGTGATGAAAGTTACAAAGCAAATATGTTTAACAACTTGTTCCAGTGGAGAAAAAGTTAAGCATGCAGCTGGTCGCATAAGAAATGCTTTATTTTAACACCTGTGCCAGAAAGAAATTTGAAAGATCTTCAAATTTTACTACTTTCTGAGTTATATTTTCAGAAAGGTGTATTGGCCCAACATTCCATGACCAAAGTGGGATTTGAACCCTGGTCCCAAGGAGTCCCAGTCCAGCACTCAAGGCAGAACACCATGTCGGCTCTCACAGTAGGGAGTATTTCCAGAAAAAATGTGGATACGCAACTGCTTTAATTCCTTGAATTTCTCATTATGCCATGCTTTTCTTGACCCTTATGGTATTAACACTCACAGTTAGTTACACAGAGCAACTGGATTGAAGTCTGAATGCACATTTAGAGAGAGAGCCAATGTGATATAGTGGTTTGAATACTGGATGTAAGGTGCATCCACACTGTAGAATGAATGCAGTTAGGTATCACTTTTAACTGCCATGGCTCAATCCTATGGAATCCTAGGAATTATACAACCATAGAATAATACAGTTGAAAGAGACCACATGGGTCATTTAGTCCAACCCCCTGCCATGCAGGAAAAGCAATCAAACTCCTTTAGGAGATACCAGCACTTTTTGGGAGGGAAAGTTAAGGACCTTGTGAAAGTACAAGTTCCATGATTTGATTCCATAGCATTGAGCCATGGCAGTTAAAGTGGTGTCAAATTGCAATCATTCTACAGTATAGATGCACCCGTGACTCTGGAAGACTGGGCGTCAGATCCTTGCTTGGCCATTGAAACCCGCTGGGTGGTGCTGGGAATCATATACACACTCACCCTCAGATGAAGGCAATGGCAATTGTCTTCTAATCAAATTTGTCCAAGGAAACCTGTGGCAGGTTTGCCTTGTAGTTATTGTAAGTCAGAAAACACACAACAGCAACCACAACAACCATTCAGACAACTTTGCTGTTAGATGCTTTAGATTAAGAATGTGTAAGGTTAACCACTTCTGTAGAACTTGCCTTGTCTGCATTTTGCCAACCATATGAGGGCCAGATTCAATTTTTGCTGCTGAATCTGCATGTTGACAGATGGCTGGGAATGCATCCAGGAAAAAGTATTTGAAAAACAAAGGCATGCAAAGCATTGCTTTAATATGTTTTAGTCACTATGGGAATGCATTCATGCAATGCATGCTATGTAAAACACATTTGCAAATGTGTGGGTATTTGAACAAAAGAATGGAAAGGATGAAATCTGTATGGAGGAGAGAGAACCTGTGGAATTAACCATGAACTGGGTGTAAAATGAAAAAAGACTGAAATCTTGTGAATTCAAATGGTGTAGTTGTGCCTAACCCTAATTTGCATGCAATAGCATCATCGATGCTGCTGCCGATTGAGCCCATCTTAGATATTTATTTATGGCATTTCTGTATGGCTTCCAAGCCCACAAAGTCCGAGGGTGCAAACTTCTTGGAGATACCTTCGGCGAAGCTGGCACGACTGACATCCACCCGCCGGAGGGCGTTCTCTGTCATAGCTCCCACGCTGTGGAACGCCCTCCCGGCCGAAACCCGGGCCATGAAGGACCTGCTCCCGTTCAGACGGGCTTGCAAAACTTACTTGTTTAAGCAGGCTTTCGGTGGGTAGGCCCGCGCATTCTTAATTGTGCCATTGTTTTAATTGTGCCACTGCTTTATGGTGTTACTGCTGTTTTTAACTGTTTTTACTGTTCTGTATTTTATTGTGCCTTTGGCTCTTGTGAGCCGCCGCGAGCCTCCGGGAGTCGGCGGCATAGAAGCCCTAATAATAAAATAAATAAAATAAAAAATAAAGTCTCTCAATGTAATGAACAAATAAAAAGCAATTAAAGCAGTGCAATAAAAGCAATTAAAACAATGTAGTTTAATCAAGTTTGAAATGAATATTTTAGCAATGTGACAGACATTACTTGCTATTACTCAGTTACAGTGCCACGAATTAGATTGCTTCATATGCTTATTTGCAACTGTGGTGCTATTGTCATGACCACAAATGGCCCACCTTCAAGGTGGCCTCTTCTGCTACTGAGAGGGGCACTGCAGGATGATGTAAACAGCCCCGTCCTTGGAAACAGAAATGGGGATCCCTCCAGACACCTAGCACAGCCATGCTTTTTGATGCACAATTCTGCAATGCTTCTCTCACCAAATGAACAGAACTTTCTCATTCCAGGCACCTGACTCACCTTTAAAATGAGTTTCACAAGTCAGATAATGAGAGAGTGTGTATCTATAACTTTGTGGCTACATATTTGGTGCAGGGTGTTGGCCTGTCTTTTGGAGAAATATATCTTTGTATTTCCTACTTTTTCAAGGACACTTGGGCAAGTGTTGGGGAAATGCATAATTTAGGTTGAAAGAATACACTCTTCAAAACACTCCTTTAACTGCTTCAAGGTTGACTTTATCCCCAGAGGTATATGCTTATAGAAATGAAATATGCATGTCGATAGAGCCCAAGGCCTCCAATGATTCTGAAGTATTACACATTTTAAAAGGAATGGCACTTGAGAGCACAAGGGCCCTCTGTTAGCATTGACTTGTTTTACATTTATGTGCTTAGCAAAGTAGACTGCAGCTTTAGTGTTTTCTATGCAAGTCTGAATCCATGGCACTAAGTACAAGGTTCTTGGGGGAAGTAAATGGAAGGTGACAGTAATTGGATAATTGTTGTACCTGGTAGGCCTTTGCATACTTGTTTCTATGTGAATTGTACAAAGAACCTTGATTTGAACATTGTATAGGGTTTTGTTGTTCATGACTAGCAAGCACTTAGGATTGTGCTCAGAAATGGCTGACAGCCAGTGGAGCTGCTCCAAGATAGGAATTGCATTCTCTCTGTTGACAATTTGGCTGCTGCTCTTGGGGTCAACTGAAGTTTTTGGGGGGCTTTTTCAAAGGGATCTTTATGTAGACCCATTTCCTTAATGTACATGGCATATCTCCATATGATCTTTCACATGAGCCAGGAGGGGCAAGGATCTATAACACATGTGGTACCTTTCATTCAACAAGGCTCAGTATCGTTTCATCAAAACTCATTATAGATCTGTCATTTCACTACAATGAAAGCATAGATCACATGTATTACATCTCACTTTTCAGGGATCCTGTCCAAATACTTATATCCTACTAAGACCCACAATAGATCCACCACCCTATCTCATGAAAGCCATCAACTGCCACTCCTACTAGATATTAAATTTTCCTTGCTTCCAGTATTGAGATGAAGAATCCAGTCTTCTTCCTACTAGTAAATGTGTCAGCTGACACATCTATAGGAAAAATGGCCAAGTATCTGGGTGTGTATGTGCACACTACTAACAAACAGAAGAACTAGCTACTCTGAAGCAACAAAAACACAAGGGGAAGCAATCTATGTGCTAGTACAGGTGGTAGTCCCTATGTAGAGGCATACATTCAATACATCCATGTAATGAGGAAAGCCTCCCACAATAACATGAAAAAACATTGTACTATGTATATACGTAAATACATTCACATAGTTACACAAAAAACATCAAAACATGTAAAGCATGGAAAAAGATACATAGTCAATATTGGAATTCAACAAGCAAATATAATGATAATATTCAACAGGAAAATACCAATCTTTAAGGTCCAGTCTGCTAAAGACATCTCTGTATTAGCTCTGTGAGGTTGAAGAAAAAACTTCCAAAGAGTCTCTAAATGAATACAGTCAATGTTCTCAATGCTCTCCGTATGGGGAGCAGCCTCAAGCCATGCTGCTGTGGGCGTGCGGGCAGGTAGGGAAGATGGGGGGGGAGAGAGCTCTGTCCCGGCGTTGTCCGGGAGACCCCCAAAAATAAAAGTACATTGCTGAGTCGGAAGGATGGAACAGGTATATGAAAGCCATGCTAGGAAGGTCTGTAGCGTATGCACTGTGCTGAGAGGCAGCTGGACACACAACCCCGGAAGATGCGGATTAAACTCCAGCTAAATGCAGGTTATCAAACACTAGCGATAATATACAACCCAAGGTGTAGAAGCATCGTCATGTTAGCGATGGACGCCACATACTGCAAAATCAGGCTGGTGACCCCACAGAAATGTATGTAGATCCCAGGAAATATTCATGTAATCTAGGCCCATGCGGGGAAAGGGGGAGGGGCTTTTTACAGGTCGACTAACGTTATTTTTGGTCCAGCCGCTTTTTGCTACTTACTTCCGGGTTCATGTCATCCAACCGTGACCCATCCCATTACTTGACGGGTCTCCTGGACAACGCCGGGACAGAGCAATCTTTCTACCCCCCCCCCCCATGTCTTCCCCACCTGCCCACACGCCCACAGTGGTGCAGCTTGAGGCTGCTCCCCACATGGAGAGCACTGGGAACATTTAATGTATTCATTTAGAGACTTTTTGGAAGTTTTTTCTTTAACTTCACAGAGCTAATACAGAGACGCCTTTAGCGGACTGGACCTTAATATAGTACAAAATGTGTGTGTGGTGTAGCTACTGGAATTACTGAATAAATGGTTGTGTGAATAATCCATCAATAATAATAAGACATAAATACTACAGTTGTGGGATAAGTAACATACGTTAAAGTAGAGCAACAAGAGGCTAAGAATGTAACATTCACAGAATTTATTGATATAAATATGTCAAATATTCAGACACACATGGATGTACCATCTATATCGGTATCTCCTAATATAAATACAATATCAAATATTCAGGCACACATGGACCCATATACATGTACAGATAATATCAGCAATAATAAATATACAGTATATCATCTCAGCAACATATATACATTTACACACACAGTAAACATCATCAAAACAGTATATATATATGAATAAATACATCATTAGTTCAAACACATGTGTACATGTAAATATGAAGTAAAACAAATAAGCGAATTGAGATACCACACTCCAAAGTAACAGCATGAACAAAGAGTCAAGGTGTCCAATAAGAGTGGAGTAGGATAAAGTCCGGATTTATGGGCAATCAGCGGCAGTGCCGGTGTAAAGCTGCGCCGGACTCCCAAAGCTAGATATCCGTCAGGTAAATGTTGGTGTAGGGAAGCCTGATGTTATCCCCGAACTCTCTGTGCTTATGAGGTATGTGGTGTTAAGGGAGGTGCCATGTGTTGAGAAGGACAAACCGGATTATCTCAGCTGGTATGCAATATGCACGTAAAAAGTCCTAAAACCCAAGGACACATGGGAAGGCTAGTAGCAATGCTAGTAATATGTGAATCAGGTCCGTGCAGGAGTCAGCCAAACGGTGAAGACTGTCCATGCGGATTCAAGCCGGACTTACTGGCCCTTTATCTTGTCCACAAGAGGTTTGGAACAACCACCTATGATTGCCTATAAGCACACTAGGAATATAGGAGATATTCTTATTCGCACAGATCATGCCAGGTACATACCACGTAGCTCTCTTTCTCCAGGAACGAGGCCATTTGGCGATTGTTCAATTTGCCATTTAATAGACACTAATAAAGAGATTTGGTGTGGGGTTAAACAATGATCATTTCGAGTTAAATGCATTGCAACTTGTGCCACATCCAGAATCATATATTTACTTACCTGTTCATGTGGAAAAGCCTACATTGGTCAAAATTCAAGATCTTTGAGGCTGAGAGTCTGTGAGCATCGCTCTAGAATCAGAAACTTAGCAGAGGACTCTGTCCTCTATGATCTTTTTAAATGTTTAAGACATGACAACTCTCTGAAGATACAGGTGTTAGAGAAGGTTGAGGTTAATCCCCACTCTGATATTAAGAAATTGTTAATTAGAGCAGAGAGCAGGTGGATCAGTACGTCAGTTACTGAATTCCCAGAGGGGTTAAATGATCCTCTCAGCATTAATACTATCTTAATTTCACTCACCAGGTTCTTTGATGTGTAATTCTACATAATGTGCTTTAATTCCAGCCTCTCTTTACATGCAGACTTACCTAGAACTCTCCGGTGTTTGGATCTATATTTTGGGTACGTTTATCTAGTCGTATATGTTGATATTGCATATATTTCACACAATAGCTGATATAAATGTATATGTATATGCTACCTTTTGTTGGGATACGTTGTTATTGTTGTATATATTTTGTTCTAGAATTTATGCTTTTATATTGCGGCTGATGCCTTCGACGACTCAGCATTATAATTTTGCCTTGAGGAAGCTCTTGTCTGAGAGCGAAACAGATACTCTGGGCCTTAATAGTGTCATTGGACACCATCCCGTTGCAGTGTGCAATGTTTAGCAGCATTTAGCAGGGCATCCACTCCTGCAAATATCGTTGGTGGACTCCTACTGATTTCCGCAAGCCGCCAATGCCCGACTTCGGGAGTTACTTATCAGGCATCTTTTTCCTTCTTTGCTGTATGAGCGATTTGGAATCATATTGGCAGTTTCCTCTAATCATCACACACTGTTGATCCATTGGCAGTATATACCAATAATCTACGTGTGCTGCCGATCCTGTAGTTATCCTCAGTGGACTCCTATTGATTACAGCGAGCCGCCAGTTCCCTACTTTGGATGTAGCCTATTCAGGCGTCCTTTCCTTTTTTGCCGGTTGAGCGACCTGGATTTGCATTCAGCGTTTCTTCAATACACCCCTTTCCGTCTATCAGCTGGTCTACTTTCTTGAGGCTCTTGGATATATGGTGCTCTTTTGATTTATTACAATTTACCTGGATTTACTGAACATTATTATCTACACCTTTGAAGTACTTACCTCTCCCACAGAATTTGGAATGGTTTGGATTCTGACTACATGTTCATATTATGCTGTTTGAGCGTGTTGTTATGTAATATTATCTAAGAAAGAAGTTTATATATAGTGTAATACTCAAGTGTATTATATCCTGGGTTTGTGGCGGCTGCTGAGTGTTTATGTTCATATAGTGAGACACACATATATAGAATACAAGTGACTTGGATAGTGTTGTGGGATACTGCACCAGTGTGTAGTTTATGTGGATCTGCTATATGTTTATATATTTTACGATATTGGTCACAAATCGATATTATGCGGCTGTGTAATATGCACATTTACTTTGAGATACTTACAATATATTATTTGCATACTATGTGATGTATTACACATTTATTTATGCCTTATGAGATTATCTAGCCTACTTAAGGTTTTTATACATAATCCCTAGATTGGAGTTTAGTAGTGATCCCTTAGTTGTGTTGTTGAATAACTGAAGTACCTCATATTATATGCATTGCTGCAGGTAGCTAATGGTTTACATTTTTTTCATTGTAATTACAGACTAACCAAAAAAGATGGCATAAATTGTAGGAACATCATTGTAGCTCACTGACAGGATGCCAGTCATTTTTTTAAAAAAGCCCTATCTTTTAAATGTTAAAGGTTATAATTAAATGTTGTGGTCATAATTTTGACTTTGACAGATCCAGCCTCAGGTTTCTACTCATGAATGGCTCAGTCATTCTTTCCAAGCTTGCCATGTGTGTCACTTAAATCTTATAAGATCAAGAGGAACACATCATCATCCTACCTGCCTCTCCCCATTGATTGAAGAATAACAACAAGTCCCAGGAGGACAATCCAGCTTGTGTAATGGTCAGAAATTCTGGGAGCTGAAGTTCAAAACATCTGGAGGACCATAGGTTGTTCAGGTCTAATTTAGAAGATCATATACAACCAATTTTAAAATAACCTGGATTGCCTGGAAGAGATTGGTCTGTAATGCTGTTTTACATTCAGATAGCATATTCAGCAGTTGAATCTTGTTATGGTAGATCATTCCAAAGTCCAGGACAGCTGAAGAAAAAGTCCTCTGTGTGATAGTTGCCAACATAATCTTGGTAGATTGAAGAAAACAACCCCCAGAAGACCTGAGTGTATGGGAGAGGGAAACTAAGAAACTAACTGGCAGTCAGTGATGTGATTTTAACATAGGTGTAATATGATCAATACCAGATGTCCCAGTGACCAATCTGGCTGCCATGTTTGATTTCCTGTACTTAATGCAGGTTACCAATAAATAAACTAATAAGATTATTGGTAGTATATATAATGAATAAATGAATAGAAATGTATTATTTAAAGTGAACATTTTGGAATATTCAGGAAGTGTAAAGATTCATGGGTATTTGATTTCAAATCCGCATATTACTCCACTTTATAGGTCACTTTATATCAAAATTCACAAACCTGAATTTTATCCAGCCCTATACCCAAGGCTTTCAGTATTATTCATGCACAGAAATGTCAGGCCGCTCTCAATCAGCCAGGAATCAGCACACGGAGTCATCCGGAGTCTGCACCAAAAGCTTTATTGAAAGGATCAAAACTTGTGAAGTCAGCGATAGCAGGACAGGGAGGCACATTCCTTATATAGCAAATGCACTCAAGCACTTGTCAATCAAAGCCCTTCATACCCACCCCCCTGGCACAAGGATGAAGCAACATGTTGCAAGGCTTTCGCAAGGTGGTGTGGTGTGCCCCAAGGACGTTTTCCAGCCCTGCACCTGGGCTCTAATCTATGGCAGGACACCAAGGTCAAAGCAATGGTAGCTCTGACCTCGATGATCCTGACACAGAAACATGTCAATAATGCAGGTATGCATCCATTGCACATGGAAAATTCAGGAGTTACAGAATTGCAACTTAATGGCAGTGGCAGATCTGGGAGGAGCTGTAAAACGAAGCATAAAGTTGCATAAAACATATTTCAGGATGTATTTTCAGTATATCAGTGAATATTAACCATTACCACATTGGGAAGCATTAAGATGCTAACCTCCAGCAAAGGATCATTGCCTTGAAATGGCACTAGAGCTTGAGCACCTCAATGATGCCACGAGCAAAACCGTGAAGGGACACCCAAGACGGGATGGTCACTTCCAGAGGAGGTTGTGGCAGACAGGGCAGGATTAGACAGACATGGATACAAGAGCAATCCCTGGGGAAGGCAATGGCAAACCATCCCAGTATTCTTGGAGGGAATAGTAGAGGCAAAGATGAAGGATGAAAGGAAAGCTTAGAAGAGATAATTATGCTGGAGAAAATGGAAAGAAAAAAGGAAGAGGGGCCGACCAAGGGCAAGATGGATTAATGGCATCCTTGAAGTGACTGGCTTGACTCTGAAGGAGCTGGGGGAGGTGACGGCTGACAGGGCGCTCTGGTGTGGGATGGTCCATGAGGTCACAAAGAGTCGGAAGCGACTGAATGAATGAACAACAACAAGATGCTAACATAAATATTAAATTAATTCCTTTTATGAGATTAATAAAACATTAAATTCCATGCTATTACACTGAGTTACATTAATATTAAACTGAGAAAGAATATAATAATTATTTGAGTATTTAATTGAAAAGTCAAGTGAAAAGGGTAAAGTGACTGGCCTGGAAATGCACTGTAATACCTGTAGAAAAATAAGAATTAAGGAAAAGTGTGAGCAATAAAAATTATTATTATTCAGAGAAATGTAGTTTGGAAACCACTTTTATTAGTGCACTGGAAAGATTTCTATTACTTCCTGGCTGAGAATGTCACACATATCTTTGTATCTTTAGGAATGGCTGTATATGTTAAAACAGAACACATAGGCTTTTTTTTGCACATATATTATATGAACATGAAATACAGACTGACAATCCCTTATCCAGAATTCTGAAATTTAAAATACTCCATAATCCAAAACTTTCCACATGAATGACTGACATAATGGCAGCTTTGTTTTCTGATGGCTCAATGTACCCAAATGTTGTTTGATGCAGAACATTAATTTAAAATATTGACTGAATTACATTCACACTATATGTATATGTAGCATAAATAACCTTTGTTTTTAGACATGGGTCCCATCTCCAAGATATCTCATTCTGTATGTATATTAGGACTGTGTGATCAATGAAAAAGTTTCAAAACTTATTACAAAATTAGGGGTGTTTCTAAAGTGTTGTTAGTGAATTTTTCATTACTATAATGAGAGTAACAGAATTTTGTTACTTTTTTGTAATTTTAGTAATTGTGCAAGTGGGGAAACTTTGGGGGCTCTTTTCTCCCTCATTTTATAGCTATTGGAGTGAAACATGCTACAGTAGTGGAACGTATTTACTAGGCATGAGAAAAAAGTTATGAAAATTGAAAGAAATCGGAAGGGATTCGTATGTATGGGACTTTCAAGTTTATACGCATCGCAGGGCCAATCCCGGAAGTGGACTTTCTTTTCCGCACTCCTGGGCCCAAATTTTAGTTAGATTTGTAAATATTTCGGAAGGCTCCCTATTATCCCCTCCAAAATAGCTTCCCAGACATTACTCACAGTCAGATGGGGCCTTTCCATGCTCGAGGTCTACTTTAACTGAAAGGCCTTTCCTCCAGGAAGTGGAAAAGGAGCCGAACCATGGAGAGATCCAGAGCGGCAGTCCTAGAGCAGCTGGAGGACTCATCAAAAAAGCGGTTTAAACTGCAGGGAAAGGAGCCTAGATAGGAGGGCAGGCGAGAAGGACATGAGGAAGGCTGAAACAATGGCAGAAGGGGGTGAAAACAGCCCTGAGAGGAGCAGGAAAAGTGCAGAATCAAGGAAAAGCCATAAAGTTCAAACCTCCTAGAGAGCTATGGGAAACTGAATGGGGTAAAGCTGCAGTGAAAAGAGCTCTGGAGAAGGTAGGCAACTATTTTATAATTAATAATAAATATATTAATAATATTTACTCCTTCTAATTTCCTGGAATGAAAGCCCTTTTAATTAATAAAAAAATAAATATATTAATAATATTTACTCCTTCTAATTTCCTGGAAGAAGGGCCCTGGGCATTTGATTTTAATAAAAATAATAAATATATTAATAATATTTACTCCTTCTAATTTCCTGGAAGAAGGGCCCTGGGCAGTTAATTCTAATAAAAATAATACATATAGTAAGAATATATACTCCTTCTAATTTCTGGAATGAGGGCCCTGGGCATTTAATTCTAATAAAAATAATAATATATTAATAATATTTACTCCTTCTAATTTCCTGGAAGAAGGGCCCTGGGCATTTAATTCTAATAAAAATAATAAATATATTAATAATATTTACTCCTTCTAATTTCCTGGAATGAGGGCCCTGGGCATTTAATTCTAATAAAAATAATAATATATTAATAATATTTACTCCTTCTAATTTCCTGGAAGAAGGGCCCTGGGCATTTAATTCTAATAAATGCTCTGGAGAAGCAAGCCTTGACCAGAGGTGGGCAACTATTTTATTTAATAATAATAATAGTAATATATTAGTGCATGATATGTCTCTGCAAAGAAACCTTGGCTTTTATAATAATAATAATAATAATATATTAATGCATTATATCTCCCTTCAAGGAAACCAAGGGAAATGTTGCCCCTCGATTTGCCTGTGCTTAAAACAGTGTCAGTCCTGTTTCCCTGCTTTGCCTACTTTAGAACTAATTAAGAATTTCGTTACTAATTACGTTACATTTTAGAACTTTTTGGAAATATTTTTGCAAGTCTTTCTATTACTAATCAACCCCCCCCCCCATCTGATTTTAGAATCGCCATTTTTGGGTTCTAAACCATGCCTGGTATTTACCCCTGTTAACCCATCAGGTTTCAGAACATTTCCCTTATCCACAGATGTTTGGGGAATTTTCAAAGGTTTTATAATCAGGTCTAAAAAAAACCCCACAACAGCTATCTGCTTGAATGTTCTGTACAATGACACAAGATAACAAGGGAGCATTCCACCCAACCTTCAGAAATATTCATACATCTACTGCTTTTAGGAAATGTTTTAAAGTTTTGACAAAAAATACATAAAGTCACAACAGCTATCTCATTTAATGTTTCTCATATCAACCTCTATTTAGCGATTTCTTCCCAGCACAGCTCAGAGATTTACTTACTGGAAGTATCAATCAGTCCTCCTCTTTGCAGATTCAACAATTCATTGGAACTTTGGCTGGCAGGCTGTTGCTATGGAAGGACAATGACTCTCCTATCCTGACTGGGGCTTTCTGATGCTGAACAGAATTCTGGGCAATGTACGTAGTTTAGGACAGAAAGTTTTGAATTTGCTGGCATAGGGCTCCTCGGCTTCCCAAACTACATTTCCCAGAATTCTGTGCTTTCTCAGTCTCTTTCCCAGTGGACTCTACTTTCTCCTTGCTGCTTCCCTCTCCTCATGGCAAGAGGCCATTTACAGAGGAAAAGCAGACTTTTTGGCTTTACTTTGCATTCCTGCAATGAAATTAAAACTGATTTTGGGAGACTTCCAAGATTTACAAAATGCAAACAAAAAAATATTGGGCAAGTTTAAATTTTTAAGGTTTTTTGCACAAGCCATGCCCACTTGAAAGATATCTCCTTGTAAGTTCTCTGTCTGGTGCCACAACAAGCTACAAATCCCAGGATGGAGCCCTAGCAGTTAAAGTATGATTTTGTGGTGTGAATGGTCTTCTAGAAGGGCTCAATATGAAACTTCATGAGGATAACAAAAGAGGATTACTTCAGGTTTATGAAAATCTGTGGACCAAGTTTATTTTTAAGAGTGGATGTAATCTAGAGTGTACCCCTGATTCAAAACAGGTATTCTTTTTTTTCTAGTAGAAACAATTCTGCAGAGTAGAAGTGTTAATTAGTAATTGGAAAATTCAATGTTGTTTTCCTCAAATTCATATTTTGCCAGTTTACATAAATTTTGATAAAACTGAACTGAAATAAATTGTACACCCATTATGAAATATTGTCCACATGGGACACTGAGAATGTGGTGCTTTTTCAGCCCACCAACTCAGTTTTTATTGTAGGTGAGAGACTCAAATTGTGAAGACTGGTTTCTAACTCAGCATCTTCCCAGGGCACTACAGGAGTTGTCTCTCAATCATTGTGAAGAATATGTCATTTGATTTGACAGTCATGTGACATATGGCTAATGGTTCACCTCAGACTATACCTGCATCACCATCAGTCTCATTACCCGAGGGAATGCCAGGCTGTGTCAGAATGATAAATAAATCATAACTGAAAAGGTTTGCAGACCTTGCGCTAACATGACCAAGCTGAGAAAGGAAAAGAAAAATTGAAGTAAATCATTCAGCAAGTTCTCGTTTGCAAAGCATGAGATAACTGTGCAAGTGCTCTTCCTGTCTGGTGGAAAAGGATGATATGGACTAATGCATATACATCATTCCAAGTATTATCCATGTCTTTTTGCTGTCACTGTTATCTCCATATTTGGGATGGTGGGGGAGTGCAGGCCAAGACAATCATGGCTACCTAGAGTAATGTAAATAATATTAATATTGCTACAGTCTCACTCAGATTACAAAAACTAGGATGTTACACAAGGAAGTAGAAAATTAAGAGAATTTTAGGTTGTCTAATAACTGTCTTAATGTGACTTGTTGGATTACAACTTCCTTAGCCTGAGCTATGTATAGTATAATCAAAAAGATAAATAACATTACAATTTGTAGTTCTACAATATCCTGAGGGTTCTACAATTTCCCCCCCCCTGCTTTAGAGGGAAAAAGGAGAATGAATTTGCTGTGATCTAACAAAACAATATCCTTTAAAATTATTATTATTATTATACCATCTTATTCTCTTAAAGAGACTCAAAGTTGGAGTAATAATAATAGTATTTTTTCTTACTCAACTCTCCTCATGACTGAAGGTGGGTTACAACATAGCTATAAACACATGATCTATATATACATATACATATAAATGCTCTGTTTTTTTGTTGGACGTTAAAAGCAACAAAACTACTGGACCAAATGTCACCAAATTTGGCAGCAAACAACATACTAATCTATGTTTTTCAATAAAAAACTATTAAAAATGAAGGAAAAATAACTTAAAACTCCCCGATAAGAAAAATACCTTACAATGCATGTTTAAAAGCCCCCAGCAGCACGAGAAGAATAATGCACTAACCGTTGTGAGGGAAGAGAAGTCCAGCTATGGAGTCCCTTTCCATGCAGAGTCCTCTTTCTTTTGGGGAGGGGAGGGATAGAGGAAAGGAAAGAGGGAAGGAAAGAGAAGGCCTGGTCCGACGGAGGGCATGGAGGCTTGGCGAGGCAAGCCTCAGCAGCAGCTGGAGCCACCACAGTGGTTCCATGAGACCCAAATGGCCATCAGGCAACCCTGCCCACAAGACCGGAGGACTGCAAGGCAAGCCTGGCTGCACAAGCAACTGCTCACTCCCCCCCCAAAGGACCCAGCAATTCACCCACTTGGGCTCCACATTCCCCCTTACACCCTTTCATCCCTCCCCCCCAAGAAACTTTAGAAATTCCTTACAATAGAATCCCCAGGATTGTATTATTATTTGAACCACAACAAGATGAGTCCACAGCAAACAAGATCACTCTGCTGGCTGTTGTATTGGCTCACACGACAGACACTTCCCAAGTGTCTAGGACTATGTGATATATCAGCGAATAATGCGTGCAGATCCCAGTAAGGTGGTCTTCTGCAACTGGCAGATGGTAATTTTGTCAGTGCCTATTGTGTTTAAGTGCAGGGCAAGGTCTTTAGGCACTGCACCCAGTGTGCTGATCACCACTGGGACCACCTTTACAGTCTTTGCAGTTCGATCTTTAAATCCTCATATCGTGCCAGCTTTTCCTGTTGTTTCTCTGCAATCCTGCTGTCACCTTGGATTGCAACATCAACAAGCTATACTTTGTTTTTTAACCCGATCATGAGGTCAGGGGTATTTTGCTCCAAAACTCTTTATCTGAATCCGGGAGTCCCAGAGGAGTTTGGCATGTTCATTCTCTAACTTTTTCCGGCTTGTAATCCCTCCAGTTCTTTGTCACAGGCAGATGGTATTTGTGGCACAGGTTCCAATGAATCATCTGAGCCACTGTGTTATACCTCAGTTTGTAGTCTGTCTTTGCAATCTTCTTGCAGTAGCTAAGGATGTGAGCTATTGTTTCATCTGCTTCCTTGCAGAGTCGACACCTGGGATCTGTCGTCAACTTTTCAATTCTGGCTTTGATGGCATTTGTTCTAATAGCTTGTTCCTAGGCTGCCAGAATCAGGGCCTCTGTCTCCTTTTTCAAAGTTCCATTTGTGAGTCACAGCCATGTTGTTTCTTTGTCGATTTGGCTCTCAATTTTTGCCAGAAACTGTCCCTGGAGTGCCTTCTTTTGCCAGTTTTCTCTTCTGCTCTGAATTGCGTTTTTACTCTTAGTATTTTGCACTTGAAGCAGTTTATTACTATTGACTTTCCTCACTGTTGGTTCTTGACTGCCTTTTACATAATCTGCCAGTGCATGTTTCTCTTCTTCTACCATTTGTTTCACTTCCAGAAGCTGCTATTATTATTATTATTATTATTATTATTGAGAGTTTGAATGGCCATTTGTCAGGAATGCTTTGATTGTGCTTTTTCCTTATAGTAGGGGGTTGGACTGGATAGCTCTTGGAGATCTCTTCCTATCCCAGGATGCTATTATTATTATTATTATTGAGAGTCTAAATGGCCATATATCAGTACTTTCTGTTGGTCATGGAGGCTCTGTGTGCCAAGTTTGGTTCAGATCTGTCGTTCATGGGGGTCTTAGTGGTCTGTGGAAGTCTGAACTGAATCAGTTGAAGGTACTCCAAATCCCATAATCCTTTGCCCAAACTCCCCCCAAACATACTGTAGTTTTTGTGATTAGTCAGTATCCTTTAATTATATTCAATGTATAACAATGGAAATATATCTTGCATATCAGATATTTACATTACTATTTATAACAGTAGCAAAATTAGAGTTATGAAGTAGCAACAAAAATAGTATTATGAATGGGTGGTCACAACAACATGATGAACTGTATTAAGAGGTTGTGGCATTTAAAAAGTTAAGAACCATTGCTGAAGACATTCTATAAAAATACAAATATACTGTCGGTTTATGGGAACCTCATATCTCCCATACCTCTGAGCTACTGAAAGTCACTGCTGGAGTGAGACAATACATCATCTCCAAGGATGTTCCCCATGTGTCTCATATTCACATATCTCTTTATAGATATGTGAAAGGTCCAGGGTGGGAAAAAGAAATTATTTATACTTGAGCCCAGTGTGAATGCTGCAATTGCCCATCTGGATTACTTTTGAATAACCTTGCACCTTAAAAGCCTGGCTTTTACTAGTCAGTGGGAAACCTTTGGTGGGAGAAGTTCCCTAGCCCAGATTGTTTGGTGTTTGCAAATCCTCTGTTTTCTGAGGGCCACAGAAATGCGTGGCCGGGTACTGCTAGTCATTATAAAAGATACGCATATTAAAATTTGTACAAAATACATACATTTATTTATTTACGGTATTTATACCCCGCCCTTTTCACCCAAAAGGGGACTTAGAGCAGCTTACAGAGTACAGCAAACATTCAATGCCAATTATACACTTAACAAGGACAGACAAACACAAACAGAGGTAACGTAAGCTGTTCCCATCTTATTTCCAGCATCTTGGAGACTATTCTCGACTCCAGCCACCAGGGGTGCTGTCGTTCTATCTTCCATGCCAAGGAGCTTTCCTTAGATCAATCAGTGTCCTTAAGGGTGTCTTTATTACCTCCTTGCTAAAGCAGTACCTATTTACTCACATTTCTGCATTCTACCTGCTAGGTGGGCAGGTGAACTGGAGCTAATGGTGGGTGCTCACCCCAAACCAGGATCGAACTGCTGACCTTTCAATTGAAAGGATTTTTTTGCAGCACAGCGGTTTAGCCTGCTGTACTCAGCTCGGCACATAATATATTAAAATTCACAGAACAAATATTAAAATACAATGAGATTAAAATTAATGATTAAAACTGGCTGGGTAGGCCTGCTGGAAGAGATGTATATTTAGATGGGTTTTAAATTCTGACAGGTAATTTAGATGTCAGGGCTCTTCCTGCAGGTCATTTCACAGTCTTGCAATGGCTGATAAAAAAGGTCCCCTGGGTGACAGTAGCCAGTAAGATTCTGGTAAGATGAAGTAGCCCCCCTCCCCTGAGAAGCTAAGTGTTCGAAGTGGAGTCTATGGGAGAAAGTGATCCTGTAAGTAGCCTGCACTCAAATTATGTAAGGCTTTAAAGCTCAAAATCAACAATTTTTGCTTTGCATGGAAACTAATCAGCAGCTCAGTAGAGTGACTTTATTAGGTTATAAATGAGGGAGGCTAAATGCTTCAGTCTTGTGTTAAGGCTAAGCTATTTATTTATTTACTACATTTATTTACTCACCCCAAAGGGGACTCAGGGTAGCTTACAAACTACAGCAAAAATTCAATGCCGGATCATGCACATAGCAATGAACATAGTAGGCTTGGTTTAGAATCCTAAAATCGGGATTCTAAAATCAAATGGGGGGGGGGGGTTGTTTAGTATATCAAAGACTTTAAAAAAATTTCCAAAAAGTTCTAAAATGTAACTTAAGTACTAACGAAATTCTAAAGTGGTTCTAAAGTCGGAAAAGCTGGGAAACAGATAAAAATCAAGGGGGGACCTTTCCCCGTCACCTCTGCAGGGCAATTAAGTGGAGCTGTACATGTATAACATAAATATAAGAGGTAGTAGCTACTTGCTCTCAGGACAATTGTGAAAGTGAAGTACGATTCTCCCCCTTATTATTTCCCTTTCCTCCTTTCTTCATTCTCTACCCTCTTCTTTCATTCCTTCCTTTGCTCTTTGGTTCCCCATCCCTTCTTTTCTCTTTCATTCCTTCCCTCCCCC
Source organism: Anolis apletophallus (assembly GCA_030556195.1). Taxonomy (NCBI): domain Eukaryota; kingdom Metazoa; phylum Chordata; class Lepidosauria; order Squamata; family Anolidae; genus Anolis; species Anolis apletophallus. Next base: position 75,039,773 of record JARBWK010000002.1, read on the forward strand.
CATCTCTACTTCTTCCTTTGTCTCCTTCCTTCCTTTGTTCACGTTTTATTTCCCTAATAGCAATTAAACAGAAAGATATATGTGTGTAATATATAGACTTTCTGCTGTGCTTTCTGCAACCGAACTTGCCTATCTCAGATTGGCCTCTTTAGTCATCAGCGCGCTTGTAAAAAGCGTGGGATGAGTCCTTCCTGAATCTTCGTTCGTGAAGTAATGCCGAGAGAGAGATATGTATTAATGCAGTGGTTCCTCATGTTGTGGTGACCCCCATCCATATTTTCGTTGCTACTTCATAATTTTGTTACTCTTATGAATTCTAATGCAAATATCTAATATGCAGGATGTATTTTCATTGTTACAAATTGACCAAAGTTAAAGCATAGGGATTAATCACAAAAACAATATGTTTAGGGGTATGGACAACAGATGATGGGATTTGCAGTACCTTCAACCATTCAGCTCTGACTTCCACAGACCAGAGTCCCCCACAAATGACAGACCTAGACCAAACTTGGCACACAGAACCGCCATAACCAACAGAATATACTGGAGAGGTTTGGCAGTGATTTAGCGGAGGGACAGCCTGGGAAACAGGAGGAAATTCCTCGCGATTGAGGCCCCTTTCCAGCTAAAATATAAGCCGACCCAGGCTTGGGTCGGCTATATTTTAGCGGAAAGGTCCCTCGCTCACCCCCGCCGCTCTCTCTAGCCTCGATCCATGGATCGAGGCTAGAGAGAGCAGAGAGCAGCGCGGGGCCCCTTTCCAGCTAAAATATAAGCCGACCCAGGCTTGGGCCGGCTTATATTTTAGCTGGAAAGGGGCCCCCGCGTGCCCTCTGCCTCTCTCTAGCCTTGATCCATGGATCGAGGCTAGAGAGAGGCGAGGGGTGAGCGCCTCTTCAGCTAAAATATAAGCCACCCAGGCTTGGGCCGGCTTATATTTTAGCTGGAAAGGGGCCCCTCATGCCTCTCTCTGCTCTCTCTAGCCTCGATCCATGGATCGAGGCTAGAGAGAGGCAGAGGGGCGTGGCGAGGGTCCCTTTCAGCTAAAATATAAGCCGGCCCAAGCCTGGGTCGCTTATATTTTAGCTGAAAGGGCCCCTCACCCCCTCACCTCTCTCTGGCCCAGTGCAGGCATCGGGGCTGAGAGAGGCGATCACCCCCGCCTCTCTCTGCCGGTGCAGGCATCGGGGCTAGAGAGAGGCAGAGGGGGTGCGGCGGGGCCTTTCTCGTCCTCTCGCCAATGACAGGCTGGCGAGAGAGGAGGAGGAGGCCCTCGCTCACCCCTCGCCTCTCTCTGGCCCCGATGCCTGCACCGGGTAGAGAGAGAGGGAGGGTGATCGCCTCTCTCTGCCCGGATGCCTGCACCGGGCTAGAGAGAGCGAGGGGTGACGGCGCCGGCGGCGCGGGGAAAGAGGGGCGAAGGAGGAGCCAATCCTTCGCCCCTCTTTCCCCCGCTCGCCGGCGCCCTCGCCTGCCTCTCTCTAGCCCGGTGCAGGCATCGGGGCTAGAGAGAGGCGATCACCCCCCCCTCGCCTCTCTCTACCCCAGTGCAGGCATCGGGGCTAGAGAGAGGCAGAGGGGCGCGGGGGCGGGGGCCTTTCTCGTCCTCTCTCGCCAATGACAGGCTGGCGAGAGAGGAGGAGGCCCTCGCTCACCCCCCCTCGCCTCTCTCTAGCCCCGATCCTGAGGGAGCGAGGGCCCAAGTTTGCCCAGGCTGAGAGGAAAAGGAAGAGGCCTGAGGCTGTGAGGAATGGTGGGAGTTGAAGTCCAAAACACGTACCTGGAGGGCTGAAGCTGGCCCCTGCGATGGGACAAGGCAGAGCAACAGGGAAGAGAAGGAGGGGGAAGCCTGGAGGACTACAGTTTCCGGAATGCATTGCCTAGCCTACCTAGCAGCAGCGGCACTTCCAGTTCCTCATAGAAATGCGGGAAAAAAGAAGAAGCTGATTGAGGCCGGGAAGGAAATGAGCGGGAGAAGACAGGGAGAAGTGAGAAGTACAAAAATTAATTAATTAATACTTAAGAATTTCTAACGATCTTAACGGAAATTGTTGACCTCAAGAACCGTAAAAGGAAGTCTACTTCCTGGTTCATGGCAGCAATACGTAAAACCTCAAAAGTCCCATTACATACGAATCTCTTACGAATCCTTTTAATTTCCGTTTCATTTTTTCCCATGCCTAGAACATAGCATATAAAATTATAAAACAATTAAAACAGTAATACAGGTTAAAAGCCTACAAAGTGCAATGTCATGATTTCAAAAGTGTTCCCATAGATGTTATACAGACTCCTAGGTTAGAATTATATAGTAACTAAAGCCCGCCCTCCCTAACCTTCCCTAGCAAGCAGTCACCCAATTCCCTCCCTTCCTCCTTGACACAACCTAAATTCATGATAAAATATGGTCTTATCGGTTGTTATCATGAGGTAAGGTGGTACAAACTGCTATTCTGCAAAGATATAAGGTTAAGAATACAAGGTGCCAAGATTTTTAAAGCAGTTAACCACAGAGTGAAGGGGTGTCAATATTTAGATCTTAAGTGTACTGGGACTTAACACTCAACAACCAAATTTTGTTAGAAATCAAAATAGCAAAGATACAATGAACAGAACCCAGTCAAAAGAGCATGCTGGAGATGTTCCGGCCTCTTCTATAGCAGCCTCAGCAGCAGACTCCTCTAGCCCTGCCTCAGTTTTTACAGCTGCATCTTCCTGGAGTTGGCTAGTCACTCCCAGCTGGAAATAGTCTGGGGTTGCAGTCTTCCTCACGAGGAGCCCCAAAGCCAGGACAGGAGAGCTTGCTGGAGATGTTCCGGCCTCTTCCATATCAGCCTCAGCAGACGACTCCTCTAGCCCTGCCTCAGTCTTTACAGCTGCACCCTCCTGGAGTTGGTTAGTCACTCCCAGCTTGAAATAGTCTGGGGTTGCAGTCTTCCTCACGAGGAGCCCCAAAGCCAGGACAGGAGAGCTTGCTGGAGATGTTTCGGCCTCTTCCATATCAGCCTCAGCAGCAGACTCCTCTAGCCCTGCCTCAGTTTTTACAGCTGCACCCTCCTGGAGTTGGTTAATCACTCCCAGCTGGAAATGGCCTGGGGTTGCAGTCTTCCTCACAAGGAGCCCCAAAGCCAGGAGCAGGAGAGCTTGCTGGAGATGTTCCGGCCTCTTCCATATCAGCCTCAGCAGCAGACTCCTCTAGCCCTGCCTCAGTTTTTACAGCTGCACCCTCCTGGAGTTGGTTAGTCACTCCCAGCTTGAAATAGTCTGGGGTTGCAGTCTTCCTCACGAGGAGCCCCAAAGCCAGGACAGGAGAGCTTGCTGGAGATGTTCCGGCCTCTTCCATATCAGCCTCAGCAGCAGACTCCTCTAGCCCTGCCTCAGTTTTACAGCTGCACCCTCCTGGAGTTGGTTAATCACTCCCAGCTGGAAATGGCCTGGGGTTGCAGTCTTCCTCACAAGGAGCCCCAAAGCCAGGAGCAGGAGAGCTTGCTGGAGATGTTCCGGCCTCTTCCATATCAGCCTCAGCAGCAGACTCCTCTAGCCCTGCCTCAGTTTTACAGCTGCACCCTCCTGGAGTTGGTTAGTCACTCCCAGCTTGAAATAGTCTGGGGTTGCAGTCTTCCTCACGAGGAGCCCCAAAGCCAGACAGGAGAGCTTGCTGGAGATGTTCCGGCCTCTTCCATATCAGCCTCAGCAGCAGACTCCTCTAGCCCTGCCTCAGTTTTTACAGCTGCACCTCCTGGAGTTGGTTAGTCACTCCCAGCTTGAAATAGTCTGGGGTTGCAGTCTTCCTCACAAGGAGCCCCAAAGCCAGGAGCAGGAGAGCTTGCTGGAGATGTTCCGGCCTCTTCCATATCAGCCTCAGCAGCAGACTCCTCTAGCCCTGCCTCAGTTTTTACAGCTGCACCCTCCTGGAGTTGGTTAGTCACTCCCAGCTTGAAATAGTCTGGGGTTGCAGTCTTCCTCAACCCAGAATGCTCCATCAACCCAGAATTGGAGGCAGGGGAGGTGGAGTAGGAATACTGGTCCGGGACCACATCCCCATAACAGCTGTACAGACCCCGGAGATCATTGGCATTGAGTGCCTGGGAATTACCCTAAACGCCAAGGAGAGCCTGTCAATCCTCTTAATCTATCGCACACCTGGGGCCCCGAGGAGAGTACCTCCAAATTACTTGACCTTGTTGCAGACTGGACCCTTAGATCGTCAAGACTCATTGTGATAGGGGACTTTAACGTTCATGCAGACATGATTACGTCGTCTCCCCTAGCAAAGGACTTCATCCATTCAATGGATACTCTAGGTCTCTCACTAATGGAATCCGCCCCACACACCAGGCCGGACACACTAGACCTAGTGTTCGGATATGGGCTAAAGACTATACCACAAGCAACAACGAAGGTCCCTGGTCAGACCACTTCACCCTGAAGGTTAACATCGAAATCCCTCTGCCACCAGGACAGATCCAGAACCTATCCTGGCGCGGCAGAAGCGACTCATGGACCCTACCAGATTGGCGTCGGCCTTAGAGTCCGTGGAAGTCCCTGGAGGTACCCTTAACGATCAAGTAGAAAGGTGGAATGCAGCCCTGTCTAAGGCTATCGACCAAATAGCCCCTAAACGCCTCTTCCGACCACGCAGATTCCGCTCCCCGTGGTTCACTGAAGAACTGCGGTTACTGAAGCGCAAACGGAAACAACTGGAGGCGCCTGGCGGCGGAAACCTAGCCAGACATCAAGAACAGCCTTCAGAAACATGCGCAAGACATACGAAAGGGCTACAAAAGAGGCAAAGAAAATTCATAACACCTCCCTAATAACAGCTGCGAGATCGCGCCCAGCGCAGATCTTCAGGATCGTCCGAGATTTGGTCACTACTAATCCACAGCCAAAACCAGGGACACCCCAGCCATCTCAGCAGAGGAATTCCAGGAATTCTTCATAGAGAAAATCACCGCTCTTCGGCTAGACCTGCCATCCGTGCCCGATGATACGAGTGAGAGGGTAAAAGGACCACATACACCAACTAACCAGAAATTTGACCACTTCAAAGCTCTGGACCTGGAAGCAGTCAAGAAAATCATCTCCACAGCACGGGCAACTACCTGCTCCACGGACCCTTGCCCTTCCCATCTAGTTAAGGACTGCGCAGAGGAGCTCTCGGTCCCCTGATGCAGATAATAAACCACTCCCTGGAGCAGGGAATTTTCCCGGATGCCCTGAAAGAAGCCTTGGTCCACCCACTCTTTGAAAAAAAGCCAACCTGGACCCTGCGATGCCAGCGAACTACCGTCCTGTCTCAAACCTCCCGTTTCTCAGTAAGCTGATCGAACCGCGCAGCAACCCAGCTACAAAACTTCCTTGAGACCTCAGATGGCTTGGACCCTTTCAATCAGGGTTTCGCCCCTGGCACGGACGGACCGCCCCCAGGCTATCTCGACGATATCCGCTGCCAATTAGACAAGGGAGGCTCAGTAGTTCTGGTACTATTGGACCTACCGCTGCATTCGATACGGTGGACCACGACCTGCTGACACGACAACTTCCCACCATAGGGATACAAGGAGCAGCTTTAGCTTGGATTAGCTCCTTCCTGCGCGGACGTAGCCAGCGAGTTGAATGGCTAGGGCCAAACTTCTAGGAAATCTTTCCTCGAGTGCGGAGTACCCCAGGGCGCCATATTATCACCAACGTTGTTCAACATCTATGTCCGGCCTTTGGCTGGTATAGCCCGGAGCGGCGGCCTAGGGTGCTCCCAAGATGCCGCAGACACTCAGCTCCTGCTGAAGCTGGAGCCTGGCGCACCTTCGGGGCCCGGACACTTCACTCGAGGTCTGGAAGCAGAAACAAAATGGCTCCGTGCCCACAAACTCAAAATAAATCCATCAAAGACGGAGATCTTATGGCCGGGCCACCCAGAACCACCTTTCCCACTGCCCCCTTCGAAGGGGAACCATTGATTCCGTCCCCTCAGTAAAGAGCCTTGGTGTTATCCTGACTCCAAATTGTCGATGGAGGCCCAGGTTGCCTCCACGAGCAAAAGGGCCTTCTTCCACCTGCGCCAAGAGAGACAACTGGCGCCCTACCTCCCGACGGGCGCTAGCTACAGTAATCCATGCCACGGTTACATCACGGCTGGATTACTGTAACGCCTTATATGGGTCTGCCCTCGGTCACTAACCCGCAGGATCCAGATTGTGCAGAACGCGGCCGCCAGGCTTCTCACAGGAACATCGATGAGATGCCACATTACACCATCCCTGCAGCGCCTGCACTGGCTGCCGTTGAGTATAGAGCCTTACATAAGACCTTGACCTTGGCTTTCCCTACGGGCCGGGCCCAACATACTTAAAGGACCGCTTGCTGATGCCTGCCTACTCAAGGACACCGCGCCGGCAAACAAGAACCTCCTTTAAGGCCCCGGGCGTGAAAGAGGCCCACCTGAGGCCACGAGACGGAGATCGTTCTCCATTGTGGCCCCCTGCTCTTCTGGATCTCGATGCCACCGGACCAGAGAGCCTCCCTCGACCTGCCCCAGTTCCTGACCGCTCTAAAGACCTGGCTATTTAGGAAAGCCCATGGCTAATGCAGAACCAGGAACTCAACTACCTGAGCCTGGCCCTTGCATTTAACCCCTAACTATTTTAATCTAATTTTTAATATTTTTAATATTTTTAATTGTTGAATTGTTATATGTAAGTCGCCCGGAGCACTAACGTGGAGGGCGACTCAGAAATAATAAAGTCAGTTCAGTTCAGTTCAGTTCAGTTCCTCACGAGGAGCCCCAAAGCCAGGACAGGAGAGCTTGCTGGAGATGTTTCGGCCTCTTCCATATCAGCCTCAGCAGCAGACTCCTCTAGCCCTGCCTTAGTTTTTACAGCTGCACCCTCCTGGAGTTGGTTAATCACTCCCAGCTGGAAATGGCCTGGGGTTGCAGTCTTCCTCACAAGGAGCCCCAAAGCCAGGAGCAGGAGAGCTTGCTGGAGATGTTCCGGCCTCTTCCATATCAGCCTCAGCAGCAGACTCCTCTAGCCCTGCCTCAGTTTTTACAGCTGCACCCTCCTGGAGTTGGTTAGTCACTCCCAGCTTGAAATAGTCTGGGGTTGCAGTCTTCCTCACGAGGAGCCCCAAAGCCAGGACAGGAGAGCTGCTGCAGATATTTCGGGCTCTTATATAGCAGCCTCAGCGGCAGAGTCCTCTAGCCCTGCCTCTGTTTTTTATAGTTGCACCCTCCAGGAGTTGGTTAGTCACTCCCAATAGGTGAGTGGTTCAAAATCGGAATCCCCTCCCCACCTTTCGTGCATGGTTCAAAACTCCTTCGGATGTCTAAATTCATATGATTTCATCCAAATTTCAATCTATTTTGAATGTGTCTATCCAACCTTAATAGATATCTTCAAAGGTAAACTGTGGTTAAGTTTATGACTTAACTATATCACAAATTCAATTTTCTCTGAAAGTGCTCTAAGTATTGTCATTATTATTAATTGTATTTTTAATTCATCCCTTTGCTTTAAACCAAGACTCATAGTATATTTGTTTGATTGTTCTATCTATACGGTACCTTCTTTCTCCATCTTTTGATATAATGAGATCTGAATTGCATAGACAAGGTTGCGTGTGCTGGGGAGGGGAGAGAGAAATACATATATTCATTCCATTTTTGTCCCATCTATCCTTCAAAGAAGCTATTTTGTTTTCCATTACATCCTTACAATAATCCTATGCACGGAGAAATTAGCTTTCCTAGCTGAGATTTGAACTTGGGTCTCGCTCATTATTTTCATATCACTGTTATATAAATTTCTAAAGTAACAGATCCTATGATTCTTCTGCAAATCTCAGAGATGTTAAATCGGCTTGAATTCTTTGAACCAGTGGCTTAGTTGTAAAGGATACTTATGTATTGAGAATGCCAGTCCTTACCAAGGTCAAGAATTTTAGTCTGCTTTGTTGGATTTAATCTTCATCTGTGGCCATTCTGTCGCTTGAAAAAGTCGTAACAAAACAATTCCTATCCCACAATTTTTCTGAAGGTGGTGATGTTTGACAATAGATGGTGAATCACCACAGAGCCCTTCTAATGTGATGCATTAGTTTATCTTGTTATTTATGCTGTAAATCATACTTTAAGATTCTGATGCTTCAGTAGATAACCTAGTAGTAGCCTGTTGAACTCATGATCAATGTAATCAATTCAGTTAAGGTCCTTTAGAGTGCCGGGGGGGGGGGGGGAGTCAAATGCCTCCATATCTTTCCTGAGATACGGAAACCATAAGGCGAATCTATCATGAGGATTTCTTAGCAGAATTTGTTCAGGCAGGGTTTGATCTTGCCTTTTTCTGGTGCTGAGAGAGTGTGACTTGTCCAAGGACATCAAAGGCTTTCCATGGCTGAGTAAGGATTCAAACCATAGGCTCCCAGCTGAGCCCTCCTCACACTACATTTTAAAGAATAGATATAGAGAATGTACCTCTATCTGTAAATCTTGTGGCTGCCTCCTGCAGAAGTCTGGGTTTTGTAATTTAGTGAGGCACAGGAGTTCTCTGGCTAAGAATGTTAAAGGCTCCTCCCTAAACTACAAACCCCAAAATTCTGCAGGAGGCAGCCACTAGATTTAATGTGGAGATCCATACTGGTTGGCCCCTGTGTAAACAAAAGCTGGACTACACAAATTTTAGGATTGATGGCCTCATCACATGAGCTGTGGGAAGTGGGGGAGGGGGGTCATCTTCTTAGTACAGCAAGTCATAGTATTACATCCAAATTGTTTCATTTCATTTACAGACTTCCAATCACATGTGTATGTTCCCCAGCTGTTCCCTGTTGTCCCCTGCATTCAGGGGTGGGCAATTACCGGCCCTCCAGGTGTTTTGGACTTCAACTCCCAGAAATCCCAGCCAGTTTACGAGCTGTTAGGATTTCTGGGAGTTGAAGTCCAAAACACCTGAAGGGTTGGTAATTGCCCACCCCTGATTCAGAACCACACGGGCAAGCCTCGTCCCCGTCCATTCCGTATTCTTTTTTTTAAGGAAAATCTTTAATCTTTGAGATTTATGTAGGTTAAAATTGATCTTTATTTGAAATATTGTATTTGTTTATTTATTTGCACTGTGTGAATTAGTTCACACAAACACTTTCCATCCATCTACCACTGGTCCAGACAATTCTTGATATATTATAGGCTCCATTTAATATATTCTTGGAGATAAAATTTTGCTTCAAAAGGGGTTCCATAGCTGGAAATGTTTGAGAACCCCTGATCCAAAGAATGCCCTATGCCTAAAGACAGCAAATTATAGGATGGGAGGGAGAACAGCTATAAAGGTAGAAAGCATTACAGGTGAGTTAAGGCAGTTAAGCTCAAGGGATTTCAAAGTTACAAGTGGAAGTCATAAGGTTGCAACCATTCCAGAATCATTAACAAGAATCCAGCAATCATGACCACAAACTTACTTACTTAGGCAATCTCTCGTAGCTCGAGGATGACAGTCCTCCAAGGTCGGTGTACTGGCAGTTGGTCCGTAGGTGACTGTGGAGCCCTATTCTTGATCTGCATCTTCTCCCGCAGTGAGGGCATCGGTTTCCAGGTGGAAGGCGGTCCCAGTTTGGGTAGGCTTGACGTGCCTTCCTCTTGGCACATTTCTCTCTTTCACCCTCCATCCATGCCTCTTCAAATTCTACAGCACTGCTGGTCACAGCTGACCTCCAATTGGAGCACTCAAGGACCAGGGCTTCCCAGTTCTCAGTGTCTATACCAGCATTTCTAAGGTTGGCGTTGAGCCCATCTTTACAGTACATCTCTTTCCCTGTCCTCCAACATTCTGTTTTCCAATCCTGAGTTTGGGATAGAGCAGCTGCTTTGGGAGACAGTGGTCGGGCATCCGGACAACATGGCCAGTCCAGCGGAGTTGATGGCGGAGGACCATTGCTTCAATGCTGGTGGTCTTTGCTTCTTCCAGCATGTTGTCTGCTTGTCTTCCCAAGAGATTTGCAGGATTTTTTTGAGGCAGCGCTGATGTATTTGTTCCAGGAGTTGCATGTGACGTCTGTAGACTGTCCACGTCTCGCAGGTGTATAGCAGGGTTGGGAGGACAATAGCTTTATAAACAAGCACCTTGGTATTCCTACGGATGTACCAATCCTCAAACACTCTCTTCTTCATTTGGAAAAATGCTGCACTCGCAGAGATCAGGTGGTGTTGTATTTCAGTGTCAATGTTGACTTTTGTGGAGAAGTGACTGGTGTATAGACACTTATGATGGTTGCCTGTTGGTTTTTCACAAGTTCAATTTGGAGGATTGAGAGTCGTTCATTGATGCCAGTGGGTGCTTCAGTCATATGCTTCACCAGATCATTTCTGATAGCAAAGCCAACTCTATGCATTCTTTGTTCTTCTTCAGGCAGTCCTTTCTAGAAGAAGATATAGCCTCCTTTTTCTTCCTTCGGCTGTCCCTCTCCTGCTCTCCAGGTCTCCTGAAGTGCTGCTGTGTCAGTGTTAAAGCATTCCAGCTCCCTTGCAATGATAGCAGTTCTGCATTTGGGACATTCACTGTCTGTGTTGTCTTTCAGTGTCCGTATGTTCCATGTTCCGAAGTTCACTTTTCTTTTTTGGCCACAGGGTGGTAACAGATCCAAACCACACCAAAAAAAATCCTAGCAGCTTGATTTTGTGATACCAAGTGGTTGATGGTTCAGCATTTCTCCATTAAGGCTTTACAAGGGAGATTACTTCCTTTACCACTGCTTCTGTTCCTCTCAACACTGTACAAAGTAGGAGGTGCCTCTTGTAAATGTCAGAAGTGTTTAAAGGCCTGACTCTTCTACATCAGAATGCTCAGATTCTAACCGGTAAATTATGACAAACATTTGGAATTAATTCATAATCTGCCAGATGGATGTAGAAACAATGTTTTGAATTGAACTAAAAAGCGAGAAAACATCACTGTAGCATGTAATTGATTCGGGTGGTGGAGGGTTGGCTGTGGCCAAGCCTTGCTCGTGTGGCACTGGATTTTGATGCCTTTTGAAAAAGGTCATCAAGCTATCTTATTATGCAATTTTTTCATCTTATTTAAATGAGGAGATGGGTGATATTTTCTCACATTCTCAAAATTTCATTCCTGTAGCATCTTACATGTAACATGCCCAGAGAAGCATCTATGAATACAAGCTGTCTTATTTGGATATTATGTCATAAAATATTTAGATCATTTCCATTTAAAAAACTACAGTATACTTAGTTCAAATTTTATCTGTTTAGTCCTTCATCTATTAAAAGATTTCAGCATAGGTATCCAAAATTCTGAGTTAAGCCCATGAGTGCAACCTAAGCCAAGCATCTTATTAGTTCTCATTAGCCCATTGCTTAGAAATAAGCACAGGAAAAATGAACAAAATGTAACTTTACAGCCCCAACAGTAATACTGCTGTGCTTGCAATTCTATGTTTTTACCTCATTATGGACATTAGCTTATATTTATGCAGTATTAAGTGGAGCTCAGCCCATTGACTTTTTTAGAAGTATGATGTAATGCTTCCCATATCTGTATAGAATTTGGCTGTAGAAAGTATCCCTAATTAACGATTTTATTGTCATTCTGCTACAGTTATACCACACAGTGAAGCATTAAGATATTGTTGTCCAAGAACTTTATCACACCAACCCACTGGTCCACGACAGTCACATTAGCTTAGAAAATAATTGCATACCAAATTGTACACCTTTGATATCTCTGCAGTAGTGCAGTTGCACCAGTTTGTCAATCCATGATCTGAAGATCAGTATTGTAAACCCACCTTTCTAGACTTTGGCGCATGCACACACATATGCATACAATTACCTTTGGAATTAATGGGTGGTGGCAGCAGTGGAGGTGGGGGTGGGAGAGGATGAGAATCCCAACCACTGACATCATGTGACTGCCAGCATGTAGGCAAAGAAGTAGAAGGGATCCATTCCACCAAGATAGGTAATGGGAATGTAGCTGAATGGGGACATAGATGGGAAAATCATGAAAGGAGGCAAACCAGTAGCAGCATACACAAAACAATGTGTGATAGATATCATATGGTGATAGTTGAGCTGTAGTGCTAATTTGTTTGCTTAATGTGATAGTATTTAACCTCTTTGGGGAGGAATTTCATAAATGTTGTGCTAGGGTTTGTGTCAGGAAATAGCCGTAGCTCCTGCTTCAGCAACAAATGCTTCTGCAATCTCAGAGTTGGTGAGAATAGATTTATTTTACAGACAGACCAAACAGACATCTGACACCAAAAGCACACAGCACTGGAGAGAGAGGCGCTGACTCATAAGTCCCTCCTTCAACAGGTCATCAGTCTCTTGCATCATGGGTCCTGGCAGATGTTGTACACTTTAACTCCTTCATCACCAGGATTACAGCACTATATATACAATACACACTAGCAGTGAGTACAAATAATCAAACACATCCACTGATATACGAGTTTACATTTCACTCAGAATACTAATTCTTCACAGTTTGGATAGCTAGAGTATAAGAATTAGGAAAGAAAAGTGATCACATAGAATGAGTGAATATTCAGTGCCAGCTGGAAAGACAACGTAGGATACAAGTTCATCCAATATTACATCATATAGCATTAAACCAGAAATGGCTTTAAGAGTTAGACAGAGGTCTACAATTTCTTTCCAGTGCAGCACACAAGGCTGAGAGAAGGGGCCCTGAAATCTTACTAGTTTTGCATGCCTTACTGGGCTTCATCTTTTTCTGTTTTCTTTTGCTTTGGCTAACTTTAAATTGTAATGTTGCTCCTATTACTTCCCCACCACCACCGCTGTTGCTGCCACCTTTCTTTTTCCTTCCTGATCAGCAGCTTTTTCCAGCCAACTTAAATTAGCATTCTTATTGAGGATTCAAAGTTTCATGGCTGTGGTTTTGATATGTACTTAATTTTAAAAGCCTATGCAGAACTGAACTACTTAAAATTTATAATATTATAGGTAGAACTAATAACCTTTCCATAGACGACAAGCTTGTTTCAGCTCCACTTAAGCAGGACTTATTGCTGTTTTTAGGAGCATGAGGACAGTTGTCAAATATATACTTCAGAATTAGAGAGAAGGGAAAATATGAGAGAAATAAGGCTCCTCTTGATCTTGGGAATTCATTTTAACAGTGTTTAGATAGAATTATAGTTCCAAGATCCCCAGTTAACTGTCATTATGGTAACAGTTTAAAAGTAAGTATTTACTTGCTTCTTATTCAAAATGAACTATTGGTAAAAACTACTGTTCTTTGAATTCATTCTGGCACACTAGTGACCAAGTTGGACATGAGGAATGATGGACTTTCAAACTAAGTGTTACCATGTTATCACACCAGAGCTTTCAAGAGGGCAGCCTCTCATCTCTGCTTCCTGCAGAATTCTGGGAAATTTAGTTTGGGAAGGTAAGGACCTCTGTAGCTGAGAATTCAAAACGTCCTGCCCTAAACTACATTTCCCAGAATTCTGCAGGTGACAGAAATATGAACTCACTGAATCAATGGGAACTTCTTAAATCAGCATTTATATCCCTTCTAACCTCCGGTGGAAAATTCCTTGCAAGAAACCTTGCAAACTACCTTCTACCTGTCTCAGAAGACACCCTCCCAGAACAGCTTCTGCCCCATCCAGAGGAACAGTGGACATGATCTTCACTGAACAACAGCTCAAAAAAATGTAGGGAACAAAATCAACTTCTGTACATGGCATTCATTGACCTTGCAAAGGCATTTGACACAGTAAATTTGATCTCTGGACCATTCTCCAAAAAATCTGATGTCCTGATAAATCTGTGAACATCCTGCAGCTCCTCCACAATGACATGATGGCAACAGTCTTGGACAGCAATGGCTCCCAAAGTGACCCATTTAAGATGGAATCAAGTGTAAAACAGGGATGTGTTATTGCCCCAACCTTACTTTCCATCTTCATTGCTATGATCCTTCATCTGGTTGCTGGGAGGCTTCCCACCGAAGTGGAAATCATCTATCGGACAGGTGGCAAGCTTTTTAACTTCAGCAGACTGAAAGCCAAAACTAAGGTCACAACATCTGTTATAGAATTACAATATGCTGATGATAACATAGTCTGTGTGCATTCAGAAGAAAACCTATAAGCCACTCTAAACACCTTTGCAGAAGCATTCAAGAAGCTTGGCCTCTCATTGAACATTGAGAAAACCAAAGTGCTCTTCCATTAGTCACCAGTCAATCCCTCTGCTATGCCAGAAATACAGCTGAATGTTGTAACATTAGAAAATGTTGACCATTTCTGTTACTTTGGCAGTCACTTCTCCACAAAAGTCAACATTGACACTGAAATACAACACCGCCTGAGCTCTACGAGTGCAGCCTTTTTCCAAATGAAGCAGAGAGTGTTTGAGGATCGGGAGATCTATAGGGATAGCAAGGTGCATGTTTATAAAGCTACTGTCCTCCTAACCCTGTTATATGCCTGCAAAACATGGACTGTCTACAGAGGTCACACTCAATTCCTGGAACGATTCCATCAGTGTTGCCTTTGGAAAATCCTGCAAATCTCTTGGGAAGACAAACGGACAAATGTCAGCGTGCTGGAAGAAGCAAAGACTATGAAGCATTGAAATAATGCTCCTAGGCCATCAACTCCACTGGACTAGCCACATTGTCTGAATGCCCAATCACCATCTCCCAAAGCAGTTACTACACTCCCAACTCTAGAAAGGAAAATGGAATGTTGGTGGACAGGAAGAGAGATTTAAAGATGGGCTTAAAGCTAACCTTAAAAATGGTGGCATAGATACTGAGAACTGGGAAGCTCTGGCCCTTGAGCACTCTGGCTGGAGGCCAGCTGTGACCAGCAATGCTGTGGAATTTGAAGAGACATTAATGGAGGGCAAAAGGAAGAAATGTGCCAAGAGAAAGGCACTTTAAGCCAACTGTGATCAGAACTGCCTTCCACCTGGAAACCAATGTCCTCACTGTGGAAGAACATGTGGGTCAAGAATAGGGCTCTACAGTCACCTACGTATATCCACTGCCAAGATACTACACTTGGAAGGCCACCATACTCTGACAATGAGGGAATGCCTAAGTAAGTAAAGAAGTCACTGAATCAAGGAGAACTTTGTAAATCAGCATCTGTTGCATTGACTCAATGTGTGTGTTCTGGTGGGAATTGATAACTAATTTAAAGCCATTCAATATCTTCTGTTTTGTTGTTTACAGTACATTTGGAGGTCTCACATTCATAGTGTTGTTAAAAGGAAAAGCTGATTTGATGACAGATAACAAGAACAACAGCATTTGCTTTAGTTGATCGTGCTACAACCTCTTACAGTCAACTAATGTTTTACACACACTTCTAAAAAGCTGATCTTATTTGATAGGTTTAATGTTTACTAAAAATGGTTTCTGCAATAATAATAAAGGTTTCAGTATTGCTGTTGCCCTCTCCATTGGTGCCCCCTTGTTGTGGGGGAAAGGCTTGTGTACCCTAACGAAGTTGTGAGCTATGCTGGCGGTGGCATAATAGCCACCGGTAGGGCCTCCCATGCCAGACAAGTCACAACCGAAGGGTCTGACAAAGAGCGTCAACGGGCAGGATGGGCTCTCTAGCCTTTTGGCAACCATCCTAAGAGAAGGAAAACTCTAATTTCAAACCCGGGCAGATGGTGCTTGTCTATTTATTTTATTTATTTATTTCCACCATTTCTACCCCACTTCTTCTCAACCCCCGAGGGGGGACTCAGAGTGGCCTAACAACGGCAACAATTCGATGTCAACACAGCATGCATATAATAAAAACCCAAAAACAGTTAAAATTAAATACATGAAATTACAGCTGACATTAAAATTCGTTAAAATACAATTAACATTAAAATACATCATATATATTCATATTAGTTAAAACAGTATTCCATCCATAATTGAAGTATTGGGTCTTGTCCACCAGTTTGCCATTTCAATCCAATCTAAAGTGCCATATCGTGCTAATGTGCAAACGCTTGGTCCCAAAACCAGGATTTCACTTTTTTTCTGAATGCCAGGAGGGATGGGGTTGATCGTATATCCATAGGGAGTGCATTCCACAGATGGGGAGCCACCACCGAGAAGGCCCTGTCTCTCATCCCCACCAATCGTGTTTGAGAAGTAGGCGGGAGCGAGAGCAGGGCCTCCCCGGATGATCTAAAATTACGAGGTGAGACGTAGCGGCTGATGCGTTCGGATAAGTAAGCTGGGCCAGAACCGTATAGAGCTTTAAAGGTCAAAACCAGCACTTTGAATTGAGCTCGGAATTGGACAGGCAGTCAGTGGAGCTGACACAACAGGGGGGTGGTATGCTCCCTGTATGTAGCTCCCGTTACTAATCTGGCTGCCACCCATTGGACTAATTGCAGTTTCTGAACTGTCTTCAAAGGCAGCCCCACGTAGAGTGCATTGCAGTAATCTATTCTAGTAGTCTAACCCTGTAAGGTCAACCATCTAAGAGAAGAAAACTCTAATCAAACCTACGATCTGAGGACCTCGCTGCCACCATCCAAGCTTGCTAGGCCCCGGCAGACGAACCTCTCGTTTAAAGGGTGAGGCCAGTTCTGTGCATGCTGCACTCCACCAGAAAAATCCATTGCACAGGCTTGAAGGACACATCCAACCTCTGTCATCAATGTGCTTGTAGAAAGTGTGGGATGAGTCCTTCCTAAGAATCTTTGTTCGCGAAGTAATGCCAGAGAGTATTGCTGTTGCACTTAGATAATGTGATGAATTTGCCCAGTTGGCTACCATTCCTGGTTTTTTCTGAACATGTTAATTTCAAAGCTGATGTCCAGAGTCAGTGACCTGAATAGCATTGTTCCAGTCTATTGAAACTGGAAAAAAAGAGGTATCTTACTACATCAAAAGGTAATGTTTCGAGAAACATGCTTTAACTTAACCTTTTTAGATGGCTTTGTTAGTGAGGCTGCTACATAGCAAAATGATGGTGGTGGAGCTGATAGACTTTATTTTACAATTATACTACTGCTTATCATATAATACCGGGCTGTCCAACTCCTACTGGCCCAAGGGCTGGAATTCCGGCCAGTGATCACCTGGGGGGGCCGCAGCGGGGGCGGGGTCGCTCGCGGGGGCGGGGGCGCTCGTGGGACAAGGCCGCTCACCGGGCGGGGCGCTCGCAGGGGGTGGGGGCACTCGCAGGGGGTGGGGGCGCTCGCAGGGGGTGGGGGCGCTCGCGGGTATGTGCGGCAGGGCGTCAGCGGCGAGGCACCCTCCGCCATGTCCCTGGCTGCTGCAGCAGCCGCCCCAGGAGCTTACCTTCCTTTCTCTTCCCCCGGCTTCCCTCCACCTCTTCCTCCTCGCCGCCGGCGCCACGCCTGACTTCACCCAGCCCTGCCGAAAAGGGGCGGGCCACGCAGGATGCCGGGCATGCGCGGCAGGGCGGGAGCGGCGAGGCGCCCTCCGCCATGTCCCTGGCTGTTGCAGCGGCCACGCCCGGGAGCTTACCTTCCTTCTCTGAAGGAAGAGAAAGGAAGGTAAGCTCCCGGGGCGACCGCTGCAGCAGCCAGGGACACGGCGGAGGGTGCCTCGCCACTCCCGCCCTGCCGCGCAGGCCCGCAAGCGGCCCTGCGCGAGCGACGAACAGGTGGGGGAAGTCCCGCCCCTAGGGCGTCTGATGTGGTGCGAAGGGGGAGGGGGAGGAAGAGGTCTCTGTCGAAAGCTGGCATTGGCAAACTTGGACCTTCCAGGTGTTTTGGACTCCAACTCCCACCATTCCTAGCAGCCTCATGCCCTTTTCCTCCCCCCCCCCAGCCACTTAAGCAGGAAAGGGCCTCGGGCTGTTAGGAATGGTGGGAATTGAAGTCCAAAGCACCCAGAGGGCCGAAGCTTTCCCATGCCTGTTTTAGGGACCTTGAAGTGGTGAGCCTCCTTCCAACAATTTGATTCTGGATAGAAAACAAACAACAACATAACATAACATTGTTTGAGTCCACAGTGCTCTCTCTGGGTGTAGGTGAACTACAACTTCCAAACTGAAGGTCAATTCCCAAGCAAACCCTTTCAGTACTTTCTGTTGGTAATGAGAGTTCAATATGACAAGTTTGGTTCAATTCCATTGTTGCAAGTGTTCAGGATGCTCTTTGATTGTGTGTTAACTATAAATCCCAGAAACTGTAACTCCCAAATGTCAAGGTCTATTTTCCCCAAACTCCATCTGTGTTCACATTTGGGCATATTGAGTATTCATGCCAAGTTTGGTCCTGATCCAACATTGTTTGAGTCCACAGTGCTCTCTGGATGTTGGTGAACTACAACTCCAAAACTCAAGGTCAATGCCCACCAAACTCTTATAGCATTTTCTCTTGGTTATGGGAGTTTTGTGTGGGAAGTTTGTGTCTTTCTGCCATTCCTGCCTAGATATCTATGTTGTGTTCATCGAAACAGACCCAGGTTTCACACTGAGTGTATAAATACATTTAAAAACATATTAACTATATGTATTACTGTGTTAAAGTGTCATTTTGGTTGGTGGTGTACCCCAGGATTTTGTCAATATAAAAAATGTGCTGTGGCTTAAAAAAAGTTGAAAAACACCGTTCTATCCAAAGCTTGTTACCTTTTTAGGGCAAATCCACATAGCCATATAACCTAGAATATCAAGGCAGATAATCCACAATATCTGCTTTTAACTGATTTATCTGAGTCTGCACTGCCATATAATCCAGTTCAATGTGGATTTTATACAGCTGTGTGGAAGGGGCCTTAGATTTGCATAGAAAAAACCTTCATATATATTTTTGATACTATATCCAAATCTTTTGGGGGAAAAAAGCCAAAGATTAAAGCATGTTGGGGGTGAAAAGGAGGGCAGGAGACTTCGGCTCCTCCAGCGTGGAAGGTGCAGCCTTCACACCAACTCTCCTCGGCAGCAGCTACACCTCGCTGCCCCCTCCCACCAGTGGCCAGCAAGGAGGAGGTGAAAAGGAGGGGAGGAGACTTTGGCTGCTCTAGAATGGAAGGTGCAGCCTTTGTTGAGAATCTTGTTGTGGGTGTTCTTGCTCCTGTATCCTGTTGTGGAACTTGATGTACCTTGAATGATAGTGAATCCTAAGAAATTAAGGCAGTTCTTAGAGGAAGAGCCAAATGGCATTTGATCTCAACCAAGTCAATAGAGAAAAAAACCTTGCTGATTCGTCTTCCTCTCTGATTCAGACAAAGGATTATCTGCTGATCAGGTTTCCCCCAAGCAAACCTCAAAGATTGGCTTTAACTAAGGTGAGAAGCCCAGAAGTCTAAACTGAGCTAACAGAAAGCCTCATGTTGTTCTCATCCTCCGATCCCTGTTAGAATTGCATGGCTGCTGATGGGAGAGGTTTTCATGAAACTAAACTTGATCTTAGTCAGGTGGAAATTTAGACACAGGGTTCTAACACACACACACACAAAATACATGTCACTATAATTTATTCTTTTACATTCTGAAGACAAAAAACCTTTAAACGAAGTTTGTTTGACAGCTAAAAGGAATTTGGATTAATTTTTTTCCAGTGGCCAGTTTATTTTGCACATCTGGCAGTTTTGTGTTTCCCGGGTACCAAGATTAACATTACAAGAGAAACTGAGTGTAAGGATAACTGAAGGAAATCCGCCAAGGTTTTTTGGTTTTTGTCTTTTTGTGGTTTTTATTTTTTTGTATAGAGAAATTGCCTGGCTCCAACTTGCACAATGTCAAGTATGATAAATCTCTCGTGCTCAGTTTGGTGGAATGAATTATCAATATTGATCTTTCAGCTCACCTTTTGTGGGATGATGCCATAGGTCACAAACAAGAAGATAGTTGCTGGAATAGCTTTCACATATTTTTATATACAAGTAAAATTTCTAGAGTCATTTTCCCCTGAGGATATAGTACGAACTCACAGCTCTTATATTTCAGCCGCAGTATAAAATACAGTGAGTCAGGGATTATACCGTATGAAAACATAGCGTTTTCTACTGGTGCATGAGTGAACACTGCTTGAATTTTAAAAAAAGTTGAGAAGTTTGACCCAATTCTGGTAACTGAAGCTCAACGAGGTGAGGAAGAATTAATTTAATTTACTTCTGAATTATTATTCTCTGTCAAAAGATCTCAGGACAGAATATAAGATGTAATAACAGTTCATTTTGGTAAATAACTAGTTTTTCCATGATCTCTTTCACACAATTATAGCACAATGATTGTACTTTAACTGGCATAGGTACACAGTATGGAATCCTGGAATTTTGGGAATGGTGAGGCACTAGAAGAATCAATATGGTATAGTGGTTTGAGTAATGAATTCAAACTTTGAGGGACCAGAATTCAAATCTCTCCTTGGCCTTGGATGAGCTTCAGAAAGTTACTTAAAGGGAGGCAATGGCAACTCTGTATGAATGTATCTTGTTAAGAAAACTTTGTGACTTTGCCTTAGGTGAGGAATGACTTAGTGGCACACAATGAGGCACCAGGGCTCTTTGGTATGTAATATGTAATGCTCCTTCCTAAACCATAAATTCGGTGGTTCCTTACATAGAACCATTGCAGTTGAAGTGGAGTCACAGTATTATAATTGTGTAATGTGAAAAGGCCCCAAGTTCCTGATTTGTTTGAAGAAACAGCATTGAATATTTAAGTTAGTTTTCCTTTTCAACTGAACTATATGTGTGTCACTCTTTCTACCCTCTTAGGTTAATTAGCACCATTGCCACCATTCCCTCATATAATTTGGCACAGACTTTACATTATTTGTCTCTTCATAGTAAGGAAGCTTCTTGTCAGAATTGAAATATTACACTGGATGTGCTGCTGATATTAAAAATAATGAGAGGCTATATTTGTCAAATTAAACACAAGTTACTTTCTTGGTTTTGGAATGTATTATTGTTCTGTAAATATGGTTTTCTTTAGAAATAGACGTCAGCAAAATAAATAACAGTTTAATTGATGCATTAGATCTTTGCAATGATAAGAAAACCGATAGCCTCAAAGCACAAAGAAAGGTTTCTTCTGTTAAAGGGGCACACAGTAGTAGTCATATTATTAGCAGTATCTAGTGAGTACTACATTGTGCAAGCTCTTAAAGCGCACTGCATTATTCATTGGAAGTGTGTGCTAGCTGCATGCTCCAGTGGTTTTCAAAAAGCCATCCAATGTGTGTTCAATTACTCTGCTCCATGACAAGAGCCATGTGCTCATTTCCTATTCACATTAACTCCATTTGGTTCCATTATAGGACACATAGCAAAGATAAGCTGTCAAGGCAGGATCTAGCATGCTTTAGAAATGATCATTTCATTTATTTGGCTCAGTTCCATCTGGAAAGGTTTATGCTACATTGATGTACTCTCTCTTTCTTACCTGCATCTTTGAGTCACCTATGACTTAATGCTTTTGAATCACAAAAGGGTAGCTTGGGTGATGAGAGTGGCAAGCTGTGAATATGGAAAATCTATTTAGCTTTCTTGCACATCTCTACCAGTTGAGATGCATAAGGAACACAGCTGAATATTGAACAGCACAGTCAAAATACATATACTGAAGTTAGTTCTATACAAAAACAAATATTAAAATGAATTTCATATATATATCAGTCTCTCAGCATTACTTCGCGAACGAAGATTCTTAGGAAGGACTCATCCTATGCTTTTTACGAGCGTGTTGATGGCTAAAAAGGCCAATCTGAGATAGGCAAGTTCAGTTGCAGAAAGCACAGCAGAAAGTCTCCTTGGGTGATGTTGTTTCCAAGTTGCGGTTCTTTCTGTGTTGTCATTTCTCTTCGAGACCCATTTGGCATGTCTTCTCGAAAGAGACTGCAGCATTGTGGATAGTGTGTGTGTGTATGTGTGTATATATATATATGTGTGTGTGTGTGTATATATACACACACACACACACACACACACATATATATATATATATATATATATAATTTACACAAGACAGAGATTAAATGATAGGACATAAGTTCTGGCTAGTTGGCGTAGCCACCCCCCAGAGGACCTAAATGTGCAGGATGGATTGTATGGGAGAAGCTGATCCTGTAAGTAACTTGGACCCAAACCATGTAGGGCAGGGGTGCTCACACTTTTTCAGCATGGGAGCTACTGATTAAAAAACCAAGTCCCAAAGATCACCTACCCAGAAATGTAAAACGTATAACTATTTTCTTATTTATTTATTTATATTTATTCATTTTTATGTACCGCTCCTTCCAGCAGGCTCGGGGCAGTTTACATAAAACGAAGTTATAAAACATCAACATTTCAATTTAATAACAACAATATAAAACAGAGCATAAAAATGGATCCAACCACCCCATTTCTCCCACACTGCCATATTACCACACATATTATCAGCCAGAAAGTAAGAAGAGAGGCTTTTGAACTGCACAGCCATTTAATACTCAGCAAGGTAAACAAAGGGACGTGCATAAATACATCCAACCACCCCATTTCTCCCACACTGTCATATTACCACACATATTATCAGCCAGAAAGTAAGAAGAGAGGCTTTTGAACTGCACAGCCATTTAATACTCAGCAAGGTAAACAAAGGGGCATGCAAAAATACATCCAACCACCCCATTTCTCCCACATTTCCATATTCCCCAACAGATATTTCTCAAGGAACAAGGCAAGCAGAGAGGCTTTGGAGCTAAAAGGCCATTTTTAAACTTTCAAAATAAACAAAGAGACATGCCACAGTACAATCAAGCACCCACCCCATTTCTCCCACATTTCCATATTCCCCAACATATATTTCTCAAGGAACAAAGCAAGCAGAGAGGCTTTGGAGCTAAAAGGCCATTTTTAAACATTAAAAATAAACAAAGAGACATGCCACAGAACAATCAAGCACCCACCCCAAAGTAAAAAAGACCGACCTTTGAGATGCGGTAAGGAAATTACCCCAAAGTGTCCTTCTCCTCCTCCTCCGTCGTTGCTCCTATTTCCACGCCGCCAGCATGCGTGCCGCCTGCAGGAGCTCACGAGAAGTCCGAGAAACAGAATGGGCGCTTCTGCGTATGCGCGGGCCAGCCATGCATCGGGTCATCAGGCCCGCCCCTTTGGTCTCCTATGACTCTGAGTGGCTGGAGAAGGACGGAGGGAGGAGGAGGAATCCAAACGAGGGGGGCCCATTCTGCCTCTTGGACTCTGGAGCTTTTTGAGCGCGCGAGCAGGGAGTGGGAGGAGCAATGACGGAGGACTTCTTTGCAGCGTGCAGGGGTGCGTGAAGAGGACCAACAGCAAAAAACCTGGTCAGGGGGTCTGAAGATCACCAGGATGAGGCCTGAAGATCACCCTGGTGATCCCGATCACCATACTGAGCACCCCTGATGTAGGGCTTTCGAGGTCAAACACAACACCTTGTACTTTGCCTGGGAACTAGTTGGCAGCCAGTGAATGGACTTTATGATAGGTGTAATATGCTCACTCCTGGATGCAAACAGTATGCAAACAGGTTGCCATATTTTGAACTAGCTGGAGTTTCTGAACTTGGTACAAAGGTAGCCCGATGTAAAGTTCATTTCAGAAGTTCAACCTTGAGGTTACATTCAAGGTAGTGCACCTCAAGGGTAGTGCACCTTGAGGTGCACTACCCTCTTTGGGTCCTCCAAATCTAGAGAGGGGTGCAGCTGGTGTATTAGCCAAGCTACGACACACTAGCAGGATATGTATCAAACACACTGCAATAAACCATATATATATATTTACAAAATGGATATACAATATTAAATACACATTAAATATACTATTAAATACACATCATATTGGCATCTGTCTTATTCAATGTGAACAATATACATACACAATAATGTTACACTAAGCAAGGTTGGTCCACAGAACACTATAACTCCCAAACAAATAGTCTTTCTATAACAAACTATAGGTCTCCCAATCTCACTCACGTAATGACGTTCAAAGGAACACACCAGTCTCTTACTCCTTAAGCATGGATGAGTAGTATAATCCAAATGGACATGTTATGTTCTTATCCTGCAGTACACACACCTGAAGGATAATAAGGATAAGGACATAACACATCCATAAATGACTATGCCACATTGACAACTACAAAGTATGATATATAACAATTAAAAATTATTTTTCTCTGCTAGAAATGTAAGATACAGCTGATGGTGTCTAAAGTAAATCTATCAGGAGTATACAGGGAGACAACTATTGACAACTTGAAGGAACTATGTGGATGTTTTAACCTTTCCCTCATTTTCTTACATTGTCCTTGACATGTGTATGCTTGCTGGCAATCCAGATCATTCTATTCAAGTCCTAAATTGGAAATGATGGAATTTATCCTTGGTGTCATATCCTTTCATATACATTCTTGCTTGTCTGTTCAACAAACTGTGGCAGTAAAAAGGTTCTTTCAATTTTTTTAGAGTAAAAATCTCTTGCATTTGTTGCCAGAAAGAAATGAGTGGCTGTTAAACACTAGACCAGTGTTTCCCAACCAGTGTGCCGTGAGCAATCATCAGGTGTGCTGTGGGAAATTGGAACCTCCAATACCCTTTATTCCCCCTACTGCCGAACGCTTCCTCCCTCCCCCCTCCCCTCCTGAACATGCTCACACTGCCCCCTCGGATCAAAATGGCGGCAGAAGCTGCATTGTAGAAGAAAAAGTAAATGTTCAGCAGGAGGGGGAAGAAAGGGCGCGAAAGGGGAGGGGGAGGAAGAGGTCTCTGTCGAAAGCTGGCATTGGCAAACTTGGACCTTCCAGGTGTTTTGGACTCCAACTCCCACCATTACTAGCAGCCTCATGCCCTTTTCTTTTCCCCCTCAGCCACTTAAGCAGGAAAGGGACTCAGGCTGTTACGAATGGTGGGAGTTGAAGTCCAAAGCACCCAGAGGGCTGAAGTTTTCCCATACCTGTTTTAGGGACCTTAAAGTGGCAAGCCTCCTTCCAACATTGTGATTCTGGATAGAAAACAAACAACAACATAACATAACATTGTTTGAGTCCACAGTGCTCTTTCTGGGTGTAGGTGAACTACAACTTCCAAACTCAAGGTCAATTCCCAAGCAAACCCTTTCAGTACTTTCTGTTGGTAATGAGAGTTCAATATGCCAAGTTTGGTTCAATTCCATTATTGCAAGAGTTCAGGATGCTCTTTGATTGTGTGTTAACTATAAATCCCAGAAACTGTAACTCCCAAATGTCAAGGTCTATTTTCCCCAAACTCCATCTGTGTTCACATTTGGGCATATTGAGTATTCATGCCAAGTTTGGTCCTGATCCAACATTGTTTGAGTCCACAGTGCTCTCTGGATGTTGGTGAACTACAACTCCAAAACTCAAGGTCAATGCCCACCAAACTCTTATAGCATTTTCTCTTGGTTATGGGAGTTTTGTGTGGGAAGTTTGTGTCTTTCTGCCATTCCTGCCAGGATATCTATTTTGTGTTCATCAAAACAGGCCCAGGTTTCACACTGAGTGTATAAATACATGTAAAAACATATTAACTATATGTGTTACTGTGTTAAAGTGTCATTTGGTGTCATTTTGGTTGGTGGTGTGCCCCAGGATTTGGTAAATGTAAAAAATGTGCTGCAGCTCAAAAACGGTTGAAAAACACTGCACTAGACTAAGGTGAATCTGCAAGTCATGACTTGAAATTTCTTTCTATACAAAGCATCTTTTTTTAAAAAAAAGTGCTAAAGAACAATTATATCTCACAACATCCAGTTAGTTATTTTATTTATTTATTTATTCAATTTTATATACCGCTCCTCCCTGCAGGCTCGGGGCGGTTTACAACAATCAATTAAAACACATGTAGCACACAACATACAGCTCATAAAATACAGTTAGCCATTAAAACATTTGTCGGATAAGGTATGTTCAGTGCCGAGGCTTAGTTAAAGGCAAGCCTGAACAAGGTCGTTTTACATGCCCTCCGGAATGGAGCTAGCTCTGTGATGGTGCGAACGTCGTCCGGCAACGCGTTCCACAGTGTCGGAGCCACCGCGGAGAAAGCTCGCTGTCTGGTCACAGATAGATGGCAGGAGCGGATTGATGGAACTGTCAGGAGATTTTGTTCTTCTGAACGTAGTGGTCTCGGGGGAACATACAGGGTGAGGCGGTCCCTCAGGTACGCTGGCCCTAGACCATACAAGGCCTTAAAGGTCAACACCAGCACCTTGAACACAATCCGGTGCTCTATTGGCAGCCAGTGCAACTGCTGCAGGATAGGAGTGATGCGCTCTCTCGCCGGTGCTCCCACCAACAATCGAGCAGCAGCATTTTGCAATTACTAGTTATCCTAGTAATTGTTTTCAAACTTTCAGCATTTTTAGAAAACACTGCCTGTTCATATACAACTATTGCTATCAAAGTGCTATAAATATTTCTGCATATATTTCCATTGACATCATCTCTAGCCACTGAAAATAAAGTCTTTGATTGAGCCTTCAGTCTGTCTGTATCTTATCTGATCCTTTGGAAGCTTGGCACTCCAGGCCCCGAACCCATGGTTTTAGCAGACCTAAAATCAAATTACAAAAAATGTCCAGGCCATGGGTGTTTTTTTTATGAAGAGGGAGATAACCAGACACACTGTGAGGACGCTCCAATTCTCCGTAAAGATCACGCGCAGGCAGTTGCTCGATCCAACAAGATTTATTGCAGGTACAACACCCATAAAGCCAAAGCAGTGCTCCGTCACCCAAACATACCTTATATACCCCAACCCCCTCCCTCCTTTCCCTTGCAACATCCAGGAAAGGTTGCATCATGTCCTGCTGACTCAGCGATCCTACTGTCCAGAGGATATTGCATCATACCCCTACTGAGTCAGCATATTCCCAGTCAGTGTCCAATGTCCAGAAGAGGTTGCGTCACATCCGTCCTGACTCAGCACTGCTCCCAAAGGATTACATCACCCCAGGGAATTCCCCAAGGTCCAGCGTCAAGGCAGGTCAAGGCAGACTGGGAGTCTGAGCCTCCTCAAGGCTAAGATCTCCCAGCTCTGACATAATGGCTTCCTTCACCTCGTCCTCCCCCTGCAGGAATAAGACATCATTCAATCCTTTGGCGGGAGGGGATTCATATATCGCTTTAACAAACTACAATGGAATGTAGGGTGAATCTTGTTCATCCCTTTTGGCAGAATTAATCTATAAGAAACTTTATTTACCACCTGAGCTACCCGAAAAGGACCAATATACTTTGGGCTTAGTTTCCGGGAAGGCAACCCCAATTTAATATTCTGAGTGGATAACCAGACCAAATCTCCTTCCTGATATTCCTCCCCTTCCTGTCTCCGTTGGTCCCCAAATCCCTTATAAGAACTCTGCGCCTTCCTCAAAGCCTCAGTCACTTCTTTCCACTCCTCCTGGGCCCGCACTCTCCATTCTTCTCCCCCTTCCTCCGAAGGTATAAAAGGCTGAGGCAAAGGAACCACTTCCTGCCCATAGACCACAGAAAACGGGGTTCTCCCAGTCGAGGAATGGACTGATCCATTATATGCCATCTCCGCATATGGCAACAAATCCACCCAATTGTTCTGCTCCCTATTACTAAAAATCCGCAAGTAACTGCCCAGTGACTTCTGCGTTCTCTCTACGCCACCATTACAACAAGGATGATAGGCAGTAGTAAGCCGTCTCTCTGCCCCTAAACTCTCCAAAAACTTCTCCCAGAACCGCGCAGTGAATTGTACTCCCCGATCACTGATAACCTGCTCAGGACATCCATGTAGCCTATATATATGTTGAATGTACAACTCCGCCAACCTCTCAGCCGAAGGCAAGCCTTTCAGAGGAATAAAGTGAGCCTGTTTGGAGAACAGATCTTATACTGTCCAGATATATCTATATCCTCTACTCGAAGGCAGCTCTCCCACAAAATCCGTACTCACATGAGTCCACGGCCGAACTGGAGAAGCCACTACCTGTATTAGCCCTTGAGGATTAGCTGTGGGAGCCTTTCCTTTAGCACAAGCTTCACAACTTTGGACATATTCCTTTACTTCCATCCTCATACCAGGCCACCAATAACGCACTAACTGCCAAGAGAGTTTTAGTAAACCCCCAATGACCAGCAGTTCATGCCCTAGTTCTAACACCTTTCGCCTCAAACCCTGAGGAACATATACCTTAGACCCCACAAACCATAAACCTTCCAGCCATCTGCACTCCTCTTTATGGTGACGTAACCAATCATCTCCTTCATAATGCTTTTGCAACTCCAAACACCATCCTTCCACTTTAACTTTTTCTTCACTCTTGACCACACTAGCCTGAGACCGGGTCTGCACTGCCAGGCCCCACTGACTCTTAGTGAACACATTCTCCAACCCAACAGGGGGGTTGGACCCTACCAAGGGATAACGAGACAGGGCATCCGCCAGAACATTCTCTTTTCCCTTAATATGCTGTAACGAAAAATTAAATCGGGCAAAGTACTGTGCCCACCTCACCAACTTCGGGGACAACTTCTGAGGAGCCTTTAAATATTGCAAATTCTGGTGATCCGTCAACACCACAAATGGGTGGACTGCCCCTTCCAAAAAATGACGCCAAGTTTGCAATGCGCACCTCACCGCAAAAGCCTCCTTTTCCCAAACCGGCCACTTTCTCTCCTGTTCCCCTAACTTCTTGGAGAAATATGCACAGGGCCGCAATCGATCCTGCTCATCTCTCTGTAGTAATGCTCCCCCATATGCCCACGCAGAAGCATCACACTGCACCACGAAAGGTCTTTCTGTATCCGGGTGCACCAAGAAAGGACCACTGGTAAACACTCTCTTTAACTTCTCAAACGCCCACTGGCACTCCTTCGTCCAACACAACTTAGCTCCAGGAGACTTCGCTTTCTTGGTCTCCCCCTTCCCCATTGTTTTTAATAGATCTGTAAGGGGAAGTGTGATGGCAGCAAAATCGGGAATAAACGTGCGATAAAAATTAGCTAGCCCAAAAAAGCCTGCAACTGCCTCCGGGTCTGCGGAGCTTCCCAAGACAACACATCTTCAACTTTGGCCAGATCCATGGCCACCCCCTTTTCACTGATACGATATCCCAGGAAATCGATTTGACTCCTACTAAACTCGCACTTGCTTAACTTCACATATAGCTTTGCCTGCCTCAATCTCTCCAACACTTCCCGGACCAACCTGACATGCTCCTCCTCCGTATGCGTCACAACAACAATATCATCCAGATACACAAAGACCCCTTTATACAAAAGGGGGTGCAGCACCTCATTTATTAATTGCATAAATATACCGGGGGCCCCGGCCAAACCGAAAGGCATGACAGCCCATTCGTACAGCCCGAGGGGCAAGATAAAGCCGTCTTCCACTTATCACTCGCACCCTCACCATATGGAACGCATCTATCATATCCAGCTTCGTGAAATACCTACCTCCCCCTACCTGGCCTAATAAATCCTTAATCAAAGGCAGTGGATAACAATTTGTGGTACTTATAGCATTCAACCCCCGGTAGTCTATACATAGCCGTAATTTCCCATCCTTCTTCTCTCTAAATAATACTGGGGCAGCAATGGGGGATTCAGACCTCTCGATAAACCCTTTACTTAAATAATCATCAATTTGCTCCCGTAAAGCCACCTTCTCCCGTACAGACATAGCATAGATTTTGGGTTTCGGCAATAAAGCACCTTCCTTAATCTCAACCCTGCATTGCACATTCCGAAGAGGAGGAAGACACTTAGCTAACACAGGGTCAAATACATCAGCATAATCCCAATATTCTTCGGGCACCCCTTGCGGCTTAATTCGATTCCCTTCTTCCCCCCCTAGGGTCACATTTCAACAATCCCGACTTCCAGTCAATCTTGGGATTAGCCTGTTCCAGCCATGGCATTCCCAATACCACCTTATGCCCTTTAATGGGAGCCACCACAAAATCTATCTCTCCTTCCCTAGGGCCCACCCGGCCTTTTAACCCCTTGGTGCCTAATGGAAACGGGCCCCCTTCAATAAACGACCCATCCAACTGCTTGAAATGTACAGGGGTAGGCATGACTTCAGTATCACATTCCAAATTTTCAACTAGACCTGGCGATATAATATTTTCAGAACATCCACAATCCACCAAGGCCTGGTGTTCCTCATATTTCCCTCTTTTACATAGTTCCAAAGGGCATTGAACACTCTGGGGACTAACACTCACCCCAGCACCCAGCAATTCCACCTTTTCCCCCAAAGCTGCTCTAGCAACAGCCACTCGCTTTGGGTCTGGCAGCTTCTTCTGCCGACACTGGGATGCAAAATGTCCAGGTTGAGAACAAACAAAGCAAAGGCCTCTCCCCATCACTGGTTTTCTCACAACACCGGATTTTCCCTCATTGGCACCACCACGCCTGGGCTCTCCTCAGGCCATTCGTCCTTCTCCCGAACCACGTCCTGAACCACGATATCTCCCCGTTAGAGCCATCTGGAACTTCCGGCGCTGAACTTGGGCCAGGATCCCCTCAACATTCCCGGCCAGTTGGATCCAACCATCGACATCTCCTGGATCACCACGATGAAGGCACCAGTCCAGGATCTCCCTCCGAAGGCCATCTTTAAAGAGTTCCAGCAGCACTGCCTGGGACCACTCCGCTACTTTCCCCGCCAAGCTCATAAACTCCTCTGCATACTCCGTCACAGACCGAGTGCCTTGAGTCAAGCTCTTCAACGCCTCCTTGGCCTTCACTCTCTTCAATGGGTCCCGGAAGCGATTCCTCACTGCCTGAAGGAATCCACGCACTGTCCTCAAACAGGGATCCCTGCGATCATGGCACTGGACGTACCACTCAGCAGCTCTCCCCTTGAAGACCGCTCCGACAGCTCACACCCGGCTACTGTCACTCGGGTAGAGATGACCATAATCTTCCATATGATCGCTCACGGCTGCTACGAAGAAAGCTACTTTACTAGCTTCTCCCTCGAATTCCACTCGTAGAGGCTCCTTCCTTGGCCTCCCACCAAGGTCCTGGAATCGAGGTTCTCTCCACTGAGGACCCTCTTCCGGCAGCCGGATCCCTCTTCCCAACCCCGCCGGTTGCGGGCGATCTGAAGATCATCTCTCATTAGGAAAAGGTTGGGCTTCCCTCTCCTTCCAGACAGGATTCAAACCAACAGGTTTCCTCATCTGGCGGCCACCATCTGTCCACACTCCCGTAGGAGATCTAGGATGTACATCGGACCTCTCACCATCCATCCAGGAATAATATGTGAAATCTCCACCTCCAGGTGCGCTCCACATTGAATCTACTTGCTCTCTCCTTGACATCCTCCGGAAGGTATGCTCCATCGCTTCCATTTTACACCGCAACACCTCCAACTCTGTCGGAGACTCTGGTTCGGTGGTCTCACTCCCTCTTGCAGGCACCTTTGCCTCACCTCTCACTGGGTCCACCTGAGCTGGCATGCTGCTCCACGCCGCTTCTCTGGTCCCTCCGGTTCCCCGGAAATCCACCTGAATAGGAGCACCCCGTACTCCCATTTCTCTGGATTCACCTCTGACTCCTCTGGAGCCCACTTGAGTGGAAAACATCCTCCGTCTTCCTGCTTCTCTTGGCTCGTCCACCTGAGCCGATGTGCACCACGATGCTATCGCTTCTCTGGACTCATCCGGGAACCCCACATGATCGATAGTGGTCCATTCCAACTCCATCGTTCTCCGGATCTCTTCTGGAGCAAGGTTCCAAGTATCTAAATAATCCTCTTCCTCCAACGCCAACCTCGCCATTGCTGGGAAAGTTGAAACGTGCTTTGGCTTATGTGAGGACGCTCCAATTCTCCGTAAAGATCACGCGCAGGCAGTTGCTCGATCCAACAAGATTTATTGCAGGTACAACACCCATAAAGCCAAAGCAGTGCTCCGTCACCCAAACATACCTTATATACCCCAACCCCCTCCCTCCTTTCCCTTGCAACATTCAGGAAAGGTTGCATCATGTCTTGCTGACTCAGTGATCCTACTGTCCAGAGGATATTGCATCATACCCCTACTGAGTCAGCATATTCCCAGTCAGTGTCCAATGTCCAGAAGAGGTTGCGTCACATCCGTCCTGACTCAGCACTGCTCCCAAAGGATTACATCACCCCAGGGAATTCCCCAAGTTCCAGCGTCAAGGCAGGTCAAGGCAGACTGGGAGTCTGAGCCTCCTCAAGGCTAAGATCTCCCAGCTCTGACACACACACTTCAGAGTCTATAAGATTCTGGCTGGAATATGATCAAAAATGCTCAAAAGGAAATAAATGCATGATGTCTGGTTATATGTTGAAGGTACAAAGTAATTCCAATGAGGAGGAAAATTAGCAGATGTCTTTAAAAATCAGTCAATGTACACAAAAAAAGACCTGAAATAAGCTGTGATGTTAAAAGGCTCAAGACAGAGAACAAATAAGTGCTTGAAGGGAAAAGTCAGAAAAGCTAAATCTCAGAATGCAAAAAGGATACATTTTTGTTACATTTAGACCAAGAGAAAGAACCTGCAAACAGTAAATCCACTATGAGGGAAAAAATGATAAAATGTTAATAGGGGACATAGAGAAGACAGAAATGTCAGCACATAGGCTGCATAGAAATATTACAATTACTAAGAGCCAGCATGGATTTCTTTAAAACAACCCATCTCAGACTAATCTATTCTCTATTTTGATAGAATTTTTAGCTTGGGAGAGCAGGAAAATGCTGTGGATGTAGTATAAATTAATTTCAATAAGGTTTCCTTGCGGTATTTTTTTAGATAAGTTGGTAAAATGCGATCAGTGCTACCATTGGGAAGTTTTTTGACTGGTTGGTAGATTGAATTCAAACAGTGCTCTCCATTTGGTCTTCCTCATGTCAAGTCAAGGTTCTGCAACATCCGTATACATGATTTGAATGGTGAAATAAACAGCAAACTTTTCAAATTTCAAATCACGTATCATTGAAATGGGTAGGTAATACTAAAGAGGATAGAAATCAGATTCAAAATGATCAGAACAGTTTTGAGAGCTGACTATATCAGTTTCAACAGGGATGTAAAGCAAGGAAAAATGAACACACAGATGTGGGATGTATTGTCGAAGGCTTTCATGGCCAGAAACACTGCACTGTTGTAGATTTTTTTGAGCTATATGGCCATGTTCTAGAGGCATTCCCTACTGACGTTTTGCCTGCATCTATGGCAAGCATCCTCAGAGGTTGTGAGGTTGGGATGGTTGACACCTGACTTGAAAACTCTGCATATGAAAAAGATCTGGGGGACTTAGTAGAGCACAACCAAAACATGAGTCAATTGTATGATGTGTTAAGTAAAAAGCCAATGTGATTCTAGGTTGCATCTAAAAAGCAGAGTCTGAATCATGGGAAGTAATAGTACCATTATATTATGCTTTGATCAGAACTCAATTGGGATACTTTGTCCAGTTCTGAGCACCACAATTCATAAAGGATATCGGCAATCTGGAATTTGTCCAGAGGAAAGTGACCAAGATGGTACAAGGTCTGGAGACCAAGCCCTATGATGAAGGACAAAAGAGTGAGATGTATTATCAAAATATGCATCTTTAAGTATGCAGAAGATTGAAGAAGTTTTTCATGATGATTTAAACATCAAAATGTATAAAGGCTATCCCCAACTTACAAACATCTGTCTTACAAATGACTCAGAGTTAAGAACAGGGGTAAGACAACAGGATGTTTAAATATTATTAAATGATGTTGATGTGAAAGCACACATTCAGTATGCCCATGTTCCTCATCTTGTTTTCTGTTACTAATAAGGGGTAAGACAATCCTATGTCACTGGAAATCATGGCGGTGGAAGGCCTACTGTACATAGATGTGACAGGAAAGATGAGAGGATATTCTGAAAAGATAAGATGCGTCTGTTAGTATGATGCCATGTTTAACAGAATTGATGATAGAATGTAGTAGTAATATGGTGAATATTTTTGCCTGGAATCATCAT
The DNA here is from genome assembly GCA_030556195.1 of Anolis apletophallus. Taxonomy (NCBI): domain Eukaryota; kingdom Metazoa; phylum Chordata; class Lepidosauria; order Squamata; family Anolidae; genus Anolis; species Anolis apletophallus. The sequence continues at coordinate 75,073,730 of JARBWK010000002.1, forward strand.
AGCCAACCTCAGCACAGATTGAATGATTTATGATTACAAAGTTTTGATAATTACTTACCAAGATTTCCTGTGTCATCAGATTGTAAGATTTTTTAAAAATATAAGACATAAACAGTGTATGTAACACCGTGGAAGATAATAGTGAGACTATTGTCTGAAATGAGATTACCAAAATCACAAAGATAATAGAATTGTATTTATCTCATTACTAAGATCAGGCTTAATGCTTCTTTTATGAGATTTGTATTTCCAGTTTGTTATCTTTGAATATAATTTTCATAAACAGTATTTGTAGGGGAAGGAGGGGAAAGCAAAACTTTAAACTATGTTTATAGGCATATATTTGTCTACTTTTAATAGGCTTTTCCTAGAAATCACATTTTTAATCTTATGCTTGTGTCTGCCTGAGGGTAAAAATAGACTTATTACAAACCACCTAGCCAAATACACACACGCACACACACACACACACACACACACACACACACACACACACTTACGCTAACTGTTTCATAAGTTCCTCCAGCTTTGCTTGTAGGATTCCATTAAAGCTGGAAAATGGTAGTGTAAAAAGCAATTTTGCAGCCTACACTCAAGGGAATGATGAGGTTGAAGTGCTCAGATATTTCTTTCTAAAAGCAACATGCTCATATGTTGCTTTTGACAGGAAACAACAAACTATTTAGGTGGCAAGAAGGGCCTTACCTTTAAATGTCAGGCAGGCCACTGAGTTTTCTTATGCGAGTCATCCTGTTATTTCTGTCAGCATTGAGAGTTTGGGGCCTTTATTGGAGACACTTAGATGGACAGCTTGGAGGCAATGGGCTACAATAAATAATGATATAACGCATAGCATTGTGTTGTGGGGAATGGAAGACATGAAGCTGTTATTTTTTACAAAACAAGCTACCAAATTGTAACATCAATACTTTTAGGAGTAACAATGTTCTCTCTTTACTTTTTCTTCTTATTCGAGGGGCAAAAATACTTTAATTGGATATACTGTAAAAGTGTTAGACAGTATTAGACACCCCTCCAAATGTTAAAACAATTTCTTTATTTTAGTTGAAAGTTTTTTTAGAAATGATATTTTAAATTAAAATTTTATACTTTTTAAAAATGTAATGAAAATTAGCCACTTTTAGGGAGCTCAAAATAAGGTACATATCAAATTATTTTTTGGAAATCACATTTCCAAATTACACCTAGATTTTTATGCAGTCTTGTTTGAAACATGCATGCATCCTGGAGGCAAATATTTGTTTCATGTTCAGCAACTAACAATTGTGAATAAAGAAGGGTTCCCTAGATTTTTCTCATCTTTAAATGTGCTTATTATTCACGATCACAGTGCTTAGTCATGGTTGTGACACAATTGCCATTATTTTAACTCTCTGCCACCACTTACTTTATCAGACATCAATTGCCTGGGAAGAAGAAAGTTCATTGTGTTGAACATGGGTAAATGATACCAAATCGAGCTAGAAGTGGTTACTTAATTATGTACTTAACTATGCACTTAATCAATTTCTTAACTAAAGTATCTGATGTAGAATACTGGCCATTATATCTTCGGCTTTCCTCTGACATTATTCTCTGTCTCAGATTTGTTTGGGGGTCCGATTACCTTTGGAAAGAAATGGGAATTTAAGGATTCAACACAGAATAAAACTGGACATAATGACATATCCAATTGTCAGTCCCAAGTAGGGCAGGCTCATTGAATCAACAAAACTTACACAAATGTAGACTATCCTACTTCTCATTGAATCTAGTTGGGAATAACTATTGGCTATAGACCCAATAAAATAGCATAGCCTCTCAATAAACACGTTAAAAGGTGTGTTTGCCTACAGACTAGGCCTTTTTGATTAAAAATGGTTCTAAACTCATTTTGGATGTAGGGGGCACTGGTGGTTCAGATCTTAAGTCAATTCTGATTTTCACAGGAAAAAAAGTTCAAAACTGTACAAAATTTCCGAGACTTCCAAATCTTTGTTAATGATTTCAAAGTGTTATTTCCTGTTTCATTGGGTGGTCTTTAATTTGAAAGTAATTGTTTTATTCCAGAAGGGGGGAAGCAAAGGGAAGAAATCCACATCCAAACTGGATTAAACACTGCTCTCACCCCAGGTCTGACGTGGGAGGGAAGGAAATCCATTTCCAAACTGGGTTAAACAGTGTTTAACCGAGTTTGGATGTGGATTTCCTTCCCTCCCACGTCAGTCCTGGGTGAGAGCAGTGTTTAATCCAGTTTGGAGGCGGCTCTCACCCCAGGTCTGACGTGGGAGGGAAGGACATCTGCATCCAAACTGGGTTAAACATGGCTCTCACTCCAGGTCTGACATTGGAGTGCCATGTTTAACCCAGGTTGGATGCGGATGTCCTTCTCTCCTGCGTCAGACTGATGCGGGAGGGAGGGACATCCACATCCAAACTGGGTTAAACACGGTTCTCACCCTAGGTCTGACTTGGGAGAAGCGTGTTTAACCCAGTTTGGATGCGAATGTCCTTCTCTCCCGCATCAGACTGACACGGGCGGGAAGGACATCTGCATCCAAACTGGGTTAAGCATGGCTATCGCCCCAGGTCTGACATGGGAGAGCCGTGTTTAACCCAGTTTGGATGCGGATGTCCTTCTCTCCTGCATCAGACTGACACGGGCGGGAAGAACATCTGCATTCAAACTGGGTTAAACATGGCTCTCACCCCAGGTCTGACTTGGGAGGGAAAAGAAACAAAGAAAATCCATCCACACTGGTTTGAAAAGCTGAATCATTTCCAACTCTGCATAAGAGAAATGGGGGGAAAGCTTCAAAATGGCAAGGATACTTCCAGGCTCCCAAATCACTTCAAAATCACTTCAAAAAGGAATTTGATCCAAATTTATTCTGAATTAAGAAGCTTCCTAATGAACCTACCCAGTCCTACTACAGACATACAGTATACACAATTAATTCTGATTTTCCTCTCTGCCGCAAGGACAGAGAAAAAGAGGTAACCCCATTGAAAAATAGCTGGCCAGGTAAAATAAAATAACCAACTACTTCTAATAGAAAACAGGGTGAGACCAATTCAAATTAAGCAGTATACATTGTATTGTGAACTCATTACAGACATCCACCTTTACTTGATACCTTCGCTATATAAAATATTTTACACCTTCCACCACAAGTCTGCTAAATCTTAAGAGAAAGAAGTAGCAGAATGATGAGAGTCATCTGTGGTGCTAACTGTGGGAACTACCTTTTCCAAAGGAAACATCTGCTAGACAAGTGAAAATGAATGCCCTGCCATTTTAGTTGATGGAATTTTCCATTCCAGTCGAACCATGCTGGATCTTCTTCAGCATAGCATCATCTAAGTGTTTTTAACTGAAGGGCATAAAACCCAGCAATATTATTGTCTACTGACTAAGCTAAAAGGGTTTTCAAAGGAGAACAAAATGAAGAACATGTTCAGAAGAGAATATTTATACTATTGATGCACATGTAAGTTGCTAGCTAACAGAATGACAAATTCACAGAAGTGTGTTTTAAAATGGGAAGATTTTCTTTTGCCATGAGAGGCTTGTTAGTATATAATTGGCAAATAACCTCATCTGTGATAGCACTTTGCACCTGAACTGCTTGCTTCATTGAAACTTGTTGACCTAGTTCTGCTAATATCCTTTTGTCACCAAGCTAACACTCACTCATTTTTGTAGACTGCAATAAAATACAGAATTAAAAATGGAGAGATTCATTTATTATGGTGGAATCCCATTCCAGAAGCAAGATGGGATATACAATCAATCTACAAATCAATAAACCAAAAGGTGCCAAATGCATTACAGTAGCTGTTGAAGTTCACTGGCTCAAAGAAGTTTAATATCATAGAAAAGAAGACCAATGAAAACATTGTAGGCCTGCATCTTGTTCAATATATTTATTCAAAACAGTATTTTAAGTGGTCTTGAAGGAAGGCTGATGAAAGATTTTGCCCATATGGGGACTCAGTACAAAAAAGAATGGAAAATTCCATCTCTAAGTACCACATTTTTTTAACTTTAGGATCTAGGCCATCTCTCCTCTGTGTGAGACTTCAATCCGCCCTCCGCCCAGCTCCCCACTTTTCAAGAAAAGTACATTGTCGGTTTACCAAAAACATAAGATGCTTATTGAGAGAATCACTATATTTTGTTATTCCTGATTATAGTTTACTTCTGCAATATTTCAAACTAACACACTGGTTTGTTTAATTTGCTCTGCGTGTTGTTTCTGCATTTAATGTGATGTGTTTATGATTTATTGTTGCATCAAGGAATGTTTTATTATTCTGCTGGCTTAATACTGTCCTGATAGCATGGAGTCTGAATCAACAATATTTTAAATACCCTAATTAAATATAATGTGTATACACATAGCCCTTTGATGGCCAACCCTAAAATAAAAGACAATTTCTTGCACACTGCAAACTTGCATGCGGTAGGAGGTGAGGATAACCTGTGTGGCCTTGCAAACCTATTTTCTTTGAATGCACTGTGATACATCTGAATCCCTCCCCCTCATCTTATGCCTAAATTAAGTTGTTTGGCTGAACATATGGGAAGACTAAATGATAGTGGGGAGAGAAGAGAAGGCCCACTGCCTGAATAATTTCCTTACACTGCAACAGTGGATGAATCTATACTGACCACTTATCCAGGGATTAATGCTAGATCAATATGCTTAAAATGCCATTCCCCGGCCACTGCAGAGGTTGGAGGGAGTCCTTACTGCCAAACTGGTTTAGTTCCACTGGATGGCCACTAGGGGTATGTGACTCTGTGTTGCAAGCCACCTATGATCATAGCATCAGATAACAGTTCAGAGTAGAAGCAAGCAGTTTATTGCAAAAACACACAAAAAATTTTTAGTAAAGACACAGGAATAAGGAAATAAGGTGTAAACCCCAAAAAGTCAGCAATCAATTGTCTTGTATAAATCCAGAACCAATACGGTCCAAAGATAGTCCCAAAATACAAAGACAGCTTAAGTCCATAAGCAAAACGTGAACAAGAATACAAAACAAGAATATGGAAAACTCCCAGAATACTTAAATCCAAAACCAAGACTTGAAATAAGAATTACAAGAATTACAGAACCCAGGCCTAGCAGTACTTGAAAGCCATGTTGCCTGAACTGAAATCAGAGTGCCTATTGGCTCCTAATAAATATTTATTTATTTATTTATTATTTAGCACATTTGTATACTGCTCCCTCTCAGCCCGAAGGTGACTCAAGGCGGTTTACAAGGCAACAGATTCAATGCCAATATCATCCTAAAAACAGCATTTAAAACAGTGGTCTGCTCCATGAGGTTACAACTGAACGAACAGTTAAAAATATTAGCAATAAAATAAAACATGACAATAAAAACAACATTTCGCCTCCTTCATAAAACAAAATCCAATATCATAGTCCAGTAATTCCAATCCTATGTCAGTTACACTGCCTTTTTGAACACCTGCTCAAACAGCCAAGTTTTGACCCCTTTTTTTTGAAGACCAAGATCTAATGTCCCTGGGAGGGGCGTTCCATAGCCAAGGGGCCACTGCTGAGAAGGCCCTGTCCCTTGTCCCCCCCAAACGCATTTGTGATGCAGATGGGGTTGAGAACAGGGCCTCCTTAGACGATTTTAACATCCTAGATGGTACATAAGGGGAGATGCATTTGGACAAGTAAGTTGGGACAGAACTGTTTAGGGCTTTATAGGCTAAAGCCAGCACTTTGAATTGTGCTTGGTAGCAGACTGGCAGCCAGTGGAGCTGGCATAGCAGAGGAGTAGTATGCTCCCTGAGCCCTGCTCCTGTTAGTAATCTGGCTGCCGCCCGTTGAACCATTTGAAGATTCCAAACAGTCTTCAAAGGCAACCCCACATAGAGCACGTTGCAGTAGTCTATACGGGATGTAACCAGAGTGTGAACTACAGTGGCCAAGTCAGACTTCCCAAGGTACAGGCACAGCTGGCACACAAGTTTTAACTTTGCAAATGCTCCTCTGGTCACTGCCGAAACCTGGGGTTCCAGGCTCAACGATGAGTCCAGGATCACACCCAGACTGCGAACCTGCATCTTCAGGAGGAGTGTAACCCCATCCAACACAGGCTGTAACCGTATGCCCTGTTCGGCCTTATGACTGACCAGGAGTACCTCTGTCTTGTTTGGATTCAAGCCCACAATCCCACCTGACTCTTAAGACATCAGTGAACCTACCAGTCCCTGGCTACTGTGAGTGCAGGTTTTCACCCCTCCCTTCCCGTCTCTTTTCTTTGATCACCTTATCACTCCAGGAAACATGAGGTGGATGTGTGAACAGTTTTGGAAGTTCTATTTTGGAACTGGCCCAAAGTTGCAGTTTGCTCCAGATTCTGGGGGAGAATTTGAAGCAATCTGTGACTTTGGTTGATGAGGTTCAAAGCTGTATTAAGGTGGCCTGTGTTTAGCCATTACATAGCTGATTTGCCCACTTTTTGCACCAAATGGTTATCTAGATGTGCCCATTGTCAAAGAGCGTAAATGCATTTGGCTGAATATAGTTCCAAAGTGTTTGTAACCAGCAATGTATGGCTCCTTAATGATTTTAATGTTTATGTATGTGTATAGTCTATTTATAGCCCAGCATTGAATGTTTGTTGTTTATATATTTGGCTCCACCCTGAGTCCCCTTTGGGGTGAGAAGGGTGGAATATACTGTATATGTTTCAATTAAATAAATAAATTCCTTGTCATGGAAACTCTGTAACTGAGTGCCACTGAAGGTCTTCTCAGACTTCCATATGAAGTGCTTTGGTGCTCCTAGGTGAAGGCATTCAAGGTGGACTTGCTTTCATGCCAATATCCCCACCAATCCTTTAGTTTTCTCTGTGTTCCTGGGGAAGACTTTAATGGAAAATACATTAAATGTTATGGCTGCACTTAAGCTGAATGAACTGAAGCATCCATTTTTCATCATGGTAACCACAGAGTTTTAAAGGGAGAGTTCTAATCACCAATTCAAGGGGGACAATGCGTTGACTTCATAGCCAATGCCTATGCACCTAACTAAAAAAATTATGGAAATCCACATAGTGAGTTTACTCATGGAGATAATTTTCATAGTAAGTGGCACATGTAAAGTGGGTGATCTACAGAGATGCAAAACTAGGGAGCACTAAAAGTTAAAACAATCAAAAAATGATGGCTATCTGCAAAACTCCTTTGCCATCAGTTGGTGACACATTTTTCTCACTATTGATGTAGCTGAAAAGGATCTCTCTCTCTCTCTCTCTCTCTCTCTCTCTCTCTCTCTCTGGCAACTGAAAATAATTTACTGATATAGTGAACACTAAAAAAAGAAGGGCAGGGTGTGCTTGGATTTTCTTCATCAAACACATAAATGGCTTGTAGTGAGAGAAGACTCAGAACAATATATTTCTCCATTCCCCCATTAGATTGATGTAGTGAACAATACCTCAAGCATCCACTAAGGGGAGTGTGATGCTGGACCAGTCTTTCCGGTTTCTATGACAACAGAGGGGAGTAGATTCTTCCAAGCCGAGCGCTCGCTGGAGCAGGTGCCGACTTACATAGCTGTTTCAAATCTGCTGGTGTCTATGGAGCAGTGAGGCTGTCTGTTTCCTATTTTGCAACACCTTGATTCCCACAAGCTCATTACAGTGCTACGGCCAAGCTCTCCTGCATGAAGATGGTTCACCACTCGGGTTCTATTCAGTCATTTAAACAGCAGAAAGGTCAGTCGGTGTCTTTTGTCTCTTGAGCAATGAGTGTTAGACCATTCAGTCTGCATGCCCTTGCAGTATTCTCAAGCTTCAAGCATAGCGGCTGCTGAAAATATTTGGAGCACTGTGCAATGCAGGAGCTTTTAAAAACTCTTGTAGTAAGTTAAGATGGTATTTTACTTTATAGCATGTATGGGTTTTCAGGGGCAAAGAAACCCATCCTCTCTGCTTGATGCCATAGGTTTTTTCCCCCTTTTCCAGAATGGCAGAAAAGCATCTGAGTTAGATACTAAACATCATTTCAAGATTCACTTATAGCAAATCCATTCATCATTAGTCCACAATGGTACAGGCTAATGTTACAAGCATTCACTATTGCAGAATGTTGTTGTCCATGTATTGCTGTGACATGGAATGGAATTTGACTTCAAAATGTTGATAATCACTGGCATGAAGAATGATTTCTGCCTTACAAGCCTACTTGCATGGTTCTTGTGTTCGACTGTGAGAATATTTCTACAGTAGCTGATTTCTGTCACTCAACTTTATTGGTGGTTTTATCCCTCTTGTGTTGGTGAAAGCAATGGGCTGCTGCTATCTCTTTTGGATTGCTGTGGTTTTGTTTGGGTTGGGAGGGGAGGAGACTGATGTAAGGAAGAGCTAGCCAAGGGACTGGTCTAAATAATCTTGTGACACACTCCATCCCTGTGAGTCTGGTAACTCTTGCATTTCCAGTTTGCCTTTAAGATCAGATCAATTTGTATTTTAGTTGGTATCCCATTGTTGTTCTACATTTTGTTCCCCATAAATGTTTCCTGAACATTCTAGTATGTGTTAAATATTTCCCAATCTCATCTAACTTCATCTTCACATCTGTCCTGTGATTCAAGCTTCTTTCCTGTGAATCAGGTTTCTAAAGATGGGCAACTGGAGCCCTTAAACATTGAGAAGCTGAGAATAGTCAGGGAACTGTATATCCAGAAGGGAGACTATGTACCTTCACTTCCCAATTCAAGTCATACTGGCTCTTACATTTCCTTCATAGCTGTTTCTTCCTCTTCAGTACAAATAATGAGGTTTGGTTTTCTATGCAAATAGTTTGACATTCCTTCTTTCTTCTTTCATTAGATGGTTGTAATAAGAAACAAAAAACTTAGACTTGAAATTGATAAGATACTGTGTTCTGCTCAACTCTCAGATAAAATAGGTTTTGTTATGAGTTTTCTGGGCTGTATGGCCATGTTCCAGAAGCATTCTCTCCTGATGTTTTGCCTGCATCTATGGCAAGTAACCTCTGAGGATGCCTCTCATAGATGCAGGAGAAATGTCAGGGGAGAGTGCTTCTGGAACATGGCCATGCAGCCTGGAAAACTCACAACAACACAGTGATTCAAGCCATAAAAGCCTTCAAGAATAAATTTTTAAAAGGTTTTGTAGATTGTAAAAGCTCTAAGAAACATGGTAGTGGTGTAGCCGTGCATACCGTGAACAATAGAATGAGTTTCATCTCTACAAAATGCCTGAAATTGATTGCTGGCTCTTTTATATGTACTTATAGAAAATGTGTAGTGGTTTTGTGAAACTTAGTAATTTTCAGATGTAACTTGGTATAGAAGTTAGCAGGACAAGCTTCAATAGTTGTGTATAATATTCTATTCTGATAGCTATGATTTGTAAGGTAAGAGGAAAAGTAAAAAAAATTACAACTTTACAAACTTAGTATAGGCAGGCCTCCTTGAAATGTGATACTCTGATTTTGTATAGCATGCCATAGTTCAATCCCCATCAAGAGCTATAGGAATGACTTTCTTAAATTAGCCTTGTTCTGTGGGGTTTTTTTTATTAAAAAAAAGTTAAGAATATTGTCTAATTTAAACAGAGATGGCCAATTGTGGCCTTCAAAGTGTTGTTGCACTGCAGCTTCCATCAGCCAAAAACATAACAGCCAATAGTGAGGGAAGATGGAAGATTGGGTCCCATACTATATGGAGGACCACATGTGGATTGAAGCTGATTTTAAACAGTCAGTAAAGTATTCACAAGTGTGTATATCTACTAAATATATTTTACCCTTTTTAATAAAAGGCTTTTTCTCTCATAACATAATCAGCAACAGCACACTCTGAGGCCCCTTCCACAGAGCTGTATAAAATCCACATTGAACTGGAGTATATGGCAGTGTGGATTTGGATAACCCAGATATGTTGGATTATTTGCCTTGATATTCTGGGTTATATGATTGTGTGGAAGGGCCCTAAGAGATGATATGTAGTTTCTTTGGGCCAGGGGAGGGAATGGGTCAAAATGATTTTTAAAATCCTCCTCTTTCAGAACATTGTTCTCTCTGGCTGAGAAATTTGCTCCCTTCCAGTGCTGGTATAAGGTATTGTACTTGCACTGTGACCAAGTTCAAACTGTCAAGAACCATTTATCACAGTATTTTTGTTTTTTTCTTTGTAAATTAGTCAGTTAACTACTGCTACACCACTGAAAAACAAGGAAAATAAAGAATCACTAGCTATCTTGGGCTCCTTCCACACAGCTGAACAAAATCCAACATTATCTACTTTGAACTGGAATATATGGCAATGTGGAGTCAGATAACCTAGTTCAAAGCAGATATTGTGGGATTTTCTGCCTTAATTTCTGTGTTATATGGCTGTGTGGAAGAGCCCTTGGAGGAACAATAACACAGATTTCTGCAAACTGGCATCTTCCGGATATTTTGGACTACAGTTCCCACCATAGCCAACATTCATCCTAGCCAAAGATTATGGAAAATATTATTTATTTATTTATTTGGATTTGTAGACCACCACTCCCAAAGGCTCGGAGCGGTTTACAACATAACTCAGTAACAGACAATGGGTAAAACATAGAATAAGATATACATAAAACAGTAGATAAAATATGTTTAAGTCAGAGTTCCAAACACTTGTCTAAACAGATGCATCTTGCAGGCTCAACGGAAAGAAGCCAAATTTCATAGGGCCCACATTTCTGATGGTAGGGAATTCCAGAGGGCTGGGGCAAAGATAGAGAAGGCCCTGTGCCGCATCGAAGTCAGATGGAAAGACATCACACTAGGAGTGGCAAGAAGATTCTGGTCTTCAGAATGGAGTGATCTCGGGGGGTTATGTGGAATCAGGTGATACCGTAGGATACTCAGTTACAAAAGTCTAGATTACACCACATAAGACACGTAGATTCCCATTCATTTTTGTATTTTATCTAAGTGGTGATACTCTAGAGGCTGTAGATTCTACAGTATAGAACTTTGTATTATTTTGAATCCCCTATTTGTAAACAAATTTCATCAAAATATGAGTGAAAATATACATCTTCTTCTTTTGCCTGGCATTTGTTACCAACTATTTTATTGGGGACTAAAAGAAAAGCAATATTCAAGGATGTAATTAACTGGGTAGAAGATGTAGGCAAATATTGACTGTTTTGATTACTACAATTAGCCACCATTGACTTTTGTGATTCATGCCACAATCACAAATTTATAATTCCAAGCTGCATGCAAAAAAGTGACCTAAATTCTGTTTTATACAAAATCTGTGATAATCTCTTCAGATTGGCCAACTGCCCTTCACAGATGTTTTTATTTATTTATTTATTTATTATTGAGGCTTCTATGCCGCCGACTCCCGGGGGCTCGCGGTGGCTCACAAGAGCCAGGGGCATAAAAACAAAGATTAAAAACATAAAAACAATTGAACAATTAAAGCAATAGCAGAACAGGCAATAAAACAAATGGAGCAGCAACAGGAGCCACAACACAGTGTTCTCTATGCTTCAGATCCACTTAAGCCTCATGATGGGGAGGGGAGAGGGAAGCAAACTTTATGTTTGCTTTGTTAAATAAGCATTATTTCTTTAGAGACTCACAGTCCTTCTGTAGCACTCAATGCTAATCTGGCAGAGTGAGGGGAAGAAGTTGAATAGTCTTGGCAGGGAAACATTAATATTTTAGCACAGTGATCCCAATTGTGATGTGTAGATACACACATATTAGCAAAGAGGAAACCACTACTTTTTATAAGTTACTATTAAGAACAGCTAGTTTTATCATACATTTTCACAATAAATCTGTATTTGACGTGAGACTAATTTCCATTTAAGAAATAAGGCAGTGGGTATTTATAGATCACCATTTTGCCATACGTTTTGACTTGATATGTGGCAATTTTCCTTTACCACTTAGCTTGATTGTCTGTAGCTTACTGCCAATGTGAATCACCTAATATGCATTCAGACAGCTGGGCTATCAGGTGGTTGCTATTGCTAAATTATTTTCTGTTTTTGCACCCTATCTTGTCCAATACACAAGCCAAACTTTCAGTTAATGCTATCCTATGGTAATTTCAATACATATAAGAATCAGTGGGACATACATATTAATAGCAAGAGTCCATTAAGATCCATCTATTTAACAGTACTATGCTTCACATAATTATTTATTTTATTTATTTATTTATTGGGGCTTCTTCTTCGCCGACTCCCGGGGGCTCGCGGCGGCTCACAGAGCCAGTGGCACAACGCCACAGGTTAAAACATAAAAACAGTTAAAAACAGTTAAAACAATTAAACAGCAAAATGCAATATAACAATTGAGCAGCAGGAGATATCACAGCCCAGAGAGTATAGACGAGGCCTACTCGCCGAAGGCCTGCCTAAACAAATGAGTTTTGCAGGCCCGTCTAAATGGCAGCAGATCTCTCAGGGCTCTGGCTTCGCCGGGAGGGCGTTCCATAGTGTGGGAGCTATAATAGAGAACGCCTCCGGCGGGTCGATGTTAGATGTGCCGACTTTACAGATGGTACTACCAACAGGTTGGCCTCTTCGGACCAAAGTGATCTCGCTGGGCAATATGGGGTGAGACGGTCCCTCAGATACGCTGGCCCCAGGCCGTGTATGGCCTTGAAGGTAAGAACCAGCACTTTGAAGGCGACCCGGTGCTCAATAGGCAGCCAGTGCAGATCCTGCAAAATTGGTGTTATACGGCATCCTGCTGGTGCCCCAGACAGGAGCCGGGCGGCAGTGTTCTGCACCAGCTTGAGCTTCCGGATCGACGACATAGGCAGGCCAACGTAAAGCGCGTTACAGTAGTCTAGCCTTGAGATGACCGTGGCTTGGATCACCGTGGCTAGGTCGCTCCGGGAGAGGTAGGGGGCCAGCCTCCTTGCCTGGCGGAGGTGGAAAAAGCAGCCTTGCTGGCCATGGAGACCTGGGCCTCCATGGTCAGCTGGGAGTCCAACTGGACACCCAGGCTCTTCACAGACGGCGCTGGATGCAGCGCCGCACCGTCCAGGGTCGGAAGCCGGGCACCCACCCCGCCCGGGCCGCCCAGCCACAAGATCTCCGTCTTCGCCGGATTCACCATCAACCTACTGGCTCGCAGCCACATAATGAAAGTGTGTCTTCTAAATATAATAACATCTTAATGTTAGACATTAAAGTTACATAAAGGAAAAGAAGTATGGTCTTTAAAAACAATGCAGTGGCTGTATCACTGTGATGTAGCCTTATTTAGGCCGACTGAGTTCAAGGCTAGAGGTACAGGTAACAACTGCTGTGTAATATAGAAAAGGTTTTTAAATGTGGAGTAGAGGCAAATTACTGAAATATTTCACACATGAATAAGTGTTATAAGGACAACCGACAGTGAACCACAGAAATATATGCTTTGCATTTCCCACCACTTCTTTCTTCTTGTAGGTTAACAGTGAGGATACTGGGTGCTTTTCTTCTTGTGTTTTAGATTACTTCTGGTTTAGCAGTTTGTCTCTGTGCTCAGTTGAAGTTTATCTTTGTTATACATTCTTAAAACAATATTGCTTCTTAAATTATGCATTGAAGTTGCTATGTCTCAAGCAACCACAGTTAAGATCTGGATGGGGCAAAATATGACCTTGTAACTGAAATTTGGGTGGTTTTTATGACACTTAATCCATCTATAAATATCTGTTTATGTTCCTAATAGAGAGGGAAAGAATTTTAGAAAATGTTCAAATAATAATTTTTACCAAATTACCCATATTTTAAGAATCTTTCACAAGAAAACCCCCGTGTTATGAATTTTCATAATTCAGTGCTTATTTAGTGAAAAAAATCACTAAAGTTTGAGTTTTTGCACAGAAAATAGAATTTTGTGTTATTTTCTGTGTAAAAAGATTGTGTTTTTGCCCACAAAACATTGTTTTCTGCATCAAGGCCCTACATGTGAATTACGCTCAGAGTAAGCCCTGGACTGTAAATAGTTACTAAAAAATAACTGAACAGTTTTCAAAGGCTTTCTCACAGTGAAAAGAAAATTACGACCATTGTGGACGTGAGAAGCTCGGGATATAAAAGTTTTAAATAAATAAATTATTTCCAGAACAAAATTAGGAAAGAATTTCTACCCTGGTCTCAATCAATGAAAATACCTGCAGTAATGTTGCTGGTTGTAAGTGTGGTGATTGACATGTCACTTTAAATATCTTCCCAAATTAAATATATATTCTGAACTGTAAAATCTGTGTGTAATAGTAATCTCCATTTCCTTCTAGACACAGTTCAAAATAATGTCTGTTCTGCAAGCAGTTAGTGGCTTTGACCTTGCATGCTGTAGAGACCATTTGGTTTTATATGTCTAATGCAATCTTTTTACATATGGTGACAAGCAATCCATCAACTACAAATGATGGCTCAAGGCCAAAGTCTTTTTTGGAAGCTAACCTCACAAACTGTAGGATTGTGTTTCTTAATGGTGTGCCAAAGTTAATGACTGAACATTTTCCATGGCTGTTATTAGAAATTTAGATTAATGCTTGCTTTCAGGTAATCTTAATACATGATATTTTAGGCAATTTGATATTCACATCCACACTAGGCCTCGGTTTGTAGTTCTACTGAGTCCAGGCTTCCTGGTATATTTTCTTATGAATGTGTTCTATCTCTGGATAGGGTTATTACCTTCAGTCTTGTTACATTAGGATAATATAATTGTTGTAAATACAAAAAGGAGAAAGAGAGAGACAGACCATCGGGGAGCTTGGACAATGACAAACAATATATCACCAAATAAATGTTAGCATCTCATCAGCTTGAAGAGTGGCTGTACACCCTATCATTAACATTTAGGGAGGAAACCTTGATCTTGTCCCAGGTGCAAGTCTCAGCACCCTATGTATAGGGTAAACAAACATCTTATTTATATTTTTAAATTAATGTCAAATAGCCTAACTTTTTTCTTGGAACTCAGGAAGGTGTACATATCATCTACTTTAACCTTATTAAACTGTGCAAGAAATAAATAAAATTAGTGCCTGACCCAAGGTCTCTATGTAAACTCCATGGTTTTGAAAGAATTTGAAACCTGGACCTCCTGGCCCTGGTTCAACACCTTGTTCAGCACATTCATACCAGCTCTCTTTTTGTCTATAACTAAGTACATGGCAGTTCAAAAAAAACCCCTTTAAATCTGTCATTTGCTGGCATACTTCTTTCTACATACATTTTATGATTTATTTATGATTGTTTGAAAGACAGTGTTTTCAGTATAGCTGAGTTAATGAACAGTTTGGAGAAATATTTCTTCTGGCATTTATTGCAAAGGTCCTAACAGTTTGAAAATTTTATCTAAAATTTTTGAAGAGGACAAATAGATAGTATATGTTAATGTTTAAATTTTATCTGAAAAAGATTTATTTAGTTTACCCATAAAACCACTTCAACCACCTTGACAAATATTTGTTTGTGAGGCTGTTTCCATCTGAATGTTTGGTTCCATTAAAGGTGATTATAAAGACACACTTTAGCATTTAAATGGCTATTTTTTCCTGTCCTCTTTGAATTTTGCATGTGCCTGTGGAGGGCAGTAAGTTACATTATTCTTATACATTAAGCTTTCTGAAAGTAAAAGATATCTCGTTAAGCATCAGCAATCCCAAACATTATTTCAAATTTATTTCAAATTTTTCAGAAACTAAAAATTAATTTTTCTACATGATCATTGATTCTTTGGAAAATAGAAAGACAGAGGAAAGGGGAGTTCTAACATGAGAAGAGATCTGTGTAAGAAAGAAATTAATCTTTGATCAAGGTGTTATTTTATTCTGTAAGATGTTATCAGTCTGTTTGAAAAAAGGCAGGATTGATTCATTAATAGAGGTGTTCCTAAACTGTATTAAAAGGCAGGATCTCTCATTACAGAGGTTTTTAAAGACACCCTTGTATTCCGTTGTCTTTTTCTCACTTTGCTATGAAGGTCCATGTGAAGAAGCTTCTTCTTTTTTGTCAAAAATGTCAATCGAAGCATCAGTGTTTTAGGCCATGGAAAAGAAATAACTGTACACCTGTTTTCAGGCTGCCACCTGCTAGGTGTAGATGCTTCCTTTTTTCCAGAGAACTTAACAGATGGTATTTAGCTATATCTATAAAATGTGTGTGTATCATATCCCTGCTAATAGTATTAAAAGCTTTATTAAGAGGAAAAGATTTTGTGACATCCTCATAAACTGCTTTTGAATTTCATTTCCAAAAACAATTTAAATATTTTTCACTCGAAATTCAGATATGCATGAAAGTTAGCAACAAATAATATCACTCTTCAGCTCAAATATACATTAAAAAGTAAGAGGGTATAATGGAGGGTTTAGTGAAAGGCAAGAAACCATTTTCTGGATATGCATGTTATTGAAAAAGATGTTACAGACAGGCTTATGTGTGAGAAAGGGGGCGGGGGCAACAGGGCTGCTTACCTGAACACCTTTCTTTTTTAGCAGCTGGGTAAGTTCTGGCTGAGGGGTACAGCTAAAGCTGAGGAATGATAATGGAAGTATTGACCTATGACTAACTTTCTCAAAAGCATTTTGATCAAGATTCTTTCCCACTTCAGAGGTTCAGATCTATGCTCAGCCAGAATTCTTATTTTAGGGCTGGAATCTCCATACAATGGCATCACTAGGGTTGTGGAATGTTAGGAGGTGGAAGCATCATATGGACCTCCACCAGTATCATGCCATATCACAATATTGTAGATTTGAAAAAAATGACAAAATAAGCGACTATAAAAATCACCAGTAACAAAAGCAACATTGCATGCATATATTGCGTGCAAGTGAAACCACATGATTTGATAGATCATTGTTGGGTGATACTTTAGCTGTACTCTAAAAGAAGCACATGAACATTAGAAGGTCACAAGATGCAGCCCAGGAAATAGTGTAAGACATACATTGTCGGGAAGATTCAGTTTTTTAGTTACGCAAATTGTATCTTATCAACCATGAATTTGTGTTTTGTCATTTTTATCATGTGACCTAGTAAGGGTAAGCAGTGAATATGGTAGAAGGCTCTAATTTGAGCACAATTTAACAAATTCTGAACACAAAGACATATTTACTTGAAATGTGTTTCTGACCTAGAGAGAAAACCACACATGTATACAGACTAGCTGAGATGCAATAATCAAGCAGCCCCCTAAAGAAAATGGTTAGCCAAAGATTGCCATGTTGTTTGTTTAAAAGGACCTAATCCAGAATGAGATAATGGGTAGAACTATGAAAGGGGTTTTTGAGTCGGGAGTACCAGTATTAGCAGCATTTGGTGAATATTGTTGGATTATTTTGCAGATTTTGGGGAAATACAGGTCACAAAATGCAGCCAAGCAGAAAATGTAAGGCACACAATAAGAACTTTATCCCACAGGCAGGAGGGAAGAGGGAAAAGTACAAGAAAAGTGTCAGCCGGCTGAAGGTGAATCCGTCGAAGACAGAGATCTTGTGGGGAAAAGTGCCAGCCGGCTGAAGGTGAATCCGTCGAAGACGGAGATCTTGTGGCCTGGTCGCCCTGGACTGGATGAGTGCTGGTTGCTTACCCTGGATGGCGAGCAACTTAGCCCGTCATCCCTTGTTAAGAGCTTAGGTGTCCAATTGGACCCTTTGCTATCCATGGAGGCCCGGGTCTCCATGTTTAGCAAAACGTCATTCTTCCATCTATGATAGGCTAGGCGACTGGCCCCCTACCTGTCCAGGGACGACCTGGCCACAGTGATCCAAGCGACGGTCATCTCGAGGCTGGACTACTGTAACACCCTCTACGTTGGCCTTCCCTTGTCAACAATCCGGAAACTCAAGCTAGTGCAGAATGCCACTGCTCACTTGCTGGTGGGAGCACCAGTGAGGGAGCACATCACTCCCATCCTTCGGCAACTGCACTGGCTTCCCATCGAGTACCGAATTGCCTTCAAGGTGCTGGTTTTAACCTTTAAGGCCTTACACGGACTAGGGCCTGTGTACCTAAGGAACCGCCTTACCTCGTATGTTCCCCCGAGATCGCTACGCTCGGACTCTTCCTGTTGGTTATTCCAGAACCTGTTGGTTATTCCATCATCCCGTTCCTGCCATTTGTCCAGTACGAGACAGCGAGCCTTCTCTGCTGCGGCTCCTGTGTTCTGGAACTCGCTTCCTGGCCACATTCGGGTGATCCCAGAACTTGTCTCCTTTCGAAGGGCGTGTAAGACTACTCTTTTTAGGCTGGCGTTTAGCTAAATCCGAATGTAATCGGTGTGCTTACGCCTGAGCTAAGAACCGCAATCTTTGCTGTTACTATGGTCATGTATTGTGTTTTATTGTATGTTTTTATTGTATGTTTTTATTATATGCTGTAATCTGCCCCGAGCCTGCAGGGAGGAGTGGAATATAAAATTGAATAATAAATAAATAAATAAATAAGTGGAAGAAGGTATCTTTAAGTGTGGGGACCCAACCTACCCCAGCAAGGTCAGTTTTTATGGATGCCCAGCCATCCCACAACATCCCATCTTCTGGTTTTCCTCTGCTTCCCACCACTGTGTTCAGTCAGGGGTTGGGGAAAACCAACTCCTTGCAGGCCAGCAAGACAGATTTCCACACACAACCACTGGAAGTGGCTGTGGGATGGCCTCAGTGGGACTCCATTTTGCCAGTGTACAAACATGGTAAGAAAATGGGGGGGAGATTGGAAAGGTGGGAGTAAGGTTGCTAGAGAATAGATAGTACCTGGCATCTGATCTGACACAGTTTTACTGAGTTGGCAAATACAATATTTGATGCTAGGTAACCCTTGAAAATTTTTAAAAACACATTTCTACAGTAGGTTTTGGCAATCTTCCTTTCCTGTGAATGCATGTATCTCCCAATTACTTTCTCGTTTTTTCTCTGAATTAGTGACTGGATGAGAGATATGAAGTGATATGCCAGGGTTTTTTCCCAATACTTTTAGGGAGCTCTTATCATTTTAAGAATAAACATGATCCGTGAAACACACCAAATGGTATAGTAACCAAAAATTAATGTATTAGTTGTCTGTGATTAAACATCTCATATTTTCATATTAAAAAACAAGTTATCTCATTAACTGCTGGCAATTTTTCTGATAGTGCTTTCAAGAGCAATATTTTAAAGCAGGCTTCACTGCCAGTGTCCCATGAGCTATTTCCAGCTCTAAAATGCCAAACTATACTTAAAAGTATTACTGTTTGTTGGTTAGTCAGGTCAATTGTGGAAGAACACTAGAAGAACTCTCTAGAAAGATTTAAAAAGCTTTGATTTAAGCTCATGCTTCAAGTAATAGTGCTCTCCAAGAGCACAATTACGCGAGGCATGAGCTTAAAGAAATTTTTCACAGGACACTGGTTCTGAGATTTTCAAGCCACTAGCAGGACAATTATATACTGTATAAGAGCATCATTATCATCATCACTTTATTTCTTATTAATCGCCCTCCATCAAGATGCTACAGGCGATTTACACAGAAGCAGTAAAACAGGATAAAACATATATGGATCGTGAAAATAGAAGTTAAATGCTCAAATGCTCTACTGAAAAGCCAGGTCTTGAGAACCTGGGTGAAAGGGTGCAGGTCATGCATAGCTCTCATATACGGAGGCAATGAGTTCCACAGTGCTGGGCAGAGATAGAAAAGGCCCCATGCCTCGTACTATTTTTTTTTAATGATATTTTATTGAATTTTCCAACAATATTAAAATAACAGTCCATCCCCCCATTCCTCCCCCCCAGCCTCCCTCCTCCCCCCGCCCTCCCTTCCCTGAGGCATCTCCTATCAAGCCCGACTTCCTCTTCCACCTTCCACCTCGTTAACAATTACCATTTAAATCATTATCAACCTTCAGAACAATCCCGGGTTTGAATATATCCAGCCGTAGCTTTTCCCATTGTTTACATACAACTTAAATTATATAACTTCTAATTTTTAAGTTCTCTTAAATAGTTTGTAATCGGAGTCCAGTCCGTGGCTTCTTTCTGATTTGTCATCGCTTTTGTGAGACAGTCCATATTTCTAACTTCCAACAGTTTTTCTATCCAGTCATCAGTTTTCGGGGGTAGCGCCTCCTTCCAGCGTCTGGCTATCACCATTCTCGCTGCAGTAATGCAGTAAATAAAAAGTTTTTCTTTATTTTTCTCTAATTAAATCTAGCAAGCCAAGTAATAAATACCTGGCTTTAAAAGAAAAATCCACCCCAGGGCTTCTTTATTGCTCCATAAATCTTCCCCAGAACTTTTTAATCTTTCTGCACCCCACCACATATGAAAAAAATATCCGATCTCTTTCTGGCATCTCCAGCACTTATTGCTGGCCCTGACGTTATATTTGGCTATGCTAAATGGTGTTAGATACCACCTGTAAAAGATTTTTAGGCCATTCTCTTTCAAATCGTATGCATAGAGGTAACCTTGATGCACTTTCCAATATCTTTCCCAGTATTTCAAGTGAATGGGCTGGCCCAGGTCCCTGGCCCACTTCACCATACACTTTTTAACCACCTCCTCTTCTGTTTTCCATTGGAGGAGGTGGTTGTACAAGATAGTTATTTTGCCTTTTTCTTTTGTTACTATTTTGTCCCACCAATGTTCCTCTGTCTCGAATCCTGTCTCCTTATCTTTCTTAAATATCTCCCAGATCTGTTTATGTTGGAACCAATCTAAAGATTCATCCAACTCTTTAAGTTCTTCTAGATCTTTTATGTTTGGACCCGAGACTGGATTTTTAAGTATTGCCTCATACCTCAACCAGTTCTTTTTGTCGTATTGTCTCCTAAAATGCGCCTCCTGGGGCAATAACCATTTTGGGACTTTTCTAAATAGCCAGTCTTTTTTCCTCAACCATATCCGCAACAGCGATTTCCTCACACAGTGGTTGTTGAAATTCCTCTCGATTTTAGCTTTACCGTACCAGAGGTACCCATGCCACCCGGTCCTGAGGTCAAAGCCTTCCAGCGTCAGGAGCTGGGTATCCTCTAGTGTTGTCCATTTACCTCGTACTATTAAGTCATGCTTCTCTGGGGCCTGGAATGTAAAGCAGATTGTGTTGGGAGGGTCTAAGTGACCACTGATGGCCATAAGGGGAAAGGCGGTCTCTGAGATATATCAGACCCTGGCCATACAGGACCTCAAAAGTCAGGACCAGTGTCTTATAGAGACTCTGATATTCTGTTGGCAGCCAATGCAACTGTTGAAGAGCTGGTGCTATATGGCATTTCAAGGATGTTAGTGTAAGCAGCCTAGCTGCCGCATTCTGGACAATATGGATCTTCCGAGACACAGACCTAGGAAGGCCAGTGTATAGCACATTGCAATAGTCCAGTCTAGATGTGACAGTGGCATGAATGACTGTCGCCAAGGCCTTGTGAGGTATGGTGCTAGCTGCTTCATCTGGCGGAGATGAAAGAATGCCTGTTTGCTGACAGTGGCAACCTGGGTCTCCATTGACAGGGATGAGTCTAAAACAACGCCAAGGCTCTTGACGGAGGTAGATGAGATAGGGGTTTGCCGTCAAGAGAGGGCAGATGGTACATTACAAAGACAGGATCTTGGTCTTTGCCGGATTTACTTTTACACAACCATTTCGTCACCGCTTCCAGACATAAGATGACGTTGTCCGGTATTTCAGAGACCCCAGGCTCCAGGCGCAGAAGTTACTGGATGTCATCGGCATACTGGTAGCATTCCAGCCCGCAACTCCTTATCAGACTGGCCAGCGGTCGAACGTAGATGTTAAAAAGTAGGACGGAAAGAATTGCACCCTGAGGAACTCCACACATAAGGGGGGAGCTTTCAGAAGCTTGGTCCACATACTCCACATGTTTCCGATTTCGGAAGAATGAGTGAAGCCATTTAAGGGCCAGGCTGCGGACTCCAGACATGGCGAGACAGTGGATCAGTAGATCATAGTCCACAGTATCAAATGCTGTTGTGAGATCGAGGAGCACCAACAGCGCCAACCCCCCCCCCCCCTCTGTCATTAGGCTTCATTTGAATAAAATTATATCAAATCAATAGTGTATCCAACAATATATGTTTTCAACTTGCGCCTGACTATTTTCAATAGCATTGTCCAGTGTCCACTAGTAACAGTGAGTCAGATTGTGTTTGCTGAGTACCTCGGAATCTACATGCGAATTTAGTTTTTTGATAAGCAGTAATTGCATTCATTAACCTAACCTAGCAGTTCTCAAACTGTGCTTCATGGAGCCCTTAGGGGCTCCCCCCACCTTGGAAGCATGTGGCCTATGGAGCCCTGCTACTACTGGCATGGCCTGCAAGGCCTCCCTGCCACCACTTTGACTGTGCTTTTCCTGCAAGAAAAAGCAGGTTGGACCGAGTGGCCCCTAGGTTGCTGCTGTTGTTGTTGTTGGTATTTTAAAGACTGGATGGCCATCTTTTGGGAGTGCTTTGACTGTGTTTTTCCCACAAAGCAAAATCAGATTGGACTGGATGGCCCCTACAGTTGTTATTGTTGTTGTTAAAGCTGGATGGCCCCTGGGGTTTCCCACTGACATACTGTTAAGTTTTATATTGGTTAAAATTTTTCTTCATTTTAAATACTGCATTGTCTGTCCTTCCTTCCTTCCTTCCTTCCTTCCTTCCTTCCTTCCTTCCTTCCTTCCTTCCTTCCTTCCTTCCTTCCATACCACAAACAAGATATGTGCAGTGTGCATAGGAATTTGTTCATTTTTTCACATCCATCTGCCACTGATACAGCCTGTCTACCAAATTTTTAAATGGAATGTGGCCCCTTTGTTCAAAAGTTTCTTTGGACTACACGAGAAACTTCACTTTCTAAAGGGGCTCTGTGGTTTTAAAAGTTTGAGAACCCCTGACCTAACCCATCTTGTATGTGTGTGAAACATATGTGTTATATAAGGTACCATAATCCAGGAATTATAACTTGTAGCCCTCTAGGTCAAAGCTTTCCAAATGTTTCATGTTAGTTACACACTTTTTAGATGTGCATAATTTAATGACACAGTAATTCAATATCCAGAGGTTAAAACTAACCCCAATAAGAGATATGGACACATACACAAATTGTAATAATGAAATGTATGTGGACACAGTGTTTCTCATGAAAAATTTTCAGTTATATATTTTTTACAATATATAATTTGTAAAAAAAAATCATACATTTCAAGGATTGTTGTAATTTCTCTTTACGTTCACACAAAACACCTGCACACTGCTGCTAATATACTAAGATATCATGATACACAGTTTGGAAAGTTCTGCTCTAGGTGTTGTTTCATAGCATCTGTTCAGCTATAGTCAGTACAGTCAATGATGATGGCTACAATGATTTTGAATCATGGAATTTCATTTCTCATAATTTAAATTCATTGTAGTAGCCAAACAAAAACAAAACATCCAAGCTTCCACCATTTTCCGCATAACAGCCAATCAGCTATCTAGTTGTTTGATTATTGCAATCATATCAACTCTCACTCTTCCTTTTTTCAAGCTAATTATACCTTACCTCATAAGGTTTAGTTTCCAGACGTTTCACCATCTTGGATATAGTCTATCTTCTTAGGATTATTCTTAAACTATCCAGTAAAATGCACAGCTTCAGATAAGGTCTAACCAAAATTAATTAATTAATTAATTTTCTGTTATCTAGAATCTATATTTCTGTTGATACTGCCTAGAATGGTACTGACTTTTTTTGCTCTTACATCACACTGTTAGCTCATGTTTAGGGTGTTGTTGTCATCCAGCTATATCTAGAGCAGTGGTTCTCAGCCTGTGGGTCCCCAGGTGTTTTGGCCCACAACTGCCAGAAATCCCGGCCAGTTTACCAACTGTTAAGATTTCTGAGAGTTGAAGGCTAAAACATCTGCAGACCCACAGGTTGAGAACAACTGATATAGAGAGTCATAAAACAAATCCACAAAGCAGCACATGAAGGATTTTAGTTGAGAATATGTATCACCAAGCATAACCTATAAATTCTACAAGTAAAATTATGCTACAGCATAAATTGAGTGCATCCCTGACAGGCCTTGGTCATTGTGTATGGAAAAAGAATACCGCTAATCCCATGTATCTTCGTCGAATCATAGAATAATAGAGTTGGAAGAGACCACATGGACCATCTAGTCTAATCCCTGCCATGCAGGAAAAAGCACAGCTCTTAATCCATAGATTGAACCAACCATAACTTGAGTATATTTAGAAAACCGTTTCAACAAGCAAACCTTAATTATGTGGTGTCTGAAAGCTACAGTGATATGTAGACACACCTTGCTTTAGCTTCACACTATTTCACAAGTCTTCAGAAAGTCATTTCAGTTATCCACCATTATATATAAGAGATGCCAGTTTACTACTCCATTATATATAATGTGACATAAGTATCCACATATTTTGATATCCATGGGGGAGTCCTGGAACAAAACCCCAGTGAATCCCATGCAACAATATTCATAATCACTAAAAGAAGGCACACACATACATGTTAAACTTATAGTTGTGTATGTAACTAACAGGGTGCTAGCCTTCCTATGTTAGTTCCTGCTGCATCTGGCTTTTATAATTATGTTGCTTCTGAACACAAAGGTTCAATTTAATTTTGTGGGGGGTTTTCTTGTCCAAACTTTGCTGCCTATAACTCCATAGTTATAGGATTATTGTGAAGGACAAATAGTACTCTTTATTCACCTTTTTGGTCATATGCTAAAACTCTCATTCTCTTCTTCTTGGCAACTATAGATCCATCCTCCAAGATCAAAAGTTTGCTCCCATAGCTCATGATGTATTTCAGTCACTGTGGGAAGTTAAATGATTAGGTGCAATGGAAAAATGGATTCAGCCCTCCATTAAAGAAAATAAAGAAAAGAGGAATCATGCTGGAGAACACAGATGAATAGGCATAGATTCTCTGTGATGAAAAGGGGGAAACAACTAGCACAAAAGAAATGGTTTAAGATGAGCAATGTTTGCTGCAAGGGATGGAAAAATCTTTTTTTCCTGCTTGCCACTTTGGTGTTTGCTTGTTTTTTTTCCCTTCTGGCCTAAATGAGCACTCATGCAGTACAGAGAGAAACAGTTACTCTGGAACAGGCTTTATAAGCCTTTAAAATAGGTAAAAATCATATGGGTGTAGTAGTGATGAAGAAGATATTCTTTCTTTTATATGAGTGTTATGCAATAGTACGTACTAGCCATCGAGTACAGTACATGCTGTGGTCCAGAATTGTCATTATACAGCTTGATTTTATGGTAGGGCAGGTGTAAGGTATAGAAATAATTTCATCAATCCTGCCACTGTAAAGCCTGTTCAAACTTTGATGGGCAATGTCTATAGTCTGTACCACTGAAGAGTTTCAGAAACAGTCAAAGAAAGAATATCTGTCTCGGTGAGGGTCACAGTATTTTTAAATTATCATGGGGTAGATCTCATGCACTTCACCCATCTTCAAGACTCCTGCTGCCACCAAATTTGGTAATGTGGCTGCATTAGTACTGGAAAAATGAATTCTATTTTTATGCTTGAGGTTTTTCAGAGGAGGACAGTAGCAGACTGTTTTTAAAAAAAAGAAAACCCTATTTTTTTTAAAAGAAAACCCTATTAAATTAATGGGGTTGCCACAAACCTAAGGGCAACTGTCAAAAGCACGGACACAATCCTTCTATAACCTCAATCCCCTTTATGCATTGCTTTAAACTGATTTCAACATGACGCTGAGACTGCGATTGTATGTTTTTAATTGTTAATTTGTTGTTATATGGTTGTTTTTTGGTTTGTTTGCTTGTGTTGTATTGAGGGCAGAGATTGCCTTGTGTAAACTGTCCCGAGTCACCTTTGGGCTGAGAGGGGCGGTATAGAAACGTGACAAATAAATAAATAATAAATTAAACTGCACATTTATCTAAAAGAGAGCATGTGTGTCTTATGGTGGAGGAAGAGAGTTTCCTTCCCAAATTCCTTTCTTCAACAAATGGTTTCTATAGCAATATTTCTGCAAAGAAACCCCTTTGAATTGTCATGATTCTGGGGGCATGTTTTACAATGTAAACAACCCATGCCAGGTTATGTCAACCCAGGGACCTATTTCTACTGCACAATTATAGCCCTATATTCCACTTCAATGCAATGGTTCCATTCTGAAATTGGCAGTTGTGTGTGTGTATGTGTGTAGGGTGGGGATTTAGAGTTTCCAGACTGGGATTCTGTAGGGCAGAACTGTGGCACTTAAAGTGAAATAATAGTGCCATACTTGTAGAATGGACACACTATGCAATACATAGCATATAATACAATTGGAGGATACTAACATTGTCTTAACAGCTATACATTGGAAGTTAACAGGAAGTCCCCCCCATTTTAACTTTAAACTTTTCTTTTTAAATACTTAGATTATTTCAAAATAATTACATGCTTTGCATCTTTAAAGTATTAAATGTCTAAGAATTTATTTTTAATAACCCATAATTGTTCCCCATCTGCCAAGCCTAATAAGCTGTGAAACTAAAAGAAAACAACTGTGTTAAAATGAACTAAACTGATGTTTTAAAAAAATAGTTCATCAGTACTGAACAGGCTGTATACAAGACTTTCATAAACACCAAAATGACTTTTTAAAACTGCATAATTTGTCAAAAGCAATAGTGGAAAGGATCAGGTTAGCTTTGGAACATATAATACTTTCAAATATCATATTACAGCTTTTTAATAAACGAAAACTCTGTAAACTGGGGAAATAGAGTGCTTGAAGCAGAAGGGCATGTAATGAATCTTTTTCACTATGTGGTAGACCAATATTGAAAATGTCCATTAATAAAATTAAAAATTCATATCCCCAAAATATATGCACAAAAAGAGATGATTTCCCAGTCGATTCCATGTTCTATGGGCATGCTGTGCCCCCTATTTTATTCCTTCTGCATTCTGGTCTAGCTAGCTAGGATAATTTCTACAATTAATTTTGAAATGTAGGCAAGACTATTTTGCTTAATATCATTTGGATATTTCCCCAACTGTGATACTGAAGGGAAAAACATGTTTGCTTTAATAAACACCACAAAAGAATGATCTTGATGCCATTGTACATATGACAGGATTATTTATTGTGCACTTGTGTAATCATATACAGATACAATTCTTAAAACAGCACACAGAAATAATTTTGATGCTGATATATACCCGATCACATCAAGAACTTAGGAGCAGTAATATAGAAGGGAGAAAAAGATAAAACAAACAGAAAAGTTTGTTGTAGCTTCCCCTTGAAGGAAGGGGAAGCTACAACGAACTGCATAATCCTGATGCTCTCAATAATGTTCAATAATAAAAGATAAGGTCCTACCATTTTTCCTGGTGTAGAAATTTTAGATGACCAAAATAAAAAAAAAACATATCTGGGAATTATCAAGATCCTGCCTCTTCAATATCCTCTGTACTGACCACTACCATATTTCTAAGCCCTACTATATAGGGTTAGAAAGCTTTCCATTGTGGTTCACACAACACATTCTTGTGGATCTGCATTCCAGCAATAGGCATAGGGTTCATCTACAATGTAGACTTTATTTATTTATTTATTTGCTATATTTATATCCTGCCTTTCTCGACCCTGAAGAGGACTCTGGGTGGCTTACAGCAGAGACAAAATTCAATACCTTAAACAATTCAACAATTAAATAACATTTAGTTAGAAATTTAAATGAGGTTTAAAGCAATTAAAACATAAAAATACCACTTACAGCTATAAAATCACATTATCCACAATCAAGGTTGGGCCATTCCAATGATCGTTACACATAAATCCAAATCATCTATTGCACTATATTAGTTGCCAAAGGCTTGGTCACAAAGCCATGTTTTCACCTTTTTTTCTGAAAGTCAGGAGGGAAGGTGCTGATCTACTAACACTGGGGAGGAAGTTCCATAGCTGAGGAGCCACCACTAAAAAGGCCCTGTCTCTCGTCCCCACCAACAGCACTTGCGAAGGAGGAAGGACCGAGAGTAGGGCCTCTCCAGATGATCTCAACCTCCAAGATGTTCATAGGGGGAGATACGTTTGGACAGGTAAGCTGGGCCGGAACCATTAATGTAGGTTAACACCACTCTAAATGCCCTGGAATCCTGTGAGTTGCACTTTGGTGAGGCACCAGCACTCTTTGGCAGAAAATACTAAAAACAACAATTCACAGGATTAAATAGTATTGAGGCATAGCAGTCAGTGGAGTCAAAACTGCATTAATTTTGCAGTGTAAATGCACCCAACAAACCGCCCAGTGCCTCCACCTGTTTTTTTTACACCACATGGGAAAAACAGGTGAACACTATTGTAGGGTCTATAAAACAAGAACTTGGTAGCACAATATAATGGTGAGACTTAGGACTTCATCACACCGGCCCATCTTATGATACTTACACCTTTCTTCAGGCATGGAGCCTACCAGATCCCATCACATGACATCGATCTACCTCTGGTGGGCTTCCATGCCTGAAAAGATATGTAAGCATCACAGGAGGCAGTGCCATCAACACGGGGGGTGGGGGTGGGGTTCTGCATAGAAAACAATGGGGGGGGATCCAGGCAGTGACCCATGGGATAAGGTTAAGGGTGAGCCAGGGTGCAAGATTGCCTGCTTCTCTGCGGATTCACCATGGAGGCTAGCAATCACCCTGCTGCCCCTCATCAGTGTGATGACAACCTTATAATTGTTGCAATAGCAACTACTCAGTCTGCTTCATCTGGGCAACTGGGAAAGCCAAAAGAGTCTGCATCTCTCTGTTGGCCAGTGATGGAAGTAATGCACTTAGACTGGATTTCAGCAGCTCTGCATGGCACCGTGATGTTTGCAAGCTGCTTGCCATATGGATGGGCCTGATTACAGACAGGGGCCTTTGCCAGCACAACTGCTGCCAGGAATGTGTGCGTGTGTGTGCGTGTTGGCACGGAGATACTAGGCAATCCAGCTTATCTGCATGGTAATCTATTTACAAACTACCACATAGAATTGACATGATGTCGAAGTGTTTTTAGTGGCTTTCACTCAGTTTGGGGGGGTTGATATTAGAATGGTCCCTGGGGGTTATCTAGGTCAGCACTGTTGTCACATTTAATTTCAGATAATACTTGAATCTGCCTTAAGAACTGGAGAATGCAAAGACTCTTTAGGTTGCCTAATCCAGATCCCTCTTTGGGAACACAACTGGGTACTTTTGGACTATAACTCCTATGAACCTTCCAAGCAGAAATGCCACTAACCATGTGGGCTGCAAGTTTCTGGGAGCTGTGGTGCAAAAAGTTTCCATCCCTTTGAAAACTGGGTGCTGAAATATTCACAAGGATTTCACCTGCTCTGCTTTTTATTGAAACACTGCCTCAAAACATTCAGTCTTTCCACTAGATATTCTGATGCTGTTATTGGGAACCTTTTTTCACAACGAGAAAATGACCTTAAACCTCCAAGTCTTCACATATTTTGTTTTGCTGCCAACATCCTGTACTTGACAGGCATTTCTATTATCTGTCCTCAGGAGGGCCTGGCAAACTGCCTACTATCCTCTCCAGATTTCAGCATGAGAAGGTTGAGAGAAATTGTCTTAGAGCCAAATTTGGTTTTGCAAGACATCTAGTGATGAAAGCATCTTAAAAAATAAAACAATGCTATAACCATAAAAATAACAAAAATGATTTTGCCTCGGTTTTAATGTGGGTCTGTGTCCACTGCCAAGGGATGCTCTTTGCATGACACCCCCCCCCCCCGTCTAATTAACAGTACCTTTCAACCTCTTAATTATTTTGTAATTACAAAACCTGCTATATTCCAATTGGCATTGACAAACACTACTAAATATCTAAAAAGGAAGGGGTTATTTTGTAACATCCTGGTATCTAACGTATGTCTATGATACAACTACTTCCTCTCACAATAGATAGTACAGTATATTCAAAAGGCTGGTGATGGCAGTACTAATGAAAAATTGAAAATAATCCCTTGATAAAGGCAACACAGCTGTACAGGATGAATCTAGTTGAGTATGAAATGTGAAGCTATTATTTAATCTACTTGATTCCCCTCAGTATAATCCCTAGAATTATACTTATGTATCAGAGCACAGACTCAGAAGAAACCATTTCTGGGATTCATTCAGAAATTAGTACCAAGTGGAAAAGTATCTAACTCTACTAGTGTGTTTGTTCTTAAATGCTGTGCAAATGAAATTCCTGGAATATGCTGAGGAATCACTCTGTGCCTCCAATGTGGAGTGAACAGCATGGCCTTCAAAGGATGCCAACATTGATTTAATGTTAATAACTTCAATGAAGCTGTGTTATTGATTCATGATCACCTGTCTCTCCTGGACTCAGTTTCCCATTAATACAAAAGTCCTTTCTTAAAATTAAAAAAGCAGGAGGTCTAAGAGAAGCCATGCAGATAAATATCCATTCATTAAAAATAGAAGGCACTACCAGATCTTGGGGAAAGGGCAGGGAGGGGATTATCTAACCAGTCACAGTATTTAACCACTGAGATTGGAAGAAGCACTTACATATTGCTCATACAATCACATTAGAAACAAGTGCTTGTTGTTGGAATAGACAAATTTTAATATCAAATTAAAGGATTTTCTAGTTCTACAAAAAACCCTCACATCAAATAAAAAACAAAGCAGCTGTATGTTCTGTATGCAAAAATAAAGTATTGATGAGTGATACTTTTTATTCAGACTGTTACTTGAATTCTTCTGGTGCAAATTAAGAGAGTGAGGAAGGAGAACATTATTGTAACATTCTAATAAAGCATCATCATACTAAAAGGTGCTATTCTTAAAAGAGCTTATATGTTCATTGGCATGTAATCTATTATACTTACAGTTGTTTTGTGCACAACTAGTCACTCCTAAAAATTCTAAGACCTGTTAGGTGAACTTCATGGAATAAACACACTTTCCCTTCCTAATCCTAAAAGTACCATTAGGAAGAAGCAGTGATCATATGAATGCAATAATTATGTCAGTGGTTGCTAAGTCTCTACCTTTTCATTCATTTGTTAAAGTGCTTTTGGTATCAACTTTCACCACTACCAGCAGTCGCAGTGGTGGATAGTAATATAAAACATTCCATTGAAGAGAAAAAAAAATAATATTCAGGTAATAATATAGCACATAATTTAAAACAAGAATAGAAACTTTCAACCATTGTATATATATATTAATCAGAAGATGCCATATGCAGCTTTCATTGACAGAAAGATTTCACTTACTAAATCAAAGAGGACATTAGATATGTAAATATTTTCCAGAGGCTTCTGACTGGAAACAAAATACAGGAGTAGACAGGGAAGACTAAATTAAGATACACAGACCTGGGGCCATAGCCAGAAGGGGGAGGTTAGAATTCAACCCCCCTCCCCTTGAAAGGTGTCGGGTTAAAAAAACCTGTTTTACTCATGAATTGGTTAACTAGTTAAAATTAATGAAAAAACCAGGGTTTTTGTAAAACTGACACATTGGGGGGAGGGGGGTTGAAAGCTTAAACCCCCACCCCCCTCTGGCTATGGCCCTGCCAGACCCCAGCTACTGGAATCTATCTGATTGAATTAACTTTCCTTAATTTTTCCTTAGTTAAATATGAGAGAGGAATATAGTTTATTAAACTATTGTGCCACAAAAATTTGGCTATGATAGGAGGCTGAGAAGAAACAACAACAGTGGAAGGCATACAGTACTTTGTCCATTTCTGGACTAGACATTTGTGTTACAAACTGCTCCGATATTTGAGAAAAACTCTCTGTGGTTTCATTACATTTCTGATTAAAGAATGGAATATTGCTGCAGAAAAGTTCATTAATGAGATGAACCATACCTTTTGGCTCATTTAACAGCTATGATCTGAGAAGATCGTAAATGCGTCTCAGGTACGGCTTTTCCTTTTTCCTTGCAGTCACTATTCCAGATACTTTTCACTTGCGCATAGAGCTATTTTATATACTTATGTAAAAGTCTAAAAATTACAATTTAATCAGCTCAAAAACCTGAGTTGTGTGGAGTGGACTGTACTTATTAAAAAAATGAACTGTCCCCTTCTTTGAGTAAAGCCATGAAAGTAAAGAGCTTAATCTGTCCCAAGAAAAGTTAAAATAAAATTTCCTCCCTTTACTTTCCCTTCTGTGGCACTTCTTCTGAGCTTTCTGAATATCTGTGTAGAGCAGTCATTGTCAACCGGTGTGACTCGGCACACCAGTGTGCTGTGGGGAATCATCAGGTGTGCCGTTGGAAAGCCTCTTCCCCCCTCCTCTCTTCCCCCCTCCTCCTCAGGGTGCCACGAGGCCAAGGGCACATATGCCGCGGCCGCCAGGATCATGCCCAGCGGCCAACCGAGGAGAAGGGAGGGAGGAGAAGAGGAGGAGGCCAGGGAGGGAGGCCACGCCTCTTTCCCCAGAGCATGCCTCCCCCCCCCCACAGCAAGCACGCGCGTAGCTCCCTTCCTCCTCCAATCAGGAGCGCTCGTGATTTGGAGGAGGAAGGCAGCGGCATGTGCGTGCCCCCCCTCCTTGCGCCAGGCCTGGAGGCACGAAAAGCCTCCCCTGAGCTTCCTTGCCGCTTCTCCAGCTGGCGAGAGCAAGAGAAGCAAGGAGCAGGGAGTGGGGGAGGGGCGTGGCCAGAGGCAGCTCCAACTGCGGCTGCTGTACCAGCATGGACACGCTTTTCTCCCTCCCTATCCATCCCCCCCTCTCCTTCCTTCCCTCTCCCTACTTCCCATCTTTCTTCCCTTCCCTTCTTTCCCTCCCCTCCTTCTCTTCTTCCTTCCTCTCTCCCTCCCTCCCTTGCTTCCTAATCTCCTTTCTCCCCTCCTTCCTGCCTGCCTTGCCTTCCTTCTGTTCTTCCTTCCCCCCTCCCTCCTTCCCTCCGTCCCTTTCCTTCCTTCCATTCTTCCTTTTTCCCCCCCCCCCTCCCTCTTTCCTTCCTTCCATCCATCCCTCCCTTCGTCTCCTCACTTCCCTTTCCTTTCTGGCTTCAGCACATGAACGGAACAGGGCTAGCTTCCCTCCCTCCCTCCCTCTTCAGCATTGCTGGATTTTTATTTGCTGTTCCTTGTGGGGTTTCTGTGTGGTAAGTTTGCCCCAATTCTGTTGTTGGTGGGATTCAGAATGCTCTTTGATTGTAGGTGAACTATAAATCCCAGCAACTACAACTCCCAAACGTCAAGGTCTATTTCCCCCAAACTCCATCTGTGTTCACATTTGGGCATACTGAGTATTCATGCCAACTTTGATCCAGATCCATCATTGTTAGAATCCACAGTGCTGTCTGGATGTAGGTGAACTACAATTCCCAATTCTGCTTTGAACTGGATTATCTGAATCCACACTGCCAGATAATCCACTTCAATGTGGATTTTATGCAGCTGTGAGGACACAGGGCCCTTCCACACAGCCATATAACCCAGAATATCAAGGCAGGTCATCCACATCTGCTTTGAACTGGATTATCTCAATTCACACTGCCAGATAATCCACTTCAAAATCCCACGTTTTCCGCTTTAAAATTTCCCCCTCTAGAGCAGTGGTTCCCAACCTTTTTTTTGGCCACGCCACACCTAAGCATCTCCAAAATCCTGACCCCCACCCCATGACATATAATTATTATTTTTCAAAAAGTAAAGTTGCATTGTTTTTAGCTGATATTTTAATTGTAAGCGTTTTCTTTTGTTTTAATTGTCTTTGGGCTTGTCCCTTGTAAGCCACCCCAAGTCCTAATGGGGAGATGGTTGGCGAGGTATAAAAATAAAGTTGTTGTTGTTGTTATTATTATTGTGAGTATTATTACAACATTATTTAAAAGAATACATTCAGAGGCTTATTATACTCACATATAAAGACAAGGTCTATTTTCCCCAAACTCCATCTGTGTTCATATTTGGGCATATGGAATATTCATGCCAAGTTTGGTCCAAATCCATTATTGTTTGAGTCCACAGTGCTCTCTGGATATAGGTGAACTACAAATCCCAAACTGAAAGTCAATGCCCACCAAACCCTTCTAGTGTTTTTTGTTGGTCATGGAAGTCCTGTGTGCCATGTTTGGTTTAGTTCCATCATTGGTGGAGGACAGAATGCTCTTTGCGAGTGAACTACAACTCCCAAATGACAAAATCAATTTTTTGACTGATGGTCCCTCCTTGGGTTAGTATTAGTATGTTTTGTGGCCAAATTTGGCAGCAATTTGTCCAGTGGTTTTTGAGTCATGTTGTTCAGCAGTGGAACTCTCTGCTGCAGAATGTGTTTCCGTCTGGCTGCTCTCTTTCCAGCCGGCTTCCCTGAGGACCAGGTACGTTTTCCATGAGGAAAGGGTGACTGCAATAAAAACTAAACACAGAGTAAGTCTGACAGCTGTTGAGCAAGACCTCCGTGTGTGTCTTTCTACCATTCCTGCCAAGATATCCATGTTGTGTTCATCGAAACAGGCCCAGGTTTCACACTGAGTGTATAAATACTGTGTTAGAGTGTCATTTTGTGTCATTTTGGTTGGTGGTGTGCCCCAGGATTTTTTAAATGTGAAAAGTGTGCCTCGGCTCAAAAAAGGTTGAGAAACACTGGTGTAGAGAAATGACAACCAGAAGTGACAGATCCTCAGTTTCCCCTTTCGACTGTCAACTTATCCATGGGTCATATCAAAATCCATAATTTTGGCCACAAAACCTGCCCTCAACTTATACATGAGATCAGCTTATACATAAACAATGTAGTACTATATATTTGAAACACGACTAACAGGGTCATTTACCTGCTGATGGTAACTGATTTGATCCTGCTCCCTATTCAAGCAATCACTTTGTGGACTGAACTGTTTCTGAACAGCTCTCTAAAGTGGAAACCTATCCAGAAATTCTAAGCTTGTTGGAAGGAATTCAATAATAAATACCCAGGCCATCATGATAATGATAATTTCTTTCTGTTTTCTGTTCAGATATTATAAATCTGGAGCAGTCACGCTGATCAATCAAAGGGAGTGGCAAAATCTGTCATGATCAAGCTTCTTGAGAAGACATTTATAAATGTCTTGAATAAGAAAGAACTGTGGCACATGATTGCTCTTCATTTTCGTTATTCTTCATTTTCAAATATGACTTAATATTGATATTCAGTAATAAAAAAAGCTGGAAGCAGGACTCAGAATACTAATAAACATGTTCCCATTTGATGAAGATCTAATGATAGATTACACATTTCTAATGCATTTTCTGCTATGAATTGTCAAGTAAAAATTAAATCCAGAATGGATAGTTTCTGGGTTAGAGTTGTTTTTTAAAAAAGCACCCAAGATGTGCAAAAATGGGGGAAAGATTCATAATTCCCTATCCTGGTAATAAGGATACTTATACTGAACTAAGCATTTAAATACCAGTGATTTGGGCTCTATCTACACTGCTCATTTAAAGCTAGCTTCAAACTGCAGCAGCTAGACAGCAAACACCTATGAAAGTTGGCAAAAGAAAGCCCTTCATATGGATAATGCTCTATGGTTTGGATAATCACCATCCAAGCCTCAATTGCCCCTTAATTGAAAATTAGGGGTTTTTTCAATTTGAGAATGTTGTGTCCCTTAGTTCAAACTGTACATGGTATCATATGTCTTCATTGCAGGGGGCACACATTTTGAGTATAGCAGGCCTTCCGTATCCACTGAGATTGTATTCACTGATTCAAATATCCATAGCTTGAAAGCATGAACAACCTACACTTTGATTTTGTCATTTTTAAGGGATACCTTATATACTCCAGTGGATACCAAGGCCTAACTGAATAATGATGAAATGAGATATCCTGTGGGATAGTTTTCCTATGTCTTAATTTAATCTCAAAATAGTTTATTTCTCATTAATGCAGCAGCTACTGCTATGAAAAGTAGCATCAACAAGAATTATACAGCATCAGGATCTCAAGGAGTAAATAATCAAGTGGCAGTTGTTAACAGAAAGAGCCTTTGACCCAGGAAAAGCTGTGGAAGAATGGTTTTTTGCCCTTTCCCCATTGCAACTCCTGTTATTCACTCACCCTCACACACATACATGCACAGTGCACACATTTTTCTATTCTCTTAACAACCTATTGGATCTATGAGACCTTAAGAGCAGAATATTTTTGGAGGGAAATATGAGGGTTTACTTAAAATCTCTCTCCCCTCTCCTTTAGTACAATGACAGTGGAAACAGCCCACGAGTAGAATCAGAATCATTATATGAGGATTTTTTTCTTTCAAAGACGTGGTTTTTAAGACTCTTGTTTGCTTCGGATTTGTTTACTTGTGCCCATTTATAGTGAAAAAGGTGTCATTTTTCACATTTGCAGAGCACATTTTGGTGTTATGCACAGATGAATAGAAAAGATTAAGTGCAACATGTTCACCATCTGTAGTTTGACATATGCCACCTCATCAAAAATATATTTAAACTATTAATTACATGCCAGTAAATATGTAGATTAGCTGCATCTGTTCTAATTTGTTACACATTTTTAATATGGCCTTCTGTACTGAAAATATTACATATGCTGTCTTAAAAGCATTTTGTCCTAAATCCATTTTGAATTAAAATAAAATAAACAGTATATCTGAAAGATTGGTTTGAAATATATCCAGTCTCACCTGTGTGTACAGAGTGAGATCTAGCTCTAATTCCACTCATGATAAATCTTTGGTCTGATCCAGCAGGCTTCTAATTTGTAATTCAAAGAAGTCCCCAGGATCTTCAGTGTTGTTGACAAAGAATCCAAGATACTTTTTAGATATTTTTCATTAGTGATTTAAGCGTTGATGAAATTTTAAGTCTGTTTTTGAAAAGTTTTATGACTGTTTTAATGAAGACTTTTATGCACCTTACTTTCAATTAATTTCCCAAGTCTGAAATATTTTAACTTCTGGGTGTGATTAAACTATCTTGTTTCAAGCACAGCAAAGTCTCTGAAAGTAAACAGCAGTAAACTGCAGAGTTAATATATTTTGACTGCAGAGCTTTAACCTTCATCCAGGCAGACAAGATATTTTAGTCCCCCAGAGTCATATATTGTTGCAGAATTCATATTAAATGTGACTTACAAGGTAAGTGTTCTATGATATTGTCACCTCAATAATTGTAAACAATTGCGCTGCATTTCAGCCACCTGTCAAATAGGTTTGTTTTCCCTGATACACAAGGGAAAATACTTGGGATCCTTTTTTATTGTTAAAAAATGAGCTCTTTTGATGATTTTGGGCAGGTCTATAATGGTCCTATACCCCACATTGCAGAAATTGCTCCAGGACATTCAGACAATGTCCATAACACAGGGTAAAACTGGAGGAATGTGATGATGTTTTGGCAAAAGTCTGGAGCAATCCTGCACTTTGAGGTTAGTTTAGGCAACCAGACTAGCTCTAACCTGAACTAATCCATTATCCACACTGCCTGGTGCTGCCATCCTCTTTTCCTTTCATTCCATGGTACAGGGGGAAAGAGATGGATAAAGCTTGTGTCACTCTCTTGTCACTGCAGCAGAATGGCCATTGTGTTCGGGAAACTCCTGGCCATCACCAGGTGCCTTTGCTGACATCAGCAAAGGTGTGCATGTGACCAGAAAAAGGAGAGGTGACCACACTCTCCTTCTACCTCATCATGAGGGTACATTGATAATGTGAGCAAGGCACCTGATGAAAGACGGGATTCTCGAGAGTTCCATGGAGGTCCTGCAGTGATGATGGAACCACTGCTGCAGGATGGAGATGGGCACTGTAGCCATCTCTAATATTGTTGCTCCAGATAGGCCTCAGATTAAGTGGCTTATGTAGATGTGCTCTTAGATGGTCTTGAATGCAGAAATATAAGTGATGGAGCTGAAACTGTTTGAAAGTAAATTTTGAATAAGAAATGTAAATGGAATAAAATATTTCCTTGTGAATCTCTCACATGAGAACCCATTCTGCTTTAGGGTTTCCGCTTTTTGATTCTTTGATTATTGACATCCTGTTCAACAGTTGTATATATTACAACTAGAGTCACAAATAGAATCACAATATTATAACTGCTAGGGATTCATACTCATAGTAAAGAGCAACAGAACATGACCTCTAAAATTTATCATCATGAACTGGAAGTGCCCCAATCAAAGATTTTTTTTCTGGAGCACTTCATATCAGAGCAATGGGAAATTATTTTTACAACATATTCTCCACCAAGGGGTCTCTTAGGATTGGACCTCAAGGTTCTCAAAGCACCTCATAGCCAGGAAAGTACTGCAGATATAACTCCCAAGAGCTCTGATCTCCAGCATCTTAGAAATGCTTCAATTGGGATAGTGCCAATCTGCAAAGATATGTTTAGGGATGGGGCATTAACAGTCATAATTTTAATGATGGAGTTCAACTATTGAAGTTAAGATGCCCATGCAGAATTTTTGGTTTTAATTTCTTGATTTCAGTTCTGTGAGAATAAATGCGGTTTCTGTTACAGTTTCTTTCATTCCACTGAATGCGTCTTTTAAACCTCCTTTTCCATTTCCAATCACATTCCATCTATGTACATTTGCACATTTTGTGCTAGAGAGTTATAGAAAACATTACAACAATCTCTATTTGGGCTTCAAATAAGCATCAATTAAAACTTAGCTCATCACAATGAGACTTTCAATTTTATTTTATTTATTTATTTATAAATTCGATTTGGTAGACCGCTCTCTCTGGAGCCCAGAGCGGTTTACAGCATAAAATCAATAAAACATCAATAAACAGATAAAAGACGTATACCCAAAAGCCCCCTTCCCCACAAATGATCCCGGCAAGCAATAATACGCAGAGGCAATACATGGCAGGATGGTATGTTGGCAGCTGGCAACTAAGGAGGCATCAGTTGGGACCAAATGCCTGCCTATATAGCCAAGTCTTCACAGACTTGCGGAAGGCCAACAAACCCCGTAGTGCTCGTATCTCCTCCGGCAGAGAATTCCAGAGGGTCGGAGCGGCCACTGTAAATGCTCTCTGCCGGGTGCTCGACAGCCTACAGATCTTAATACTAGGGACCTCTAGTAGATTAAGCCCCTCTGAGCGCAGTGATCTTCTGGGTTTGTATGGGGTAAGACGCTCCCTCAAGTACACTGGCCCCAAACCATATAAGGCCTTGAAAGTTAGAACTAACACCTTGAAGGAGACCCGGAATTCGATGGGAAGCCAGTGCAGTGCACGCAGGGAGTGGGGTCACATGCGCAGATCTTGGGGCTCCCGACAGCAGGCACGCTGCTGCGTTCTGCACCAGCTTAAGTTTCGGATCGCCGACAAGGGTAGGCCAATGTACAGCGCATTACAGTAATCAAGCCTCGAGATGACCGTGGCTTGGATCACCGTGGCCAGGTCGCAGCGGGAGAGGTAAGGAGCCAGACGTTTCGCCTGCCGCAGATGGTAGAACGCTGTCTTGCAAGCGCAGGCAATCTGCGCTTCCATCGACAGTTGGGTGTCTAGCTGGACCCCAAGGCTCTTAACTAGGGGCTGTGGGCGAAGTGCCACACCATCAAACGTCGGCAACTGGGTCTCTACCCCCTCCGGGCGGCCCAGCCACAAGATCTCCGTCTTCGTCGGGTTCACCTTCAACTTACTGGCTCGCAGCCATCCAGTTATGGCTTCTAGGCAGAGATGGAAATTATCGGGTACAGATTCCACCCGGGGTCCATCCTCAGAATGAGCTGGGTGTCATCAGCGTACTGGTGACATTCCAGCCCAAAACTCCGTACCAATTGGGCGAGTGGTCGCATGTAGATGTTAAATAACAGCGGGGAGAGAATGGCCCCCGCAACATGAATTTGAATTTGTCCAGCAACATACTTAAAGTAATAGGGCTACTCCAGCTTAAAGTGTATAAGTGTTTTACTGGCAAGGATTAAACTGAAAATATTTTATAGGTGCTCATATGGATTGGAAAGCCTTTAAAAGTAGTTTCCATTCACAGTATTGCCTCTGGCAAGCCTAAATATATATTACTCTAAAAACAAAGCATATGATTACACAATACAATGCAGTCCTAAAATAGGAGGGCATCTAGTAATTGCTTGCCAACAAATTCCTGCCCACTAAAATGTCAGATAGAAGTCCAACTGCCAGTTATAATGGCAACCTGATTTCCTGTTCTGCCTATGAACCTGAATCATTTGAAATTTGGTTTCACAAATGACTTTTCCTTGCCCCATGGAAGCTGTTTTTCATTATGCAAATCTTTGATTGATATGTGTGATGTAGCTAAATCAGAAGAGCTTCACAGTAAAGTGAAGCTGTGGAAACTGTAGGAGTAACCCTATTATTAGGCAGTGTGAAGAAGCTTCCTGAGGCTATAGATGATGGAATGTGGAAATGCAACAGAATTCCAAGCTTCTCTATTAAATTTGTGCATTCAAGGAACCCTTGTCCTGTTTAGTGTCCAAGCTATCGTTGGAGGCCCCTATCCATTTTTTTGCAAGCCTCCTGAAATTAGAAGGGTTGTTTTCAGTTTTTCTGTTTCGGGGCCTGAAAATCAGACCATTATTTGAGGGGGGGGGGGCTACCCACCCACTGGCTCCTCTTCCTGCCATGCATTCTTCTTACCAGTCACCTGCTGTTTCTTTTCTCTTTTTTTGAAATAATTTTATTAGTTTTCCAAAATTTTAAAAACAATATAAGAGAAAAAAAGATACAGAAGAAACACAACCACATCAAACAGCACATAGAAAACCCCATCCCCCCTCCCCATCCTCCCTTCCCACTTAGACATATTAAGACAAATACGATCGCCCAACATACTGGCTTCCATTACCCCACATAAGACATTTTTGTCCCATGGGAGAATTTACTTTAGATATCCTGTTCAGACTTTCATTCTTATACCCTCAAATTATTCATCTAATCAAGATCAATCAAGCATATTGTCTTTAGATTCTTTAAGTATGCAATTATCAAGGACCAATCTGTCCTTTTCATTTCCGAGTTCTCAGCCAGAGCCCTTGTGAGGCAATCCATATTTGCTATGTCCATAATCTTCATTCTCCAATCTGTTAGGTTGGGGATCATTTCTTCTTTCCATTTTTTGGCATACACCATCCTTGCTGCTGATATACAATATACAAAAAGTTTTTCTCTATTCTCATCCAACACAAAGTCAATCAATCCTAACAAAAGATATTCTGGTTTAAAATGAAACTCAAACTCTAAAGCTTTCTGAATTTCCTTATGAATAATTCCCCAGACACCTGCTGTTTCTACTCTAAAGATGCTTGGCTGTAGGCACTGGCAGGCACCTGCACTTTCCAGGCCTGGTTGCATGCCCTGCCACACACACTCTCTCTTTGGAAAGAGAGTACATGTGTGGCAGGATGTGCAAGCAGGCATACCCAGAGCTTGGCTACAGGTGCACTCCAGGATGCACCAGGCTTCTTCTCTTCCGCCTCCTCTTCTTCCCTGATGTGGGGGGTGGGCAGGGGAGGTCCTACAAGATAGGCCAAGTAGGCGGCCGCCTAGGGCGCCATCTGGGAAGAGGGCGCCATCCTGGCTGCATGGGGCGCCATCCTGGCCCTGCCGATGTTCCTCAGACAGTGCTGCAGCTGCCTGCTTTTTGACCCCGGCCTTGTGCGCTCCGATGCCGCTTCTGGGCACGCGCGGAGGTTTTCATGCAGGCGCAGTTGCTCTGGAGCTGAAGTTGAGCGCAGGAGCAACTGCACATGCACGAAAACCTCTGCGCATGCCCAGTAGCTCCCTTGCGCAGAAGCCTGTAAGCAAAGCACTCCCAATCGGGTAGGCAGGGAGTGCTTCCCCTCTCCCTTTGTCTCCGCCGCACGCGTGCGTTTGCAGGGAAGGAGAAAAGAATCAGTGAAGGAAGTGTAAGTGAAGGAATGAATGAAGGGCTTTCCTCCTCCTCCTCCTCTGTGACCTCTTCTCTGCCTCCTTCCTTTCTTTCTTCGCTCTATTTCTGGCTAGACCTGAGGGGCTGAGGCTATGAGGAGTTGTGGGGAGTTGGAGGCCAAAACACTTAGAAGGAGGGAGGGCCCAAGTTTGCCCAGGCCGCGCTGCCTGTATTCGACCTCATTTGAACATTTTGGCTGTTTTTATATTTACATTCACATTGGGATCCTAATTTTGGACTTATGGGAGACTCCTATGAATTATGAGTCGGGTGATAGGTAATATATTCTGATTTTGATGCATTTACATTGCATTTCTTGTTGATTATTATACAGTTCTGCTTAATATTGTCATACAATATAATACAAATACAATAAAACAATAGAATGATGATATATTTTATATTACATGTAATATTACAAACAATATTGCAGTATAGTGGTATTGTACAAAATAGTAATATATAATATTTTATTTTACTTTATTCTGGGTTATTTGAGTTTTATAGGAGTAATGAAAATATTTAGTAGAGGATAATTTTATTTAAATAAATAATTTTATTTTTTTATAATAATATATAATAGAATGTTACATTATATTATAATGTCAATATATTATAATGTAATTATATTGTAATGTAGTATAATATAATTATGATATAATATAGTATGAGTATGGTATATCATATTGTATATACATTGATACAATATAATACTACTAATGGTATTGTGATATTATAATTGTATATTTGTTTTACATGGGGGGCGGCAAAATAATGTTTTTGGGGGGGGCACCAAAATAATGTTCGCCTACCATTTAAAATTACCTTAGACCGCCCCTGAGGGTGGGCAACTGGGTGACCTTGGAAGCAGGAGGGCAAGCCCTCAAACAATTTGCCTCCTTGCTTTGGAAAGAGAATGTGTGGGTGGTGGGGCATGCAGGCAGGTCTGAAGCTCGGCTGCAGGTGCACTCTGGGCCCGCCTGCCTGTCTATATGCCCCACCGGCCTGCACTCTCTTTCCAAGGCAAGGAGGCAAGTTGATTGATGGCTTGCCCTCCTGCTTCCCATCTGGATCCCGGAAGGAGAGCAGCAACAGGGAGGAAGACAAGAAAGCGGAAAAAGGAGTAAGAGAAGAAGCGTGGTACATCCTAGAGCTCATCTGAAGTCGAGCTCTGGGCCTGCCCACCTGCACGTCCCACAACACATGCACTTTCTTTCCTAGGTAAGGAAACAAGTTCAGATCCACACGAAAGAAGGCTTTAGACACTGGTTTTCATGTCAAGCAGATTTTTGTGTGGGAAGGGGGCTTCCTGTTTCATCCTTCCAAATAAAAGGAAGACATGAAAGAAATAGTAGGAACAGTAGGAATGAATTTTGCGCACATGTCTATTCTCTATCTCACTTCAGCAACCGTACCCTTTATGTATCTTCAAATGCTGGATGGATGGAAAGAGCCTCAATCGCCTATTTAACATCGTCCCCCAAACCCCTCCAGTATTTTCTGTTGATCACGGGAGTTCTGTGTGCCAAGTTTGATTCAAATCCATTGTTGGTGGAGCTCAGAATGCTCTTTGATGCCTGGTAAACTATAAATCAACACAACTGCAATTCCCAATGTCAGGGCCATTTTCCCCCCAAACCCCTCCAGTATTTTCTGTTGATCAAGGGAGACCTGTGTGCCAAGTTTGGTTCAAATCCATTGTTGGTGGAGTTGAGAATGCTCTTTGATGGCAGGTGAACTATAAATCCACACAACTGCAGTTCCCAAATGTCAAGGTCAATTTTCTCCCAAACCTCCTCTGTATTTTCTGTTGGTCATGGGAGTCCTGTATGCCAAGTTTGGTTCAATTCCGTTGTTGGTGGAGTTCGGAATGCTCTTTGATGGCTGGTGAACTATAACTCCACACAACTGCAATTCCCAAATATCAGGGTTTATTTTCCCCAAACTCCACCAGTGTTCAAATTTGGGCATATTTGTGCCAATTTTGGTCCAGATCCATAGTTGTTTGGGTTCACTGTGCTCTCCGGATGTAGTTGAACTACATTACCCATAAATCACTGTTAATTCTTCCCAACCTCCTCCAGTATTTTCTGTTGGTCATGGAGGTTCTGTGTGCCAAGTTTGGTCCAGGCCTTTAATGGGGGGCTCAGTATTCTGTTGAAGTCAGAGCTGAATCAGTTGAAAGTACTGCAAATCCCATCATCTATTGTCCATACTCCCCCAAATATGCTGTCACTATGCTTTAATTTGTAACAATGAAAATACATCCTGCATATCAGATATTTACATTACGATTCATAACAGTCGCAGCTATGAAGTA
Source organism: Anolis apletophallus (assembly GCA_030556195.1). Classification (NCBI taxonomy): domain Eukaryota; kingdom Metazoa; phylum Chordata; class Lepidosauria; order Squamata; family Anolidae; genus Anolis; species Anolis apletophallus. The sequence goes on from JARBWK010000002.1 coordinate 75,117,967, forward strand.
GCAACAAAAATATGGTTGGGGGTCACCACAACATGAGAAACTATATTTAGGGGTTACCGCATTAGAAAGGTTGAGAACCACTGCTCTTGAGCATCTCATCTATTTTCCAGCTAAAATTGGCACCTATGTCAAGCTGTCTGCAGATGTATGTAACAGGAACCTACACTTTCCCAATGGGACTTAAATAGGTTCCTATTTGCCCATAATACACATAGGAAGATGGTTAAACTGTTGTCCCTCAATTCCAATCTTGCATTTTTTTTCAAAAATACATATAATTTATATATCTATCTCTTACAGGGATTTTCTCCATTTCATAATACCCCCTTCCCTTTGGTAAAACTAGCACTAGTAGTAGGTTATCTCATAGGAAGCATAACCTATCTGGGCTGGGGGGAAACCTGTTCTGGATTCCAGGATATACAGCAAGAGTGGGAAGCTTGTGGGCACACTAGATTTCATTGGACTGCAAATCCCAGCAACCTTAGCCAGCACTGTCAATGGTGAGGAATTATGGGCATTGCAGTTCAACATCTGGGGAGGCATTTAATTCCCATTCTTGAACTAAAAGATACTAAGTCAAGATCTCAATTGCCTCAATATGAGGACAGGTGCCAAGAGCCATTAAGGATAAGAATCAGCATAAAGAGCAAACTGAAAGAGTGTTAGTAAGCAGATGGTTTGTTCTATTAAGCACCAGCTGGATCATTTGTCAGAGGTATATGGATTTGTTGTTGGAAAGGCCCTAACAAAAAAGCTGGAATGTATCAAGTTTGAAAAACCTTCTGGAAGACAGGAACCTGCATTACACCGAGTCAGAGCATGTTTGTAAAGATTGTCAGTAAATTTCCAGTATGTTAGACAGGAGCCTTTTACTGCCATACATGGAAATACCGGTGATTGAACCTGGATGTTTTGGGTAGAAGACAAGTGCTTTCTTCCTGAGCTATAGTTCTACCTCAAAAAGATACTTCAACACCACTATTATAAGCTTTGTTATTATTTTATAAAATATAATATCAGCCAAATTTCTTTGACACCATGGATAAACAAACACAATGGTAACATGGTAGTGATAATGAAACATGATAAACACCATGGGAAGCAACAAATTAAGCCAAACAAAATAGAAGTCTATTAATCTCTTCAAGAGGTTTTTCCCTGGTATAGACAGACATTATCTTTCTGAATATATTCTATCCATTCACATGATGGTATACATATATTTTACACTAAAGACCTTAATACCACTAGGGACTCCATCTGAAGAAATGGATTTATATCCATGAAAAATCATGCAAAAATAACAATAACAACCATTCTCAAAGTTGCTGTCACTTTCTTCTTTCTCTCTCTCCATATTCCTCCTTTTAAAGAAACACAAGATTCCCCATATCTTCTAAGTAAGAACATCATGAGCACTGAGAAAACTCATTTTAATAGGGTATCTCTAAAAATTCTCACTAGTATACCACAAATCACCTCTTTCCTATGTATCCTTTCTTTTAAAAATGTGTAGTTAAAAAAACATCCAGGTACCAAGTTTTTTATATATCCTCTGGCTGATAGGAATTACAGGCTGTTGTTGCTGTGCACCTTTAAGTCATTTCTGAATTATGGCAACCCTACAGCTAACCTATCATTGATTTTCTTAGGCAAGATTTGTTTGCGGCGGGGTGGTGGTGGTGTTCCATTGCTTCCTTTGAGGATGAGAGAATGCAGTTTCCCCAAGATCAATCTGTAGGTTTTTATGGCCAAGTGGAGATTTGAACCTTGGTCTCCAATAGTAGTAGTCCAAAAGTCAAATCACTACCACACAGGGAGAACATTCTAAACTTTAGAAAAGGTCAGATTTTGCTGGGTTACAATCCCAGCACCCTTAAACAGCAAAATTGGTGATGACAAATGCTGGGAGCCTTAATCAAACAACTGGGGAGCTGCATGATACCAATGTATAATATACAAGTCAATCATTTTTGAAGTTGGATGGATAGGTCTTCCAACTCTTTGATTCTATGAAGCACGGCTTTCTAATTCTGGTGTCAAAAAAAGAATGTATCAGGTGTTTTCATCATGCCCTAAAATAGTTTTAATTACCACTTTGGAAATGGTGTTCTCTTCTTTTTCACATTCTAAAGAAATCCTGCTCCCCTATCCAATTACGTAACCTTTAAGGAAATTATTAAGTTAGTGATCTTGTATATAAGAGTTTAAGTAAAAATAGTTTTAAATAATAGGATTTTATTTGAAACATCTCTTCAGATTCATTCTGCAGGTTTGACATTGTCAGGAAGCTTGGCAAGTGAGCTTCTGGATCAAAGGGTTTTTTAAGAGAGGGAGGGAGGGAAGAAAATCTATGGCAATAGATTGCTTATTCTGTCCTGCTATGCGAGAGCTTTTTCACTTACTGAATCCTTAGATTATGAATGGAACAAAAAGCCCTGCCCAGCTGGCAAAGAAAACACATTTATCTATAGCATTGCATTCAAGTGGCTCTTTTAAGTTAAGCAGCAATATGCTAGGAATTAGGAACTATATTGTGTACTATGCTCCTTTAAGTGTTTTTTACAAGGTGATTCTTCTCTTTTAATGAGTCTAAGGGCCAGTCCATACAGTCATTTAACCCAGAATATCAAGGTAGAAAATCCCACAATACTGCTTTGAACTGGGTTATCTGAGTCCACACTGCCATATATTTCAGTTCAAAGCCGATAATGTGGGATTTTATTCAGCTGTGTGGAAGGGGCCTAAGTATGCATAAAACTCCAACTCCAATACAAATTAAATTCAGGACAACGTTTCTCTTGATTGCTCGTTGAACTACCAGTAATGAAAGAGAATGTGAGACTTTAAGTCCCCTACAATTAGCCCATACTTGCAAGATACAATGTAACTGAAGCTGAAATGAATGCAAGTTTATTGGTTATAGCTACTAGATGCTTAGTGCAAGTGTTGATCTACACACGAACTGGTCATGGCCCATCCAGCTCACTTCCTGAGAAATCACAGAATGGCATGGGATAACATGGATGGTGGCTACTCCCTTTCTCTCTATGTCAGCTGAGAGTGAGGGGTGACATTCCTTATCAGGACATCTTGTTAAATATCTATCCTCTCAAGATCCCTTCAGGGGATCCTTGAATTAGAATAAAAAGCATGCAAGCCAATCTCTTTTTTCTTTTTTCTCTGGCCACCTCATCAAATGGGCAAAATCACCCATCCTAGAATGCTTGCACCTGTCTCATGCACTGAGCCCACTGGATCCCATCTAGATCAATGTCATGTAATGGGAGGTTCCCCCATGTTGCATTGAAAACAAGGGAGGGAGTGGACCCTGGGTGGTGACGCTTCTCCCTGTGGGATAAGGTGAGGGGTGATCTGGGCAATCTGGGGCAACAGGTTCCTCATGTCCCACACCATATTTGACATGATTTGTGATGAATCCTCCCACTATCGGGGAAGCCCAGATCAGGGACAGCATGTGATTAGATCCTTAGCTAATCTAGCCCAATATTCACAATGCCACTTTTGAAGTTGTGATAGAATACCCTTAATAATATAAAGCACCAGTGTTCTTGTTATACTAAATTTAATATAATGCCAAGTTTTGAACTGTGTCTTTTTAAAATACATTATAATTGTATTCTCAATTTGCTTCTGACATAATCAACCAATCAATCAATCAATGTTCTTATTATTGCTTGGCTACCAGGAGAGAGATCTCATGACCTTATGCTTAGTGCAGGGATTCCTGGGAAATGCAACATGCCATCAGTACAGATGATGGCTCCTCAATAACTCCCACACCTCACTCCTACAGCTAACAAACAGAGATTTGAATAAATTTGGAATGCACTCTTAAAGACAGAGTTCAAGGCAGAAACATAAGCAAATCATAGGCACTTATCATAGGTTTTTTTCCTGGGATTGTGGAATCTGTGGTGACAGAGAAAAGCAACAGAGCAAATTTGATTATGTCCACATTTACATGCTATCTGAAAAAGATTAAACATTTATCTCAAAGATGAGCAATCAATTGCCCTAGAGATGTATGTCTCCACCTGCTTAATTTCAGCAGACAGTTATAATGTGTCTCTCCATAAGCAAGCCTGCTTTGCAATAAAAGAAAGGAGTCTTTGCCCTTTTTGGCTCTTGTTTCAGTGACAAATGGTTTTTCAAGGAAATATTTCTTTAAACAGAAGAAACATTTTCCATCCTTGCATTTCGTTTAATCTGGGAATGCAAGTGACGTGTGTCACATGTTATCCGAAGTATTACAGTATATCCTTGTGACAACATGGGTTCCTTCTACACTGACCTATAAAGTGGACCTGAGAAGCTGAAATGGCTCCACTTTGCAGCCTGACAGGGAATCTCTTAGCCATTTCAGCAGCAGCAGGGGATCCCTCTGCCTAACAGCACTGAACACAGCAACCTACCACCCCTCCCCTCCAACATTGTGACTGACTGCAGCAACAACATAGACACCTGTGTTGAATGAGACTGCAAGGGAGAGGGATAAATCCCCCTTTTTCCTCCTTCACAAGTTATGAGACCCACCAGAAGGTTGTGGACTCCTGGGGGGAAAGCAGGCTATGGCACGAGGAACGGATGGGAGGGGATAACCATTCTGCGTCTTTGAGCTACCTGAGCCTGGGGAGTGCAGAATTACTGTTGAGAGACAGCTGCAGATGGTTCCACTTGGACCTGGCCCAGCTATTACAATAGATCCTAATTCAATGGAGGACCCAACTCCTGCTTCAGGAGGGTGGTTATCCCCCTGAGTTTGCTTAACTTGGAGTGAAAGTTGTGTTAAGTAGCTTTACTCAGGTTAATCAAGATCAACCTATATGTGGTGTTTAGTTGCTGTGGGGCTGATCAAATTCCACACTGACCTAAATGGTAAATGTACAGTACATGTGTCCATATCAACCTGACTGGACCCATTTTGATGGCAGGAGGGTTTGGTAAATTAGTTATAATTTAAATATTTTATTATTTCATCTTTTCATGCAAGAAAGAACCATTTTGTGAAATTTTGCTACAGTTTTCATGCAGCATCGACCCTCAATGCTATGAAAACACGTAGAGAGAGATATTCTTCTCATTCAGAAGAGGAAGATACATTGAATGTTCAATATTTCGCTAGAGATTATGTATTATGTTCCACCTTTCTTCCATAGGCTGAAAAGTGGCTTACAGTAATTTAAAACAAAAAAACTATTAAAATCTTATTTTTAAAAAAGTTTAAAAACAATTAACAATTTTATTTTAGAATGCACAGACTTTAAAACTGTTTAAAACTTATTTCAGACATAATGTAAAACATACGAGATTATATTGTCAAGTAAATACTAAATAATTGTAGAAAAGTAAATACTAAACTTCCTAAAGATATTCAGAATCTTGGAATTTTGTGGGTATTTTCAATTCCATTTCAATAAATCAATGATTCCATGTCCAAAAACAAGGTCAGTACATTTTAAATGAAAACCACACAACTTTTTTCAATGCAGAAACCAGGGAAAGGAGGCGGAATATAAATAAACTTTATTATTACATGTTTCAAAGGCAGACAAAACATCAATTAATGATTTTTCCACTACTGTTACCCTTATAACTGTGTTTCTGTGTTAGAAATGTCTGGGGTTTGGTTTTTTTTTACTTTGACTCTCAATGAAGTCATTGTTGTTATACAGTGCCCAGAAAACACTATGTTCTTTTATACATAAATAATATCATAAACAATTAATCATACTACTACTAATAGCAATAATCTATTCTGTGCATCATTTAACTATTACACAGAAGCACTGATTATAAACACGGCAATTTCAGCTGCTAACATACTGTATGAGAGACTGAACTTTATTTACAAGGAAAATAGACGTACAAAAAATCTTTTACATGAGGGAACATTTTTGTTTTCAGAAATGACAGTCCCAGAAGCACTTTACCATCTGCTTTTTTCCAGAGCTTATTGAGGCAATTAGAAAAAATCACTACAATGTTCAGAGATTCCATCATACCTGGTCAGTTATAATCCAGCTTCTACTAGTTGATCAGCTTGCTCCCAGACTTAGCAGGCAACAACCTTTTTAAAAAAGATTTGGGGTTTGAAAACCTCATGGTCAGACTGTGTTCCCTTTCTTTCCTCCTTTCTTTTCTACTCAGCATTGTTTTATATTCTTTCTCTTCTTCAAGTGCTAGCCAATTTTCTGTTTACTTGTGTTTACAAAAACACAAAGGACATCAGCGACTCGTGAGAGCTATCAACAGTTTGCATTTCTTCACCCTTTTCATGCTTCACTAAGTCCTTTTGCAAACTGACCCTATGGAGATGATTCATCCTGGAACCCAGCAATTGTTACGCCCATTTTCAGTCCTTCATTACTGTCATCAACCTGCCTGAAGTCGATCAGGCCGATAGCAAAGTCTGTTGGGTGCTTTGGGGAGTTACTTCAATTTAGGTGGCTTGAAGGCAAGCTGGCAGTTTTTTGTCTGCTGTCAGGTTGATCTACCCATTTGAGAATTCTCCATTTAAGTGAGGTGACAGCCTGGGCACCATCTGGAATCCCTACATGGCAACTGCAGAATATTGATGGCTGCACTGACTATTTGTGCATTTGTGCACTGAGCATTTGAGCAATAGCTACCCGACTAGTGTTTGTGTTTGGTTGTTCCTATAAAAGAGAGGGCAACCAATGTTGTTTGGTGATGTTAATATTGTTATCATCATCCTCTTTCTACAAAGAAAAGAGAGTAAATATGAATTCAGCAATATTATCAGATCACATAGATATATTATCAGATCGCTAGGTGATCTGGTGCCTTCCAGGTATTTTGGAAAACTGATCCCAAGAGGTCAACAATCACTCTGTGATTTTATGGTTTAAAAATATCTGGAAGCAACAAACTGGAGGAAGATCAACACAATGATCAACCAGAAACTCTGAAAACAACCGCCTGTCCCTGCTAGCTTTCCTCCTCCATCCAAGTGATATTCAGCTCCCATAACCAAGAGAAAATGCTATAAGAGTTTGGTCGGCATTGACCTTGGGTTTTGGAGTTGTAGTTCACCTATATCCAGAGAGCACTGTGGACTCAAACAATGTTGGATCAGGACCAAACTTGGCATGAATACTCAATATGCCCAAATATGAACGCAGATGGAGTTCAGGGGAAATAGACTTTGACATTTGGGAGTTGTAGTTGCTGGGATTTATAGTTCCCCTACAATCAAATAGCATTCTGAACCCCATCAATGATAGAACTGGGCCAAACTTCCCACACAGAACCCCCAGGAGGCAAGAGGAGATCTCTACTTGAGGAAAGGGAGGCCGGCCTTCCCAATGCATGGAGAGGGAGAGACCAAGTAGACAACAGGTGGGGAGGGGGGGGTTGTAATGTTGTGCCTTTATCGAAGTAGGTTTCTTAGGGTTTTTATACTTCAACACACTAGACTGCATTGTACATGTGACTGCTGCGAGCCACAGCAAATAAGGACAGTTCTACCTTTCATTCCCCCATTGATTAAATCAGTGGGCATAAATTATGAAAAGTGTTAATTACACAAGACAAATTATATGTACTGGAGGTTCATGACATTGTTATCACCCTGGAAATGTACTGGAAAGATGTCATGTATGTGAGTCAACTTAGATGAATAAGAAATGGTAATTCTGTTCATTTCATGTTCTCACTCTTTCCTTTCTGAAAACACAGTAATCTGCTAGTTTAAACATTTTGCCTCTTGTATTTCTTTCATGCTTTGTGTGCAGGAAAGTACTGGAGACAGAAAAGCTTGAGGTCTCCAGTTACATTTGAGCATCGTTTCCATTCGATCATTAACAGAGATGTGTGCTGGCAATAAAGGAAGTTATGCTCCCTTTGAGCTTTATATCTCCATTCATCATTGTAGCAGCAGTTTCTATGGAGAACAGGCATATCTTTTTGCACCTTCACCCTGAAAAAAGGATTAACAGATGAAAATATAACTTGTAGGAAATCACCCTGCTGATTGGGGAAAAGAGGGAGGAAAGGAACAAAACAGATCACCATGGCAGCCATAAAATAGCCTGACAGTTCTTGCTACTTTTGTTAAAGGGAGAATTTAGAAGTGCTACAAAATACATAAACCCAGTATCCCAGGGACTATGTTTTTTTTTCTCTCTACAATAGCAGTTATCCACACAATAGCTTGCTAAGGAAACTGTCTTGTAACTTAGTAAGGAACATAACTCGGTGGTAGTGGGACGGAATATACAGTATTTGAGCTAACATAGCATTGGGTTTGATGTTTTCTCAAAAATAGCATGGTATCAAAACAAAGAGCACCACATTTTATTTCAAATTTATCTGAGTAAACAATTTGTAATGAAGAACTTGCTTAGTTATAATAAGATACTGTCAGAAAACAGATCATTCTGTTCTATTTCGTTTCCATAGAACTGAGATCTTTAAAAGTACATCTTTCTCTCCAGTTATTTCATAGTCTATTTTTGGTTTATTCACTTTCTTTCACAGCAAACACCAAAGCACAAAACATGGTATTTGGCAATATTCTAATGCATACATTAATCTGAGAGATACCGATTAGGGCATTTCATATGAGAATTCATAAAGGTCTAATCCTTGAAGCATCTGTACGCTTAGGCATATGGCTTAGAGCCTTCTACACTTTCTGCTTTGTCGCAGTATAAAATAGAATAATATGCAAAAAAAATCCATGTGTTGAGTTATATAGAGTGTGGCCACACAATTAGATTAAGAAAAATGTGCACTAAAGCAAGGAATATGTTCACAGGGGGAAATGTGCTTTCCATAGAATAGTTTTTTCCACCATCTATATTAGATATTTATTTAACCTGGGCTGGATGAGTGCTGGTTGCCTACCCTGGATGGCGAGCAACTTAGCCCGTCATCCTTGGTTAAGAGCTTGGGTGTCAAATTGGACTCCTTGCTGACCATGGAGGCCCAGGTCTCCATGGTCAGCAAGACGTCATTTTTCCACCTACGACAGGCTAGGCGACTGGCCCCCTACCTGTCCAGGGATGACCTGGCCACAGTGATCCAAGCGACGGTCATCTCGAGGCTGGATTACTGTAACGCCCTCTACGTTGGCCTTCCCTTGTCGACAATACGGAAACTCAAGCTGGTGCAGAATGCCGCGGCTCGCTTGCTGGTGGGAGTACCAGTGAGGGAGCACATCACTCCCATCCTTCGGCAACTGCACTGGCTTCCCATTGAGTACCGGATTGCCTTCAAGGTGTTGGTTTTAACCTTTAAGGCCTTGCACGGTCTAGGGCCTGTGTACCTGAGGGACCGCCTTACCCCGTATGTTCCCCCGAGATCACTGCACTCGGAAGAGCAAAATTTGTTGGTTGTACCATCATCCCGCTCCTGCCATTTGTCCAGTACAAGACAGAGAGCTTTCTCTGCGGCGGCTCCAGTACTCTGGAATTCGCTCCCTGACCACATTCGAGCGGTCTCTGAACTTCTCCCTTTTCGAAGGGAATGTAAGACGGCCCTCTTCAGGCTAGCGTTTGGGTAAATCCAAATTCAATTGGTCCGTCTCGCTTCAGTCAAAGAATCGTAGACCTGTACCATCATGGCTATGTATTGTGTTTTTACTGTATGTTTTATCGTATGCTTTTATTGTATGCTTGTATTTGTGATCCGCCCTGAGCCTGCTGGGAGGAGCAGAATATAAAACCAAATAATAAATAAAATAAAATAAAATAAATAAAACATTGACGTTATTGCTAAGAAAAATCATTTTTCAACTGATCTGATACAGCATACCTGCAGAAATGTGATACTATCTCTTAAGCAGAATAATCAAATTGGCAAGGCAGAACTTAAACAACAATCAATCTTAAGCCCACTTATAGATACATAGCCAAGAAAGAAACAAGTAACAGGTGTGTTGCATCTTTCTGTTTTTCCTGCTTGGGAAGGATTTGTGTTGATATCCATCTACATAGTTAAGGACATGCATTGCAAAGAAGACAAGCTCAGTTGCTCGTCCCAACTAGAGTAGTGCCATTCAATTAATTGCTGAGTGGCAAATAAAATGATTTTTTAATATAAGTTATCTTCACAGTCAAAATAATGTACATATAAAACATGGAATGCAAACCTAAATGGGTTGAAGGGACATAAGAATACATTATAAATATTTAAAAGGGGTTGTCTACAAAAAAATTAATGAAATTTTAAAGTCTACATAAAACATATCAATGTTTAGTAAATATTAGGCTTGTGCAAAAAAAATTGTAAAGTGTTGTAAGTGGATCACTATAATCTGTAGTTATTACAATGCTATTTTAGAAGTGCAAAAATTGCCCATGCACCAAAACTAAATAATAATCAAAACTTAAGAAGCCTGTGCTTTTTGAACCCTGACACAACTTAAGAAGCCTGTGCTTGTTGAACCCTGACACAACTTGCCTTAGCAGCTGCTTCTTTAAAAGCTTAAGTGATCACTGTGCAAAAAAGAACAAAACCACTTGTCAAAATTGGCCACAAGTCAAAGCACAGAGTCCAAATCTTTTTGAGTGGAAACAAACTTTAAAGATTATCTAGGTCTTGGGTGTCCTTGTTTTTGTTTAATAAAGTGCTTAAGAAATCTAATTTCTGTACATCAATCAACATGAAGGGTTTGGGTGACAGTGGGTTGGGACATACATCCTCTGGGTTCGAACATGGTTCCTGGGGGGGGGGGGGGAGAAAGGGAGGGAAGCACCCCACACAATGCAACATACAACTTTGTGTGGTGATGCTAGTACCAGTAGTACTGCTGTGAAGGAGGAACCTTCTCTGTCCCAGCGGCCTGATCCTCTTTCCTTGCCTATAGAGTTAACACAGGAGGATAAGGATAATAATTGGAATCAGAAGGGGAGGGGGAGTATTTGAAATTGTTTCTCTCCCCAAGTCTCCCTCTGTGTCCCCAGCAGGCAGTGAGCCAGATGAGACTTGCTTGCAATGGTAAATATGTCCAGTCCTCCAATTCAGTGGCCAGTGGCCCCCACCTCACCCCACCCCTTTCCAGCCAGTTATAGCAGCCAGCTAAAACAGATTTTTGCCAACATTTAAAAAGATCCCCCAAAATCAGTATATGTATGAATATTTCTGAAAGTTGAGGGAAACGATGTCCTGCTTATGTTGTGTAATTGTAGTAAAATTCAAGGAGATAACTGTTGTATTTTAAAAGTTATTTTTAAAAACTTTGAAAATTTCCCAAAAATCTGTGAATAAGATAAACATTCTGAAACTTGATGAGCTAAGAGTGATAAAGGTGTTCTACCATTGTACCAAGTTTCACCTCAATAGCTGTAAAAATGAGGGAGAAAAGATCCCCTGAAATGTTCTCATTTACACAATTATTATAATGAAATAGTAATGAAATTTTGTTACTCTCATTATAGTAACAGAATTTTTGTTAACTTCAAAAATGCTTTAGAAATGAAATGCCAGATTCCCCATTTTGTAATGACTTTTGTAACTTTTTTTATCGATCACACATGCCTAGTAAGTATCCCAAATCTTTTCTCCTTAATCTGACTTTGCTCAGTTTTAGGTAATGTTGGATAATATCCCAGAGTTTGCAGGAAACTCCAGATTAGCTGTGAGCTTTGCAAACATCTGGATGGCTGAATCAAGTTTGTTTCATCCAAACCAATTGTTTAAATACCATTATCCTTTCCCTGTGCTGAGCAGTGCAGGGAAAGGGATGGCTTGTTCCCATGTCATCAGTACCATTTCCCATAAGCCACAAAATTCTTTGTGAGTATCTGGTTGTTGCAGTTTCATCTGGTGATGTCAGGATGAGGTGACCATGTAATCAGCAAGAAAAGGGGGTTGCTTTAACATTCTCCTTACCAATCATGCAGACTTTCCATTATTATCTCAGCAGATAGGACAGGTGGTGGTCAGATGCTTGCAGGGAGTTCTGTGACTGACAAGGAGCAGTGCTGGTGACATGGGGACAAGGGGGTGGTCTAACAGGGGGATGGGCTGCATCATTTGAATGCATGGACCCAGATTCAGCAGGTACATGTGGATCCAGTGCAAATTTGGGACACAAATATCCTGGATTAACCTGACCATGTAGACGGCCAAAGTTGTTGAAGAAGTCCCAAAATACACCCAAAAATTGCCAAATAAACTAGGACCATCTTTCTTATTTTGCAGAACATGGGGATTCTGATACTTTAAGGTTTGTTGGGGGTTGCAAGAAGGGTGAATAGGAAAAGAGCTATAATGCAGCAAATATAAATTATGATGTTCAGCACCTAAAGACCACAGGAATAATTAACTTTTGCAAAAGAAAGTTTTTTAGTTAAACATATTCAGGAAGAAATTCAAAGCCCAGCACCTACGCACATGTATCTCGGTGCACTAACATGTCATTCTCAACAAAAGCACATGAAAAGCCATGCATAATTGATTTTTAAAGTAACTCAGAATCTATTTCTATTGTAAGTGGGGAACAAAGGATGGTCAGAAGAAAGTAAAGGAAAATGTGACTTGCTTTGCCTCATGACTTGTTGTCTTCCTCCCACATGATACCAATATACTGGTTAATTTTAGACTGATCAATCACCCACCTCAGTTTGTTCTCCTCTATGAACTCAAGACAGTTGATAAATGCCCACTGCTCCAACATTGAGGGGGATGCTAGCCTGATGTGGAAATTCCAGAAAGTGGCATGAGTTGATGTCAGGTGTTGGTTCTGGCAAGAGTCCAGAGGAAACCTAAGTGGGCCATGATTATTAGACAATTGCATCTATATCAATACACTGGTGGATCTGCTTTGCTTTCTACTCTGCACAGAATTCCTCAAATACTTTAACACTATTAGATACTCGTTTAAAGTCTGGATTAAGACTGAATAGATTCACTAACTCATTGACATGAATGCCACCAGCACCTGCTGGCATTAGGGGCGTTGAGTAAAGAATCATGGTCTTTTGGTAAAACATGTAGTTACCAACCTGAAATATGTTGGAAAGCAGACCAAGGTATTCAGAGTGTTGTGGAATGGATTACACTCAATACTGAGCATAAAAGGATAGGTTTCAGTGTGGGCCAGGAGTGCATGTGTTCAGTTAAGGATTGTGTTTTTCCTATTCATTTGTTAATACATCTGAGCTGACCACAGTGACACATACAATTTGGTAGACAGTAGGATGTGATCCATGGGACTGCATATGAAGAGCATTCAGAAACCTCAGCTCTTTTAAAGACCTGCAGCCTGATTGCTAATCAGGGCTGGCTATAGGAAGCATACAACTCCTTTACTGCAACAGATCCATGGCTGTTGGTCTGCATTTGGACAGCATTCAAAGTGCTGGTTATTTTCTAAAAAGCTCTATACAGCTACTGTCCACATATTAGAATGATTGTGTCTCCCTATATCAGCCTGGTATGTCTTGCAATTATCTAGGGAAGCCTTTTCTTCTGTCCCATAGAGGAAACACAGGAGAGCTTTCCCAGTGGCTGTTAATGGGCTTTGGAGTCTCCTTCCTAGAGATCGGAACCCTTTGTGATCTCTTCATAGGCAAATGTTCCAACAATAGTTTAAGGCTGAGTGCTGAGGGAGAACTGGCTTTTCATGGAACATGGAATTGTTTATATTTGTTGTTGTAATGAAGAGATTGGCTTTTATATGCCTTTAATTATACAGAAATTGATTCTATAGACAAATTTCTCAGTCTGCCCAGCAGTTTCATTAAAGCATTTGATCATATTTATCAGGAAAGTTCTGTTTTGAACCCCCTCCACAGGACATTAGTGTGGTAGCTGCTTGATGTTTGTTGTGTTTTGGCTGAAAAGATTGACTGGGGATTTAGAAAAGAACAAGAGAAAAATATGCTGCTATGATTGCATTATATGCACACACACACACACACACACACACAGTTGCATCTTCAAGACTGGAGCTGATTCTCCTGAGAGTTACTAAACTCCACTGGACAATTTTACACTGACTCTCCTGAGAGCTACTAAACTCTCCTCGTCTTTTATAAAGACAGCTTATTATTAACATTTATATTTTACTGTTACTCTGCAAAGCTTTCACCCTTTCAAGATGTATTTTTCTAAGAAAACTACTCTGTCTTAAAATAATATTCTTTGTTGCTGTTGCTTCTTGTCAAGTTAGCTCCAACTTAGAGTGATTATATGATTATATGAGACCTCCTACACAACCAATGCAACTCAACCATGTGTAATTTTTATGCAGATTATGTTCCCAATTATAGCATTTTGTGCACAGAGAGCTATATACTTTTCCAAACAGAAAATTTTATTTCTGAGCAGAAAATTATGTTTTTTTGTACAAATTAGGCACATGAAAATTTTGCACAGAATAAATCCTGAACTGTGAAGATTCTCATGAGTACAGGATTTTTCTCATCAAGGTTTCTCAACATACAAAATACATAGTTTGAACCACATTTTAAATATATTTATATTATTTCCATCTCTAGGGAACTTGACAGATGTGGCACTGAAATTGTTGTGGATTGCTGTGTCCTGGAGGTGGTCACTCAGGGGGCATGGGGACCTGTTGCCCCACTCCCTGTTCTGTCACAGCTTCCCCCATTCCTCACCACATGGGGGGAAGCCTTTTTTCAGCAGCTAAACCCATGTTTCCTTATGAAAAGACAGGGAGCCTGTTGTTGTCTGCCATTGCCATTTTTTCGGCAGCAGTGACACTTCAGCCATGGAGCCATCCTGAAAGTAGTTATCCAGTATGTGATGGGAGCCATTTGGGTCTGTGGCCAACCTCAAAAATCCAGGTGCCACCGCTGAAAGAAAGTACATGTGAAGAGGTCCTAGGTCTTGCAACTCAGAGCCATGTTATCTTCTTGTCCTACTGCTTTTCACTTATTTTGTCTTCTTATCAATTCTATATAATGTTTTAAAAGTCATGTTATCATTTGACAGACTAAAAAGGCTGACCCTGCTTGCTTAGCTTACAATGCACAGCAGTGTTCAGTGTATATCCAAAGGTTTTTTATGCTTTAAACTGATGTTGCCCCACTTTTTGTTCAGTTGGGTACACAAGAGCATCCCGGGGATTCAAGACAATATGGGCAGTGAGGTAGATCAATTTCACCCTTATCCTCCTTATCCTCTGTCAGGCTAGACGCTGGTTCCATTGCCCTTTCCTTGTGCCCACCATCACAGGGAAGGAGGAGGGACTGTGTCCATGTCACTCCTTCCCTCCACTTTTTGCTGGCCACTTCTAAGCTCCTGGCCATTGTGAGTACCTCTGCTAATGCCAGAATAGACTAACCAGGAAGAAGTGGAGATCGCTTCCTTTTTCTTGTTGGTCACACACACACCCTATTCTGACGAAGTGCCTGCAACAGACAGAGCTCTGCGGTCCATAGAGAGTGGCAGCAACTACATGGAGTAGGTGACAGCTGAGTGGAGCAGATAACTTTGGGGAAATATAGACAATGGCCCCCAATTCAGCATAAATGTTGAATCCAGAGCTGATGTCTACTGAGCTAAACTGACTGATAAACATAGTTAGACTTTAGTATATTAAGAGGAATATGATTATCTGAATGTCCCTATTGCTCAAGCCATAGTTCAATGAAAATTGAATTTAAATGCCATTCCAAAATTTTAAACATTTGCCACAGAAATGATGCAGGAATGTCTACATAAGCACATGGACCATGGTGGGGAAAAGATACTCAAGCTTTGACTCCAGCCATTAGATATGAGTATATTATTACACTAGAGGGCAGTAATGCACTTGTTGACTCTTCATTAAAATTAACAATGTCTATATGTTCTTTTTTACTCTTTTTGCTAAGTATAAGTAGCATAGCCGTCACTGTCAGCAGGAAGTTCCTATAGAAACCTCATGGGAATCAAGGGAAATTTGAATTGATGGTGATAAAAAAACCCTCTCTTTTTTTTTAATTATTTGGACATTAAAAGGAAGGCTTTTTTCTTTAAAATATTTTCCTTCACAAAATATTATGCAAGACAACAGTTTTCCTGAAGGTGTTAAAACATTCCTTTTAATGAAGCACATTTTAAATATTTGGAGGATACTTTATGACCAGAGGGCAGTGTTTTGATGAAACAAACTATGATAAATTTGCTTTCAAAGTATTAGCATAAATCTTACAGCAACAAGGTATTGAGTACACTGTCTGTCTTCCCCTAATTATTTGTTATGACTTTGCGCTTGGATGGTAAACAACTCTTCAAAAAGCAGGCAGTGTGCTGACTATATAAGCAGCTATGACCTCTCTCTGAATCAGATATTAATCAGGGAAAGCATAGATCCCTATTTTGTTAAATTATTTAAACACATTTTAATGGCTGTGTTCTCTAACCAGACGTGTTGTGTTCTTCCATCTTTGCAGTCTGTATATTGTGTTGAGAATAATATCTTCACTCATTCTTTTCAAATCTCCAAAATTCTCATGGAACTATTAACAACCCCATAACATAATGATAAATTGATATTGTTAGGTCCACTGCTTAGTATCATCTGCGTTCTCATAGCTTTGTTGAGTCAGTTCTCCATTCAACAGACACTCAAAGCATCTGGAACATCATGCAGAATCTTCTGAGATGCACAGTGGTTCCAAGACAAATAGTTGATATGGGAAAGCAGAGAATTTTACAAACATCGTGTTTGATACCCTTCAGTCAACAACCACAAAGCAGTGAATCTGGATTTCAAAAGAAAATCTTAATTAAGGTTACTTTTGTAAGTATAAGGACCTTATCACATTGGGGCTTTTTGCCACTTTGAAGCACTTTGGGGATGGCGAGTGGTGAGGGGGGAGATGGTCTCTGAGAGGTCCCCTCTTGCATGTGGGGTTCCTCAGGAGGCTATTCTCTCCCCTCTGCTATTTAGCATCTATATGCGGCCACTTGCTCAGCTGGTGCGAAGCTTTGGGCTCGAGTGCCATCAGTACGCTGATGTCACACCCCAGCCAGGTACAAGGAATAAACCAGATCCACGCCATGTTAAAACCAAAGTTGCAGAGAGACTCAGAAGTGGGCCTCTGCAGCAACCTCTGAGTGAACCTCAGGTGTCCAAGGGTTGGCGCAGACCTGCAAGTTCTCAGGCTGATAAGCGGGCCTGGCACCGAGAAACAACCGATCCTCCCCAGCAGCCAGATGGTTTCCCTAACAAGCTTGCATTCCAATCAGGCCAAGATGCGCTGGGAACGAAACGGTTCCCATCCCTTCCTGTGAGAGGGCTCTGACACAGCCAGCGTATCTTAGATCAAAGTAGCCGGGACCTATAAAGATTGAGTCCGGAGTGAGCTCCAAATCTCGTGCCAACATTTTAGACACCTTGTCTTGCCTCATGGAACTTTGCCTGGAAAGCCTTCCTGTTTTGGAATCTAGTTCTTGTTAAGCTTTGTTTCAAGCAACTTCTGGATTTAGTCAATTGTGGCCTCAGGATTATTACTGTTTTTTTTGGACTCTTAAAGACTATTGCTTTACTTCAACTGGATGCTGGGAGCATCATTGAACTCTTCTATCCTTGCCTTCTTTACCTATTTTTACTTATTCTAAATAAAGCATTTAATCGCAGTACTGTGTGTTGGTTTACTAAGGGTCCGTCCAAGTCACTGATGATACTCAGCTCATTCTGGAGATTAAGGGGCGGCCCGACTCTGTACCTGAGAATTTCCATCAGTGCCTAGAGGCCATTAATGGATAGTTGTGTGCCAGTAGGTTGAGGGTGAATCCAGCGAAGACGGAGATCCTATGGCTGGGTCACCCAGGCAGTGGGGATCTCTGGTTGCCTACCCTGGATGGTGAGGCACTATGCCCATCATCATTGGTAAAGAGCCTGGGAGTCCTTTTGGACCCTCTGCTGACAGTGGAGGCTCAAATCTCCTCTGTGAGCAGAGCTACATTTTTCCATCTGCAGCAGGCTAGATGACTGGCCCCCTATCTGTCTCGGAATGACCTGTCCACGGTAATCCAAGCTACAGTAATCTCAAGACTTGGCTACTGTAATGTCCTCTACATTGGCCTAACTCTGACGGTGATCCAGAAGCTCAAGCTAGTGTAGAATGCTGAGGCCCGGCTTCTCGCTGGGGAATCAGCGAGATCCCATATAATTCCAATCCTACAGCAGCTGCACTGGCTACCGATTGAGCACCAGATCACTTTCAAAGTGTTGATTCTTACCTTCAAGGCCTTATATGGTCCAGGGCCAACATCCTTGAGGAATCGCCTTATCCCCTATAAGCCCCAGAGATCACTGCGTTCTGAAGACCAGGACTTACTTGAAATTCCTAGTTTTAAGTCTTTCCAACTAGTGGCAACTAGGCACAGGGCTTTTTAAATCTTTGCCCCTACTCTATGGAACACCTTACCACCAGAGGGACTTAGCAACTTTCCACAGGGCATGTAAAACCCACTTGTTCCAGCAAGCGTTTGTGTTGTGATAATTTTATTCAACAGGGTTTTAAAGTATTGTTGTACTGCTGTTTCTGTAAACTGCCCCGAGCCCTCGGAAAGTGGCGGTATACAAATTGGAATGATAAATAAATAAATAAATAAAAAATAGACATTGATTTAGCCTTGTAATGATAATATAGTGTAAGCACAAGATTTCCACTTAGTTTGCCATTTAGAAAAACTAAAGATCATATGCTTGCAAAATTCAAATTTGTACAGAGTGGATCTGTTGTTCTTAGACTACAGTGTGAATCCGAACTTAATAATTCCTAGACCTTGACATTTCTCTGATGTTGTAGCAGAGCTTTAAATTTAAAAGGTTTTATCAAAATAAATTTTAAATGCACATTTTCAACTATAATTAAAACATCTGGAAAACATATTTGATAGCATCTACTTAAGCATTTGAATGTTTAAAATCTTCACATATTTTTAAAAACCTAAATTTAGTCAGAAACTATTTATTGATGAACATTCCAATCCATTCATGAACATAGGTTTGTTTCATAACATATGATAACAGCGTGTATAGGCCTCAGAAGCAAACGCAGCACAAGCAAAGAGAAGAAGTTTGAATGAGAATCAGGCAAAAGGGAGAAGGAGCTATTCACAGGATGAGGATGAGACAAAGAACAGATGGTAGACCCCATAAGAGCTCTCTAGGAACTTACCCTCAGTGAAGCACACTGTTTATAGTAGAGTCAGAGGAGTTGTTTAATTATATAATGGCATCACATGAAACATATGGTAATGTGAATACCATACACAAAACATCAGTTCTGCTTGTATTGATATGGAGATCTTACACTGCTGTAGAAATATGTTTTCAGTTTCACTGTAATGGCTGCATCCTATGTAAACCTATAGTTTGCAGTTTGGTGTGGCACCAGAATTCTCTGGCCCATAACTTTAAATGCCTCTCTCTAAACTGCATATATCCAGTTTCCATAGGATGTTGCCATAGCAATTAAAATGAAATCATAGCACTATAATCATATAAAGGCCCACTCTTCCCATAACATCTACACTAAATTGTCATTATTTTAATTTTTAAGCCCAAATATGTTAATCAAATTCTCAGATCATGTAAAAGGTAACCTGATTTATTTAAGTCACTTTAAGTTCAGATTCATTTTTTCCAAACAAGTCCCAAAATTGCCAAACAAAGATTATGAATTAATGCTAGTATCCAGAGTAGCACTTCAATTTATGGAGGATCCCCTTGCATTTTCAGATGTGCTAGCAATCCAGGAGTGACCTACAGTTCACAAAAGGGTAGAGAAAATACTTTCCACTATTTCACACTTGCATATTTATCCTCTTGTGACACCTCTACTAATCCTTCAGAGCAGCTTTTAAGGGAGTGCATGCATAGAATTCAAGAGGAGTATGAAATCAGGGCAAATCACCTTCCATTTTAATACTCATAGAAAATGATCTAATGCATGCTATCAATAACACTTTGTAGTTGGAAGTATTTTATTACTTACATCCAATAGAATGCATTTGACACTTTTCAAATTTTGCTGAAATGTTGCATCCAAACATATAGCAATTCAACCTGCACTCAGGGTAAGTTTTGCTGGAATTAACCCAGAAATACACCAAAAGAGGAATTGTCTTTTCACAAATCTCCTTTGTGTTGTGGGTAGGAGCAATGTTCTTTGTGTTGTGGATAGGATGATTTTAGTTATACATCTGTTTTATTTTTAAAAGGAGGGTGAGTGTAATATGAAATTAACATGTGCCCCATACTAATACTTTCTATTGATAGGTATGGTTTTCAAAGAGCAGAGATAGTTTTAGAAATGGAAAAGACCAGTAGATGACGAGGAGGGCTTTACTGGAGAAGAAAGAGGCCCAAGGGAAGAAGTTGGAGGAAAAATCTAGGCTTTCTGGAACCAGAAGTCTTTGCCAAATTGCAGCATCTGTCATCTTCTAAATCTGCGTCATTATCTTTTTGAGTAGAACCCATCTGTCTAAGCTGCTGGGGAAATCCATAATATGACATTTGTATGGCTACATGATAATAATTTGGGAGGTTTTCAGAACATTTTGTGATGCCCAAAAGCTATGCCTGAAATGGCAGCACTAAGTAGGACATTTTAATAAAGAATATAAAGGGGGGTGGGTGGGTGGGATAAATTCAAGATCGTGAGAAAAGTAAGATCAACCATACATGGTAACACCAAAGGCCTATTTTAGGACTTCAAAATCTGCAGTTTGGCTAGTTTGAACATGGTTTTAAAGAAGAGCTATTGCTATTCATTTTCTTTTTTATATAATGTGTATATATGCCTTCAAGTCACCTACTGAGTTATGGCAACTCCATTAATTTTATTAGGCAATAAATGGTTTTGCCACCTCCTTCCTCTGAAAGAAAGCCTTTAGCACCACGGCACCATGGAATATAGTGGTAGGTGCAACAACTCATACATTAATTTTCATAATTAGAATTTGAAATGAAATAATATAACATTAAAATATGCATACATAAAATAATTTGCATAACATACAACTTGGATTTGAGGAACTAGAATATGGAAATCTTAGCTAATTATGTTCATACCGTGGTCAAACATTTGCCAATGTCAGGCTCAAAACCAATACACGACTAAGCATATCACCTCTTCTAAGCTAAAATAACTGGATTGCAATCTTAGAGAAGAGCCATTCGTGCACTCTATCATATGCCAAATATTTACTAGCAGAATTGGAGTGTTAAATGTAAACAGTTCCATTCAGAGGCATTTCATTATCATCAACAATTTTCATTCTTAAAATTGATTTACTAAGTCATTAATCTCTGGTGTAAGATACCAAAGAAAAGGATCCCTCATGAAGGCTGGTCAGTCCCAGTATATTGATTTACTGCATCTCATTATATGTCATTGCCACTTCCATCTTATTTCCATTCAGCCATTACTTCAGTTTTTCATATATTAAGTCAAAAGCAATTCAGTGGTATTGGGATTTTTAATCATGGCAATGCTTTACTTCCAGTGTCAAAAGTGATGAACATTTTGGACACTGGAAATAAACCATTTCCATAATTGCTTGTAAATTTGGAAAGGCAAATTCTGCCTTGAATTTGCCTAACAGTCTTAATCTGGTAATCTGGTCTGATGGCCATCACTACATCCTATGGCAATGACACCTTACAGTGTTTTCACATAGATATCCATATAGATTTAGTGGCAACCCACAGTTTAATTGCCATGGGGCTGAACATGAATTCCCTCAATGCTACTCTCTGGAAATGGGCCTTTAGATAGGAGTAGAATCAGTGTCTCCTTCTCTCACCTCACAGTACCAATTGAGTAAGATACCATGATCATTGGTATCAAAAGTGACTGAGAGATCCAGAAAGATCAATAGGATAGTATTCCTCCAGTCTTTCTCCCAAAGTAGGTGATCAATCAATGCATTTAAAGCCATTTTAACATGATAGATAGATAGATAGATAGATAGATATTTATTTACGGTCAAAGACCAACATCCATTTTAACATGATATCCCGGCATGAAAGCTGACTGAAATATCTGTTTTCTCCAATAACTACTCCTGGTCAGTCAAAAGGCCAAACAGGGTATAGGGTTATAGTCTGTGCTGGACAGTGTTGCACTCCCCTTGAAGTAACAGGTTCACGGCTTTGGAGTTCTCCTGGTTTTCTCGCTGAGCCTTGGTGGTGGCCAGGGGAGCTTTTACACAATTAAAACTTGTGTGTCAGTTATCCCCATACCTTAGAAAGCCAGACATGACCACAGTCCTTGCACTTGTTACATCCCAAATAAACTACTGCAACACGCTCTACATGGGGTTGTCTTTGAAGACTGCTCAGAAGCTTCAAGTAGTCATACAGGCAGCAGTTCCACTGGCTGTCAGTCTGCTACTGAACACAATTAAAAGTGCTAGCTTTGCTTATAAAACCCTAAATGGTTCTGGCCCATATTACCTATCTGAATGTATTTCCCTCTATGAACCAGTACAGGTGTTAAGATCTGCCACAGAAGACCTGCTTTCAGCTCAATTTCTTTTTCAGGTGTGATTGGTAGGGATGAGAGACAGGAGCTTCTCTGTGGTTGCCCCTTAGCTGTGGTGTTCCCTCCCCAGGGATATTAGATCAGCCTCCTCCATCTGGATCTTTAGGAAAAAAAGTTAAAACCTGGCTGTGGCATCAGGCAATTGGGGAGTAGCATAATTATAGTGCAATATACTTTCACAGTACTGACATAAGAAGCAGTTGGACAATGACAATAAGATTAGAAGAAAGTCCAGAAGCTGGGTTGCAGTTAAACATAAAAAACCAGGTTTGTAGCAACCAGACTGATTGATAACTGGTAAATAGAGGGAGAAATCATGGAGTCAGTGATAGACTTTGTATTTCTAGGCACGAAGGTTACTGCAGATGCAGATGGCAGCCAAGAAATCAGAAGACATTTACTTCTTGGGAGAAGAGCAATGATCAATCTTCACAAAATAGTGAAGAGTAGAGACATCACACTGGCAATGAAGATTTGCATAGTGAAAGCAATGGTATTCCCCATAGTAACCGATGGATGTGAGAGCTGGACTATAAGGAAGGCTGAGTGAAGGAAGATAGATGCTTTTGAGCTGTGGTGTTGGAGGAAAATTCTGAGAGTGCCTTGGACCTCAAGAAGATCGAACAAGTCCATACTTCAGGAAAATAAAGCCTGACTGCTCACTGGAGGAAAGGATATTAAAGGCAAAGATGAAGTACTTTGGCCACATAGTGAGAAGATGGGAAAGCTCAGAGAAGATAATGATTCTGGGGAAAATGGAAGGAAAAAGGAAGAGGACTGACCAAGGGCAAGATGGATGGATGTTCTCCTTGAAGTGACTGACTTGACTTTGAAGGAGCTGAGGGTGGCGACAACTGACAGGGAGCTTTGGCGTGGCCTGGTCCTTGAGGTCACGGAGTGTTGGAAGCAACTGAATGAATAAGCAACAAAAATGTCTTATGTATTGTTGCTTTTCTGTAATTGTGACATTGAATAATTGCCAAAATTGGAAGCCGCTCTGAGTCTCCCTTGGGGTGAGATAGAGCAGGATAGAAGTATAATAAATCAATAAATTGAGAAACTAGGCAACCCCGTAAGCATCTTGTCCAGTAAAGAGAAATTTGGAATGGGGTGATGGTTCTCATATATCTTTTGTCTAAGGGAGTTTCTCTTCAGAAGATTGTATATCGCAATTTCCTTTACATCACAGATAGTTGTATTTCCCCATCTAACCGTGGCTATACACATGGAAGCCTGCTTCTAGTTCTTGCTAGATTAGGAATATAATTATATTAATCAGAGTAAGTCTTCATTGCTAGTCACAAATCAAAGCCTTGGCAGGCATGCATTTTGTAAGACGTTATTGATGTCATATTCTCCACAAAGCTTTAAAAAGAATGACACATTCTGATGTGTCAGCCCCTGAAAAAAAATCCATTAAAAATAAACCAGCTATGTTCAAAAATGCATCTCTTCATCTGCTCTGCTTATATTCCTGGAAAATGGTACTGTTGCCAGCATATTGCTGCCAAACCTAAAATCCCTAAAGCGATGCAATTAGGAAACTTCAGAGAGAAAGCTCGGGGGCAATCTTTTGCATAAGATTTCAGATCACTGGTGTTTGCAACTGGTATTCGATTTAATTCTCTATCTGTAGAAAACTGTTTGTGCATGAGAAATTTTACCAGCAGAGATGTTTTGCTTTTCTGCTCAGTGAGCCTAATAAGTGGAGTGGAAAGTTCATGTGTATATTGACATCTAAATCCGAGACTGAGTAATGCTGAGAACCAAAGTGTCTGAAACAAAAAACAAAAACAAACAAAAACAAATCAGATCTTTAAAAGCCAGCTTGTGGCACTCTTTCTATGTAAATCAAGGATGCAAACTTCTATTTGGTGATGTCCTAGATATCAGATTCTAAAACTTGCAGAACTATGATAAATTAGTATATATCACCCCTTCCCCTTGAAGATTAGCTGCCAATATCCATCCCCAAAAGAACTGAGTGGATAATCTGCTAGTGCTCATTCCTGCACAATACAGGATGGGACAGGAGTCTTTTCCATCAGAAGAATAGGGTTTAAATGCTTAGGTGTCACACATTTACTCTTTCTTCTGGTTTTTATGCCACATTTTTACTTCTGCCACTTTGTGTGTGAAAACTGGTGTTTCTTCATTAAATATCTCATGTTTTATACCTTCATATTACCATAAAATCATAGTCTTAGAAGGTACCACAAAGATAACCTAGTCCAGTGGTTCTCAACCTGTGAGTCCCCAGGTGTTTAGACCTACAACTTCCAGAAATCCCATCCAGTTTACCAGCTGTTAGGATTTCTGGGAGTTGAAGACCAAAACAGCTGGAGACCCACAGGTTGAGAACCACTGATCTAGACTAACTTGCTGCTGTGGAGGAATACACAACTAAAGCATTCTCACAAATTGTTATCCAATCATTTTTTTAAAAAAAAGACTTCCAAAGAAGTAGAGTACCTCACACTCCAAGGCAGTCTACTTCACTCTTGAAACAGCTCTTGCAATCAAGAGCTCTTCCTAATGTTTAGGTAAAATCTCTTTTTTAGTAATTTGATTCCATTGTCTCTGGAACAGCAGAAAACAAGCTTGATGTATCTTCTACATAATGTCACTTTAGGTATTTAACTATAGCTATTATATAATTTAGGACCTAAATACCCAGGCTCTCTGACATCTGCTATTATGTGTGTTCAGACTGTTGTATTGTTTTAGGATTTTTAATGTATATTTTAATGTATTTTATATATGCGGTTTAGCCATATTTTACTATGTGTAAGTCGCCCCAAGTCGGATGGGAGTGGCGATGGATAAATCCAAATAAATAAATAAATAAAGATACCAGATTTCATCTGTCTTGGAAGGAACTGATAAAACCATCTCTAAGTATTTCTTGTTTAAGAAAACTCATTGAAAGTCAGAAAATCACCATACATTGACTGGAAATATGTGGGCACATACCCACATATAATATTATATCTCTCCTCTTCTCCAGGTTACCTACATATAGACTATTCCTTAAAATACATTAAATTAATCAACTTCATAGGGAAAAGTTCCCTTTGGCTTCCTGCCTGTACACTTTCATACAAAGAATCTGTTCTTTGAGGAGGGAGTTGTTGGCAGTTGCAATGAGCAAGGTGGCATTTGAAGCCTTTTTTCACATATGTATTTGTATATTTACCTTAAAATTCAAATTCAAACAAACAAATGTTATTTATACAAAAAGTCAAAATAAGTTAATTTGAACCATTCTAATGAAAAAACACAACTGGAGGAGGGAGGTATGTGAATATCTCCTTTCCAGGCATGTAGACGGGGGGGGGGGCGCTAAGGGGGCTTCAGCCCCCCCCCCCCCCCAAATTCTCAGGGTGGTCTGTGAAAAGGCCTTACTGGTACATTATTTAAACTGTTATGTTTATTCATATCATGATCTGATCACCATGCTCATTAACACTGTATGCAAATTCTCAGGTCAGCAAACTCATAATAATCAAAATTAAGATCAAGTAACTACTTTTAAAATGTATTCAACCCAATATGAAAAGAACACTTGTGTGACATTCAGAGCCTGGAATTACTTTTTAAAAATCTACTGTTCACAACCAGTATGGGCACTGGATCTATAAAGATGACACTGGTTTTATTTGCTGTAACCCACCTAGAGCCATGGGGAGCGGACCGTAAGAAATAAAATTATCATCACCATTATTATCATCATCATCGTTATCATTATATATTGTTATGCTTCGATTCTATATGAATAACAATCCTCTGAGCATATATCCAGGAGAGAAAAACTTGCTTTCTGTCCTAAAATAATGTAATATTATCTGTGTAACATCATGTGCCAAGGCTGCATTCATTATGTATTCCTTTAAAGATCAGTCTGAGGAAAGGTCAGGAAGCAGTCATCAGAGACAATAAAAAGGTATTACAGAGCATCCATATGGTATAATCATTGCAGGATGAACATTGCTCTCAATTCTCTTTGTTCAGCTATTCTGTCTTTATGAAAGGCTTCCTTGTTCACACATCATACAGCGGGAGCATCACAGCCCTTAAATTAAGTTGTTTTTGAAATGATAAGGAGTGGAATATGTCATTTTATAATATATTACTTGGTTTCCAAGAAAGGGAATTCGCACAGTTCCTATACCATTAAAGTCACATCAGCATTCAGCTAATTACATTGCATGTATGTATGCCCATTCAAGTTCCCTGTAGACTTACTGACTCCATGACTTTCATACAGTTTTCTTAGGCAAGGAATACCTTGCCTAAGAAAAGGAATTCAGTTCTTTCCACTGAAATGTAGCCTACAGTATTTGGTATTTGTTGGTGGTCTCTCATCCAAGTCCTAACCAGGACTGCGTAGCTTCTAAGATCAGATATACCCTGAAGGTTTCAGGGTATTATTTATTTTATAGAAGAACTGAGGGCATCTAGAAGTTAAACTAAAAATACAGAACAAAAGCTACATTTTAGGCTGCCCTAAAATGTTACATACTTTGTCCACCTCTGCTTTAGAGTGTCTAAATCCTGCTGCTGTTATTTCCATGTTACAGATTCATAAGATTAGTATTGCTCTGCTTCTTTCTAGAAGAATTAACTACTTTAAAATTTTAGGATCGAATTAGAATATAAATATTTGTGAACAAAACAATACAGACTCAGTGTGTGCATGCATCCTTAACAATGGAACAAATCAGTACATTTCCAGTTCTTGTCATGTTTGCATATGTTAATTCAGATGTTTGTCCTGTCATTTGATCTACAAATTTTAAAAACAAAACCAGCACCAAAATTACACTTAAATATGTTTTGTATTTTTCATGAATTTTCTTTTAAAATATCCATTTCCAAATATATTTTCTTTTTCTGTATAATAAATAAAGCATTTTCACCAAAACCCATCATAATCTGGAGGAAAATCAGATGAATAATAAACATCCAAGTTGCAGATTAGTCCCTGAAGTATAGATTTGATAAGTTGATACTGGAATTCAAAGAAATCAAATTATTTAAGTCTCTGTGGCTCCAACTTGAGTGCTCTCACTGAACTGAAAAAAAACCTACTTTCCAAGATTATCAGGGGAATGTATGTTTGAAACAGAAATGTTTCTGAATTTTCTTAACTCAAATCAAGTGTGTCTTGTTCTCTAACAACGATAGTTTCATTTATG
Source organism: Anolis apletophallus (assembly GCA_030556195.1). Taxonomy (NCBI): domain Eukaryota; kingdom Metazoa; phylum Chordata; class Lepidosauria; order Squamata; family Anolidae; genus Anolis; species Anolis apletophallus. The sequence continues at coordinate 75,145,676 of JARBWK010000002.1, forward strand.
CTGTAGAACATGTTCCAAACCAGAGAGATGAAGGTCTATGGTAGAGATGTATGTGTACATAACAACACAGCACACAAGCATATTAGGTCCAAAATGTCTAGGATCGGGCTCATCCAAGAGTCTAGATATTAGAGATATTTTCACAGAATGTATGCAGTTCCAAGAAGTTCTGCCTTCTGTAGCATGTGGATGAATGAACATCAATCCATATATGTTCTTGTTGCTGCTGCTGCTGCCGTTGGTGGTGTTGTTGTTAGATGTGAAATGATGAGTGCATTGGAAACACTGAGTCAGTACATTCAGTTTGAAAGACTGGCTATTTAAAGGTTAATTTTTGCTTGAATTTGCCCAGCTGAATGCTTAGACACAACTCTCTGTGGCTGTTATTTCCATGGTATAAATGTCTAAAATTAGTATGGCTATGCTTCTTTGCAGAAGAATTAATTTTCAACTATGGCATCCACTGTCAAAAAGAGAGAAAATGAAAAATAGGATGGGATAACTCCAAATGGCCCCACATTTGTCAACAGGGCAGTTTCTTCTTATAGACTTAAATACAAAACAAGGGCACCTTGGGACTATAAAGAGAGAGTTGTGCTCGTCCTCCAAGGACCTCATTACATTAGTAAAATTACCCATCTCAGAAGACTTGTTGATGCAACTAACCTGATGGATCCCATCACATGATGGCGCATTTGGTGGAGACGAGGGAGAGGGCCTTCTCTGTAGTGGCTCCCCGACTCTGGAACGTGCTCCCCAAGGATATTAAACAAGCCCCCACTTTGGCAGTTTTTAGGGAGAAACCTGAAGACGTGGCTGTTCCAATGTGCCTTCCCTGAATAAAGTAAATAACGCCCTGCTGTTGTTCAATCTCTGCAAATGTCCTCAGAAGCACTTTAATTACCTGTTGGGTTGTCTTCCCCACATTGCCCTTTGAAACCTTCCTGCTATATACATTCTACCTCTGTCCGCATCCAGTGTTTATTTATTTTAAAATTTTAATATTCACATTTGGCCCGGTCAAAATGGTTTTAAATTGTCTGTTACTGCTTATGTTTTATTGATTGTATTGTTTTATATTTGCTTTTGTGTTGTTATTATGTATTATTGGGTTGGCTTCATGTAACCATCATCTCCCTTGGGGAGATGATGGTGGGGTATAAATAAAGTTAATTACAGCTACTTCCAGCAGGGTTCCACAATGGCTGCGTTGGCAAAGACTACCTATGTTCAGATAAGGAATCATGGGAACAGCATGGGAGCATGCTGGGAAAGTATGCTTTCCAGCGTGCAATTGACATACATGTGATACAGGGTCCTGGGTGACAGAATTGTCCCATTGACCCACAATTTGCCCCACGGCCCTCCGGACACCCCCGCCCACTGTCTACTGCATCAGTGTGATGAGGTCCCTAGGCAGAATGAGCAAGATAGCTATAGCTCCTATGAGCTGAAATATGACTAGAATATACCATACTGAATGCAAATCCATCCCATCCTTAGACTGTTGAAAGTATCCCTGGTCTGCCCTTTACCTGCCCTAACTTTGTGCTAGCTTTGTGGTTGTGTGCCAAGGCTAGCAGAGGTTTGAATCTGATCTAATCCAATTCCTTTCTCATCCTGTCCCTTCTCTGGTCTCTTTTTGGGAATCTTCTGCTAGCAACATTTCATAAGTGGAGTAGTTCTGCAGGCTCTACTCTTGGTGGTTCTCTGAAATCAGCTGAAAAGATTGGTGACTCATCTTAACCTCCTACATTCGGCACAGCTTTGAGTCAGGACAGTACTGATCATGAGCTAAATTTTGAGAGAAAGCAACATATCTCCCCAGAGAACCAGCCACTTAGTGCCAGATTCCAAAGGTGTTTTGTATTTGGTTTGTTGTAAAGCAGATGAAAATCCCTGCTGAAATTAAAGCAGAATTTCAAAGCTATTTGTGACATTATGGTGCAATCAGGGAGTTAATTGCAAAAAAAAAAAACCAACAGCAATGTGTGCATCTGAGTCCTTGTGCACATAAGCAGACAGTGGATTACTGATTTATTTTCACTCAAAAAGTAGGGAGCAGTATTGATTGTATTACATGGAATATACATAGAATACAAGCTAGTTCTGTAGTTAATTTATCATGGGTGACTATCTTTTAATGAATTGTAAATGTTAAATGTTAATGAAATTTAAATGTTAATGAATTTCAAGTGACTTCTAACTCTACTGATCATTGAGATGTTTTTTTAAATTGTATATATAACTGATAAACTGACATTTTGCATCTATATTGATTTTAATAATTTGGAAGAGATATAAATGGATAGGAGAAAGCAGAAGAGGAGAAGGACATCAAAAGCTTTCCAAGTATATTGATAAGAGTTTTAATTTAATAGAATTTCTCACTTCAGATATCTGACAAAATAGATATTTATTGTTGAACACATTCCCTAATTCTTGTCTAAATCTACAAAAGCGGTTCTTAGATGACACAGTTGGACTCGATCCCTTCCAGTCCGGCTTCCGTATTGGGCATGGGACGGAGACCGTGCTTGTCGCCATTACAGACCAACTTCGCCGCCAGCTGGACCAGGGTGGATCAGCCCTGCTTGTTTTGTTAGATCTAACAGCAGCGTTTGATACCGTAGATCATGCATTGTTGGCCCACCGTTTAGCCGTGACTGGGGTTAGGGGGATTGCCCTTAAGTGGGTAACCTCCTTCCTCCAGGATCGGGGACAACATGTGGAGAGGGGAGAGGAGGTCTCCGGGAGGCTCCCATTAAGTTGTGGGGTCCCCCAGGGGGCCATCCTCTCGCCCTTATTATTCAACATTTATATGCGCCCCCTGGCCCAGCTGGTTCGCGACTTTGGTCTGGAGTGTTATCAGGATGCTGATGACACCCGGCTTCTGCTGAGAATGGATGGCAGGCTGGACACCGTACCCGATTGTTTCCATCTATGCCTTGAAGCTGTGACTGGATGGCTGCGTGCCAGCCGACTGAAGGTGAATCCGTCGAAGACGGAGATCATGTGGTCCGGTCGCCCTGGGCTGGATGAGTGCTGGTTGCCTACCCTGGATGGCGAGCAACTTAGCCCGTCATCCCTTGTAAAGAGCTTGAGTGTCCAATTGGACCCTTTGCTATCCATGGAGACCCAGGTCTCCATGGTTAGCAAAACGTCGTTTTTCCATCTACGACAGGCTAGGCGACTGGCACCCTACCTGTCCAGGGACAACATGGCCACGGTGATCCAAGCGACGGTCATCTCGAGGCTGGACTACTGTAACGCCCTCTACATCGACCTTCCCTTGTCGACAATCCAGAAACTCAAGCTGGTGCAGAATGCCGCTGCTTGCTTACTGGTGGGAGCACCAGTGAGGGAGCACATCACTCCCATCCTCCAGCAACTGCACTGGCTTCTTATCGAGTACCGAATTGCCTTCAAGGTGTTGGTTTTAACCTTTAAGGCCTTACACGGTCTAGGACCTGCGTACCTGAGGGACCGCCTTGCCCCGTATGTTCCCCCGAGATCACTACGCTCGGAAGAACAGAATCTGTTACTTGTTCCATCAATCCGCTCTTGCCATCTGTCCACAACCAGGCAGAGAGCTTTCTCTGTGGCGGCTTCGGTGCTGTGGAATTCCCTTCCTGACGACACCCAAGCTTGCCCCCTTTCAAAGTGCCTGCAAGACTGCCCTCTTCAGACTGGCTTTTAATTAGTCTGGCCTGTCCTGGCGTGTCCTGTGCCTTGAGTTCTAAGGAATTTGTAACTCCTCTGAATTTTACTTCTGTAACTGTCTCATGTTTTTATGCTTTTATTGTATGGCTGCATGTTTTTGTTACACGCAGCATGTTTTATTGTACATTGTGATCCGCCCCGAGCCTGCAGGGAGGAGCGGAATATAAGATTGAATAAATAAATAAATAAATAAATAAAAAAAAACTGCCCCTGATTTGATCAATGTTATTTGACTGTCAGGAAATTCCTGCATAAATGGCAGTTTAAATTGCTAAGATCTAAACATGATTACTGATATATTAACTGATGGCCAATTATGTAATTGTGGCGTAATCAGACATTAATACTCACTTCAGTCATAATTTTGGTGATAGGGCATTTGATTTTAAGCTGTGTGTAAGATTCATTCAGATTTTAATTTGAAGTTCAGTATACAGTCATGCCAATTAAATTCCATTAAAGTGAACAGAAAGCTGAAAATGGCTACTTGTATATCAGTAGCCCAGCATTTTACTCTTAGTAATCAGAATCTTATGGAATTTATGGCATTGGTGAGATATTGGGCAGTGGACTTTGTGCATTGCAGCATATCTAGACAAATATATCTAGACAAGTATAACTTCTTGTCTGGACCCCCCGGTGGTGCAGTGAGTTAAACCACTGAGTTGCTGAACTTGCTGACCGAAAGGTCAGTGGTCCAAATTCGGGGAGCAGGGTGAGCTCTCGTGGTTAGCCCCAGCTTCTGCCAACCTAGTAGTTCGAAAACATGCAAATGTGAGTAGATCAATAGGTACTGCTCCGGTGGGAAGGTATTGGCACTCCATGCAGTCATGCCAGCCGCATGACCTTAGAGGCATCTACGGACAATGCTAGCTCTTCAACTTACAAATGGAGATGAGCACACACACACACACCCAGAGTTGAACACAACTAGACTTAATATCAAGGGAAACCTTTACTTTATTTTATGACTTTTTTTGAAACATTTTCTCTTATTTCATTTAGTTGAATCAAAAGTTTAAATCTGGTAAGGGAGAAAAGCATTTCTGTCTGCTAAAAAAATCCTCTTGATAAGATATGTATATTTCACTAAATCTGGACAAAATATCAATGGTCATTTGAAACTATCAAGCTTACAGGATATTAATGATGTGGATCTATATTTTCTATTTCCTGGTTCAAAGAGAAAAGCATTGGTTCTTAATCAAGCTTTCCTCACACTTTCTTCTATCTCAGACATTAAATTATTTATTCTGATTTGCATTGAAATCCATTCAAAAGAAATCAAGACCTCCTTTAAGACACCAGAAATGGCTGATAATGACTTCCTGTTTTTCTTCTGTTCCACTTCTTCCATTGTACAAATGGACTAGTAGAAAGAGAAGATATTTAGAAATAAAGAGATTAAGCAGAAATGCAACTGGATAGGAGGAAGTAAAGGGAGAGTCACTGTGGGAAAGAGATCATCCAATATCCTGCATCCGATTGCACAAAGTAATAAGGATATACTTTGAGGTAGAAATAAGATCCAAAACAAGTTAATTTTCTATGCCCAGTCTGAAGACCATTAGGAAATTTTATCCAGTGATCCCTACTCAAATTTGGTAGAGAGCTCCTTAAATGTGGGTGAGGTACCGATGTCATCCTCAGAAGTTTCCCAGTATGGTATGAAAATTGTCTAGTCTATTATGAGTAACCCTAGCCTAGAAAATCACTTATGAAGTAGGGGAGCATAAATGTGTTTATTTCATGCTAGCTTACATCAAGACTTTGAATTTCTTCCAATATACCAACCCACACCTCTGATTTTTTAGCGATGCTTGTACAGTACATTGGGTATAATGTATAATGTTTCTTTACCTTACATTTTGGCAGTTTTGTGTGGGATTCGATACATTCTGGGGAGGAAGATTAGTCCTTTGTTCCCATCATACCCAGTTAAAGATCTCCTTAAGGGACCTTGAGAATATAGGGAACAAGGATCACACTCAGCACAACCATAAGGACCCAATAAAAAAAGAGAAAATACATAATTGCTTCCTCTGATGGCGAATCTCATTTCTTCCATTCCTGTTCACCTAGCCAGAGTAGTGAGAGACCCTGTTTCAGGCACATCATCTAGTGACCCTATATTTGTACTCTATAAAACTATAGCCTTTTATATTCTAACATAATGATATCTGCTCTTGTCTGTACTAATCAGCACATACCTCATGGACCTGTACAGAATATTACCAACCATATGTGGCTAAACCAAGAATGCTCAAGTCTTTAAATTAAATCATTAAAATAAGGGACCAGGTATGTGAAGTTAGGGCTTATCTCATCCGAAGAAAAATATTTGCTGACCTCAATTGCTTGACTGTCAAAAGAATAGAATAATCCACTCTGCTCTTCAGTGCCCTACATGAGAGAGACAGAATATTCTGTTCCACTTGACTGTTAGGTTAATCAATTCAAAGACGATTTTCTCTATTCAGAAACAGACTTTCTGTACTCATTGCAGTTTCAGGAGGCAAACTGGGGTGAAAGACATCAGAGAATGAAAAATATTAAGCTATGTTTTCTCTCTACTCCATTCAAGTCTCTGTGTCCTGATGCTTCCTCCCTTCCCACCCCCCTTTTCCAGAGCATTAGATCTGAGGGTGGGTCTACACAGGCACTATGATCCTTTTCAAAATGGATTAGAACACACTGGTTCTGCTACACAGCACCTACATAAAAATCACAGGAACTGGTGGAGGCTGAGATGGTGGCCACAGTACCCATTAATTACAGATTGGAATAGGACACAGGAACTGCAATATCTGTGGTTAGACAACCACCTGAAAATGTGGGTAGCATACTGCAGGATGATATGACCAGCTTCCTTGTCTCAGCAAGCAAAGCTTAGATGAAGAGCTGTGACAGGGAGCCTTGCTTCTTCTCACAGCCCCACTCATCCTGTAGTGTTGCAGTAAAGAGAAGAACAGACTCCCATCACTTTACATGACAGATTGGTTTTTAAGGTGTGTTTCCGGATTATCACACCATCATTGTAAATAGAAGCACAAAGCATTCTCAATACTGCAACTCAAGTCATCATAAATTTCTGAATATGGGGAGAATCTTACCATTTAATTTTTTTAAAAAAAACGTTTTAAAAATCCTCATTTTTACATCACATTTATTCTGCCTTTAAATGTTTTCTTGAGATCCAGAGCATATATCTGGAGAGGGAAGGAAACTTTAGGAAGTGGTGCAATTTAATGTATAGCAGCAACACATCTGTTGGTTGTTAGCTTAATCTTCTGAGAAACACTTACTTTATTTTGTAGTGATAATTGCTTTACATACTCAAGAACCTGCATAAATGTAGTTTAAATACAGCACTTTAATTTTTAACTGAAAATACATCTTGTCTTGTAAAAAAAACTTGAAGCAGTGAAATACTTCCCTGTCCTTACAAATGTTGTGAGGTTGGTCATGGAATTTTATTTTTGATGTGCACTCATGTGTCACCCTGTCCATATGTAGAACAAGTTAATTTTATTATAAAAGTATTATTATGTAACTGAAGTTTTCTGGTACTGAATCTACATTTATCATCATGATATAAAATTCATCAATCTGATGCTTTAAACTGTAAATCAGTGGCAGACTGATTCCAGTCTAAGATTTAGCCCAAATTTTAAGAGAGAATCCACTCTGCTCCAAGGTAATCTATCTTGATTATCTTCATACTTCTACTGTAGCAATAGAAAAGAACTAACTTGATACTGAAATCTCTTTGAAAGCTAAGAATGCTTGCAGGGGAAGAGTACAATGGAAGACTCTAGCCAAGATCAAGTTAGCACTCTGGTTGAGTCTCAGCTTGCTTATGACATCATATCAGGCATAAGCCTTTTCACTTCCTCCGCAGGTGCACACCAATCGATCTCCAGTCACATCTTGCTTAAAAGTCCAGTTGGTCCAAGAATGAAGGAATAGCCTTCACATCAATTTAAATCTTCTCCTAGGCACATAAGGACAATAAGCATGTTTTGTAGCTCAGGACGTCTTAAACTTTCCCACTTGGGACTCCTTTTAGCCTGAGGAATGTTTATGCTACCTTGGTTATATAGATATATAAACTAGGTTTAAAAGTAATTTACTGATAACACATCAGCATTTGCAACAAACTGATTTTTTTTCTATGAAGAGCAGCTGACTCCACTTTAAAGACTGCAAAACAGATTTGTGTAAATGTCTTTTATTATTGCTATTTTACGGACCCCACCATTGAGCTAAGGAAACCCCATTTGGTGTTAGAACCCACAGTCTATACAGCACTATTCTAACTGATTAGTAGTTTACAGGGCATAACCATGTCTATAAGGCACGATGCACTAGGAGATACAAGATTCCTCCTTACACAATATTTCTAAAACACAAAGCACATATATTCAGAGGTCATGCCTGTCTGGATCACCTATAAGATTCTAGCTGCTTTAAGGAAAGGAAGAGGACTGACAGCTGATGGTGGTAGCTGGAAGGCATGGTTTAGAACCCAAAAATCGCGATTCTAAAATCAAATGGGGGGGGGGGGGTTGATTAGTATATTAAAGACTTACAAAAAAATTTGCAAAAAGTTCTAAAACGTAACGTAAGTATTAACGAAATTCTAAATTGGTTCTAAAGTCTGAAAAGCAGGGAAACAGTTAAAAATCAAGGGGGGAACATTCCCCTTCACCTCTGCAGTGCAATTAAGTGGAGCTGTACATGTATAACATAAATATAAGAGGTAGTAGCTACTTGCTCTCAGGACAATTGTGAAAATGAAGTACGATTCCCCCCCCCTTATTATTTCCCCTTTCCCTCCTTTCTTCCTTCTTTACCCTCTTCCTTCATTCCTTCCTTTGCTCTTTGGTTCCCCATCCCTTCTTTTCTCTTTCCTTCCTTCCCTCCCTCCTTCTCTACTTCTTCCTTTGTCTCCTTCCTTTGTTCACATTTTATTTCCCTAATAGCAATTAAACAGAAAGATATATGTATAATATATAGACTTTCTGCTGTGCTTTCTGCAACTGAACTTGCCTATCTCAGATTGGCCTCTTTAGTCATCAGCGCTTGTACAAGCGTGGGATGAGTCCTTCCTGAATCTTCGTTCGTGAAGTAATGCCGAGAGAGAGATATGTATTAATGCAGTGGTTCCTCATGTTGTGGTGACCCCCATCCATATTTTCGTTGCTACTTCATAATTTTGTTACTCTTATGAATTCTAATGCAAATATCTAATATGCAGGATGTATTTTCATTGTTACAAATTGACAAAAGTTAAAGCATAGGGATTAATCACAAAAACAATATGTTTGGGGGAGGATGGACAACGGATGATGGGATTTGCAGTACCTTCGACGAATTCAGCTCTGACTTCCACAGCTGAGACCCCATGAATGACAGACCTGGACCAAACTTGGCACACAGAACCCCCATGACCCACAGAAAATACTGGAGGGGTTTGGGAGGAATTGACAGTGATTTAGGGAGATAACTCTGAACCCAAACAATCCTGGATCAGGACCAAACTTGGCATGAATACTCAATATGCCCAAATGTGAACACAGATGGAGTTTGGGGAAAATAGACCTTGACATTTGGGAGTTGTAGTTGCTGGGATTTATAGTTCACTTTCAATCAAAGAGCATTCTGAACTCCACCAATGACAGAATTGGGCCAAACTGGGATCCGGGCGAGGGCGGGGGGAAAAGGAGGGGCGAAGGAGGAGGCACACAGCTGATTGCCTCCCTCCTCGCCCTCTTCCCCCACGCCGCCGGCGCCTGTTCACCCCCGCCTCTCTCTAGCCCCGATGCATGGATCGAGGCTAGAGAGAGGCAGAGAGGGCGCCAAGCCTTTCTCCTCCGCTCTCGCCAGCCTGTCATTGGCGAAAGAGGAGGAGGAGGCCCTCGCTCACCCCCCCTCGCCTCTCTCTAGCCTTGATCCATGGATCGAGGCTAGAGAGAGGCAGAGAGGGGCGTGGGGGCCTTTCTCCTCCTCTCTCGCCACCCTGCCATTGGCGAGAGAGGAGGAGGAGGCCCTCGCTCACCCCCTCGCCTCTCTCTAGCCCTCGATGCATGGATCGAGGCTAGAGAGAGAGAGAGGGGCGCGGGGCCTTTCTCCTCCTCTCTCGCCAGCCTGCCATTGGCGAGAGAGGAGGAGGAGGCCCTCGCTCACCCCCCCCCCCTCGCCTCTCTAGCCCCGATCCTGAGGGAGCGAGGGCCCAAGTTTTCCCAGGCTGAGAGGAAAAGGAAGAGGCCTGAGGCTGTGAGGAATGGTGGGAGTTGAAGTCCAAAACACGTACCTGGAGGGCTGAAGCTGGCCCCTGCGATGGGGCATGGCAGAGCAACGGGGGGGAAGAGAAGGAGGGGGAAGCCTGGAGGACTACACTTTCCAGAATGCATTGCCTAGCCTACCTAGCAGCAGCGTCACTTCCAGTTCCCCATAGAAATGCGGGAAAAGAAGAAGCTGAATGAAGGCGGGAAGGAAATGAGGGGAGAAGACAGGGAGAAGTGAGTAGTACAATAATTAATTAATTAATACTTAAGAATTTCTTACGATCATAACGCAAATTGTTGGCCTCAAGGACCGTAAAAGGAAGTCTACTTCTTGGTTCACGGCAGCGATACGTAAAACCTCAAAAGTCCCATTACATACGAATCTCTTACGAATCCTTTTAATTTCCGTTTCATTTTTCTCATGCCTAGTAACTGGAACTATCATCAACTATCTAACCAAACTGAAGATAGTAGATAATAGCTTTGGTGAAAGCCTTGAAAATCCTGAAATACATCTTATGCCTTACAAAAGGAAGATTGCATGTTCAGTTTTGAGTACAACCTAGTCCTAGAAGGTTAATAAGTGAGGGTTGATATGGAAATAAAGGGAATGTTGGATAGGGAAGGGAACTAGAACCATCACAAAGGCAGCTTTGCAGAGTAACAGTAATATCTTTGTTGACTTTGAAAAATCTATGAAAAGAAATAACAACCTTATAAGAGTAATCTGGAGAAACTAATGATAATAATCACTGAAAGAAACAAATGGAGAATTTATAGCATTTCTATCTTTTTAAAAGACCTATTTTGATAAAGTTACATTGTTTTGCTTGAAAATCAATGTGGTCTGCTTTCATTTACTCAATTAAGTGTTTAATTGTGTCTTTGTGACCTGCTTTTATGTCAGGAAAGGATGACATAAACAATTCACACGACTCTCTCATATAAATAGGACATGGAATAGTATAACTATTAACATTTTAGTAGTACCATAGAAGTCATATCTGGTAATTCATTTTGCTGTAGTCTCACCACAAGCTACTGTGTGCCTGGATCAATTTTCTCCTTTCTTCATGTTCACACAGCTTTGGGACAATGAACTTTTGGAAAACAGTAGTATACATTTGTGCATAGATGTAGCTTTGAGCTTCATTTATTTTGATTAATGAACTTGTTAATTAAATTTAATATGTGTTTACCTTAATGAAGTTATTTGTATTGTTTTAAACTGTTAACAGTTGTTTTGATTAACTTCACTTATATGCCATCTTGATACAAGGTAGGATAGAATTCTAAAAATGTAAATAAATATAAATACTGGAAATAAATATGAATTTTGTTATGTCAAGGATGCAACTGCAGACCTCTAAAATGGTTTTGAATTGCAAATCCCTGGCAAAGGCTGACGAAAGTTTTAGGTCAAAATTTTTTAAAAGGCCACAATTGCTCATCTCTATTTTATGGTGTTGACATTTTAATAATCAGATTGTATCTTCAGCAGGAGACTAAATAACAATAAAAATCAATCACAATAAAGCTATGTTTTGGGATATATACCCAATAGCAATAATTTTATTCTGCTATTCCTCAAACGATTGCTACTTTTGCTGGCAACTTGCACTAAAAGATGATTTAATACTTTTGGAAATAAATTACGGTCAACCTGGGTGGCACAAATCCATCTGACTTAATGCCTTTAAATTTATTTTACTGTTTTTCAGTTTTGGTTTTCAAAGCTTCACTTGGAACATTAATCCAATGATGACCACAAATCATCAGGCACTTTTCTATTTTTCTATTTTAGAAAATGAAAGAAAATGATAGTACTATATTTTGACAAGTGGAATATGGAGCTCATATATTCCACTCGTAATCTCTTTTGGCTGCATTTTCAAGGGTCTCATAAGTTTACCTAATTTTCATGGGAGTAATTTAATTTTATCTTGTAATGGGCACATTTTCAAAGGATTAAAATGTTACCATCAAAGTGAGTTGTATTACTCATCATGTAAGAAACTTTTGGCTAGGATTCAAATCTGATGTTACACAAATAGAAGGCTATCATAATTTCCGCTTCTGCAATATTCTTTTTGGATCTCAGTTAAATAATTTTTCTACTACTCATACCAGGGTACTACAATATGTGTATTTATGTGTTAATTATAAACTACTAGAACATTGCCAAAAATTTCTCAAGCACAATCCTTCCTGTAGACCACAGTGTCAAAAGGCTTCTGTTTCTATGTCTCTTCACTTCAGGGCATTACAAAAAGTAAGGCCATTTTCACACAAGGTTTTCATAATGAAACAGAGGTGAGCAAGCATCAGCGAGAAGGGAGCCTTCACATAAGATGTTACTGCTATTCTATTTCTCTCCTTGAGTAATCCCATGTTTGTTTGTTTTTGCCACCAAAAATACTGACTGATATTCAGTATTGCAATTATGGATCCATAACCTAGTGTTACAAATCACTATTTGCTTTACATTTGCTAATCCTACATAGTCACAGCCCACCTTACCAGGTAGCAGCCTCTTGTCCATCTTAAGGACCAACCACTAAATTAGGTGAAAGAGATCTATTCAATTGGTGATCAAGATACAAGGAGGCATGGATTTCCACCCTCCACATACCAGTGATCACCAGAAGCAAGGCCTCAGTCACAATTCTTTATCACAAGCTTTCTCATTGGTGGATTTGACTGGCACCAAAGGTGGATTGGGAGAGGGGAGATTGGACCAGAGCATGTTTCTTAGTTATGCCTTCTAGGCTTCCAATAATTTTGTTTGTCACCTCAGATCACAGAGGGGGTTTTTTTGGTGGGGGAGTGTATGATTTTTGTTGTTCTTTTCTGATGTGAAAGATCTTTACTGCAAGTGACCCAATTTAGTGACTAATTAGTAGGTGTGTTTAGGGCAACTGGTGGACCTGGTTATCCAAAATTTCCATGCTGCCCACTGGAATCTATTGAATGTTACATGATACTCTAGCAGAAGACCAGCAATATTGCAGACTGGAACAGAGGAATGTTGCACTAGCACAATTACAGCCATTGATTTCTTTAACAACAACTGGGACTACAGAGGAAAATGCTGACAGCCTCCATCTCTAGTACTGAGTGGTCACCCAAAACCATTCATTTTTTCAGAAAGCTATAGTGCAAATGATAGCCACAACCATAAGGCCAAAAGTGAAGTGTGAATATGCATTTCAATAGCAGTAGTACAGCTCTGAAGCAAGCCATACTTCTCCAATGGAAGAAGAAGCTAATGTGAAAAGATTGCATGAGATCTATGTGTTTAGAAATGAAAGATGACATCTGTATGGATTGATAAAGTGATATAAAGTATTAAAATACAATGGTTTTGAGAGTAATAGAAAAGTTGGTAGACAGAATAACTGCTGAATATAATTGCTAGTGATGTGCAAATAATGTCAATTTAAACAAAATGTTCTCATGTCTAAATACAGTATTTCCTCACATAATAGTTGAACTCTTTTTGAGGCCCTAAATTTGGGATTTAAGGAATACTCACATAATAATTGCACCCCCACATAGTACCTGGCCCATGGAACAGCCTTCATAGCTCCAAGGGGCAGGCATGCGAGTGGGTGAAGTTGCGAGAGCTAGGAGGCCTCCTTTGGCTGCTGGTAGCTGGGGGCTGCTGGTAGCTGGGGGAGGCTACCCGCACACTCATGGGTGCGGGTAGGAAAAGCCTGCAGGATCTCCTTTGTCTGTTGGACAGGGGAGGACCTGTAGGCCTCAAATCTTTCATGTCTTAAATAGTCACACACCCCTTTTTTGAAATGAGAAAAGGGGGGGAACGTGCAATGATTATGTCGTGAAATATGGTACATGGGGAAAACTTTCTCTTCTGAAAGTGTTCAGTAACCCAATTTATTACTCTTGTAAATACAATCCAGTTTTAACCCCTTTTTTTTGCAGAAACATACATTGATTCACAAATTCTACACTCCTCTTTTCCTGGCTGCAATTTTATGAGTCCTCCACAGATCTACTCCAGATTCCATCTCTATCTTGAGCAAAAATTGAGAGCTCATAGATGCTTCAGAAGAAGCTACCAACCCCTCAGGAGAAAGTTATTTGAGTTCCATTTTGTATTTGCATTAGGGAAGGTCTCTTTAGTGCACAGCTAATCTTAGAACAACAGACAATAGTAACAACATAAGTATTAACAGTATATGTGCTCGGTGGTGGAGGCTTCTTCTTTGGAGGCTTTTAAACAGAGGCTGGATGGCCATATGTCGGGGGTGCTTTGAATATGATTTTCCTGCTTCTTGGCAGGGGTTTGGACAGGATGACTCACAACTCTATGATTCTATGATTCAACCGTTGTCTTGTGGAGTCCCTCAGGGTTCAGTACTGTCCCCAATGTTATTTATATTTAACATCTACATAAAGCCGCTGGGGGAGATCATCAGGAGTTTTGGAATAAGGTGTTATCTGTACGCAGATGACATCCAAATCTGTCACTCCTTCCCCCCTGTTACTAAGGAGGCTGTTCAGACCTTGAACCAGTGCTTGGCTGCTGTGTCGGACGGGATGAGGGCTAACAAATTGAAATTGACTCCAGACAAGACAGAGGTCCTCCTGGTCAGTCGAAAGGCCAAACAGGGCATAGGGTTACAGCCTGTGTTGGATGGAGTTACACTCCCCCTGAAGGCGCAGGTTCACAGCTTGGGAGTGATCCTGGATTCATTGCTGAGCCTGGAACCCCAGGTTTCGGCGGTGGTCAGGGGAGCTTTTGCACAGTTAAAACTCACCAGCTGCTCCTGTAACTTGGGAAGTCTGATCTGGCCACGGTGGTCCACACTCTGTTTACATCCCAAATAGATTACTGCAACATGCTCTACATGGGGCTGCCTTTGAAGACAGTTCAGAAATTTCAGCAAGTCCAACAGGCGGCAGCCAGATTACTAACTGGGGTGACATACCGGGAGCATACCACTCCCCTGCTATACCAGCTCCACTGGCTGCCGGTCCATCTCTGAACCCAATTCAAAGTGCTGGTTTTGACCTATAAAACTTTATCTGGTTCTGGCCCAGCTTACCCATCCACCCTTACGTCCCACCTCGTGATCTAAGATCATCCGGGGAGGCCCTGCTCTCACTCCCGTCAATAGCACAAATGCGCCTGGTGGGGATGAGGGACAGGGCCTTCTTGGCTGTGGTCCCCCACCGATGGAACACACTCCCAAATGAGATAAGATCCTCTCCCTCCCTCCTGGCTTTTAGAAAAAAGTTAAAATCATGGTTCTGGGACCAGGCCTTCGGACAGTAGATGTATGTAGCAGTTTAGAGGGACATTGACTGGAAAGGCAATTTGACTGACGAGACTGCTTTTTGTTTCAATGATTGTTGATGTATTGTTTAATTTTGATTTATGTTTTATTGTGTTTTTACTATGGTAACTGATTGTACTGGCATTGTATCGGTGCCCAACTAATCCTAATAATCTGGAATATTGGCCAAAGCATTTCAGAAATGGGATATTCAATCTGTAACAGTCTTGCATTATATATTTAGCAATTATAATTCAATATATGACTGTTTCATTATCTTTTTCAGGCATGAACACTAGCAAGAGTGAGAATGTAAAAGAACCCCCTTTGAAACCTTCCAGAAGATCCTTACCATGCCTAGCCCAGAGCCAAACCCATCCCCACAGTCTCAGCAAACACTCCTCATTTCTTCAACCAAACCAAGTGCAACCTCAACCTCAGCCAGTAAGTGCAGGTGCATCAACCATCACAGTTGACGTTGTCTCAGAACGAGGTAGGTATTTGCTTATGGAAGTCATTTATAGTCTTTCAAATGTGTGATATTTTACTAAATGTGATATATGAGGTCAAAGAAACAAATCTGGAATGGCATTTGGCGGATTTCAACAAAGACCTTGATAGAAAATGTTGTTTTTCTTTTCAGCTAAAGTGATGGAAACCTTGGAAAGTAATTTGCTAAAGTTATCAAATACAGAGTACAGTGACCCATTTTTAGGTGAGTTTTCATTGTCCAGTTCTTTCCTTGTTCTTTACAAGTAACTTCATTTTCTTTGTTTGATTGTGTACATACCAAACTGTAACTGAAAAATGAAATTACTGTCTATTGATAGATAATTTGAAGCAGTGCCTACTCTTCCTCCTGTTTTTATTCTTCCCCTTTCTACTCCCCTTCCTCCTTTTACTCCTCTTTTTTCTTTCTGGTGTTAAGATAAAAGGTAAAAAGATGAGAAATTATGTCTATGTTGTCCTACTTTATAACTGGACTCATTAATTTGACATTACTTCCTAAATGTTTTAGGCCATGCCAACTCCTCACATTAACCAGTGCATTAGGGAAGGTCTCTTTAGTGCACAGTTAACCTTAGAACAACAGATAATAGTAACAACATATGTATTAACAGTGTATGTCCTCAGTGATTGAGCATTCCCCATAGAATCATGGAAAAATAGGGTTGGAAGAGACCACAAAGGCTATCCAGTCCAACGCTCTGCCATGCAGAAATGCACAATCAATGCACCCCCAATAAATAGCCATCCAGCCACTGTTTGCCATGAAAGAAGGACATTCCACTATACTCCAAGGCAGCATATTCTATTGGCAAACAACACTTCCTATCAGTAAGTTCTTTCTAATATTTAGGTTAGGGGTCCCTAAATGAAGGGCCTCCAAGGTCATTTACCCACCCCCTCCCCTAAACATTAGACTCAGAATAACCCTAAGTATGAAACTACTTGAAGGCACACAACAACAATCCTAATGAACCTGACTGTCTCATCAGCCAAAGGCAGGTCCACACTTTCCATTGAAATACTGATAAGTTTATGTAGATTAAAATTGTTCTTCATTTTAAAGATTGCATTGTTCTTTCACCTTTCCCAACTACAAATAAAATGTGTGCAGTGTGCATAGGAAAATGTTTTCCTTTTTTTCGAACTGTAGTCTGCTTTGCTGAAAGGAACATATGCTACATCCAGAGCATTTCCATCATCTACCAAGCTTGTAACTCTATCAACAATGACATAAGAGTAGTTTGGCTTTGGAGTAACCGATGCTGAATGTTTGTGTCGGTGTCTGAAAGGGTGAAAGAAAGGACAGCAGTGGAAGTAATCAGTTACCTGTCCCAAGGTGTCAATTAGCTCCTTGCTGCCCAGCAATGCCCTTGGGGTGTTTTGGTTTTGTTTTGTGTGGTTTTTTGCAGCCCAATTACCCCCATGTTTTAAATTTTACAAAGCACTGCAGTGCAGGCAGGTATTTATAAAGTGTTTCAGATTTTGCAGAGTCATTTTTTCTGTACTACATTACTTAGATTTTGGTCTCACTGATGTGCATTAAGGAACTTAACTCAGACCTTTCCCTGACTTGGATTACTGCACTTTACCCACACTGCAGTGCGCTTTGGTGGCATGTGTTTTGTAGCCTTCACAGTTTGTAACTAGCTTCAAACTGGATTACATATATGGTCAGTGTAGATGAACCCTAAGGCTAACTAGTGGCCCAGCCTAACCCAATCCACATACAAGAGAACACATGATGATTGGTAATTTAGCAGATTCCCTTAAACTACCAGAATCAAGACAATTGTATATATATTTTAGATATTATCATACAATTTTCCAAGATCTTAAGATGCTTCCCTCTCCCTCTCCCCCCTCCTCTTGTTAATGTATCTCTCTTTCTTGTTGATAATGTTATGGAATCATGGGAGTTGAACTTTCAACCTTCTATGCCAAATAGTGTGGTGTTTCACCAAGCTATAGCTCCAATGATTCCAGAGCACGGCATCATGGCAGTTATAGTGCCAAATTGCATGAAATCTACAATGTAGATGGACCCTCAGACTACTGACATGAAAAAAGGGAATTTGAAGATGTGTTTCTTAGGGGGAGGGATTATAGCAGCTTATCCTTATGTTTACTCTCCCTTTAGAACACATTTGCAATTGCAGCAGCATATTTTATAACCGAAAATCATTACTTTGATCTTTAAAATTCCATATTATTACAGAACCTAATAGCTGGGGTTACTTTATCTTGTGGAACACTTTAGCAGTGGGATGTTAAATGAAATAAGAGGAATGATACAATTGCAGTCCCCCCTCAAATGCTGAGGGAACTTACATAAGACTTGTGATTAATGAGTTTCATTTCTTGTGTGATAACTACGAACTGCCCCAGGAGGATATTAAAGATGGATCTGAATTAAGTGAGTGAAATAAATATTTAATCATGTCGCTTGGAGAGAGGAGTGGAAGGAAAAACAATATAGCCAAAGATGGCAAAGAATCAACAAATACTCAAGTCTTTAAAGTAAGCAAGCAGGCAACATTTCAGTTCATTCTCAGAACCATTATAAAATGCAATGGTCTGTTTAGAACTATGAGATGTTTTTGGTAGAAATGGACTTTGCCTCATGGCTTTTAATGTACATAGATGTGAAAAATCCCTGTAATGCTATGAGGGATAGAAGAGTATGTTGCAGGAAAAACTGCAGGCAAAACTCTGGCTTTAAGCTCCATTCATGGGATCAGAAGCCAAGATGACACCATTTGAATTTGGTTGAAAAATGTGCCCTAATAGATATTGAAGTAGCTCTACATAAGCCGGCCTGTACCTTAAGATCTTCTGAGCCCTTTTTAATGTCTTACCACACTCACAAGTACGAATGTGGAAACACAGGGGAGGGTTTTCTTAGCTCTGGTATTCCCTTCTTGGAAAGGTTAAGTCAGTGCTCTATTTGCTATCCTTTTATAGGCACATGAAAACTTTGTTTCAGCAGGCATTTGAGGGTAATAGCAACAGTCAACAAAACAATAGTAGTTTCTTCCACATGGATATTGACATTTCCAACTTTGCTTTGAACTTTATAAGAGAAAAATGGGAAATGTGAACCTAATACTCACCTGAAGCAGGACAGTTGCCCCCCCCCCCACACACACACACATTGGCAAGCTTAACTTTTATGGATTTGATTATCTGAGGGTTAGATCAATAGGTTGTGTCTAGGCTCTCTCCAGGAGTCACCCTGGAGGACCAAGAGGTTCAGAGATGTTCTCTCAGGTTAAAAAAAGATTTTAATTCACATTTTTTCCAAATTCATGGAAACCCTGCACCCCTAACCTTGTGCCCTCCAAGGCAGTTCTACATAGGTAGTATAATGCGATCTGAAGCCAGCTTGAAAGCAGTGTGTTTACAAAAGGTATACCTCCAAACTCACACTATAGCACGTATTAAGCTTTAAGTCATGGTTTTTTTTTATTTAAAAAAACTCATCAGAAAGTCAAGAATAAGACAGATAATGCGGTGCAGCTGACCAGGGTTTAAAATTAGAACAAGAAAATGCAGTGCACTTGTCAGGATATTGCAAGTGTTAACACACTTTTAAAAATACTGAAGCATATCTGGATGTAATAAAACAATTATTCTCCTAGGAGGAAAATCACATCATTCCCACGGGAATGTTCCCTTTCTGTCCCTGTGTTCTCATTTCCTGTGTCCTACCATGGTCTAGCATTTCCTGTGCCCTACTGTGGTCTAGCACTAATCCTCAAATGGACATGGCAATATGCATTAACACATCCCGACAGACTGGTTAAAAATAAACATTCCTGGGTTTGGTTACAATCCACAATTATTGGATACAGGAGCCACCATCCTAGTTTCAAACTGGTTCCTGGGGTACGTAGGCGCTATGCAGTGGAACTAGTTTGGTTTAAACCCCTTCGTAATTCAATTTTAATGTCAGCATAAAAATGCCCTGGAAATTCTGCAATGTTGGTGGATTTTTCAGGACTGAAGAGTGGCTTGAAATGGAAAGAAGGATTTAGCAAAATGGGGTTTGTTTTCTATCAGTAGAAATCTCTACACAAACTCAGTTTCTTTTGGGGGGAGACATCCAGGATCCAATCATCTTTCTTAAGTACTCTAATCTTTCATTATACAACTAACAAGGTTCATTTATGTACATAGCTTCGAAGAGAAAAAGCCTTTCTGTATACGCCTTCAAGAACGCTTACTCTTTAATAAGGAAGAGTGCTGCTCCTTTCAGTCTCATAGTGGAAATACGCCCAACACTTCAGTCTATTTGCAGAGTAATCTATAGTGTCAGCATATTAATTAACCTACACACTGCTTTGAGAGTTCAAATAAAGCTGCAGAAAAGCTTAGGAGGAATTTATCTTTAAACAATCTTAAAACAGCTTTTGAGTGTAAGGCACTAAAAACAAGTATTTCCCAGAGGAGTGGTTCTGTATAGATAAAATCTGTCAGGAATATTGGCTTTGACTTTCAAAGATGACACAATTGAATTCATCAAAGAAAGTGGATTAATTAAAAGACAACTGTTTCTGCCTTATTTTTAAATGTTCAAATCTATGTAAATAATTACTTTGAGTAGGTCCTTTAAAAATAAAAACCTTTAAAGAGACACTGGCATGTGCATCCCAAGTAGTAATATCTTTTTGTGTGCACTGAAAAACATTTGGCTGATTGATTTTTCATCCATTCCAAAATCACTGAAACGCTGCAGAAGTAACATAACTATAGACTCTGTCCATTTCACTCTTTCCATCTGTCATACCAGCCATGATTTGCTTTATTCATGTGTGAATTTATCCAAAGTAGCTTTCTTTTGGAGATGCCACACCAATTCCTCTTTGAGAGCATTGGCAGATGTGTTTTCATTGGTTAAAAAATTCCAATGCTTTTCAGCTGTATATGCTCTCAAAATCTTTATTAGGGTTGCTTTAAACTGGCTTGTTCAAATTATAAAGATGTGCTTTCCAAGACAGAAATATAAAGAAGCATTTGTTTTTCTACCATTGCATATCCAACTAAATACTTCTACTAGAATTCCTAATGACCATGGATTAAAATGGGAGACATTTACTTTCTGACATAAAGCCATCATTTTCAATTTCATCCCATTCTTTCTTTTTAAAAGCTTCCAGCAGTAAAGTGAATATTTACATTTTAAAATATATGCTTTTTTGTTTAAAACAGAATGCTCTCATTAATAGTAATCATCTTGTCTATAGCCCAAAATATGAAGTCTGTTTCAGACTGATACATGGAAACTTATCCAGATTTACTGATTACTCTAGAATAGGGGTCTGCAATCTTTTTCAGCCACTGAGCCGTTTTGAAGCAAAAGTTTCTTGAGCTCCAAGAAATGTTTAGTATTTACTTCTATCTGTCTATGTTCTCTGAGGCATATTACACATGATACATATACAGAAGTGTGAATAATAAGGGGTGTGTATATATAGAGGGGGGGGAGGAAACAATAATAAAAAAGAACCTACGACAATATTACTCATTATTTTTAAAAAGCCAAAACAGAGAAGGGAAATGAATGAAATGAGGTCCAAACAGAGAAAGGACAATCAAAGGGAACTCAGATGAACAGAGGAGTTCAAGCCTGGGTCCCCTGTTTGGCAAGCTTTTCATTAGAGGTAAAAAAAATCACAAGGGCGGGACTGTGAGGCTAGGAAAAGGGCAGGAAGGTGTGAAACCCACTTCTCCTTCCAGAGCAAGGGCCAGGGGGCTCCTCATCTGTGACATATTTACCTCATCCCTCTCCACAGAGAGAATTGTGGAAGAAAGCAGGGACAGAAAGAGAGGCGAGAGACTGGAGGGAAGTTGTGCCCAAGTTGTGTCTCATCACACCTGGAGTTGCCTCATGAAAAAAGCACTTCAGGGGCCTAGTGTCCCTATTGACCTGTGAGAGAAACATGACATTCTATGCCTCTCCCTCTCAAGACTTGCCCATCCAAGGGGGAAAAACAGCCTGGTTTCTCCTTGCACGGCCAATAAGTGTTGAAATGGGATCCGTGGGCATCCAATTTTGCTCTCACTTTGTGTGTCTTTCCTATCCTGAGGAGAAGAGTGCATGCCTTTCTTTCTTTCTTTCTCCTTTTAAAAATGTATCTGGTGGCTGAAGGGCATTTCCCAGGAGGTGGTGAGGTTGCTCTGTACTTCCAAAAGTTTGTCATGGGTAAAGATCACTTAATTCACACTCATAGCAACTTCTTGGAAGTAGAGAGCAACCTCACCACCTCCTGGGAAGCACCCTTCAGCCACCAGATACATTTTGAGTAAGAATCACTTAATTCACAAGAGAGTCCCCAGTGGCTCAATGGGTTAAACCCTTATTCCAGCAGGTCGGAGGTTCGAATCTGAGGAAAGCGCGGATGAGCTTCTTCTCTCAGCTCCAGCTCCCCATGCAGGGACATAAGAGAAGCCCCCCACAAGGAGAGTAAAACATCGAAACATCTGGGCATCCCCTGGGCAACATCCTTGCAGACAGCCAATTATTTCACACCAGAAGCAACTTGCAGTTTTTCAAGTCACTCCTGACATGAAAAAAAAACCCTAATTCACAAGTTTTATCTTGTTTTAAAAGGAAATGACCCCTTTAAAGATAAAATGATGCTTATCATGGACTGGAGATTCATAGGGGCCACAAAAATGTGGGGTCTATACAGAGCTTGCACACACACACACACACGCATACACACACTGGGCATGCCTGGCTAAGAGGAAGAAACTCTGTTTCTGACTCTCCAGATAAACAAATGGAAACAAAAGTCCAGAGCCTGGGATAAGTACTAATTTAACAGTCAGTTAAAAGATAACTCTACGTAAGAGGCCCTTGCAGCTGATGAACTTTCTCTTTATAGTATAAACATTGGGGGAAAGAGCCTTTATCAAGTAAGCATAAAACCGGGAATACAGTCAAAATGGCATCCAAACGGGAGCTGCAAAATATTCAACAAATGATTGCAGAGCTATCTGACTCTTTGAATTCAAAGGTTGACATGCTATTGAAACAAATGAAGACAATACAACAGTTTTTTTATTAAAAAAACAACAACAAAAACTCAAACAGACTGAGAAAAGATCACAGCACAACCAGGAAGAAATTGCAGCTTTAAGACTTAAAGTGGCTGAGCTTTCGGACAAGCAGAAAAGAAAGAATTTAAGATTGTCAGGCTTCCCAGAACATATACCTGCAGAAAAGCTAGAAGTGGAATTAATATCATGGTTTCAAGGATTAAGCTTGGAAATAACACAAACTCAAATTGAAAGAGTCAACAGAGCTTTTCGCCAAGCAAGAGAGGGAAGTGTAAAAGATATCACAATGGCTTTTACTACAGAACGGAAAAAAATATGAAGTGCTTAAACATCTTAGGGGGAAAAAATTTATTATACAAAGGGAAAAAAATAATTCCAAAACATGGCTTGTCTCCTGAGTCTTTGAAGATAAAAGCTCTCCTAAAAATATATGCAGATAGATTGTCCACTCATGGAATAATGTTTTCCTGGGTGTTACCAATTGCCATTCCTGGTCTATAAAGACAAGGAAAAATATATTGCAAGAACTCCAGAACAAGCCCAAAGAATGCTGGAAAAATTGGGTATCCCTCCAATACCAGAAACAGAAAACTCTACAGAGAAAGAAGGAGAAGTGAGTCAGTCACAGGAAGGAGAAGAAGATGAAAATCAAACTGTTACAGAAGGGAAACTAATAACGGGATTAACAAGAACTTAAAAATGAACAAGGACTATAATGTCATCATAAGTACTAACTCTGCCTTGTGATTAAGTATGGGGGAACAGTGTGAAAGTAGCTTCTTTTTCCCCTTCTTCTCCATGACTTTCATCGGACGCTGTTTTTGGAACCTTTTTGGAAGATGGTTGTAGGGTTGATGTGATGCTATATTTGTATAAGAAAATTAGCATGTATGGAGGGAAGGAGGTTGAAGGCGGGGTCATACAAAGGGTAAAAACAATGAAGTAATGGGACAGACTGGAATAATAACTGGAATAATAATAAATAAATAAACAGGAGATGGAACAGGGGGCACAGTGCTGTGAGTTTCTTTTGATTTATATTTACTTCATCACATTGGATATACCTGGGATATAATTATATCTTTATGGAGAGTGGATTCCCCCACAACGAACAATGACTTTCTAACTTCTGCTGCATCTATAGAATTTATACCGGACCATTGATATACAAACTGCTCCAATGTTTTTCTTCTGACTGTTTAAAATACTGACGTATTTATATATTTTGCTGTTTACCAATGAACCCTCTGTTTCCTACATTGATGACATTGTAAATATGTAAATATGTGATGGTACATGTGTTTATTGATGTACCATAGAGTGATATTTTGATATAGTGAGATACTATGGAAACTCATTAGTGTTGTGTTTTTGTCCAACTTTACCTGTCTCAGTGTTAGCTAGTGATACTTAGACACAGTCCCATTGCTTCTTCTGTGTATTGTAGTAAAAATGTAATCTACACCAGTGTAAATTACCATAATGTCTTTAATATTTGCTGAATTACTCAGGATTTATACACTTGGACTTTGGCTTGTTGATTTGTCTTTATAGCATAATAATTAAAAATATGTTAAATTAAAAAATAATAAAGAGCTTACACACTACTGACCAATACTCTTGGTGCAAAAGAAAACGATTTACACTTATTAGCCAATAAACTTGCTTCCATCTCATTTTCAGTTCACCCATTTTATTTAATTTAGTTTTCTGAATAATTTGAGGAAATCATGTTAGAAATTTAAAAAGACAAAAAATGGTACTTGTGATAGATTTTAGATTTGTTTTAAAAATAGGTTAGTACAAGGCAACAGGAACACATGACAAGTGAATTAAAGGCAATGAGTGAACTATTGTGTTTGTTAGAATGTCTCCTTACTAATATCAAATGAGTTTATCTGTTGTTACTATTTCTTTCTTTCCCAGACCTAGGAAGAGAGAAAGACACATATACAGATGATTCAGAACATGGGAATTATGATTCTCGTACTGATCAATCTCTACTTATTAAAAACACACCTACAAGACAGAAGCCTGAAGCTCGGTCAAAGACATCATTGAAGGTAATGATGTTATAATGTATTCTGCTGGATCTATCTGTTGACTCACTTTTAAAACATGCTTAGTCCACTGCAGAACTGTCATGCATCCTTTAAAAAACCCGTAACAATATTTTTTGGGATCTGTAGAAGATCACAGCACCTTCAGCAGGTCTAGAGGTTTTAGTTGACCATGTTTGTGTCCCCAGGACCTCCGAGTTAACATGTTGTTGTTAACTGACATCAAGCCGACATCGACATATGGGGACTTCATGAATTAGAGACCCCCAAGTTATCAACAACCCTGCTGAAGTCTTGCAGACTCAGTACTGTGGTTTCCTTTATTGAGCCTGTCTATCTGAAATGGAATCTTCCTCTATTCTGACTTCCTTCTACTTACCAAGCATTGTGATCTTTTCTAGTGAGTGATTTAGTCAAAGTATGACAGTCTCAGTTCAGTCATTTTGGTTTCTAGGGAGAGTGCGCGCTTCATTTGTATCATCTTCAGCACCATATTTCAAAAGAGTTGATTTTCTTACTATCAGTTTTTTTCACTGTTTAGCTTTGACGACCATATGTAGAAATGGAGTACAATGGCATGAACAATCCCAACTTTAATATTCAATGAAATATCTGTACATTTTAGGAGGTTGTGTAATTCCTTCTTAGCTGCCTTTCTAGACAGTAAACTCAGTTCTGACTAATGACTGAGCCAAAAAAGGGAAATCTTGAACTATTTCAATGTGTACATCATCTTAAATTTCTTTAAAGTAATGTAAACCATCTATGGTTACTTTGTTTCCTTAATGTTCAACTGTCAGCCCATCCTTGTATTTTCTTTCTTGACTTC
This sequence comes from Anolis apletophallus, assembly GCA_030556195.1. Lineage (NCBI taxonomy): Eukaryota > Metazoa > Chordata > Lepidosauria > Squamata > Anolidae > Anolis > Anolis apletophallus. The sequence goes on from JARBWK010000002.1 coordinate 75,171,453, forward strand.
ATACACTAATTGTTCCAAGTCTCTGCAATTTTTTGCTAGTAGTATGGTGTTATCTGAAGATCCCTCTTCCAATTTGCATGCATCCTTCCTTCAGCTTTACATTTCTACAGTGTATAAGTTAAATAGATAGGGTGATAAAATGCAGCCTTGCCTGACCCCAATGTCAATTGGATATCATTCCAGTTCTATCTATTCTGTCCTAATGGTAGTATCTTGTCCTGAGAAATTAAATATGGTGACAGATCCATTTCTTTAAGAGTGATCCATAGATTTTCAAACAATCTAGTAATTTTGCAATAATCTATAAAGCCCAGGGTGATTTTTTTCTGAAACGTTGTGGTGTACTCCATTCTTTAAAGTATGCTTGAAATATGATCACTGGCCCTTCTTCCCTCCCCGAGCCCAGGATGGACAGTTGGCTTGCCCTACGCCATAACAAATCTGAATGAGAAGATACAAGATATGCAAGAACCAATTTTCTTAATCAAGAGTAATCTAAAGTATGTGCTATGTTTAAGAGAAACTTTCTGATTACAAATGGATATTAATTCTATAATATTAAAAAGGTGAATTTTAGCTCCTTTTTAAAGTCATAGACTCATAGAACTATAGTGTTATAAGAGACCCCAAGGTCCATCCAGTCCAACCCCCTGCCACGTAGGAACACACAATCAAAGTACTCCCAACATATGGCCATCCAGTCTCTGTTTTTAAACCTCCAGAGAAGTAGACTCCATCACACTTTGAAGTAGCATATTCTACTACCGAACAGCTCTTACCATCAGGAGTTCTTCCAAATGTTCAGGTGAAATCTCTTTTCCTCCAATTTAAACCCAGTTTTCTGTGTCCTAGTCTCCAGAGCAGCAGAAAACTAACTTGCCCCCTCCTCAATATGACATCCTTCCAGTTATTTAAACATAGATATCTTGTCCCCTCTCCGCCTTCTTTTCTCCAAACTAAACATACCCAGTTCCCTAGGTCATTTTTCATAGGGCTTTCTTTCCAAACCTTTTATCACATTCATTGCCTTTTTCTGAACACATTTTAGCTTGAAAATATTCTTCTTGAACTGTGGTGCCCAGAACTGCACACAGCATTCCAGGTGATGTCTGATGAAAGTAGAATAGAGTTATCTAGGCCTGTTTTATCACGGAAAAAATGGCTTCAAAACTTGCTTCGGATGTAGGGGGTGCTGGTGCCTCATATCTGATAGACTTCCGAAGTTTTCAGCAGTTTTTTTTCAAAATTGATTCAGATGTACTTCCGAAATTCGGAATGACTTCGTTAATGGTGTCTGCGATTGCACAATGTGCAGAAACCTGCAGAAGGGACAGTCAAAACTTGGGGGATTCCCTTTCCCTCCATTTTTGACTGCTAGTACAGACAAAACTACCCACACTGGTACAAAATGCTGAACACATTTAACACATTAATAAACATTTAAAATATTTTTAATGCAATGGGACAAAAATAGAGAAGGTCGGAAATGACATACGAGCCATATCCAAATATGGCAACGAAGACTTCAAAATGGCAAATCCACTTCCTGTTTCCTTAACTCTCTTCGAAATTGCTTCAAAAGTCAAAAATATCCAAATTACATCCGAATTTCGGATGTATTTGAAGTTCAAAAACAGGCCTAAGTTGTACTATTACTTTCTTCGATCTAGACACTATACAGGCAGTCCCCAAATTACAAGCAAGATAGGTTCTGTAGGTTTGTTCTTAAGTTGAATTTGTTTTTAAGTCAGAACAGGTACATTTTTAAGGGTAACTCTGGATATTTATTTATTTCTGGCATTTCTATCCCGTCCTTCTCACTTCCGAAGAGAGACTCAAGACGGTTTACAGCAGGCAATCATCAGATTCCCAAAAATATACAGATATAGATAGCATAAAGAACTGTTAACACCCATGTGATGTTTGTTTTACTGTCTGTGCTCCTGTTAAGATTTCACCTCAATTTTCATCCCTGCGATAATTGGATTTTGTAAATTTTGACTTATTGTGGTAACAAAAATTGGTGATGAAGCTTCAGATGAGCCACTTTCCCCCCATGGTATGCGTAACTTTTCCAGGAGTGAAGGTTTTTTTTCTGGGAGTAGATTTATCTCACTTCTTGTTGTCTTATGGTACTAAAAATATAGAATCCTCTTCTTCCTTTTGCAGTGCAACTGAGACATTTATGTTACCATACTTTTTTAAAAAATGGCAAAAGAGAAATATTCACAAGAGTTTAAGGGCTGGATGGTACTGTGTTTCATGCTCTATTGAGGTGACAGCAAGTTGGTTGAGAGTTTTGTACCATAGCCAAACACAATTTATACTATTTATGGTGGTAGTGTTTGTTGTTGTTTTTAAAAAATGACTATTGTACAATCCACTCAGGGGAACTTTAGGACTTTAGTTGTAATTAATTACAAGTTGTGACATGAGAAATCACTCAAAGTTGAACTATTTGTAAGATCTGTGAATTTTGACACACCATTCCAAAGCTTCACATCAGTAGTAAACCTTAGCCCAAACATTGTAACTCCTTCTGGCTAGCATTTTAAAGGTGCTATTTCACAAACTCTATATGCCTGCATACAAAAGTAAACTATTTATCAGCTCCCCTAAATGGTGTTGGCTAGCTCTCTCTAGAAAGCACAGTTTTGGAATTAATTATTGAATGAGGCCAAGTAATGAAGTTCTTCATGACTTCAGCAGAAATCCTTTGTTTAGTGCTCTAAATATTGATTTAAACTGAAAATATTGGGGATAGATATCATATCTGCTTGGCAGCTATCACACTCTGTTACATTAATACAAGCAACACATCTATCTTGAACTATTGGTGAAGAACAGTAGTGAGAAACCATTTAGACTCAGAGGCCAAATTCCAGTTTTTAAACAATTCGGGGTATTGTATTTCATCGGTTAGTGAGGCTGAGGGCACAAATCAGGTCAGAGTAGGTAGAAAGCAATATAAATTTTATTAATTTGTCACAATGCAACAACTTTCAAGCAAAAAAATGCACCACTGCAAAAACTGGAGCTTATTATTATGCTATGTATCCATGCTGCGCAATCCTGGAAGTCATTGTTTCCCAAGGTCAATACCATTCTCTTGGTACATTTACACTATGGAATGAATGCTCTTGGACCCCACTTTAAATACCATAGCTCCATACTTTGCGATCCTGGGAGTTATAGTTTCCGAAGGTCCATACCCTTCTCTGAAAGCATCTGTACTGGAGATTAAATGCAGTCAGGATCCATTATTATTATTATTATTATGCCATGTCTCCATGCTGTGCAGTCCTGGGATTCATAGTTTTCTAAGGTCCATTTACACTATGGGATGAATGCCCTTGCACCCCACTTTAAATGCCATGGCTCCATGCAATGGAGCCCTCCTGGGAGTTATAGTTACTCAAGGTCCACATCCTTCTCTGTGGGGTAGCCAAGAGACCAGGGGAGGAAAGAGCATTGTCACTTTCCTTCCCTCCCTTCCTGCTTCCTTGCTTCCAGAATTGAAGACACATAACAGCTGACATTTCAAAGAGATGAGGGGATTTTTCTTCCACAAAGAAGGGGGGCATGGTGGATGGTGGCTAGTGATTAAAGTGTGATGACAAATCTACTGAAATAAAGCAGAGTACCACAGATACATTTAATAGTGTGATAAAGGTAGGGAAATAATCTGTTTTATTTAAAAACTGAGTAAGACTGAGCAGAACACTTCCCTGCTTCAATGTGATGAAGTGATTAGTCTGCAAACCAGAGTTCATTTCAATGTGAAACCTTTCCAAGTATTAAATAGCCTCTTATCTCCAAGCAGATATAGGGGCTGAAGATGCTCTGTAAGTTGCAGATTCCCATTCCGGCTTTGGAAGCTGTTTACTGTTATATAGCTATATAAGAGAATACAAAACATTATATTACAGTTAGACATCCACATTTGCTGGTTTACTTTTAGAAATGGATCTGCCAATTTGATAAAAAATTTCTTGCTAAGAATCTCTAGGATCTCCAGTGTGACTCCATGATGAATTTCTGGAGATGCAAAAAAAGTAGAAGCAATTGGTATGCTTCATATAGCGAAGTTTGAGAAATGTAGGATCTGACAGTGCTTGTGATGAATATGCCCTTTGCCATATCTGTCCATGTTTTTGCTGAAAATGTTATGTCCTCATGATATGTTGTAATTATTAAAAGGTTTCTATACTAATACTCCCAATGTTGCACGTCACTGCAATACTAGGGTGGAGAGAGTGTGGCTTACAGGTTCTTTATGGTTCTTGAATGGCATCTTTGCTCCCCCAAAAATCTCAGTTTGGCATCCTGGGGACATATGTCTCCTTGCTCATTTTCTGTCTTATGGTGCCCTCTTACATAATCTACCAGCTTGAGTAACTGCCTCTTTCTTACTCATCAATATTTATTTATACATATTTATTAAAATACTAAATAAAATTACTCATTGTGATAGGATGATCTTCTTGCCAACTTTAATTCTCTGGGTTTTTTTCCTGGGAAGCAGATGTCCCCCAAGATTGTGTAAAAAGCAATGTTTAAAAGCAGATATTTTGATTACACAAATTCTCCAATGTTTAAAAAAGCATAACAAACACAAAGCAGTTTTTCCTCATTGCTTACAGCTTATACCACTGGCCATTTCTCCACATGAATCAGTTATTTTTATTTACTTTACTGTAGTAATTCATTTATTAATCGGTTTTAGTTCATTACCTAACAGGAGAATCAAACGATTCATACCCCAGTGTAAATCCCCACTTAGTGGCACAGTGACTAGTACAAGAGACCTTCCTTCCAAATGTATAGTGCCAAAAATGGAACCTCTCCAATAGTATGATTTGATACCAACATAAAACCTTGTTTTCACCCAAATGGACAGATAAACATTGCCATATAGGTATTAATAAACAGGAATGAATCTAGTTTTTCTCACATTTTTTCCAGCTGCATATTATTGGTTTTTAACTAGATGAACACATTTTCTTTTCAAGTACAAGCTCTGTACTTGGTGGAAAACATACTGAAAGGCCCTTGGAACATTAGAAGAACTGAAAATGGTTTCTGCAAGAAACTCTCCTGGTTGTAGCCACCCTTGATTGTTTTGTGAGCCCCAAGTGGGTGGATCAAGATTTTAAAAACTAACACATCCTAAAAATTCTAAACATAATGTGTCAACAACCTGTTATGATAAGCTTCTGAAAGTAGATGTTCTTTATTGCCGAAAGGAATGTCACAGTTAATCATGGCCTTGAATAACTACAGTTGTCTGACATTTGACAGATCACTGCATAATGACTCTGTGGCAGATGTGTGACTGTGTCGGCACAGTAAGCGCTGGGTATGATTTTCCATCAGCATGGAAAGCTGCTCTGAAGCACCTGTCAGAGTGCTGTCCGGGTGTCAGTTCCCAAGACATTTAGATCAGAAGAAAATGGTATATCTTGTATACAACTTTCACGAGTGCTAAAAGTTACCAAGATAGTCTCCTCCATGGAAAATGCCAGCTGCTTTCCTGGTATTTGATGCAAGCTATTTTACCAAGCAAAAATCTGGAGTACAAATGAACATCTTTAAAAAATTTATGAGTGGTAAAGTGGAAGAATATATACTAACACAATGTGTTGTCATTTTAGCCATATGCTTTAATATTAGAGACAAATAGCTTCTCAGACATCTCCTCAAAAAATATTTTTAAATCATCTTAGTTGTCCTGAAAAAACAAAAGAGAAAGTAGAGATAATTTTTCTAATCCAGTTCAGGGCTACACTAAAAAATGGTTTGCCTATTTTTGACTTTGCTTTTCCACTTCTAAAACACACCTCCTCTCACTTTACTGGTAAACAGTATATTGGGGAGTAGGTTGGATATTGGTTAACAAAGGTATGGAGGCGGTGGTATTTCCTCTTTGCCTGTCGCCTAAGTATCCTTATTGGCAATGTTCTGGGTTGAAAAACCTCAGACAGCCATAGAAGGGACAGTTTCCCCAAGAGCCAATGCAATTTCACCAGCCCCTGGAGAGTGGCATATCTCATTGTTCCATGGGCTTAGTATTTTGATACTGTATGTTGCTACAAAGCCCCCCACCCGCCCCCCAAAAACATTTGAGAATGCCTATACAGAGAGGACAAAAGAGAACAGGCCTCCAAGATAGCAAGTATAAAGGAAAGTCAGTAGGAAACTTGAAACTTGGACAGTGTGCCTTGAAGAAGTTGTGCGTTTAACCCAATTATTATTTATTATTTATTTAAAACTTTTATATCCCTATCTTTTTAACCTACGTAGAGGGACTCAGACTGGCAGACAGCAAGAATTCAATGCTAACATTAAAATCTAAAACATCATAAATCAACAATAAAATTACCAGATTCATATAAAATAACTTACATAAAAAGCCGTTCGCCAAAGTAAAATCATGTCCAACTCAGTCCATGTATTCAGTCCATATAACCCATTCAGTCCATATAACCCAAGGCAAATAATTCACACTTGAGCTATGATCCAGTACTGTACCATTTTTGTACCGAGACCAAATTGTCCCTTTATCTTGTTCTCTACAGTCTCAAGCAATATTCACACTAGGGATTTCAGGGTCCAACTGACACACTCTTAGCTATTACTACTGATCACTACTACTCAATTAGTATAAATATTCATGTGTTTGTGTGTGTGTGTGTGGGGGGGGAGACAGAGAGACAGAGACAGGGGGAGAGAGAGGTTAACATTGAACAGTTTACTTAGACCTTGCCATATTTGATAAAGTTCAGGATTCTAAAGTAGTGGTATAAATGTTTTTGAATCCTCAACAGATATAAATTAACAATGCACTAGCTTCTTAAATTAAAAAGAAAAGTACAAACTACCCTCTTTTTAAATGAGTTCTTTTTGAATTTCAATGGTATATGAAAAGTTAAGGAGAAAACCTCCACATAATGGGTGAGATTTCTCATCTTTCACTTATTAGTCAAGCTGAGCAACTTTTCTCTTTTAATCCCTCGAGACAGCTTCCACTTGTACTTTCTCGCTTTATTCAGTTCCTTAGATGTACAAATTAACAGCCACACTCTTTGCCTTGACTGCTTTCAACACCCACTGAAGTGGGATGTGAGTAGTCACATCAGATAGGTAACTTTGGTGGTGAATGCTTCAGCATCTGAAATTATATAACCAGAAGAAAAATTAGGCTCACAATGGGCAGAATGATCTGAGAGAGGAACCACAGTGGTAGTTCAACTTCTTGATAGAAACCATTAACAACTGAATTTGGAAAATACAGAATAGCAGCAAATAACATTGATCAAAATAGATGGTGTGGAAAAAGTGGCATGGAGAACCCAATGTAAAACGGCACAACAATAGGTATCACATATATTACGTTAACCTCTCAGTTATATTAGAGTGTTGTTATATTAATTATGCATTTCAACAGACTGTAGAATTGCTTTCCAAAAATTTCAAATGATTAAAATCCTCTTGTGTACTATTACTAGCTTCTTGGCAGTCACAGTAATAATGGTGTTTTCTACCTTTCCCTTATGCTGAACAATTAAAAATGAGCTATTATATTTAAATAAATAGCACAGAAATAAAAACAGAATAAAAGCTTTTAAAATCTAACAAATGATAGGAAAGGCCACATCATTCTTTCTATTAAAGGTCCCCAGTAACAATAAGATAATATATAAATGGATAGCTAGGTTAAACAGTCTTTGCCTGCCAGTGGAAGGCAAAGAGAGGGAGCCATTCTACAGAAGCAGCCATTAAGAAGGCCCTGACATATCTAAGAATTGTTGAGGAAAGGAAGTACTCTCTGAGCCCTAATTTTTCCTTGTAATGGTTCAAACCATAGTCATGCTTGAGATGTGATAGGAAAGCTTATAACAGCTCCCTGTTGCTCACCTCTGCAGTGTGAAGCATTGCCCAAACTTCTTGCATAGCTCATCCCTTACTAGTAAAGTCTAATAAGTACATTCCAGTCCATACTCTCCATGGCTACTGATTGATTCGATTATATAAGATTTTAAAGAGAAAGATACAAACACAGTCTGCCTTAATGTTTGTTCATCTTTTATTGCATCAGCAAATGTCAAGGGAGAAAAACATAATGAGCCAGATGAAGATGAGTAAAGTAGATTTAAGTTGAAGAAAGGTATAGGGTGGATTCAACTAACCAGTCCGATATTGCTTGCATTTGAGATAACAATTTATTTCCATATGGGTTCCTCAGATGAAAATGTCAACTTGCTGGTGGTAAAAACTTGAAAGGCATTCATGCATCTAACATAATCTCAGGTGGTTACCTGAGATTATGTTAGATGCATGAATGCCTTTCTTTGTTAGTCCTCAGTGGGTCATGGCATTTGCTTCCAGCCACTGCACTACAGAAAGCTGAAACAAGCCAGTGCCACTGAGTTTATCTAAGATGGCAACATGTGAAGAAGGTGTCTGTACAAAATTCACAAAATGTGCATTCTTCCTCATTAAATGTAGATCACCGTAAACATTCAAATTATTTCAGTGTTCACATTGTAATCACTAGCTGCAAAACATAATGTCAGATACATAGCTGTCGAAAATCACATGCTCTCACAAACAAATGTTTTTCACTATTTGAGAGTGCACCTATTTTAAATGCATTCAGAATGTGATTTGGCTTTACTCGGGAGCTATCTTTAGATCTTCTGTTAAGATTCAGACCCTTAACACAGAGAGACACTTTAGGCAAGGTGAAAATGAATTTACTGAAAACAAGATGAATAAAGGGTTAACTCCATCCAGGACTATTCTAAAGTAACTTAAAACAATATATTACAAAAGGAGATTTTGCTGGCTGCATTCATCTCTCTGGAGTCTTCTGCCTGTGGTGAAAAGCAATGGTTTACAAGCTGTTGCTTATAAGCTGTCTCAATCTTCTTTCTTGTGAAGCTTAAACTGGTCAAAAGTTTCTATTGTCTCTGGGACTGCTGGTATAAGAATACAGATGAATGCAGGTGCTAAGGATGCCTGTTTTTTGGATTGCTTGGGCCCAGGATTACTAGACAATGCCCAAGCCTCTATTCACTGTAGCACTGCTGCAGAAAAAAGGAGGAGTTCAGCAAAATAGTTCTGTACAGGCAAATGAAATAGACCAACTAACGCTGGCCTATAGGTGGTTTTATGCTACACCCAAAAACTAATACAAAGGAAGATATCTACACTATTGGGAAATTTTATAAACAAGGAACTAAAGCAGAGGAGAGGAAAAGGCAGAGCCAAGACTTCACACAGAATGTGTCATCTAATTTGATAGTCAGAGATTTAAGAAGTAAAAATTAAACCATGAAAGCATACACAATGTTCAGAAATAACATGTTATAAGTGCTAAAATACACATCTCCTTATTTTCCAGCTTGGTGTATGTCTTGTTATAATAAATAATATTGTTACTTGTAATATGCAACCCATGTATCTGTGACTGTTACTTATAACAGGCAAAGGTGCCGAACCAATCTGGGTTCGCCCGAAGGGACCTATGGAACCAACTAGGTTCCTGAATGCCTTGAGGGATTTGGAGCCTGCCAGCAACTCGCTCGGTGAGCTGGTTACCACCTGGAACCACGCACTGTCCTCCGCTCTCGACGAGATCGCCCCTAAACGCCCTCTCAAACCCCGCGCATCCTGTTCCCCCTGGTACACAGATGCACTAAGATCTATGAAGCGGGAGAAGAGACGGCTAGAGCGCAGGTGGAAGAAACTCCGTGACGGGCCATCGACATCAGCTTATAAGCTTTTTGTGGATGCTTATGAGCATGCTGTCAAGGAGGCGAAAAAAGTTTACTATGCCTCCTTGATAGCGTCTGCAGATTCACGCCCAGCTCAATTGTTCAGGATAATTCGGCAGCTGACGATGGTCCCTACCATCCCAAACAATGACAATTCGACCCTTTCTGCTGAGGCTTTCCAGAATCACTTCGCAGACAAGATTGCGTTGCTCGCCGGGACCTTCTATCCACTCTTGATACAGTCCAGGAGCTGGAGACCCCGTGGCCCTCCGCCGGGTACACCTTCGACCGGTTTCGACCACTGGACACAGAGGATGTTGACAAGATTGTCGCAGCCCTTAAGCCGACCACCTGCTCCCTCGACCCGTGCCCCTCCACGCTGATTCGAGCTTGCGTGGAGGGGTTCTGAGGCCCTCTGTTGAAGATAGTCAACTGCTCCCTTGAGCAAGGGGCTTTCCAGAGGAGCTAAAAGAGGCGGTGGTCAGTCCATTGCTGAAGAAGCCCAGATTAGACCCCGCGGCTCCCTCCAATTACCGCCCAGTGTCGAATCTTCCGTACCTGGGCAAGGTGATTGAGAGGGCAGCAATGGACCAGCTGCAGACCTTCTTGGATGACGCAACCTGGCTGGACCCTTCCAGTCGGCTTCCGTTCAGGCCATGGGACGGAGACTGTCTTGGTCTCCATCACAGATCTACTCCGCTGCCATTTGGACCGAGGTGGATCGGCGCTGCTCGTGTTATTGGATCTCACGGCAGCGTTTGATACCGTCGATTACCAACTTTTGATACACCGCCTGGCGGTGGCGGGGGGTGAGGGGGACAGCCCTCAACTGGCTGTCCTCCTTCCTCCAACGCCGCCAACAGCGTGTGAAGTGGGGGGGGGTGGTCTCCGGAGGCTCCCGCTGAACTGCGGGTGCCTCAGGGGCTATCCTCTCCCGCTATTATTCAACATCTATATGCGACCACTCGCCCAACTGGTGCGGAGTTTTGGGCTGGAGTGTCATCAGTACGCTGATGATACCCAGCTCATTCTGAGTTGGACCCGGGGCAGTCTCTGCACCCGATAATTTCCATCTTTGCCTTGAAGCCGTTACTGGATGGCTGCGAGCCAGTAAGTTGAAGGTGAACCCGGCGAAGACGGAGATCTTGTGGCTGGGCCGCCCGGGGGTGCGACCCAGTTGCCAACTTTCGATGGTGTGGCCCTCTGCCCTCAGCCATCGGTAAAAGTCTAGGGGTCCGACTGGACGCCCACCTGTCCATGGAGGAGCAGATCGGCTGCACCTGCAGGACAGCATTCTTCCATCTCCGGTTGGCTAAACGCCTGGCTCCTTACCTCTCCCAGCGCGACCTGGCTACGGTGATCCAAGCCACGGTCATCTCGAGGCTTGATTACTGTAATCGCTCTACATTGGCCTTCCCTTGTCGATGATCCGGAAGCTTAAGCTGGTGCAGCACGCCGCAGCTTCGCCTCCTCCTGGGTGCTGCAAGATCTGACCGGCGACTCCACTCTTACGCGAGCTGCACTGGCTTCGATTGAATTCGGGTCCTCTTCAAGGTGATAGTCCTCACTTTCAAGGCCATCTATGGTTTGGGGCCAGTGTACTTGAGGGAGCGACTTACCCCCTATATGCCTGCGAGATCACTACGCTCCGAGGAGCTCAACCTCCTTGTGGTGCCTCCCCTCGGAACCTGCCGACTAGCCACTACACGGCGGAGGGCATTCTCTGTAGCCACCCCAAGTCTCTGGAATGGCCTCCCGGAGGAGATCCGCGCCATCCGCGCTCTCCTGCCCTTTCGCAAGGCCTTGAAGACTTGGCTTTTTAGGAAGGCGTTCGGCTCTTAATTCAACCACATTGCCCGCTTGCCGCCTATGGTTCCCCCCAGGTTTTTTTATCCCGTCCCCCCAGCCTTTGCTGAGGGTTGTGCTCTTAATATGTTTTAATCTGTTGTGATGTGTAATATGTTTTTAACTGCTTAATTGTTTTATTTCTCGGTGTTTTTGCTTCCTTGTAAACCGCTCTGAGCTCCGGAGTGAGCGGTATACTAAATCGAAGTTAATAAATAAATAAATAATAATAATGTGTTAGTTTGTGGGTTAGTGATGGTTGAAAAAATGTCTCTTTTGAAATATGACTAACGTGAATAGTTTTGCATAAGAAGTAATATTTAGTTGCCAATTCAAGTCTGTCACTCTATTCGCCCAATGTATTCCTAGTTTTGTATGTGACATCAAATCTAATAGCTTGACTAGCTGGCCTAAGAATTCATCTAAGAGTTGTTTTTTTTTAAAACAAAACCAAAAAGGGCTGGCATTATGGTATCATAGCAATTGCATAGAAGCAAAGTGCTTTCCAATTTTGAACAGAGATGAGATACAATATAGCACTAGTTATAATAAATATTAATAAACAAGTATTATCAAGCCAGTTGCTGGAAATGTCAGAGACAACTGTTTTCTGTTACATATAATGAGAATATTTTGGCAGCAAGATATTCGAGAATGGTTTATAAGGAAATTTAAAAGTATGAAGTTATGAAATTTTATTAGATCTTATGTTTTATAACTTTATGGATAGATTTTAAGGATTTTTTGACTCCATAGAAAACTCCAGTGAACATAACAACACCGTCTTTATTTATATCTATGTAGTTTCTTTTCTTCCATAGAAGCATCATATATCTCTGTATCAGAGATTCTAGATACAGGCATCCTCAGACCTCACAACCTCCCTAGGATGCCTGCCACAGATGCAGGCAAACCGTCAGGAGAGAATGCTTCTAGAACATGGCCACACAGCCTGAAAAAACCTAGAACAACCCATTCTAGATATTATTTACTTCATTGAATTTGTGCATGAGTAAAATAATTATATGTATAGTTTTTTAAAAGTAAAAGAAAGAAAGAGAAGAAGAAAGATGAATTTTTAAAAACTAACATGCCAATAAGGATGAGTGAGAGTGCTGGGAAACATCCAGAGAGCCAGACTGCAACAGGGTAAACTTGCAGTACAAATATTATAGGGTTTAACATACTACAAATGTGGGGCAGGATCTGTAATATAGAGGGAACTGGAATGGAAGAGAAGGAACATAGGAAATATATAGTGCATATATAAGCTAGTTCTCCTAAAATGAAGATGGAGGGAGGGACACTTCTGACTATTAAAGGTGACATGATAGCCATGTTTAATTATCTAAAAGTCTACCATCCTTTATATGGTGCAAGCTTGTTTTATGATGCTCCAGGGACTAGAAGTGCATCTACATTTTAAAAAATAATGCAGTTTGTCCCTATTTTAACAGCCATGGTTCAGTACTGTGGAATCTTGGGAACTGTAGCTTGATGAGGTTCCAGTGCTATTTGGCAGAGAAAGCTATAGATTTTGTAAAACTACAACTTCCATGTTTCCATATAGCACTGAGCTATGGCAGTTATAGTGGGGTCAAACTGCATTAATTCACCACTGCAGACACATCCCAGGACACAGACCAATGGAATCAAGCTAGGAAACATTAGTAACAGCTTCCTGATGATACCAATGGAATATGTTGTCTTGGGATGTAGTGGAGTCTCCTTTTATCAGGTTTTTGAAAAGAGATTGGATGATCATCTGTCAAAATTGTTTTGATTGTATTCCTGCATAGCAGAGGGTTGGATTGAATGGCTTTTGTGGTCTCTTCCAATTCCATGGTTCTATGGAGGAGATTTGGTGATGATCCTCTTGTGTCCTCTTGTTGGAATTGTCTAATAGGTAGATGTTGCAGATGCTGTTTGTTTGAAGCCTGCAACATAGGCTTCAAGAGTAAATGATGCAATAGTACAAAAGGCATTTTTCTTATTCTCAGTAATTGTAAACTCTTGGTAACATACACTTCCTAGAGCAAATAAAGATTTGGAATAACAATGACAAGACAATTCTTGGGGACTAGGCCAAGCTTTGTGGCAACTTGTTATATTTCTGTTTTTCCAAATCCAGTTATTTGCTGGTTCTTCATGCATAGACACTGAGAACTGGGAAGTTTTGGCTCTTGAATGCTCTAACTAGAGGTCAGCCATGATCAGCAGTGCTGCAAAATTTAAACAGGCATGAATAAAGGATGAATGGGAGAAACGTGCCAAAAGGAAGGCACATCAAGCCAACCCTGACAAGGGACCCCTTCCACCTGGAAACCGATGCGCTCATTGTGGAAGAACATGGGAGTCAAGCATAGGACTCCACAGTCACCTACACATTCACTGCCAAGACACTGCACTTGGAAGGCCTGATTCACTCATATATATCCCAGATGAGTTTTTTTAAGGGAAGGTGCAAGAATGAAGCTGATGATGAAGAAGTTAATGATGCTGAAAATAAAGAGCTTGAATCTGGGAAGTCTTCTCATCAGCTTACTGTATCAATAGTGGGATCATAGTATCTGTTAGTATTTGTCTCCAGGATCCCACCAAAATCTGTGAATGCTCAAAAACCATTATATAGTGTGATGTAGTAGATTGATGTCTCCTAAATGCATTGGCAAGATCAAGGTTTGCTTTTCAGAATGTTTTTCAAAAAAATATATATATTCAAACTACGAATGATTGAATCCATGGGTACAGAATCTATGAACACGGTGGGCTAGTTGTATTTGTATTCAGACATTGCAGTTTAGTGTATAGTATAATTCTCTTCCTGTTGTACTAAGCCCACTAATCCTTTAATAACAGTAATAACAATAAATGATCTGATAGTGGTAGGTCCTTTTCTTTACTATCTTGGGACTTATTTAGGTGGAAATGTTTCGATTATATCCCACTGTGGCCCTAGAAATAAGACTAGCTACAAAGAAAGCTTGTACTTTTTCCTCTTATTTCAATGTGTCTATATTTCTCTCTGATTTCTCACATGCTTATATGCAAGACACAGGATGAGCACCTAGCAAGTAGAGAAAAGGAAACAGGATACTTTCTTTCAGTGCCTCTTAAAGCATCAGGCAATGCTATTTCCCCATTTTATGAGGATACTTTATAGCTATTGTTTAAACGATCAGTCGATCAAACTGCTTTAATAATTTATTCAAAAAGATATTAAAGTACATTAGTAGCAAATTACTTGCACAATGGTTAGTGAGAACCCTATTAAAATAAAAACGATCTTGTTGAAGTAAATGACTATGCTAATGGCTTTAAGGTACCATGGACAAGTTATAAATCAGCATGCAACCATGAAGACGTTGCAGGGCTTTTTAACTACTTTGTATAAATGAAGTATTGGAATGAATGATATCATCATCGTTATTTTTTGTTAAAGCTCTAAGCCTTGTGGTTCTTTAAATATTAGTACTGATGAGTGAATGATACATTTAGAGTTTGGTCACGCAGCCTTTCTTTTCCTTTTTTCCTTTACACTGAAGCAACACTCCTACACAAACCAGTGGGAATTCTAACTGTGATTGGACTATTGAATCAAGCTCCTTTCTATTTCCAATAATATATAATATGGAAATGGAAATCAAGGTGGTGAATCAAGCATGCCAGAGGAAAGCTGCAGGCGCAATGACTTAAGATAGCAGCGGATTGCTTTTGGGTGCTCACTTAGTAATGAAATGATGTACTCACATTTCAAAAACCTCCAGTGGGTTCATTTTATGACTCCCATTGGAACAAGTTACTTTACAAGGATGGTTGAGGCAGCAGCAATCTCTTTTCTATAAAGTTATAGAGATAGGAGGCACGTTTCCAGCATTTTGAAATCTTGGGCTCTCAGAAGGATACAGAGAAGCAGCTGGTTGTAAAAAAGCAACCTTCAAGAAGAACTTGCAACTTCCCCCAAGTATGAATCAAATATAAAATGCAGCTGGAATCTCCTATCTCAGTTTCATGCAGAAATAAAAAGGTAACTTACATGTGATTAGTATTTCTGTTTAGCGTAAAATGAGTATAATACTATTTGAGTTAGATGAATAGTATGGTGTTTGATCTATGCACAAATGCAGTTTTTAAATATGGACTTTAGTAATAATGGAAGATGGCACTAGCCTTTGCAGTTTAAGATTTAAATAAGTTTTTAGTGTTAGTGCTTTAAATCTCATGGTGTTTAATTCTCATTGGTTTCAGCAGTATGGAAGGATTACAGCCTTGATTACTTGAGAAATTAGTTAGCACAGAGTTGAGTTGAATGGTTTGCAGGTCTGTTTTTTCAATCCCCTTCCCAAATTCATGTATGGCTGATTAATTGCATATAATTTATTGTTCTGTATTAGTAATTTCTTGAAGGCAAAGTAGTGACACAATCATTTGCTACCACATGAGATGTAGTTAAATACAATTGGACAAAAACTAAAAGATGTTATATTTGCATAAATCGGGAGAAGGGAAGCATATTAAATAAATCTGTTTTTCAGTTGTATTACTTCAGCCACACATTCTAAAACATATGCGATGTATATTGTGATACGTTAACATTAAACACTTTATAAATGGGAATTAAAATCTTGCAATTTAAGAGTCACTCTGATCCTATTACTATGATAGAAGATTTGACAGTAGAAAGAATCTAAATTCAAATCCTATTTCAAGTGTACACATATCTAAATGTCTTAGTATCCTTTTAAAATATAATAAATACAGGTTGCAAGTGATAAACACGGATCTTAAGAAGCAGACCGATTATCCGTCATGTCATCTCCACCTGTTTTGTCTCATACCAGGGCCGTAGCCAGGATTTTGGTTCGGGGGGCTGAGTTTGGTTCGGGGGGGAGGGCTGAGACTGGGTGGAAGAGGGTCTACCCTAGCAAACCTTTTGTATTGTTATCCCAATAACCCTATTAATGTGGGATATAATGAGTATGGTGATCAGATCATGATATGAATAAACATAACAGTTTAAATAATGTACCAGTAAGGCCTTTTCGCGGACCACCCTGAGAATTTCAGGGGGGGGGCTGAAGCCCCCTTAGCCCCCCCTGGCTACATGCCTGTCTCATACAGATGTTTGTATCAACCCAGCAACATCTTGTATTGGCAAAGTATGATGCTACAATTCATATATATTTCAGTCACCACCTGTATTATACAATATTCATGTGATTGCTCCTTGCTATTGCAGTTTACTAATAGGGATTCATACTTGCACAAAACAAGACAATCTTTGTTTTGCTGAAGAATAGTCAGTTGTTCACTCTTGCTTCAAATCCCTTGGTTTGAAAGTTCAATAGCATGTTAAATGCACAAGTACAGGTGGGTGGATTCCAATATATATATATATATATATATATATATATATATAGAGAGAGAGAGAGAGAGAGAGAGAGAGAGAGAGAGAGAGAGAGAGAAGAACGGGTGGGAGGATTCCCCCCCCCCCTCTATATATAGGAATCCTCCCACTCATGCTTGTGCATTTAACACGCTATTGAACTTTCAAACCAAGGGATTTGAAGCAGGAGTGAACAACTGACCATTCTTCGGCAAAACAAAGATTGTCTTGTTTTGTGCAAGTATGAATCCATATTCACAAACACACACACACACACACATCTCTATGTTATTTTGCCTGAGATATCTATGAGTTGAATGTATAGAATGGTAAATATAAGCAGCTGAGAAGGAATAGTGTCAGTAAATTGCCAGCTTATTTTGTAGTTTCATCATATTCAGAATTTGCCCTACTTTCCAAGACCTAATTCAGAATGTGTGTGTGTATGCTTGAATGTGTGTATGCATAATACCAATGGTGATGACAATAACAGAGCCTTGTTCTGCTCCTGTAAGTCATTTCTAACTTATGATCGTAGTGCACCATTAGGTTTTCACAGGGCTTTCTTGGCAAGATTTGTTCAGAAAGGATTTGCTGTTCTCGGAGGCTGAGAGAGTGCTACTTGCCCATGGTTACAGTGTTTCCATGGCTGAGTGGGGAATCAAACTATGAGCTCAAACCACTGCATTATACTGACTCTTAATCTACCTGTGCTTAAATTCAAAGATTTCTACTGCCTCAGTTTACAATTTAATGAAAAAATTGAAAGAACGAGAAATTTATTGCCATCCGAATCCCTGGTTCAAAATTATCCAGTAACTGATCATTTTAAAATAATATTAAATTCATATCTTGAAGCTCTCTGATGTAATAAGAGTGAGTAGGGACACTAATTAAAATCACAATTATTCATTTGATGGAAATGACATTTTCCATGCATAGTTATCAAGTACCTTTTGTACTTAGCTAAGTGGTCCTCAGGTAACAAACTACAGTTTGCCTCTGCGACCATATTAATAATAATATAATAACACCTTTATTCTTGTATTCCACCATCATCTCCCAGAAGAGACTCAGGGAGGCTTACACATGGCACAAGGTGCCTAAAAACAGAGCATAAAAGAAAACACAATATAAAATACAAGAGAGTAAAACAGGTAGGCATATGAAACAACA
Source organism: Anolis apletophallus (assembly GCA_030556195.1). Lineage (NCBI taxonomy): Eukaryota > Metazoa > Chordata > Lepidosauria > Squamata > Anolidae > Anolis > Anolis apletophallus. The sequence continues at coordinate 75,189,639 of JARBWK010000002.1, forward strand.
ACTTAAGACTCAATAAAACTGTCCTTATCAACAATGACAGTAAGCTGTAAACAATAGGATAAGGGAATGAGATAAGCGCAGAGCTTGTGTGTGTGTGTCAGGAGCAACTTGAGAAACTGCAACTGCAAGTTGCTTCTCATGTGAGCGAATTAGCTGTCTGCAAGGACATTGCCCAGGGAATGCCTGGATGTTTTATCATTTAGTGGGAGGCTTCTCTCATGTCCAGAGTGCAAAGCTGTAACTATGGAAAAATGGCATGGGATGAAGTGCAAGGCTTCATAACTATTGTGTAGAAGAACTAGGGACTAGGCTTGTTTGAACAGACAGGTCTTCAAGTCTCTACAGATGGAGGACAGTGTGAGAGCCTGCCTAAGCTGAGGGGCCACCACCAAGAAGTACCTCTCCCTCGTCCCCCACCAAGCACAGTTGTGATGGTGGCAGGACCTAGAGAATGGCCTCCCCAGCAGATCTTAAAGCCTGCATTAGTTCATAGGGCGGGGTGCAGTCACAAAGATAGGCAGGACCCAGACCCTTTTAAGAGCCATATCAACCTGGTAGAACCTATACAGTTTATGCTCTGCTAATATAGCTGTTAAAAATCCACAATGTTATTTGGGTCAGAATGATTAAATTCACCAGAGAACTCGATCTAATCAAGGCCTCCACCAAAGAATCTTCTCTCCATCACAAGGCAACAAGTTTCCCTAGTGCTAGATCAATTTTCCTGTCATTTACAGTTCCTGAGGAAAACATTTAACAAGAGCATACATCCGCCGCGCCCCCACCCCCACCCGTCACATTGAACCATTCCATGTCCAATAAATATATCATATATTATCACAGTGCAAGCTAGGTAAGCTATAGATTACTGTATGTCATGAATTCATAAAGCTGATCATAACAAATATAATTTATTTACTCAATAGTACAACCAGTAAGTCACAGAAATTTAATGTAACCTGATGCTAAGAGCAGCATCTCTAAATTGTATGCTGTTTGTACTGCCTTCAACTATAGGCAAGATATCAGCAAAAATGTTTTGGTAACTGATCTAACTTCTGTCATCTGGATTCAGTCCGCAAATTAATACCTTGCATGAAATGTATCAATTACTCAAGAGTGTGCTAAGTAGAGAACTTTTTTGAAGCTATATCTAACAGTAATATTGTTCTTTTATAATATCCCATTTAAAAATAATTAAAATAATCTAAGACTGGGGGGGGGGTTGTGTGTGTGTCAAAAGCAACTTGAGAAATTGCAAGTCTCTTCTGGTGTGAGAGAATGGGCCATCTGCAAAGAAGTTCCCCAGGGGACAGCCGGATGTTTTACCATCCTATGGGAGGCTTCTCTCATGCCCCTGCATGGGAAGCTGGAGCTGACAGACAGGAGCTCACCCCATCTTGTAGATTTGAACCACTGACTTTCAGGTCCAACAGTTCAGCCAGCATAAGGGTTTAACAAATTATGCTACCACGACTGAAATGTTGTCAAAGCACATTTTTCAATTTAAGAACTTGGAGTGGTGGCACCTTATGCCTCAACATTAAATAATCAAATCCTGCAACAAATATTTATTTATTTATTTATTTTATTCAAACTTGTACGCCACCACTCCCCGAGGGCTCGGAGTGGCTCACAGTCATATAAAACATCACAGAGAACAAAACAACAGGGTTATAGCGTACTCAGCAATTAAACGCTAACCGGAAAAGATGGGTCTTGCAAGCCTTAGGGAAGGATAATAGGTCTTGTAAGACCCGCACTTCATTTGAAAGAGTATTCCAGATCGAAGGTGCTACCACAGAAATGGCTCTGTGCCGTGTAGATGTTAACCAGACAGATTTGAAGCTGGGCACTTCAAGGAGGTTCAGTTGTTCAGAACGGAGTGACCTCTGGGGTTGGTAGGGGATGAGACAGTACAAAATCAGATTTAAAACATTTATATTCCGCCCTTCTCACCCGAAGGGGACTCAGGGCAGAGCACAGCAAATATACGGCAAACATTCAATGCTGGGAAAAATAATACTTCTAAATTAAGCATATTAGTAAAAGACACTTAATCAGTAAAAAAATATTATAGGCATATCAAATTTGATCTGAAAGATAGTTTTGTAGATACCGGACTGGTCAGTTTTGTTACTTCAGTGATAAAGAACTGCAGGGTATTTATAGCTATAATAGATTTGACCTGAAAGATTGACTTTTGAGATATTGCATTCATTACTTTTGTCACTTCATTTCTAAAGAGGTAAAGGCATATTATGCTGAAATAAATTTAACCTCAAATATGGGACTTGTGAAATATTATATTGGTCAGCTTTCTTACAATGCAGATACACAGCTTCTCTGTTAAGATGAATGTTTTGTCTGATACTACTCTTTTTTATAAGAACAATGCTATTAGTCTTACCTCATACAAAAATTATAGCAATTCTTTAGATGTTGTGTTGGTTCAGATTTTGTGTACATTGTATGCAGTTGAAAGATTTTGTCAACAAGGCTTGACTTTATGGAAATCAAATGAACATCTTTCTCAACACGTAGGAGTATTGCTTTTCTCTTAACTGAATATTTGTTAGATTTGACCCAGAATCAACCTAACTCTGACTTAGCACATATAACTAAAGGGACTGTTTCATATTTTGGTCAAGGTTTTTAAAAAAAAAGATGCGAGATAAAAAATATCTAAAATGCAAAAGAGAAAATGTATAGATATTTACAAAAAGGGGGGGTTACAAAATATACTAATGTGTTAATATATTAGCCTTCTTGTAGCACAGCAGTTCTCGTTTGTGCCTGGAGGGCAGGGAAGTGGTCCCGGGGTTCCATTAGCATTAGGGCCTGCAGCAGCAGAGGTGGATTCAGAGGATGAGCTAGATGACTGGGGTGAAGCACAGGGCCCTTCCGATGGGCCTCATTCACCCGCAGAGAGCTTGGCATGGGACGAAATGATGTTTGGACCTCTGGAAGATTCAGATAACCAGGTGCAGTCGGGAGGGAGTGATTCAGCGAGTTATGAACACCCGGGTGGGAGGAATTCCCAGGAACTTGAAAGTGTAAGCATGGATGAAAGCGAGTGGGAAAGTGCCAGGGAGGAAAGCTCTCAGGAAGATAGCGAGACAGCTGTGGAGAGACAAGGTCGAACCTTCGATAGGAGACGGAACATTGAGTCTACTCGGAGGGATTGGTCTAGGGTCCTAGACCGGCCGAGGTCCGTGAGCAGAGACTGGAGACGAAGAAGCCTAGAGCGTCGGGGACCTCGGCTGAAGGATTAAGTATAGGATCCGTGGGAACGTATCCTCAGTTTTCCGGCCACGTCGCTCCTGAATAGGCGTGAAGCGGAGTGGGATCACGAGCTGGATAGCTAGTGGTCATCAAGCCTTGCCTTGGTTCCTGTCCCAAAGCATTGGGAAGCTGCATCTTGTTCCTGGCCACCTCGTTGTGGTGCCTTGCAAAGCTTTTGGCCTATTTGCTACGTTCTTTGGACATTGAAACTTCAAGCCTTTTGGATTGCTTTTTACCCTATTGGACATTATCTTTGAACTGTATTTACTCAATAAAGTAGTTAGCCTTTAGTACGTCTCTGTGTGTGTGATTAAGGGGCCGGTAAGTCCGTGATCGTGACACTTCTTTAATTTAGTGCCCTGGGGACAGGCATGTAGCCAGGGGGGGGGGGGCTAAGGGGGCTTCAGCCCCCCGAATTCTCAGGCCTTACTGGTACATTATTTAAACTGTTATGTGCACTTATATCATGATCTGATCACCATGCTCATTATATCCCACATTAATGGGGTTCTTGGGATAACAATACAAAAGGTTTGCTAGGGTAGACCTTCTTCCACCCAGTCTCAGCCCCCTCCGAACCAAACTCACCCCCCCCCCCCCCGAATCAAAATCCTGGCTACGGCCCTCCCTGGGGATGTTAGTTGAAGAGTGGACAGTTTCTGAAGGGCATCAGGTTAGAGAAGGTTGGTTGTCAGGAGAACCTTCTTGGTGGCTGCTCTTAAGTTGTGAAAACCTCTTTCCCAGGACACCTGGTTGGCTTCCTCTAGGTTGGTCTTACTGCCAGCATTTGGTTTATAACATGCTGTGTTGGAAACAGATCCTGTCTGACCTTGGAATCTAAGCTGGGTCATCCCTGGTGAGCACATGAATGGGTGCTGCTAGTAATGAATAGCAGGTGCTGTAGGTTACATGTCATAACTAGGAAAACCTGAGTATTCATTGTCTAATAAAATACTATTAAATTCCTAGGGTCTCTGTTTGTTGACAGGTGACTTGGCATACACACACTGTGTTTTTAAACTACTGTAAGCCTCCTTGAAACCAACGTTTGGGAAAAAGTGGGATATAAATTAAATAAAATATAAAAATAATATATTACTCAAGATTAGACCAAGGTAAAGAGTAACACCGATTTCAAAACATTAACAAAGGTTTCCTCCATGTTTTCTAGCATAGCACCACTTTGCTGCACCTCAATGTATCACAGAATAAAGAGATGCAAAAGGATACTGTACGTCTGTATCTAAAAGAATAAAAGTCTGTCTGTCTACCTCTGATATAGCCCCAAGTCATTAAGAGCTAAGCTCCTGAAACTTGTTTTACACGTCTAAATTATTGGTTTTGAAACATTCATTTTGTTTCTTAGTATATATTATGACTCCAAATGCATCTGTATCCAGCAGTAGCATGTTGCATGTGGAAAAAGAGTAAGGAAAGGGGGGAACTGAATTAGCATTTGAGTCGCTTGTGGGGAGAAGAGTGTAGAGAAAGAAAGGCAGAGTGAATGGTCATTGAGATTGGAAGGAGTGAAAACTATTGAGATTGAGAAATGATGAGAGGTCTAGTGCCATATTGCCCACTTGACTGGGCTTTACTTGGGTCCTGGCCATGCCTTTATGTGCCTATTGTACGTATTACTTACTGGGCTGGATCCTCAGATTTATCATTTTAAAAATTAAATCTCTAGCCCTTCGAAAATCCACAATACAATGCAAAACATGCGGAATTGTTCTGCAAGCCAGGTGCAAGCTACTTCCTTCTCATACATTTAGTTAATGTATGAAGTCATACTCTGACTGACACCACAAATCCTCAGAGATTTCAAATTATAGAGTGACCTGTCAGGCCTTACATTAAATGTACACACATGCTGTGCATCAGTCCTCAGTGGTATTGCCACTAAAAGTGAGAGCCAAAAAGAAGTGCAGTTTGAATGCCCCAACAGCCTAAGCAGGTATTTAAGAGAAGTGTTATAAACTGTATCCATGTCTTAGGCCTCATCTACACTGCCATATAATCCAATTCCTGCATCCAGATTATCTTTTTGACCTAGATTATATGGCAGTGTATATTCATATAATCCAATTCAAAGCAAATAATCTGGATTCAGAAACTTGACTATTTATTTCCATCGTTTATACCCCGCTTCTTCTCAACCCCCGAAGGGGGACTCAGAGCGGCCTTACAACGGCAACGATTCGATGCCACACAGTATACATATAAGAAAAACAACAGTTAAGATTAAAATACATTAAAATGCAACTATATGGCAATGTAGATCCAGCCTTGATGGGCAGAAGCATTTTGTTACTGCATTTTGCCTGAATTGGGAGAAAGGGGTTTGTGTATGTGTGTGTGTGCGTGTGTGTGTGTGTGAGAGAGAGAGAGACACAGACAGACAGACAGACAGACAGACAGACAGACAGACAGACGGACAGGAGGGGGGAATGAAGGGTAGCAAAATGGAGTGGGAAAAGGTGCCTTCCCCAAGTTCCTTAATAATGTTTTTATATCAATTTACCTAGAAGTAAGTTTCAGTGGACTTCATCATACTTACTTTATCACTACACATATTTATAAAGCAGTGGTTTAATGACTCTTTAAAGAGGAACATGGTGGCCCTTTAAAAAAATACTATTACATACTATACTGTACTTGTTCTGTTTAAAAACTGTATCTTGTCCCAATTGAAAAGTTACAAGAGGGTAGATTTGAACTGAATGTTATAAGAACTTCCTGACAGTGAGAGCAATTCAATGATGGGTTTACTTATCTAGACTGGATCTACACTGCCTGATATTCTAGGATCTGATCCCAATTATCTATTTTGAACTGGATTATATGAGTCTACACTGCTAGATAATCTGGGATAAGCAAAAAAATCTGGGAACACTGGGAACTGCCCTAAGTCCCCTTCGGGGTTGGGAAGGGCTTTATACAAATACTGAAAATAAATAATCCTGGGATATAGGACAGTGTAGATCCAGCCCTAGAGAGATTATGAAGACACCTTCAAAAAGTGGCTACACTGTGGGTATACTCAAGATGGATTTCCTGCATTGAGGGAAGGGTGTTGGATTCAATGGCCTATGGGTCCCCTTCAATTCTATGATTTTTTAATTTGATAATTCAGTTATGATTACTATGAAATAATGATCACAATAATTATATCAAGCCAGTTTTATTGTTGCTTTCTCTCTATGAATGCCAAACAAGGACAATTGCAATGTTGCCATTTGCATTATTATTGTTTTTGTCATCTTTGGACACTTTCAGAATTTGCTGTCCTGTGCATTCATTCCTTTTTATATCTGAATTCTTATGCAGAAGTAGAATGTGTATGTGTGTTGTGTTGTTTTTCACTATTTCATTCATTTGTCATGAAATGGGGTTAAATCTGGAAGATTACATAAAAAGAAAATATAATATTAGTTGGTTTGAACTATGGTCACATTTATTAACATAATTTGTATCTGCAAAAGGATGGACATTGTTTTACAGGCAGATATTCTAATCTGTAAAACAAGTAAGTAGTATGCCTTGATTTATGGATGAAAGAAACCTATATCTGAGGGAGGGAGTCAGCTAAGTATCCCTTGTATGGGAGCTACCTCTTTAAGTATAGAGAGGCATTTCTGTGTCATTTCTCCTGTGGCTGCAGAATGACAAGTGGATGTGATCGGCTTGTTCTTTCGAATCAAAGAGTCCAAGATCCTTGGCAACAAACCTGAGAAGTTCCCCCAATCCTATAGCACTCCTGAAATTCCTGACATGCTTGCCAACAAAAGTGACCAAATTACTTGAGAGACTAAATCAAATTAACCTTTTCAAAACTCTTACTCTCTCTAATTGCATCAATCCATTTCATCCAGAATTGGCAAAAAAAAAAACACACACATGTCCTGGCAGGTCTGGTCTTAGTCCAAAAAATTCTATTTAACCCTGAAACAACCAACAAAGTATATATTAAAGGGAGGAAAACAAGAAATAAATTAAGTGAGATTTTAAAAATCATAAGTGAAGAAGCAGTACTTGACTGTCAACATGCAAACTAACAGGATGATCTTATATGTACATTTAGTTCTGTGGTGCATGTGTCCAATGGGACTTACTTTCAAGTAAGTTTGTTAAGGATTGCAGTCTCAGTGACAGTGACAGGCAGGTGGGAGGAGTATTACATTGGGAACGCAGCCAATATGCTAGCTACACAATGATCCATGACAAAAATATTGTACTTAGAGTAGGGAGCCAATGTTATTTCTCCAGAAGAAAAGACAGATTAGTTGAGTGACAAGTGTACAATTATCACACAAAGAAAATTGCCTTTAAAAGCCCTAAGAAAGTAACAAGGATTTGCAGCAGTTATATAGAAATATAAACTATATTATGACAGTCCAAAAATAATTCATTGATTATGAAAACTTTATCTTTAAAATAGGACTGAATGCTGTGTTCAGGTGCCATGATAAACCATGCTTTATTATGATGCAACACACTGGTCTGAACTTCTGGACAAAAACTGTATTAGCTGCATGTACAAGATTTTCCTACTGTATTGAATGTTGGAGAATGAGGAGGTCAGTTGAGGTGATGCAGCTATTTCAGGCAGGCAGAAAAGATAAGAATATAAGCTGAATGATGACATTCCCTACATTTTGTAACTTTGTTGTAAAAAAGCACAGGAAAGGAGGGGCAGAGGAAAACACTCTTGTTTCTCCCTTTTGTGCAATGAAGTTCTATATATTTGTACTAAGAAATAAGAAGCATGAGCTAATGGAAAGAATCAAATGTGTTGCTGTTTGATGTTTAGACCTCAGGTATGACAGCACAGTGTTATTCACCAACAAGATGGAGAGATGAGCAGGCTCATAATGGGGACTTTACAGAGAAAATAGAAAACATGGAAAATCCAAACAAATGAGCCCCCACAAGGACTGGAAATGTTTTGTGAGCACAGAATGTTAGAGGCAGGGATGTCATGCCAACTCTCACAACTCAGAAAGTGGGGGAAAGAGCAGGAGGAAGTGCCAGTTGCTAAGTTTGAGAGTTGCTACCAGCAGTCAAAAACATGGAGCTGGAAGTGTCAGCTGTTGAATGCAATCTCTCTGCTCTGCTGATAATTCTGGGTTGGATTTTCGGGGAAGGGAAAGAATTCTACTATTTCTGGCTGCTTGGCAACCTTTGCAAAACTCCTGAAACAAAAACACTCCACAATGAAAAGGCACAGTTAAACCATCCTGCATATAAATTCTTGACAGATCAAAAGTATTATTCTTAGGTACTGGTGAACAATGAACGCCAAGAAAATATATTGTGTAAATAAATACTTATGATATGCAATTTGTTGCATTTCTGCATTGCTGTTCTCCCAGTGTGGGATCCAACATGGCTTACAAACAATAAAATAAAATAACAATAAAGTTATATATCCATGTAAAAGGTAATTAAAATAGCACCATTTTTGAAATTATACATTAAACAACATAAAAGCATTAAAGTGATTATTAGTTCAAAGAAGACCACAACTTGTTTTGCGGCATACTATATTCACATCACTTCAAACTACTGAACTGCTGTAGAACCTTGAATTTCCATCCTTCCTTCTTTTTTTGTCTTTGATAAGGAGTCATTTTACAACAGCATCAATGCTATTGGAGGGGCAGGAATTCCTTGCCATAAGAAATAGCAGTGTGATAGCTCTGCCCATTCCCTAGCTGCCCAGATAAAGCCTTGGTGTCATTCTGCATTATAGTTAATCTGAAACATACAAATAGGGCTTAAAGCAAAAAAGCCACAATGAATGCCTCTCTCCCGTATTAGCAAGACAGATGCTGTTATTAGCATGGGGATTTATTAGCAGTGCTTATACTGCCTGATGTTCCCTGATGTTCTACTATCTAAAGGCCAAATGAAATTTCAGTAAAGCTTTATAGAGGTTAAAGCCATAGCAGCTCTTGTATTATGGGTGCTGAATCAGTGTCCTTCCTTCTCCTTACCATATTCTCTATATTCTGTACATGAAGTTCCAGTCTTTATTCAACAAAGCTGAATATGTGGTGTGGTGGAGGCTCCTTCTTTGGAAGTTTTTAAACAGAGGCTGGATGGCCATCTGTCGGGGGTGCTTTGAATGCATTTTCCTGCTATTTGACAGGGGTTGGACTGGCTGGCCCACAAGGTCTCTTCCAACTCTATGATTCTATTATTCTAATCTTTTCCAATCTACTTTCAGACCCAATTTTAGGGCTGAAACATCTTGAGCCATTTTGATAGATGATCTGTGGTAAGAGCTTCATAGGAGAGACATTACTCTCTTTGTTCTCTTTATTGGTTAGATACTATTTGGGATCTGATCCAAAATTATCTGCTTTAAACTGGAATATACGAGTCTCCACTGTCAGATAACCTGGGATAAACATAAACAGATAATCTGGGGCCAGATCATGTGATAAAGGTGCAGTGTGGGAGGGCCTTCAGATTTTATAATTTTTTGAGAGAGAGAGAGAGATTAGGCTAATATGGAGCTAGAAGCCTATTTGGCTGAATATTTCAGGAAGATGGTAACTGTTCTATTTGCTTTTGAGATTTTCCATGATAGTATTGCTGTCTCTTCCCCACACAATTTCTTTTAAAAACTGCCAGAAGAGGCCATCCAAGGAACTTACCAAAGGTTTGGAATTGAATACCATCAATATGCTTATGGTATCCAACTTCCCCCACCTGCCCCCGGCTGTAGAATGTTTTAATTGTTGCCAATGCAATAACTTTACCAATGGGGGGTCAATAGAAACACAGCACTGACAGCAGATTAATATCCTATGGGAGTTCTCAAGCTCTTCTGGATGCAACTGCTCTAGCATTATAGGAAAAATCAACTATCTCTCCCTCCCCCCTCCCCATTCCCCCCTCCAAATTTAGTGAATTTAAATATACTAAATGAGGGAAATCATTTAAAATTAAGAACCACTTATTTAGACCTCTTTAGTTGGCACTCTTTTGCAATATTTAATAGTTTTTAGGTGCTTCTGGATCTTGTTCTTGGGTGTCCCCATGGCTTTTGTGACCCGATGTTCCTTAGCTATAACTTTGACAACCAACTGTGTTCACCCTGGATAAGATTGTGTTGGACTACCCTTGAAAGAGTGAGAAACTGATACTAATGTAAATTTCAGTGGCTAGGGTGTTCGCTGGTGCACTCTTTTGGCTGAGATCTTGAATCAGTTTGGTGCATTGTAAAGTCAACCTATCTTATTTTTGTCTTTCACCATGGCCAGCCAGTGCCATTTCTTAAGTTGCCTATATGAAGACTATGTCACTTGCTTGGACCTCTTTTCTAGCTTCAGTTCCCTGAATCCTCCAGCCAGCATGTCCTGAAATTCATACATCAGTATAATGATATATAACACAAATTTATTATAGAGAAAAATTTATCACAGAGAAGAGGCAATTGACTATGTTTTACTATATTGCATTCATATTTTCTCTTTTTCAGAATGACATGAGTGCCCTGGCAACATCAGGGCTTTTCTTCAAGGATGGCAAAAAGCGTATTGATTATATTTTAGTCTACAAAAAGTCCAGTCCACAAATAGAGAAAAGAAGCACTTTTGAAAAGAATCTTCGGGCTGAAGGGCTAATGTTGGAAAGAGAGGTATGCTTCATTTTCCACCTTTCCCTTGTGAACATGGGCCAATAATTCGGAAATGTGGATCAGGATCAAAGGGGTAGTTTCTCAATTTCCTCCACTTCTAAAAACCCATCCAGTGCATGATGGATATCAATCTTACTGAAATCCACAATAATTTAATAACCCCAGGCTGATAAAGCCAAGAAAGTAGTTAAAGATATAGTCTACACTGAGATCAAATTATCCCTGGAGTTTTGTCTAGCTCAAGAATAGACAGTTATGAGTCTGCTACTGGAAATAATGTATTACATGTTGGGGGCAGAAGGGAAAAATATACCCATAACTTACGGAGACTCATATCTGCCCCATTCTAATCCATTTGAAGAAGCTGTCCAAGTGGACAGGAATTGGTGACAGGTGATGTTTCTGTTGTGCAATATTATTAGTTCACCAGTGTGATTTCCTTATTTTCCAGAAATGACTAAATTAATTTGTGTAATCTCATAGATTTGTTTGATTTTAGCAGCTAGAAATACTGGCTCCTCCCAAAATTATGGAAATAATTTCTTCCTAAACTGTTTGTGTGTTAAATAAGATCACAGAAACAGATTTCTGAGATAAAGTGGTGTTTCTTTCAAGTCAGTGATGACTTCTGAAGGTTAAGTTATGATATTTGACCAAAGCAGATTCACTATCCTCTTGATATGAAAGCTATTATGGATTATATTATCAGAAGAGGCAGATAATAAAAACAGAATAATAATAATAATCCCACTTTATCTCGTCAAAGGGGCGGTATTTCAACTCTTCTTTTTTTATAAATAACGTGTAACTTTTCATCACAGCTATAATGAATATTGACTGCTAAGGACTAGAGTTTATGTAAGCAGTAGAACTGAAGATAGATTTTGAGTTTGCCAGGAAACTGAAATTCCAGTTGGAATTTGGAATACTAATGCAAATTCATTTTCTTCTTACTTGTTGCAGCCAGCTGTTACAAACAATGATATTATGTTTGTTAAAATTCACTGTCCTTGGGAAACATTGTGCAAATATGCTGAAAGAATGAACATCAGGATGCCTTTCAGGTAATATCAAATAATTTATCTTTGCTTCAAATTTGTCATTTTGTTGTTTACATTTACACGTGTATTAATGAGACATGTTTGACCACAAAAATATGGTTTTACGTGCTTTCATAATTTTACTGATTTTCCATAATTTTACTGTTTAATTAGCCTCTGTTTAAAAACCTCCAAAGAAAATGCCTCTATCACACTCCGGGGAAGCAGAAGAAATAGGCAGTCTTGCTGATTCCAACTTCTGGTTTCACATGCTTCCTTGTCATTTCTAAAGTTTGTAGCTGCATACAGAGTATTCTCCACTTGAATATGATTGTTTGCTTCACCAGCAAGTGAAAAGAAATAACCATCATTTCACTTGATGCCTAAGTTCATCATGTTATTTCACATCCATTTGAAACTTTTAAATTGTCAAAATTCTTGTAATCTCCACCTCTTCTGGATTTAATCCAAATAAATCCTGAAGGAGCAAAACAGCCAATGAGCTTCTTTTTTTTTTAAGGAAAAAGCTCATTGGCTCCAGGCCAGATGCCATGTATTCTAAGGTAGACTGTTCAATTTTGTGTGGCTCTCCCAGGCCTGAATGTGAAAACAGACTTGTCACATGGCTGCCAGAGTCATTCCGTGTCATCAGGGGGCTTGGGGAACCCAGCGTCCCATGCCCTGCATCGCCTGATTCCTCTCCCAGCTGATCCCATGGGAGAAGCGTGGAGCACGCAGCTTCCCACCATTGCTTGTAATGGCAACACAGGAAACCTCCCATATTGCCACAGTAGTGGCATGCACTAGCTCCTCCCTCCTTCACCCATGGAGCCACACCAGCATCATTTGCTTAGAGCTGGTGGGCTCTGTGGGTGACATTTGTGGTGAAGCCACAGTTGTTCTTAAGTCATCCATTTTAAGAGAGGAAATCAAATAAATTTTAATGAGGCACTACAATAATCTTCACTTGGCAGTCCCGCAACCATTTCACTGACTCCAGCAATGGGAAATTTGAATGAAAGAAGGGCAAGAAACTGCACAATGAGCCTATTTAATGGTCACTATTTTTCTTAATATTATTTCCTGCTTTTGCTTTGTTATATAATGTGTGGGTTCTTTGGTACATATGGAGTAGCACAAAAGAATAATGCTTAGGTGACTAATCCTGCAGCTTCTAAGCTTTATAAATGGCCCTACCTCTAGAGGTCCCATGAAATTTGTTTTGTGACCTTGAGGTAGTTGTCTTCTCATTGTCCAATTTATTATACAGAGTTATTGCAAAGATAAAATAATGAAACTGTAATTCCTTCCAAGTTATTTGTACATGTTAAGGAAGAGGGTTAACTATAAACATAGGTTTCTATTTGAGCCAGGAACTCTAGTTCCCTTCCAAATGTCATGTTGAATCTCAGGGCTTTGGGGGCAGGACAAGGATGATGTCTATAATCTGCAGCTGCCCTTGTTACATGAGGAGTTGTTTGAAATGAAATTATAAATGTAGTCAAACTGGAAATCATCTTATGGTATCATTCATGTCCAGCATCAGGTTTGAGGGACCTTGGGTAGTTTCTAAAGCAGGCGTGGGCAATTGCCGGCCCTCCAGGTGTTTTGGACTTCAAATCCCAGAAATCCTACCAGCTGGTAAACTGGCTAGGATTTCTGGGAGTTGAAGTCCAAAACCCCTGGAGGGCCGGCAATTGCCTACGCCTGTTCTAAAGTCTGGCCGGTTCAATGGTTTTCATATGTGTGTGTGTGTGTGTGTGTGAGAGAGAGAGAGAGAGAGAGAGAGAGAGAGAGAGAGAGACCACAATGCCATATATATGAACAGGCCAGCCTTTAGAAACTACCCAAGGGCCCTCATATATATGGTGTTCTGATCTTCGTGTTGTTTGAGTAACAAGCGGTGACTATGTAACCTTTTTATTTTAATTGTGTAAGTTGCCCAGAGCACCTTTCGTGGAGGGCGACTCATAAGAAATAAAGTTAGTTAGTTAGTTAGTTCAGAAAACAGTTCTTACCCCCATCAAAGTTACCAGTTGGGATGTGAAACTATTTCTCTGTGGTCCCACAATAAAAATGTACTATGGGACACCAATCTCAGCAAATGTATATAGAGTGTGGAAATCTGAAGAATGCAAAAACTATTGGCATCCAGTTTGGAACCATGAACAGCTGTGGTTACAGAGCTCTGTGTTGCCCATATGTATCCTACCACAAGAATCCATCTTCATTGTCTGGATGTGGAGCCACCATGTAAATAATCTAATCAATGGAACCCTTTTTTGTTGATACCACATGATGGCAGCCATTATTAACTTGAGAGAAAAGATACTGTTCATAATGGGCTTCATGCACATCCTTTCAGGGCCAGAATTCAAAGGCAACAACAGTCATCTTGATACATTCAGACTATTTGAACCATTTACATTCTTAGCCGCCTTTCCTGTCTTCCCATATTAAAAAAATAATGGCATGACCTAATTGATTAAGCCTGTAAATGTCAATGGTTCAGCTGCATTGTGACAGCAAACATGACCATATGCCAACTGCTCTGCATTATTTAAGTAGAAAATGGACTATAATACTAAATGAAACTAAGCCATATGAGCTGTTACTTGTCATGTAGAGATGGGTCACCATGCTTCGCTTGCTATTAGAGCTTTTACATCAGGGAATAGTGTTGTGTCAGTGTGTTTCTGTACTTTCCTGCCTGTAATCAATGGCCCATACAAAGAAGGAGGTCACATTTGTTCTGTTCTTCCCAACACAGAGATGGGCCTCAAAGATTGTCTTACCCAAGTGTTTGGGATGAATCAGATCATGGCTGCAGTGAAATTGATAAGCCATTCCTTTCTTCCCCTAGAATATTAGAAACTTAGTTTTAAATGACCCATTGACTCAGCATAGCTCACTCATGCAACCCAAGTGAAGTTGTCTTGGGCTGCAGGGAAGCAGGGATTAGCTGTTGGAGGAGAGAACTATAGCCCTGCCATGTAAACTACCTAGATTCTCCAAGCTAGACTCTTGTCTTTAGATATGGTTGGGAATTACTGTCCCACATCACTTATATTAAAGAAATCTTTAGCAGCCAGATCTTCTGTACATGTGGCATGGAAGTGATCCCATCTTTCTCTTTCCAACAGATAGCAAATTGCCTTGATTAACTGGTTACATAACTGGTCTCTTAATCACTGTTGTGTGCTTATTTTAAATTTGAATTGTTTAAACAAAATGTGAATGCCAGAGAATCTATCCATTCTTCCAGAAGTAGCATTAATGTTCATTCAAAATAACATCAAATATTATGCAGCAGAATTCCAGCAGTATGAGGAAACTATTGATTTGGTTACACAATGGGAAGTAAAAGGTAGTTACTGAGCTGCAACTTCCATCTGCCATAGCCAGTATACACAATTGTGAAGGATGGTGGGAGCTGTGGTAAAAATAAATGTAGAACTATACGTTCCTCCTTTCAATTTATAATGTACCTTTGTGTGTTTATATTTCCAGGATACTCATTCAGGCAATATTATCTATTAAACTGTAATGGAAATCTGTGTGACTTTTTCCTCAGCCGTCATTAGGTTCACTTAAAAGTAACCCAATTTGGAAATGGGGGGTGAGACTGAAAAAGCAATCTGTTCCTGTCCCTGAATCCAGCTATCCTTTGTCTATGATTTGTGTGCAAAATATCAGCTGCTATAATGGCAAGACTGTTAACATTATTAAGAAATCAATGTAAAACTGAAAGGAAAAGAAACACAGTCTCCAAGCTTTCTGTAACCTGTAACAACTTTGTGTGTGTTAAATGTTTGATTTAAAGTAATTCAATTTTACTTCATGTCATCAATATTTAATATATTTCATATATTTCCAAGTTAATGGTTTTTAAAACAGCTTTGCACTCTTATTATTGTGCTCCCTTCCTCTTTTTTTTGGTAAAGGTCCAAGTTGCACAATAGCTAAGATCTTTTTCTGATTTGCGTGTGTTTTTTTTTGTTTGGTTTGGTTTTTTCATTTTCATCTGTATAAAATTGTTCTCAGATGATTTTTGCTGTCCTTACAGGAAAAAATGTTATTACACTGACTGGAGGAGCAAAACCATGGGCAGGTTGGTGGGTGATAACTAGCTTTTAATTTTGCAAGATAGTTCATGCTACATAAAATAAATCCATTTGAGCAGTTGTAAATTTATCCCAAAAGATATCAAACAAGTTGATTTAATTAATAAAAGCTGTAGTATTTTTCTCTTTGCTTTTTAACTTTGGAGCATAATATTATATCACACACACACACACACACACTGAATTCAAGGGTGGAGTCCAAGGAGTAGGCTCTACAGTGAGATACCCTATATTTGGCAGGTAGTGAGGACCCATCAAGAACTAGGTCCCAAGCACTCAGAGACGAAGAGAACTTGCTAAAAAGAACTTTCCTATAGCTGTCATCTCTTTTCTGTTGTCTTGGACATTTATGTGAAACCTTTTTTATAGTGTCGCAAAGTCTTTTTAAGGAAATGCTCTACGCTACATTTCAGCCCATTATTTTAAAACCTTCCCTTGTGGACCACTATTGCTAGAACCCCATAGCAGCTATTTGTCTTACTGGCTGTGGGATACTCCATGTTGTATTCCAAAAGAAAAAAAAATTTCTCAATTTTCTAGTAGGAATCCCCACACCTCTCAAATTTGGAGAGCTTCCATAATGTTCATTGTCCAGTTTTGGTCAGGTTTCCTCCTTTTCCATAGCTGCCCATAAAACCTAACCCTGCACCATGTCAAGAGCAGATCTCTAGAGGGCTTCCAACATCCTTTGCCCATGGTTCTTCGTAGTCTTTCCCATCATTTCCACCAAGAACCATTAAAAGGAACATGACAAGGACAGATACTATGACCTTGTGTGTACAAAGTATGCTCCTACATACTGGCATCCCAGTTTACCTATAACCTTTCAGCACCTTCTGCAAATCTGTTTGTAATACTAGAAACAAAATGAAAAACTGTGAAATGTGAAAAGATGAACATATATAGAATTGTTGCCTTTAAACTGAGGAGCACCTCACTGTCATCTCTCCTCACATTCATGCTGCATTGGATGTGGGTTTAGATGACAGAGAATCTCTCTTTCAGCTTCCATCTCCCTTTTTAGTTAGGTAGAACTAGAGATAAAGGACATAAAGATATGAGATACAGAGAAATCCGGTGACAGGTTTTAGTCACATTGGGAATTAGTAAATTTCTACTGTGCTTCCAGACAATACATCAGGTGAATTCTAATGGCATCAGCTATCCATTATTGCATTTGAAAAGTGATTGTTACTCTGATCTTTTACTTTATTCCAAAATCTACATAGCACTCAATTAGCAAACAATATAATTAGAAATTATTTATAGAAAGTTTGTAACCTTTAAAATATATATATTGCCTACAGCTAAGAATTATTACTATTTTTATTAATGTTTTGAGATCCCTAGTATGGAAATTCCATAGATCAAATGCAAATGCAATTGTATTTTTAAAATATATTTCAAATGTTATGTAGCAGTGGGCTGAAATATGTAATTATATAAATTTACAACTGCTTATCTTCTCTCCTTGCTCATGCACGTGCTTGCTTTGTATCAAATACAGTTTAAAAAACCATACATATACACTTTATTTTACATGATTTGTTAATAGGATTCTCTCCCCCAAACTCCCAGATCTAAATCATTAGACATACATTCATCTGGTACAGGTTGAGGACCTTTATCTGGAATTATAACATCCAAAATGTTCCAAAATTGTCCACTTGAGTGACTGAAATAGTAATACTTCTGCTTTTTAATGGTTCAATGTGCTTTTTTTTAATGCGGTAAACTGTAAAAATATGGTATATAATTGCCCGCAAGCTGTGTGAGACATAAATGAATTTCATTTTTAGACTTTGCTCCCATCTTCAAGATACCTTATTTACCTAAATTCAAATAAAGGTATTCCAACATTGGGGAAAGGGTGAGGAGTGGGGAGGGAGAGAAAATCTGAAATCCAAAAGACTTCTGATCCAAATCATTTTGGATAAGGAATCCTCAACCTGTATTCAGTGACTCTCCTTAGCATGATACTCCCTGTGAAGCTCTGGTGGTTTTGTTGTTGCATTGTTGTAGGTTGTTGTACAATGAAGTTTTCCAGCCCTGTCCTGCCTTGAATTTTAATTGTCATTTAAAAAAGAAAACTTTTGGATTTTACTGGTTATGACACAATGGAAAAAAAGAGGTGCTATATCCAGTCAAAAGAACTAACTAAGCAAGACATTGACTTAGTCTAAAAGTATCTTGCTTATAGAAGTACATATACAAACATACCCTATTTGTATAAAACTACAGTTAATTGGGGGCACTTTTTTGAAATATTATAGATGTCTGCATAGACATCATAAACCATTGTGTCCAGTGGGACTTACTCCCAGGTCAAATGATACAAAACTGTAGTCTTTATCAATTAAAAGCTGATTATGTATTTTCTGATTTGTCATATCCCACCTTTCCAATAAATATATTGTTCAAGGTTGCAACAAACAAACAAACAAACATATCCATATTATTAAGCTGACTAATTTAATTGATTGTATAACATTTCCACAATAAAAATAAATTGTATTAGGTTCAAAATGTTTTAATTATCACATGACAAACATGGTGATGTGAACTGGTTCCTGATAACATTGTGACATCTTCTCCTACTGCTCTTGAGTTCATGGATTTATTTTCACATTGAAGACGAAGCATATTTATTGCAGGTGAATGAGCAGGGTTGTTTTTTTTTTCTAGGGATCATAAAATGGAATTGTATTTGCATATTGTAATGTGTGCCTTTCTGGTGGACCCATTCATTCATGCACATTTTATTTATCATTTAATCATTGCTCAGCATTAGATTGCCCTCATCTGAATGTGTAATTTGTCTCCACTGAAATGCATAATCTTTGAGGTAATGTGAATTTACTGGAATTGAAACATCTAGTCTGTGAGGTTTGATATTTTATGGCACAGTTGGAAGTGATCACAGGATATTAAATAAACCAGAAATTTTACTTTTCTGATCAATGTTCATGTTCATTGGGGCTTTTATTCTGAAATCAAGAGGACAGTAAAGGAGCAGGCATTCAATTAGCCTTCTGTACCCATGGATTATATTTTTACAAGAAACATGATTTTGCTAGTCCATAATATATAATGGGACTTGTGATTCCCTGGATTTTGGTGTGTATGGGAGGTCCTGAACCAAACTCCAGTGGATATCAATATATATATATATATATATATATATATATATATATATATATATCCCTTAATAGGACAATTTGAACCTCTTGCATACACATCTGTTTCTGTATCTTACCTTAAGCAGCTGTTCATGGGGTAGAAATAGTAACACCACTGAGGAGCTTAGAAAAGTTCCTCTTGGCGCTACAGGACCCACAATTCCCATATCAGAGTAACTACTTGTTTGTCTCCCATTTCATTTGATTGAATATCCAGATTTAATTCAGACTCCTCTTGCTCTCCCCTCCCCCCAAAGGAAGTTTACAATTGTGGAAATTATGTTGTGAATCTAGATACATATACTATTCAGAATCCATAGAATGGTCTGAAATTCATGACTGTTGGCTCAGATATCTGAGGATTCTGGAAATTATAGTCCCAAAAAAGAACCTTTCTAGGCTCTCTGCCTTTGCAGAGAAGATGGTGATGGGTTATAAATAAAGATTATTATTATTATTACTTCATCAGATGGGGCAATTTGCCTGTTGTATGCTGCTTGCACTCCCCCTTTTGCCACGGAGCTCATTACATGACACACGTGTACTTCTGGCTGGGTTCCATTGAAAGGGGAGAGCAAGCAGTGTACGCCAATGTGATGGCAACACATGAGGCTTCCCGTGTTGTCTTTGCTACAATGTGGGGAAGCCAAGCAGTGGACACTTCTCCCTGTGGGATGGGACTGCAGTAAGTCTGGAGATGCAGGGCATGGGGTATTTTCCATGATGTGTGGCACCATGACGTGTGGTGAATCCCTCACTTAATGTGATAAAATCCATAGAGTGACCTCTTGCATTATGCTTTAGAGATGAGGGTTCACTTTAGAAAATCACATCCACATTGGCAACTGTCTTCAGATGCAATCAATTTATGAATAATTCAAACCTGGAACAAAATAAGAGAGAACACCTCTTGCGAGTATACCTGAAATATATTTTACAGATATTCCCTCCTCTCTCTAATTGTGCACATTGATCATATTTACATATATCCAATTCCCAATCAAATAGGCCTTTATTGGCATATATAGCCACTCCGAGCCCTCGGGGAGTGGCGGCATACAAGTCCAAATAATAAATAAATAAATAAAAATAAATAACAAGACAGTATAAATTACAATATAAATTATAGAAAAGGGAACTTCACATTTGCTACATGTTCAGTTTACAGACTTCATTCAGGAACCTTGCCACTGAAAGGCAATGGTTAAAATCTTGGTAGTTTAAACCTGCTGGTCTGTTCGGGTCAATCTGACCCGTTTTGGAAATTAGATATTTGTTTATTCATTCATTTTTTGATTTTGAAACTTGTGGTTCCTTCTATTTTCCTAATTTACGGGGTTCATACTAAGGGTACTTAATTTTTTTGTTTCGGTGCTTTACTTTTTGCGCTACAGTTTTTTACACACTTGTTATGTTCGGGTCAAATTGACCCGGTAGCCTTTTATACCATATTTTGAGTAAAACAAAGGATTTTTAGTTTATTTTGAGACTACTTATTGCATCTACTATTGTTTATCAAGTTATCTACTTGCTTTAGGTGGACATAAATGGATGGATACATTTATGCAAATGATTTCAGAACAAACCATATGCATTTTCTTACAGTGCCAATTTTTCTTATCCTGGTTTTCTCATCCTGGCTGCATTACCAGGTGTGTGTGACTCCTCCCTGCCCTCAGAATAGTACCTTTGTTATGCAAAACAGTAACAGGGGAGAAGCCACATACATGCACGGAATGTGGAAAGAGATTCAGTCAGAGTGACAAACTGCGTATCCATCAAAGGACCCACACAGGGGAGAAGCCACATAAATGCGTGGAATGTGGAAAGAGCTTCAGTCAGAGTGGAGATCTGCATATCCATCAAAGGACCCACACAGGAGAGAAGCCACATAAATGCGTGGAATGTGGAAAGAGCTTCAGTCAGAGTGGAAAGTTGCATATCCATCAAAGGACCCACACAGGAGAAGCCACATAAATGCATAGAATGTGGAGAAAGCTTCAGTCAGAGTGGACATCTGCGTATCCATCAAAGGATCCACACAGGGAGAAAGCACATATCATATATACTTTAGTATATACTTTAGTATAAGCTGACAGCTATATAATATAAGGCACCTAATTTTAGGACAAAAATTGGGAAAACTTACTGACTTGAGTATAGGCTGAGGGTGGGAAATGAGGCAGCTATGAGGTGGAAAGGAGGTTTCTGGAGAAGAAAGACAGTGGGAAGGGGAAAACTGGAGAAGGGGGAAAGATTTAGATGGGAAAGGGGTGTGGAAAAAGTGCTTTTCTTTCTGTGCCTTTGAATAAATAGATTAGCAGAAACCTTTTGGGGGGAAAACTGATTTTTTTTAAAAAAAATTCTGATTATTTTTTATTATTATTTTTTCAAAATGCTTTTATACTGTTAAAATTTATTTTAGTTTTAAGTTAGTTGTACTAATAGTTACCTGAAGTTGTTGTTGATGTTGTTGTAAAAGATATAGCTGATTATTCACGCACAAGTTTGTTACTTTGGTGTAATATGCAAAGTAGGCTGTTTTACATTAATCAACATAAAACAAATTTTAAAAAGTTTTTTTATTCAATTTTTCTTTGATAATGAACAACTATGATCACACACAGTATAATAATGCAACAGGTATTCAAAAAGAACTTTTCAGTGGCTCAAAATAACATCAAAATAACATCCGGGTCAAAATGACCCGAACATAACAAGTGTAAGGTTTTTCCTGACAGAACAGCAGGGTTAAAAGCATAATGACTTTGTCTGGGTCAGTATGGTTTTTCAAAGAATCTACAACTTGTAGTAGTAAGCTAGATCTTAGTTCCTGGTAAAATGGGCAGTGCAGAAGAATATGCAGGATGGAATCCGGCTGTCTTGTGCTACAGGGACAAAGCTTCTTATTGCTCGGTAGACTGTTGAGCGGAGATGGCATAACATTAAATCTAGCCAACCTGTAGGCTCTCTTACCGGTATATGAGCACTACAATATAAAAGGCTGGGTTTCCCTGTATGGATTTATTTATTTATTTATTTATTTATTAAGTTCGACTTGGTATACTGCTCTCTCTGGAGCCCAGAACGGTTCACAAGGATAGCAGAATAAAAACATAAAATATATAAAATACATTAAAATACATTAAAACAATTTCATGTTCATAGGCTAACAGGATTTATTGGCCGAGCTCAGCAATTGTTTATAATCCCTTTCTAGCAACCCCTTTTATGAGTGTAGAGATTTTGGTGAAAGTTAGCACGTTCAAGAAATCATTGTCATAGCCCAATTCTCCAATATTTGCTAGGACTGTTGTGCACCATTTTCAGTGGTGTAGTTCGCTCAAGGCGAGTTGGGTCAAAGAGTTACTGGGCCTTTGATAGTGAATATATAGCCAAAAATTTATGATGTTTAGCCAGATAGTGGTCTCTATAGAGTATTGGTCAGGTTCTAGGCATAGAAGTGTGTATGGGACGCAGTTTGAGATGCCAAATAATGTGTGGAGGAATTTTGAGTGGAACGATGGCACTGTTATTAGGGGTTAACCAATGGGGGCTCCACAGAGTAGTTGTGCTATCGCCTTTGCTTGAAAAACCTGCAGTGCTGTGGGATATATTGGTTGCCCCTGGAGTGGGAAAACCTCCTGATAACACTGTTGCCTAGGCAGTGTGAATTTTAAATGAGTGGACCATGACAGATTGTTACTGAACCAAAGTCCTAGGTATTTGAATTCTTTTTGCTTTTCCAATATAGTGGCCCTTTATCTTCCAGACTTGCTTTTTATTGCTTTTCCCAAAAACCAGGATCTTGGTTTTATCATAATTCACCTGCAGATCGTTTGTATCACAAAAGTCAATAAATCCATGCAGGAATCTTTTTAAACTCATACAGGAGAAGGATAGTAGGATTGTATCATCCGCAAATAGCATGAGGGGAACATGCTTTGAGCCAATCTTGGGGCTATGCCCCTCTACTTCGGACAGGGCTACAGGAAGATCATACAAGAAGATGTTAAATAGAAGCGGAGCAAGTACGTACCCTTGTTTGACTCCCTTTTGACCTGGATCGGGTTCGACAGAAATCCCTTGTGGTCTTTTACCTAACATAGATTTTGGTTGAGAAGTTTCTTTATCAAGAAAAGGACTCTTGGGTCAATATTAAGGGCTGTTAGTTTTCCCCAAAGCCAGACAAATTGCTTTTAAAAATGTATACCGAAAAATCTCATGCTGGCTAGGTGATCCTTGGATTTGTGTCCTAAAAATGTATTTTTTCCCAAAACTCCATTAGACACTTTTTAAACTTAAAGCTGTTTGATTTGGTATTCCAACACAGTGATAAACATTTGTGTAATATATGCAAAATTTGCTGTGACTGAATCAGAAACCTATTTACTCCACCAGCATTCTGCATTCATTTCCCATTCTTTGTCCATTTGTACTCATCTGCATGCAATTGGTAAAATATTAACAGCATTATTTTTGAAAAGTATTATATATATATATGCAGATTGTATTTTTGATTACAGATTCACCCTAATAAGCTTTACTTTACACTACTGAACTGTCAGGGGAAATGCAAATGCATCTTATAGTGATAGGAAAAAAGATGAATAGGTACAAGCTAGAAAACGATTTTGAGTGGAATGTTCTGATTTTATTTTCGAAAAATATTTAAAAATTTATTATTTGTCTATTAATCTTTATGAAAAACAGGTTTCATTGTCTAGATGTTAATTTAAGGCTCTGTTCCCTTTCCACTGCTATTCATTTGCATTGCTACCTTAAAAAAAGACTGAAGAGAATCTTTTTCTGCAAGTAGCAGAATTTTTATGTTCTTTGTCCTGTGCTCTCATAGCTGAGTATTTTGTTTTAAAGCAAGGGTTAGGTGCACCTTTTACTCTCATAGCTGAATTCAGTTAATTCAGATAATTTGTTGAAGGGAACAGGCATTTAATTTATGGGCGGAGCCAAAAGAAAAAGAATCAATCACAAATTTAAGTCTATTTTACTGTAAGCTCTTACTCCTAGCAGCTAAACCCAAGGGGAAGCATTACACAGTGAATCTCAATGCTCTCTGGACTATCCTCCTAAAAATCGGATGCCCAGACAAATTTGTGAACATCCTGCAGCTCCTCCATGATGACAACAGTCTTGGACAGCAATGGCTCCCAAAGTGACCCATTTAAGGTTGAATTAGATATCAAACAGGTATGTGTTATCACCCCAGCCTTATTTTCCATCTTCATCGCAATAATACTGCACCTTATTGATGGGAAGCTTTCCACTGGCATAGAAATCATCTGTCGGACAGATGGCAAGCTATTTAACCCCAGCAGACTGAAAGCCAAAAGGTCACAACAACATCTGTTATAGTACATCCATGCTGATGACAACGTAGTCTGTGCTCATTCAGAAGAAGACCTACAAACCACTCTAAACACCTTTACAGAAGCATACAAAAAGCTTGGCCACTCCCTGAACATCGAGAAAATCAAAGTGCTCTATCAGCAAGCATCAACAAATCCCTGTGCAATGCCAAAAATACAGCTTAATGATGTAAAATTAGAAAATGTTGACCATTTCCACTACCTTGGCAGCCATTCCACCACAAAAGTCAACATCAACACCAAAATGCGACACCATCTGAGCTCTGTGATTGGAGCATTTTTTCAAATGAAGCAGAGAGTGTTTGAAAATTGGGACATTTTTAGAGATGCTAAGATGCTTGTTTATAAAGTTATTGTCCTCCCATTCCTGTTATATTCCTGCAAAACGTGGACCATCTACAAACGTCAATCTCAACTTCTGGAACAATTCTATCAACATTGCCTCTGAAAAATCCTGCAAATCTCTTGGGAAGACAAGTGGACAAATGTCAGCATTATGGAAGAAGTAAAGATCACCTGCATTGAAGCAATGATCCTTTGCCGTCATCTTCACTGAATTGGCCATGTTGTCCGAATGCCCGATCACCGTCTCCCAAAGCAGTTACTATACTCTTACCTCAAGAACAGAAAATGGAATGTTGATGGACAGCAAAAATATTTAAAGATGGGCTTGAAGCTAACCTTTAAAACTGTGTCATAGACACTGAGAACTGGGAAACCTTGGCCCTTGAGCATTCTAACTGGAGGTCAGCTGTTACCAACAATGTTGTGGAATTCAAAGAGGCATGAATGGAGGGTGAAAGGGAGAAATGTGTCAAGAGGAAAGCCAACCCTTGTTGGGACCGCCTTCCATCTGGAAATCAGTGTCCTCACTGTGAAAGAACATGAGGATCAAGAATAGGCATCTACAGTCCCCTACGGATCCACTGCCAATACCCTACACTTGGAAGGCAATCATACTCAGCTGTAAGTGATGATTACAACCCTTGGGAGAATACAACAACTAGGATATAAAATAAAAATGTTGAATAAGTCAACAGATCACGTAAAAAGCCTTAAAACTATTTTTACAAAGTACTTACAAATTGTATCACATCAGAAAGAAAACAAAAAAAGAACCTATTACTACTTTTATCATTTTTTCCTTTTTCCTACTTAATTCAATACTAATTTAGATGCGGAAAAACAAAGCAAAATCCCCAAACCCTCTCTGTCACTGAATGTCATAGAAAAAAGTTCAGTTTCTCTTCACAGCACTATTCCCCTTTACCATATGCCAAAAAATAGAAATAAATGTTCTCTAGGACTGGAATACAAACATCATTCCAGTAGAGGACCAGACCTTGCACTTCGGTTCTGTCACATACACCAAGAAAAGGCTCTGGAATCTTCCCTGTTGCATTTTTGTGTCTATGCTTGCTTGAGTTAAAGATAGGTAAAGGCCAAGCATTGTTCATGTTGCACTGGGGTTTTTTTTCTTGGAATTTTTATTTTTATTTATTCAATCTTATATTCCGCTCCTCCCTGCAGGCTCGAGGCGGATCACAACGTACAATAAAACATGCTGCGTATAACAAAACCATGCAGCCATACAATAAAAGCATAAAAACACGAGACAGTTACAGAAGTAAAATTCAGAGGAGTTACAAATTCCTTAGAACTCAAGGCACAGGACACACCAGGACAGGCCAGACTAATTAAAAGCCAGTCTGAAGAGGGCAGTCTTGCAGGCCCTTCGAAAGGGGGCAAGCTCTGGGATCGCTCGGGTGTCGTCAAAAAATTTAAGTTTTGCTTACAAAAGTTGGAAAATCATCAAACAACTGAATTGTAAGAAGAGGGATGTAACCATCTGGTAAACCCCAGAAGTTTGGTTTGAGGGCCCTAAAATGGCACACTCATACCTAAAGCATTCCTCAACCCTGTTTGAAAGAAAGTGAGCTGTTTTGACAAAACTCTCCAAATGTAAACAAAGCTTTGTGAAAGCAAACTTGCAGATGCCTTGAAGGTGTCTGAGAAGTGATTAGCATGTCATCTAACTGAAGGCAAAGATACTTCTCTTTTAGAAATAGAAGATAAGACAGAGAAATTTTAAGACTAGGCAGGTCCTTTACCTGTCAAGGAAAATTGAAGCAAAATTCCCAGTTTCTTTGCTAATCAATAATGGAATAATGAAACATAGGCTGAATAAGGGCTACTTTATTTAACATATACTAAACCTGGAAAAGAACAAGATCAGCTGACTTTCAGTTCAGCATTTCCCTTAAAAACCACCTGAGACTTAAGTGCAAGCTAAAAACTTAGTTGTTCCCCCTCCAATCATCTGCTGGAAGGCAGCCAAAGAAGCACACCCAAGGCACAAGATTTAAAGTGAGAGCAAAGCCCCCAGGCCAGCCCCAAAAAGAGTGTCCTTTAGGCATCAAGAAATAAAGAGAAATTTCCAGAGCGCTCCTTGTCACCAACAGGGTGGCATGTTGTTTACTGTATTCTTATTTTCTCCCCCAGCTACCTGCTAAATGACCACCTACTTAAGAGGCCAACTTAAGCCAATTGTTAAAGTCCCCCACAAATGGGAGGGGGGATACTTACCCTGCTCTGAAAAATTGGCAAACCTCACACTGTACTAGAGGTGATAATTTGGTTAAAGTGATGTCCAAATTGTGAGTGGAGGTAGGGCAGTTTCAACTCTCAACTCACATACACACTCGCTTGACATTACGATGTTCCCCAGTTGACATATTTGCCAGTGGCCTTTCATCCATTAGAGAGCATAAAAGTTGGATCTACTTTTAAGAGATGCCTGACTGACTGTGAGAAGTGATGAGAAACCACAGAGAAGGGAAATTAAATGGAGAATCCTGGAAATCAGCATGGATGGATGGTTGATATTCTGAATAAGAATCAACGTTTTACTGTATGACCCACTTGCTGTTTCTTAATATAGATTGGCATGGATTGTTTCAATCCCTAAAACAAGTCATACATTTTAATATCCAAAACAAATGATACATTTCAATGCCCCAAACAAATAATACTTCCACAATAGCAACACAAATGTGATATGTACATTTTTTAGGACAGTCCTGTGGAAATGTTGCGGAATTGCAATTTGCATGAGTCCTAGCATGGCCAATTATAACAACAGATTCGTCATCTGGTCTTTCTACATCTCTGCATTTGATCTTGTGTTCTTCGCTCCAGACGTACTATCAATCCATCAGGTTTTTCTCCTTTTCGAATTAAAACCCTGATAGAATTGATCATTGGTTAGCAATCTTACAGCCACTTACCCAGGAGCAAATATTCAATGAAATTCATTTTTTTCATTTAAAAAAATCATTACACTGTTGATGGTTTTACCCCTTGGTTTTGTAATTATTTCCAGCATTCTGAAATGAAGCTCATTTTAAAGAATACAACTACTCCATTCTCATCTTTCCCTTTCAATATTTCTTCCAGTACTTCAAAGTACATAATAAAAGATACCAATACAACATATTTCTTGTATTTTTTCAGTTTGCAAAGAAATATGAGGGAATTGAAGAGCTGGTTGCCCCGAAATCCTATGAAACTTGACAAAGAAGCACTTCCTGATTTGGAAGAAACAGATTGCTACACAGCACCCTTCAGTCGTGCACGCATACATCAGTAAGTGGTGGTTTAAAATTATTCATATGAATAAGACACCCACATCAATATTTCATTTTCCTCCAGCGGGTGACACAACAACAATCCTCATTAACAGATGGCTGGTGTCAAAACTGAATGGAATTCATATTCTAAAAATTATGTCATCTAGAAATAGAGTCTATATTCAACAAATATTTTCCAGACAAAGCCCTTCACCCACATAATTCCACTCAGGAGATTTTATTTACTCTTCCAAGATTAACACTGCAGCTCTCCAAGGATAGTTATACTACTATGAAAGCTTTTGAAAGACTCCTAAATTACCCTGAAATCATAGGGGATAAATTCAATTTCTCCCTTAAACCAAAACAATATTTTGGATGTTTTTTATATAAAGGCATCATTTTACATTTTTGAACTGCAAATTCATATAAAATATATTTCTGCAATAGCAGTCAATTCAATTTTGGGTTGCTGTGAGTTTTCCGGGCTGTATAGCCATGTTCCAGAATGCTTCTGGAACATGGCCATACAGCCCGGAAAACTCACAGTGACCCAGTGATTCCAGCCATGAACGCCTTTGACAAAACAAATGAATTTTCTTAAAGCAAATGGTAAACCAAGTGAATATGCTTTTGATGCTCATTCCTGCTAGCCCATTGGCTCAGAACCAGCTAAAATATTAGTTTATAACTCACTAGTTTGATACCACTGTAACTGACACGGATGCATTTTGTGGAATTCTAGGATTTCTAGTTTGCAAATCTCAAGATTCCATAGCATGGAACAGTAGTGCAATAGCTAGGAAGTTTGAAAAGTACACCAAAGGTTAGTTTCTAACTTGTGCTCCTCTGCTGATAGAACTGTATTGTTGGTTGCCTGAGTGAAACTGGAAAGAACTCATTCACTTTTAATGCTTTTGTAGAAGATGGGATTTTAGGTTAGCTGGCTACATGACATATCAGATCTACTACAATTATTCTCCTCAGTGTGGAAAGCTTGGTATATATCAGTTGAGGGGCATGCGATTTTCACAATTCTGATTTGTTTCCGCAATTGTTAATAATCCGGAACCTGCTTGGGAGGGGTAGTTGGGGTGGTGGAAGGGGAATTAGCTAGTTTAATGTCCTAATATAAGGGATTCTCAGTGTGAGACACTGTGGGATGGACACTCCAGGGCCATCCCACAATGGATGGCTCCAAACTTTCACTGTAAAAGGATTGTCAGAGCAAAGATTTGTAGGAAATGCTTTTCTTAGACTTTGTTTCCATGGCCAACAGTGCCACACACTGAGAACAAACCTCTTAAAGCAAGGCATAAACAGGGAGACAGCAGAGGAAGCAATAGAGACCATATCCTTCTTTTACAGATTTTGGATTTTTTGTTCCTGCTGTTGCTTCTATTCTCACTTTTCATATGATTTGCTATTTTATAACATGTTATATTGGATTCAATTTGTTTTTATTGCCATATTGTCAAATTAAATTGGGAGGTGTATACACTGTGTCACCAAATATATAAAGTTGTCAAGTATGGAAACACGAATTTATTGTGAAATGCATTGTTTGCTGTTATGTTGTCAGCTGCTTTGAAAATTAGTTGACAACAACTATCTTTTTAACAGTTTTACAATAAACAACAAAGACAGCTTCTTCAGCAACTCCACCAGAAGTAGGATAGTACACCATATGCTGCAAAGAACAAAGTATGAAGATGGAAAATCAAAAATGGGTAAAAATTCATTAAAATGGGAATTAAACTGTGTTTGTGTGCTTACCTTCCTACATGCAGGTAGCAAAACAATTTTCCCCCCAGAAACTCTCTGAGCTTGTTATAGCAAAGACAGGCGAATGAAATGGGAGGACTCTTATTCCTTATATTGGGTCTGGATCTGAAACCACCAACATCATACTGCTTTTACATTAACTGCATAGTGAAATCATATCTGGAATACCATACTGTTCAGCTATCCTAATTTGGCAGGAACAGTATTGATTAATCCTGTATTGTCCAATTTTTCAATTGCTTTTCAATAGCCCCATTTTCTCTGTACTCCTCCACTTCTTCCTTTTATCCTAAGGTTACATTAGTTGCTGGTAACTGAGTTCAAACGATAACGCAATGAAAGAGGGGAAGAGATTTAATTGCCCTTGTCTCATCTATGTTGGTCCCACATCTATAATAGTAGAATATTTTGGTAATATATTATTGTGGTGTTTCTAGGGGCATAAAAGCTATTCCAATAGTGTAATACAATTTTCTGGCAAATAGATATCGGTAAGAAAAAAGGAAACAGTTCTTTATACCATCATTACACTTGTCCTTGAAAGCTGCAGAAATGTCTAAAGCTGCAGCTCCAAAATTCAGTTCAGAAATTTCTGCAGCTTTAATTTTAAGTACTACCCCCACCCCCAAGAAATTGCAGACTGAAATGCACCGGGCTTTATAACCAATAGAAGCTCATTTTTGCATTCATGAGCTGTCTCTCCTATAAGGTCCAGAGAGGGCTTTTTCAGCAGTGGTCTAATTACTGCTACTTTTAAACAGGATGGAAAATTCCCCTCCCTGAGAGATGAATTAATAATTTGTTGTATTTGAGATCAAATCGCATCACCTCCCTGGATGACCGCCCAAGAGGGACAGGGATCAAGAAAGCTGGTTGTCCTGCTTACTTGCCCCAGAATCTTGTCCACATTAACAGTACTCACCAATAGAAATTGATCCAGTGTAATTCCACTCATATAATTGCTAGACACCTTATTGTGGGCTTCTGCTCCAGTGATATTATCTAAGTCAGCTCTTATGTGAGAGATTTTATCTGCTAAATTGTTGTTAAAAGCATCATAGTGAGCTATTGAAAGTTCTAATAACAGGTTCAGAGGGGAAGGTACTCAAGTTAAACCTCTCACTACTCAGCTCACTTTCCCTCACTTGTTCACTGATGCCACACCCAGCTAGGAGGGCCTGGACCCAGGTTGGACTGCTATCATCCCCCAACCAAATTTCAGTGAAGCATGGTAGGTCAGCTTCCTCATCTTTGAGGAGATCATGGATTATATATATATTATTTTTCACTGACCTAGCATTACTTAAGAGCAAGATAAGGTTTTGTGTGTGGTCTGGCTCATTCCAAGTTCCCCAGGATGGCAGCGTGACCGGAAGTTGAGGTAGGTATTAAACACCTTTCTCTATATATATGGGCATGTTACCCTGTCATCACCATATCTTCCTCTGTCCTGAATTAAATACAAGCAATACAGGGCCAAAGAGACAACCAAAAAAGAAAACATGAAAACACAAAAGACAGATTATAAGACATCAATACAACAACACTTAACACACAGCCAATGGGTGCATTCCAAGTTGAGCAGGCCAATTATTTAGTTAGTGTAGTTCCAGAGCAATCAGTATCCACCCAATTAGCAGTTTTTACCACAAACAATATACCACATACACTAAAATAAAAGAAGTCCATCCAGGCCTTGTGGACTCAGTTTTATACTGTTCCCTCCTCCGAGATTGCTGAATCACACCCAGATTTATTTATTATTTATTTCAAACATTTGTATCCCATCCTTCTCAACCTTCGAGGAGGTACTTAGGGCGGCTTACAACTGGTAACCATTAGATGCCAATGAACAAACAATCGCAGGCAGTTTGACATTAAATAAAACAAGATTATAAAAATACATTAAAATGTTGACCATTGAAATATTAAATACAATCAAGCCTAAGTCCACAAATCCAAATCATAATCCAGAGTTCCAGTCCAAGGTCTATTCATTGACAGTTCTCATAAGTTATTACAGTTGCTGCTTGATCAGCTGCCCAA
Source organism: Anolis apletophallus (assembly GCA_030556195.1). Lineage (NCBI taxonomy): Eukaryota > Metazoa > Chordata > Lepidosauria > Squamata > Anolidae > Anolis > Anolis apletophallus. The sequence continues at coordinate 75,221,762 of JARBWK010000002.1, forward strand.
ATGCTTGGCCCCAAAGCCAAGATTTGAGCTTTTTTTAAAGGAGAGGAGAGAGGGAGTCACTCTGATTTCACTGGAGAGTGTATTCTATAGACATACTCAGATGGAATTAGCCTGGAGCTGCAGTCTACTCACAAGAAGACCAGTCAGGCAGCAGAAGATGGAGCTTCTCTGGTTCCTGGCCTCTTCCTTCATAACAGACACAGCTGGTAAGGCTTCAGGCAGAAGTTCTTATAGTTCAGAAGGCAGAAAAACAGGAATACTTGATGAGCTCTTGCCTTTTGGGTTGTTTCTGACACTGAGCAGAGCAGCCTCTTGGAGGGTCCAGTTAATCTCTTTTACCTGCTGATATCTTCAGCTGGGAGCTGAGAGTTGAGTTGTCCCTGTAGCAGTTGTAAGGAGCCATTCCCATGCCTGAAAAGATATTGGCATTCCTTTTGGCCCATTGTTTTGGATAATTTCTGTGTGCAATAATATATACTCTTAAAAATTTATTACAAATGGCTATGCCACAGAGTGACATGGTCCTATGCTAGTCAAATGGGTACGGTCATATGAGTCGTAAAAGCTACTTGCTATTCTACGGATCATTTTCTAATATGGGTATTGAGAAAAGCCATGAAGCACAGATTACTGTGCCATTTGTTTACTGTTTTCAAAGCTCTGGATAACCAATAGTAATCCGAATGACCAACAAGCAATTTGTTCATTGTGGAAAGCAGTGTCAAATGTGTACATTACATGGTCTTTACAAGATGTCCAGTGATAAATAATAAATTTATTCTGAAGAATACAGTTCAGTTTAACAACTTGAGCCTTTCTGGAATATTTCATAGAAAATTACTTTGTATATAGGAAAAATATGGTTCTTGTGAACATAATTGAATATTATTTCAATGTTACATAATCTCTGCCTTTTTCCTGCTTAGGCATTACCAGATTACTCAACAATGGAACATATGAAGCTGCATTTCCACCTCATGAGGTAGCTTAAGTAGTAGTACTTTAAGTATGGTATGTTCATTCTAAATTTGTTTTCATCTCCTACAGTCTAAATATAGAGCTTAAATTAGCTCTTTCCATTCCTTTCTTCTCTGATGGCTCTTACTCAGACTTTCACAGTATGTTTCATGTGACTTTTCACGACATTAGATGTTTATCACTGTATGACCTGCAGTCTCACCTGATACATGCTCCTCAGTAAGAAGTTACATGTTTACTTCATGTGTGTATGCATATTTCAATGTCATACAAGCTGAGACCTACTGTATATATTTCTATTATATGGTCATTAGAGTCTACTTGATAAGTTAAACTACTGGGATTCTATACACTGCATCTGAAATAGTTGTATTTTCCGACAGGTCAAATATATATTATATTACTATATAAAAGGCACCACACAGATTTCAGTTAGCTATATTGAATTGTTGTTGTTGTTATTTGTGTGTGTTGTTGTTGTTGTTGTTGTTGGTTTTTAAGTAGGGCTGAAGGAAAAGAATAAGCTTTATTTGTGCTGTGTAGTAAACACCAGAGTTTGGGAACCAGTGTTTCAAATAATGAGTTGCCACATATATGGGTAGAGAAATGGCAGCAGTGACTCTTTGGTATATCCCTTCAAAGAAGCACCAAGAAAGTAGAGGGGGCTTGTGCTTCCTTTAGATTCATCTGGGATAGAAAATAACAGCAGCAGCCAGGAGTTGCTAGCCTCCTGAGGCAGACATGGAACTAAAGTAGGTTCTCTTCTCTGTGGAATGACTCTCAACTTATACATAACTTATATCAAATTACATAATTCTGGCCTCAAAACCTGTCCTTGACTTATACATGAGGTTGACATGAGTATATACAGTAGATGTCTGTTTCTCCAAATTTTTATTGGGAGTTATTGTGAAGTTAAAGTAAAAAAATGCAGTGCACTTTATATATTAAAGTACTATGTAAATTCACATTAATAATTAACTGAGCTTCCCAGCTGGAAAATACTTCAGTTCCATACTCAAGACAAAGCACTTTTGGATGGATCACTCTGTTTTTGTTCCAAAGGAATGTTTTCATTTTATGGAAAGGTTTATGACTACATCAACTTTAACAGTAAGCTCAAGACTACAATTTGTCAGCATTGTTCAGCTATACACATGAAAATTATTATCGGACGTAAAATCAGTAACTAACTACATTTCTGATATTTGTTTTCAAACAATTTCTTTCTAAGGCTACAATTATCTTTTTTTTCTTTGTGTGCTCCAGGGTAGTCACAAGAGCAGGCATCCCATCAAGACCCATGGAGCACAAAATCATCGGCATCTGTTATATGAACGGTGGGCACGATGGGGGATGTGGTACAAATATCAGCCTCTGGATTTGATTAGGTAGACAATTGTCATATTCCACATTTTTCATATCAAACATATCCCCAGTATATATTAATTATGGTTTCGTGGTTTATGAACTGATTGTCCTACACGTGACCAAAAAACTACAGTTTGCATTCCCCATTTCTATTTTCCTCTTTGTTCCTCTTCCATCCCTTTTGCCAGCTTTTGTTTCAGGTGAGGCATCTGGGGAGATAAATCATGATTGTGAAATTAGATTTAACAACATGTCATGATTTATATACAGTTCACCTTGCTGGCTTGGCTGCTGAATTTAGTGGAACTCCTATTTTTCATGTCGGTACAGTTCTCTCAAATCTAATCAATAGCACTGTAATTATTTGATTGAATTAGCATAAATGGACTTGCCCAACTTATTTCTAAACAAACAGCACATTAACCTTAAGAGTATGTGATTTATTTTTATTTTTTGCTGAATGTTCTAAGGCAAGGGTGGGCAATTATTTTTTTCCAAGGGGTCACACGAGAGCCAAAAAATATTATGGAGGGCCGCACCTAAAGGCAGAACAACATTCTAATCTACATTATTTATTTATTTATTTACTATATTTACTATATATTACACATCATTAATATTAACATATTAATATATTAAGAAATATTCATATATTATTAGTATTAGTATTAATATCATAATTATTATAGTATATATAGACTTTATAATATATTGAAATTATAATGTAATATAACATTATTATATTATTATATTATTATTATAGAATTATTTTAAAATAATAATAAAAACCACTAAAATTAAATTAAATTCAAGAAGACAAGGTGTGAACCAAGATGAAGGCTGACATCCTCAAGAGAGGAAGGATCCCACGATGGAATGGCCCAATGGTCTCAGCCCAAAGGATGGCAAAGCAGACCCAGCTGCAAGCGCAGCAGAGCAGCAGGCAATCGGAGGCTGCAGGCCTCCGCCTGCTCTCGCCCCCAGCCGTTCCCCAGCTGATCACCCTGCTATGGAGTGTCTGCATGCCTGGAGGCCTGCAGGGGGAGCACTCCGCGATTTGAGGTGGCTTATTTGATCTGGCGACCCGGAAGACGATCAAGTCTTCCGAGTCGCCAGGGCGATCAGCCCCTGCAGGTCGCCGAGTGCTCCCTCTGCTGGCCCGGATCGCCTCCAGGGATGCAGGCACTCCAAAGCCACTGCTCCTCTGGCCTGTCTGCTGACACAGGCCCCACAGAGCCCACGATGGGATGGCAGCAGTGGCACCCCTTCCTCTTGGCCCCACCCCTGACGCCCTTCTCCCCGGGCTGGATAGAATTGGCTGCCGGGCCGCATCCGGCCCGCGGGCCATAGGTTGCCCACCTCTGTTCTAAGGCCATGATTTGGCTTGAAAATGTGTTTTAATTAATTAGCAATGTTTATCTTTTTTCTCCCACCCCCTTTTAAACCCAGGAGATATTTTGGAGAGAAAATCGGTCTTTATTTCGCCTGGTTGGGATGGTATACCGGGATGCTTATTCCTGCTGCTCTTGTGGGGTTGTTTGTTTTCCTGTATGGTTTATTTACCATGGATTCTAGCCAAGTAAGGTAAGCAGTAAACAATACCCTTGGTTTGTTTGGATTTTTTTTTATAAAAAAGACATCACATACCATGTTATGAAACTGTTGTTAGGCCCTATAAAATAAAATGTTGAAATCTATCTTAAACCTTTTTGATATATAATTAAAACAAGTTAGCCAAAGAAATTCCATCTAATTCTAATGTTATTTTTTTCTTCTGGAAAAAAATACAAAGCTGACTTATGTCTATTAGACTCCTTTTTCTTTTAGCTAGCAGAATATTTGTCAGTCACTCATCTTACATCTTATTTTATTTTAATTCTTAAAGTGATAGCTCAATCTTTTCCCATCCTTTCTGAACAAGCTTCAACATATAAATGATATTTCATTGGAAAACTAACATTTTAGAAACAATTTCAGGTTCATAGCTGTTTCCAATGATGAAATGGCTTTAAGAGTCCTTTACATGCAAATTCATACATGCACACACTGATGAAATTTTGGAGCTTGCAAGTACAGTGAATATAAGTAATCACATTCTGTTTCAAGATCAACAGTGATAAGTATTTGCATTAGTGTGTAATGACGCTCCAATTTCGGTAAGGATCACGCGTAGATAGAAGCACGGTCCAACACGATTTTATTGCAGGTACAGCACTTGTAAAGCTAAAGCACCGTCCCGCCGCCCAAACACACCTTATATACCCGAACCCCCTCCCCTTGCCCATGCAATGTCCAGGCAGGGTTGCACCATATCCGGGTGATTCAGCAAATCCCACAGTCCAAAGGGATGTGACCTCATTAGTCTCTGAGTCAGCACTAATAGTCCAATGTCCAATGTCCGAGTCCAGAAGAGGTTACCTCACTTCCCCTGGAACACCTGGAAGTTACATCACTCCCAGACTGACTCAGCATAGTCCTTCAGTAACTAGAGCAAAGGTCACTTCCCTCCCAGAGAACTGGGACAAAGGTCAGCACCACCTCATGGCAGGCTGGAAACCTGAACTTCTTCCAAGCTCAGATTTCCCAGATCTGACATAACGTCCTTCTCCACCGCGTCCTCCCCCTGTAGGAATAAAACACCATTCAATCCTCAGGCGGAAGGGGCCCTACATATCTCTTTAAAAAACTACAGTGGAACGTAGGGTGGACTTTGCCTAAACTCTTTGGCAAAAGGAGGGTATAAGAGACTTTATTCGCTGCCTTCTCAACCCTGAAAGGTCCAATATATTTCGGGCTTAATTTCTTGGATGGGTACCCCAGTTTTAAGTTTTGTGTAGACAACCATACCAGATCGCCCTCTACATACTCCTCCCCTTCCTGTCTTTGCCGATCCCCAAACAGCTTGTACGTTCGTTGCGCTTTTCTTAAAGCTTCCGTTACTTCCTTCCAATCATCTCGTGCTCTCATTCTCCACTCACTCTTCTCCTCCCCACCAACCTCCAACAATTGGGGCAAAGGAGACACATCCTGACCGTAAACCACCTCGAAAGGGGACTTTCCCGTGGAAGAATGCACTGAGCTATTATATGCCATCTCGGCATAAGGCAACAAATCCGACCAATTACTCTGTTCCTTATTACTAAATATACGCAGATACCCTCCTAGGGATTTCTGCGCCCTCTCCACGGCCCCATTGCAGCAAGGATGATAAGCGGTCGTAAGACGCCTTTGGGCCCCCAACACCTCCAAAAATCTCTCCCAAAACCGGGCAGTAAACTGAACCCCACGATCACTAAGAACCTGTTCTGGGCACCCATGTAATCGATACACATGCTGCACATATAACTCAGCCAGCCTCTCCGCAGATGGCAACCCTTTCAAAGGAACAAAATGAGCCTGTTTCGAAAACAAGTCCAATACGGTCCAAATATATCTGTACCCCCTACTAGAGGGCAACTCCCCCACAAAATCAGTGCTGACATGCGTCCATGGCCGCACTGGAGAAGCCACCACTTGAATCAACCCTTGCGGTTTAGCGGCAGATTCCTTGTTCCTAGCGCAATCTTCACAACGCTCTACATATTCCTTCACCTCCGCCCTCATACCTGGCCACCAATACCACCTCTTTATGGCTAAAAGCGTCTTCGTGACTCCCCAATGACCAGCAGACTTATGATCGTGATTTAGCTGTAAAACCTTCCTCCTCACCCCTCGAGGAACATACACTTTATTTCCCATAACCCATAAACCATTCAACATCTTACATTCACCTTCATGGCCCTGCAACCACACGTCACCTTCATAACCCTTTTTTAACTCCAAACACCACTCATCTACCCCTCCTTCTTCCTTCTTCACCTCTCTCTCCCTCTGAGACCTCGTTTGCACCGCCAAACCCCAATGCTCCTTGGTAAACACCTCCTCTGATTTCTCCAAACAATTCTCTCCCACATCGGGATACCGGGACAACGCGTCTGCCACTACATTCTCTTTTCCCTTTATATGTTGCAACGTGAAATTGAACCGGGCAAAAAACTGAGCCCATCTCACCAATTTGGGAGATAGCTTCTGAGGATTCTTCAAATACTGGAGATTCTGGTGGTCTGTTAATACCACAAAAGGAAAAGCAGCCCCCTCCAGAAACTGACGCCACGTTTGTAAAGCACTCCTCACAGCGAAAGTCTCTTTCTCCCAAACGGGCCATTTCCTTTCCTGCTCCCCGAACTTTTAAGAAAAATACGCACACGGCCTCAAATTCCCCTGTTCATCTTTCTGCATAAGCGCCCCTCCATATGCCCAAGCGGAAGCATCACATTGTACAACAAAAGGCTTGTCTACATTTGGGTGCATTAGCAGAGGACCACGGGTGAAAGCCCTTTTCAATCTCTCAAACGCCTCTTGACATTCCTTAGTCCAACCCAGCTTAGCGCCCGGGGACTTGGTTCTCTTCGACTCCCCCTTCCCCTTACTCTTCAACAACTCAGTGAGCGGGAGAGTTATAACTGAAAATCCAGGTATGAAAGTACGATAAAAGTTAGCCAGCCCCAGGAAAGCCTGCAACTGCCTACGAGTTTGTGGAGCCTCCCAATTCAACACATCCTTTACTTTAGCCGGATCCATAGCCACTCCACTCTCACTAATCCTGTAGCCCAGAAAATCAATCTGACTTTTCCCAAACTCACACTTACTTAACTTCACATACAGACTAGCTTGCCTCAACCTCTCCAACACCTCTCGAACCAACCGAACATGCTCTTCTCTAGTACGCGTCACAATCACGATATCATCCAAATATACAAAAAAAACCTTATACAAAAGGGGGTGTAGCACCTCATTTATAAGCTGCATGAAAATACCGGGAGCTCCCGCTAATCCGAATGGCATCACGGTCCATTCGAAAAGCCTGAGGGGGCAAGAGAAAGCAGTTTTCCATTGATCCTTTTTTTCACTCGCACCATATGAAACGCATCAATCAGGTCCAATTTAGTAAAAAAATCTACCGCCCCCTAGCTGGCCCAACAAGTCCTTAATCAAGGGCAAAGGATAACAATTCGTAGTGCTAATAGCATTCAACCCCCGATAATCAATGGACAATCGTAACCTCCCATCCTTTTTCTCACGAAACAAGACTGGTGCCGCAATAGGGGATTCAGATCTCTGGATAAACCCCTTCTCCAAATACCCATCAATCTGTTCTCTCAACGCCACCTTCTCCTGCACCGTCATGGCATATATTTTCGGCTTTGGCATGATAGCCCCCTCCTTAACTTCTATACTACATTGTACATTGCGGAAAGGGGGAAGACTTTGGGCCAATACAGGGTTAAACACATCTGCATAATCCCAATATTCTACAGGTACCCCCTGCACCTCGCCCAGGACTCCTTTCCCCACACTAGGATCACATTGTACCTTCCCAGTCTTCCAATCAATTTTGGGGTTTACTTGCTCTAACCAAGGCAATCCTAATACCACTTCATGACCCTTAATGGGAGCCACTACAAAATCTATACCCCCTTCCCAAGGTCCCACCCGACCTTTTAAATCCTTAGTACCCAAAGAAAATGGTCCACCCTTAATAGATGACCCGTCTAACTGAGTAAAAGTTACAGATGTTGCCAAGGGTTTCGTTCCCTCCCCCCCCAGATCCCCTACTAACTTTGGGGACATGATGTTTTCCGAACACCCACAATCAACCAATGCTTTTTTCTCAACGATCTCCTTCCCCTTAAATAAACCCAGGGTGCATTGTACACTTGGGGGACTCACCCCAACACTTTTTGAATCTGTATTGTCCACAAAAGCCGCCCTAGCGGATGCCACTTTAACCGGATCAGAACGGATCAGATCCGGCACTTGCTTCTGCCGGCACTGGGACGCAAAATGACCCGGCTGAGAACAGATGAAACAAAGGCCACGTCCCATTACAGGCTTCTTCATAGCACTGGTTCTGCCATCGCCACCACCACGTCTGGGCTCTCCTCCCCGGAATCGTCCTTCAGCAAAACTGCGTCCCGAACCTCTGGACCTTGTCGACTGAAACCGTCGTCGCTGCACCTGGGCCAAGATCCCCCCCACGCTGCCAGCTAATTGGATCCAACCATCTACATCACCTGGATCACCTCGATGCAGGCACCACTCTAAGATCTCCTTCCGCAGGCCATCTTTAAATAATTTAAGCAATGTAGCCTGAGACCACTCAGCAACCTTGCCAGCCAATCCCATAAATTCCTCTGCATATTCTGTAACTGAACGGGATCCCTGGGATAAACAGCGCAGCGCTTCCTTAGCCTTTATCCTCTCCAAAGGATCACGGAAACGATTTCAAATGGCTTGCAAGAAGGCCCGGACCGATGTTAAACATGAGTCTCTACGGTCATGGCACTGCACATACCATTCAGCGGCCCTTCCTTTAAACACTCCTCCAATGGCTCGAACTCTGCTACCATCACTGGGGTAGAGATGACCGTAATCTTCCATATGGTCCTTCACTGCAGCAATAAAGAAGGCCACTTTGCAAGCCTCCCCTTCAAACTCCACCCGCAAAGGTTCTTTCTTCAGCCGTCCTCCAAACTCCTGGGATTGTACTCTCCTCCCCTGAGGAGCCTCAAGCCTTGGGACTCCCCTTCCCATTCCTGCCGACTGCAGGGGGCGACTCACCGGGACCGGATTTACTTCTGACGCAGGATGACCACCATCCGTCCACACTCTCATGGGAGATCTAGGACGTTCAGCTGCTGACGGTCCGCCATCCATCCAAGAATAAAAAGTGAAGTCTCCTCCTCCCGGTGCACTCCACGCCGAGTCCACTGGCTCTCTCTTGGACATAGCCCGAGACATCCTTCTCATGGTATGCTCCATTGCCTCCATTCTACACCTCATCACCGCCAATTCCGATAGCGATTCAGGTTCCGTGGTCTCACTACCACACTCCTCCAGGTCCACCTGAGCTGAAGCACTCTTCCCCACAGCTTCTCTGGTCCTGTCTTCCACTGGATCCACCTGAGCTGGCCCTTCTTTCAGCGCAGCTTCTCTGGCTCCTCCGGTTCTCCGGACATCCATTCCTCTGGATTCACCTCTCAAAGAGCTCACCTGAGCGTGCCACAATCTCTCCGCTTCTCTGAGCTCGTCCACCTGAGCTGACGCACCATACGCCGTCGCTTCTCAGGACCCGTCCGGGAACCCCACTTGGTCAATGGTATTCCACTCCCAATCCATGGTTCTCCGGACCTCTTCAGGAGCAATATTCCACATATCGATATACTCCTCTTCCTTCCAAGCCAACCTCTCCATTGCTGGGAAAGTTGAATGGGGCTTTAGCTTCTGTAATGACGCTCCAATTTCGGTAAGGATCACGCGTAGATAGAAGCACGGTCCAACACGATTTTATTGCAGGTACAGCACTTGTAAAGCTAAAGCACCGTCCCGCCGCCCAAACACACCTTATATACCCGAACCCCCTCCCCTTGCCCATGCAATGTCCAGGCAGGGTTGCACCATATCCGGGTGATTCAGCAAATCCCACAGTCCAAAGGGATGTGACCTCATTAGTCTCTGAGTCAGCACTAATAGTCCAATGTCCAATGTCCGAGTCCAGAAGAGGTTACCTCACTTCCCCTGGAACACCTGGAAGTTACATCACTCCCAGACTGACTCAGCATAGTCCTTCAGTAACTAGAGCAAAGGTCACTTCACTCCCCAGAGAACTGGGACAAAGGTCAGCACCACCTCATGGCAGGCTGGAAACCTGAACTTCTTCCAAGCTCAGATTTCCCAGATCTGACATTAGTGTATATTCTTTTGAATAGTCACCTTTCAAAAATCACACCCCTTCATTAGATAAGTATTTGTGTTATTATTTAGGACTTGTACTAGTAAGTTATGAGTGTGTGTGTCTGTATGCCATAATAAAGTGTGCTAATTCCTATTTCATGGCACCTACAGGTTTTTTTTTAAAAAAATAGCCAGTGATCTCTGTGAAACATAGAAAGGCTATCCAGTCATTGTTCGCATATTTGAGTAGCTTTAAGCATTCTGGGCACATTTGCATGGAACACAAAGCACAAAGCTTGCAATTCAGCTTTGTGGTGGCTAAATGACACATGGAATTGATCTAGATTAGGGAGGACCAAAGCTTCTTAATTTGGCCTTGATCAGAGTTGACCAAGTCATGGATTGCTCTGAATTTTCCCTCAGAATCCAGAGGAAATCACTACTTTGTGCCCATGCAAACAATTGGGAAGATTCGAAGATGGAACTGGCCTCAACTATATACGCACAGCCATCCTGTATTCCTTTCCCTTTCTCATTGTCATGGTAGCCAGGGAGCTCAACATGGAGTGTGCCAGTCGCCCATCACTTGGAGTTATGCTGGCCAGAGCAACAAGGCAAAGCAAAAAGGGAGGAGGAAAAGGAATTGGTGATTTCTTCTCTTTCCCTTACCCCTGTTTCTCTGGCACCTTGGCCAATGTCACTGTATCAAGCAACTATCATGACTCATGCCATGCCTGCTGGCCACCACGGCAAAGAGAATGGTAGAGGAGAGTAAGGATGGCTAGTTTCAGCACTGTTGAACAGTCAGCACTCTCTCCTAAACCATCCGGGAGGCAATCTGGCATTCAGCATTCTGGGTTGATCTGTGGAAAAGCTAGGCATGTAAAACCAACCTCTTTTATTTTTGTGTGCATTCAGGTCATTTCTAACATGGTGACCCTAAGGTGAACCTATCAGAGTTTTCTGAGGCTGAGACTGTATGACTCAACCAAGACCACCCAGAGTGTTTCCATGGGCATGTGGGGAATCAAGAATCAATATAACTCCCAAAATATCATCCCACACTAGCTCACTTGTTATTCTATCAGGACCTTTTAACCACTGCCTCTTCAACCCCTTTCAACTAGTCTTATCCAGTATTGCTTCAAGGAAAATCCACAAGGACAACTCTGTCACAATAATCAGAGACCAAAAGCAAAAATATTGGAAAGTGGGGGAAGCCCAATATAAACCAAAGAAAGTTGGTCACAGCTTATGTTTCTTTCATTCTGCTTTAATTGTAGATGAAGTCATCATTTTCTTGTACTAAACTTTTACTGATAAGAACAAAACTATATATTTCTTTTTTAAAAAAACTTCTAAAACAAAGCAAAATTCAAAATGAATATATAGATAAGCAAATGTCTAAATGACTTTACATTCTATGTTTCCAGAATCACTATACTGTATCCTGTGTAAAAAAAAAATCTTTTGATCATGAAAACATCCATTTCAAAAATAGGTGCTCATTATTTATAATGCTTTAATCAATTCTTTTTTGTAGTCTTTGCACTGCAAAATTTATTGTCCATCTGCAGAGTACATTTATTATGTTATTTTAGCTCTCATCAACCCTAGTGTCAAAAAATACAATAATCATTCTAGCTGTTCATTATGCAAGAAGACATCATGTCAGTTTGACAAACTAGCCATTCCTTCCAGAGTTGGCTATTAATTTAATGTTGTCAATACAAAACCACCAAATGATAATCTAAATGTTTCTGAAGCCACTAACTCTCACAACTAGAAAATATGGAGAGGGAATGGACCATAGTATCATATATTTGTCAACAAAACACACAATTTCTGTAATTATTAGTGCACTGAATTTTATTCAGACCACACAATAGCAGAGCTTAGTTTATCAAGAAACTTATTTAAAACAAATCATGAAAAGTAAAAAAAAATACTCTGATGAAAGAATGTCCTTTTGGTATTTGGAGATTTTTCACCAAAAAAAGGAATTACATAAAATTGTTTTAGAATGAGAAACATTTTAGCAGAAAAGTGGGGGGGGGGGGGTAGCTTCTTTGCATAATGATTTGGAAACTTGAAATTTGAAAAATAATTGAAAAATGCAGAAAGCACACATCATTTTCCAGTGGGACAAATAGTTCTGAAAAGTTTTATTCATGCTTACAAGAAAAAAAAAGTATTTGCATTCCTAATCACAGAATTGAACTATAAAGTATCTGGGTTTGGATAGAGTGCAACTTTCTTTTAAAGCAGATATCTGGAACAGGCTGTTATGCCAATTTTGTACAAACCTGATGACAGATTTTTGTTTTGCAAGAGATGTGTCTACAAGCACCGTCCTTTTTTATATATAGCTAGCATCTTAGTTTGCTGACTGTACTACATTCTGGCAATACTTTGAAATCTGCTCTCAGTGATTAATGCTGCTTGGGCAAAAATAAAAATATAAACTTTGTGCAAGCAATGTAATTCAGTTTTTAGAGTTACATAACTGACTGCCATTTAAGTAAAGGGAGTCTTCCCTCTAGTGGTTTGTGATCAATTTCATTTTTTAAAAAAAAATCTGCATAATACAACCCACTGTTAAATGTTGGCCAGATATTTCAGTTCCAATTAATACTCACAGCTAAACATCACCTCAGCAGTTCTGAAGTTTCAGTCTGAGATGTCTGTGTGTGTATCAACATAGGATGTGTGTGTGTGTGTGTGTGTGTGTGTGTGTGTGAGAGAGAGAGAGAGAGAGAGAGAGAGAGAGAGAGAGAGAGAGAGAGAGAGAGCATAGTGGATCCTAATCTGCCATTTCAGATTTAGCTAAATATAGTTCTAGAATACAGGATCAGGAAATGTATCCCACCAGAGTGGACAGGCCCCTATTTTCATGAGTCCTCTCCATTCTGAACACTGACCTACTATCCTTAGACACAGAGGAACCTTTCTAAAGCTACTGGTGTTCCTTAGCTAGGAATAGGGATTTCAATAGTAAATCCTGCTCAGGAGAACTATAAATGCTAAAGGAGGGACTTGTTCCTCATCAATTCAAAAGTCCTGACAGGTTAGATTACAAATAGACAATACAAAGTATAATTGTGGCTGGGAGAGATAGAATGATGGGAAATTAAGATGTTCCATGACATTTCCTTGTTTACTTTACTCCCAAGTTTTCCTGTAAATTCTATCATTTGCTCCTCACCATTGTGTCACTAATTTATAGAGGAAATCCATCAGTTTTACATCATTAAAATAATTGCTATTTGCAAAGATTTTTCTCCTTTCTATATTTTGCCTTATGCGACTATGGTTGACATATCTCTTCATCTCTGACTTATAGCTACATTGTTTCCCAAAGTTAACTCTTCACTGTATTTGTAGTCACATCACTGGGTGACAATGTGGAATAGAAATCTTCTAAGTGAATAAAAAAATTTAAACAATGATCAACTTTACACCTTCATAATCCATGTGACAACCTATTTGTCTTGCCCAGTTATGAAGGAAACACAAGTCTTGGAATACTGCTATAATGTAGTATTATGCTTACTTCCTTCTCTCGGGATGGTGTCTTATTATGGCGCAAAGAAGTTATTGAGGATAACAATTCCACTGTCACTGAAATCATGCACTTCATGTTCCATTTCCGCCGTGAGGAAATTTACCTTATGTGAGGAAATTTAGATCTATTTCCTCACGTAAGGTACAAGACAATAACACAAAGATGCAATGTGCACTCTATGTTGTCTATACTCATGAATGTCAAAAACATTGCAATGCCTTTGAATAACCATTTGCTTTCCCAATTTCCTGTTGCAGCAAAGAGATCTGTGAGGCAAATGAAACTGTCATGTGTCCAATGTGTGAGAAAAATTGCACACTGCAAAAGCTCAATGAAAGCTGCATCTATGCAAAGGTAGGTTTTAGTCTTCACTTATAGAAACTCATTGTTTTAAAGGTCAGTTGCAAATGTTATCAGGAAATAGCTTTTCCTAATGCATGTGTGCTTGGTGAAAATTTCAGTAACAAACAGAAAACTGGTCACTCTTCATGTTCAGCTCTTCACAAAGAACAATGCTGGTTTCCAATGGTGACAAGGTCAATTGTAGTAGAATCTAAAAATAAAACTAAAATCATGCAATAACTTGGCAAAACCATATGTGATAACAGAGTGTGTGTATATGTGGAAATGCCAGCCCTAAGAATAGCCTGCTTCCTTCTCTACCCACTCAACGCTGTAATACATCATCCCTGAAAAGCCATGAAAAAATCTTTAAAGACGGAAGCATGTGTTAAAAGGAACAGATAGTCATGACTTGGAGTCATTTCAAGACTTTTTGAGAATGTAACCCAAATGCTTAGACACCTCACTTTTTGCCAGGGCATATGCGTACATCCCAAAATATAGGTAGTAGCAATCCTAGCATATGTTTCAACTCTTCACCAAATGTTTTTGGCACTTATCTGTATCACATTTAAGTTACTAATTCTGATTATCTAGGCTTACAATAAATAGATTAAAATGTCATATAAAATAATACACATTGTCTGTGCCATAGTTAATTTGTGTTCATTCTTTCAAAACATCTAAATAAGCTATTATCATTCTTGTGTGTGAAATATATATACAGTGTTCCCTCACTTATTGTGGGGGTTATGTTATAGTACCTCCTGCAATAAGTGAAAAACCGTGATGTAGGGACATGATATCTATTTTAATATTTATACATTATTTTAGTAATTATACACTGTTTTAAGTCTTTATAAACTTAAAGAAAGGAAGGAAAGGCCCTTCAAGGCTGGAGGGAGGGAGGACTGAGGAGGGAAGGCGCCTTGGAGAGCAAAGGCTGCAAAAACCCGCAAAACAGCGAAAATATATTTTTAATTAATTTTTTTTAAAAAAAAAACACAAAATAGTAAGTCCGCTAAAAGTGAACCATGAAGTAGCGAGGGAACATTCTGTGTGTGTGTGTGTGTGTGTGTGCACATACACACACACACACACACATACATACATATAAATAAATATAGATTAATCCACTATATAAAAATATATGTATACAGTATTCCCTCGCTACTTCATGGTTCGCTTACTCACTGTTTCGTGGATTTCAAAAAATATTAATTAAAAATATATATCATGGTAATTTCAATGTTTTGTGGGTTTTTGCCGCTGCTGCTCTCCAAGGCATTTTTCCTCCTCAGTCCTCCCACCCTCCCTCCAGCCTTGTAGGGCCTTTCCTTCCTTTCCTTCACTTTATTTTAAGTTTATAAAGACTTGAAACAGTGTATACCTACTAAAAGAATATATAAATATTAAAATAAATAGAGCATCCCTACATCATGGTTTTTCACTTATTGTGGGAGGTCCTGGAAACTAACCTCAGCAATAAGTGAGGGAACACTGTATATTTATTTCACAGACAGACATTTTCCACTGACCATGCCCAGCATGTCTGTGACATATATAGCCATTGAATTAAGACTTAGAATAATAGAGTTGGAAGACATCATAGATGGCCATCCAGCCTCTGCTTAAAAACCTCCAGAGAAAGAGACTCCAACTGTAGGCATGACTTCCAAGCCAAAGACATGAAAAAGAGTCTTCATAATAGTGCCAGATTTTTCCAGATCTCTCTGCAAGTATTCAAGTTAGCCTCAGAAGGTCTGCAGTATATGCTCTGCAGATTTCTGATAAGTATTTCTGATAAGTAAAAAGAAATGGCAGAATTTCCAAGGATATATTTGTTGGCATTCTCACTTTCTACCTTTGTAAAACATACTACCCAGTAGCATGTCAAAAACTTTCTTTGTGCCTTGCCAGGAGTTCTTTGAGCCCTGCTCACTGAAGAAGTTCTGGAGGATCTGCCTTTTGTATTTCTGTTGTGAGTTTCTTATATCTCACTCTGGTTTAAAAAAATGTAGTCACCTTTTCCCTTAAGCATAGCAGCTTACTGGATATTTTGAACCAAGTGAATTAAACACAGATGTCACATCTTTAACAGAGCCTATATTGTTTCTATATCTCTCTGTAGTATTGAATGTAGTGCATATTGAGTATCCCTTATCTGGAAATCTGAAATATTCCAAAGTTGTCTACATGTATGGCTGTAACACAGTTGCTTTCTGATAATACAGTGTACACAAACTTTGATTCGTTTATAAAATTACATTTAAATTTATTGAATAAAATGACCTTCAGCCTATGTGTGTATTTATTTATTTATTTACTTTATTTATATTCCGCTCTTCTCACCCCGAAGGGGACTCAGAGCGGATTACGGTACACATACTTAGCAGACAATTCCTGCTGTTTCACAAACATACATATAAACAAACAGAGGCAAACTCTGGCCACCAGGGGGAGCTGACACACTCCTAATCTCTCAGCGTTTCCAGCATCCCTTGTTGTTCTTCCGCATTCCTTCAGCGTTTCCTGGAATTCTTTATGGCCTCATAATTCAGTCAAAATTTGCCTCCCCTCTTAATGTGGTACCTTTATCTCCTACTTGACAGATGTCTTTCAGGCTGCAAAAGTCAACAGCAGGCTACACTTAAGGTTGAGATCCCACCTCGACCCAGGCAGGCCTCGAACTCATGACCTACTGGTCAGAGAGATCTTATGCAGCTGACAATTAGCCATCTGCGCCACATTCCTGGTGCTAAAGTGCATATGAATCATCCCCAAGATACTTTGTTATATACATGTATACAAATACAGATATTCAAAAATGGGGAAGGGGGATCTGAAATCCAAAGCACTTCTGGTGCCAAGCATTTTGGATAAGGGATATTCAGCCTGCGCTACAACTCTTCCATGAACTTTTCTGTTGAGACTATGTGTTACCATTGCCAATTATTTTTACAGTTAAAATTTTTACTTGCTGCACCAAGCAGAATTGTTTGTTAGTTTAAACTACCCAGTATAGTTTAAACAAAAAGGTTGGCTAAATACTGCCATTTTCATAGTTACAACATGGCTTTATTAAAAGCATAGAAGCGGAAATTGCATGGGTTCCCTAGATTATGTTGAATTGCAAGTCTATCTTTCATCATTATCTTTCATTATGGGAGTTGAAATCTTACATCTGGAGAACCATAACACCCCTCATATTAACATTTATATATTTATATTTCACATATTTGTTTCCCATCCTTCTCACACACACACACACCCGGGGGGGGGGGGGACTCAGGGTGGCTCACAACGAGATAGGAGATGTGTCATTCATTTGATTTTTTTTCCTTCTAGGTTACACACTTATTTGACAATGGAGGGACGGTCTTCTTTGCCATTTTTATGGCTATATGGGGTAGGTTTTACGCAAGTCTTTGTCTGTTCAAAACAGCAGAGGAAGAACTTCCACTTGGAATAATTTGACATCTGGAATTAATTTTAGTATGAAACACATACATACTGTATATTTAAGTGGTATTAGCCTACTTATTCAAGGCCAGCATTTTGGTAGGTATATGGCTTTGCGGCTAATGCAATAAAATTTGATACTGATACTGAGGTGATTACTTTATACATGAAGCCTATGTTTCTATTAGAAGTGCAAAAAATGGCAGGGTTAGGGATCTTCATTGACCACACAGAAAAACATTCAAGCATCCTATTTTTAGCATATGGGTCCTAATAGAGATCCCCTACGATTCATTAAAGTGCTTTTAGGGAAGGATTTCTGACTTAAATCTTTATAACATACCTTGGAACATTATTTTTAAAGTAGAGTGGTTATAATAGCATGCAGAAACCACCCCTAAGTTATTTTGGTACACAAAAGCATCCTATTCTGGGGGAAAGGCAGAATATACATCAAATGAAAAAATAAAACCACACTCAGCAAATAAATGCACTGTTGTTGATGGGTTCAGCCTTCCTTGTTAAGATTAACAAGTACAATACGCAAAACTCTGGTTCAGAGAATAACCCCTTGAAGAACATGAGTGACTAGAGAAATAGCTCTGTTGACATGGGTACCTTTTTTACTTTGTATCCCCTGGCTATGGGCTCCTGGAAATCAAGCTGCTATCAACTCATGGAGGGAAGCAACGTGAATGTCTGAAAAGTATGTGGCTTGATGGTTCATCATGAGGCTTGTGATGGATTACTCTGTCTACATGTGTGACAAGCACTATTATCCAGTGGTTGGGGGAAAAGTGATCTCCACAGCCATCCATGAGATGGACATTTAAAAATGCTGCTTGGTTGGTTTAAGTGATCGTACTGCAAAAAGGCGCACACAAATGAAATAACTCAGATTTCCAACATTCAAAATGAACAAACTAATTTCAGAAAATCCTCCAGCAAATGTAAGTCCTAGTATTTGCAACATAGCATGCAGACTCTGAAAGACTAGGAGATGATCTCTTCTTCTCTATGCCTTGTTCAGCAAATGTTTTCCCGCATGTGATTTTCCTGTCCCTGTACAATTTATTTCTCTGGAAATTTACTATTCTGCACAGTTTCTAATCATCTATGCAAAATGCAGGTGATGGCTATGAGTAGTTCCACCTGGAGATGCAAAAATTGTAAAGTGACTATCAGGTAACTATATATGGTTGGTGGTTACACTCACTTGGTTGGATTACTAGGAGTTTCCATCAAGTCCACACTGATACAATGTACTGGCTCTCTCCAAATATTTATATGTCAAAAGAGAGAAGTTAATTGTGTTGTTGAAGGTTTTCATGGCCAGAATCACTGAGCTGCTGTGAGTTTTTCAGGCTGTATGACCATGTTCCAGTAGCATTCTCTCCTGACATTTTGCCTGCATCTGTACTTGGGATCATCAAAGGTTCTGTCGGCAATGAAGCAAGTGGAGTGTATGTGTATATCTATATCTGTGGAATGTCCAGGGTGGGAGAAAGAACCCTTGTCTGTTTAAAGAAAATGTGAATGTTGCAATTAGCAAGCTTGAATACCGTAAGTAGCCATGAAGCTGCAACATCAATCAGTGAGGGTATCTGCATAGAGGTAGCCTGGACTTTTTTGCTTGGAGGCATCATATGTTTGGGAGGTGTTTACTGGCACTTGATCGGTTGCTGTCTGGAGTTCTCCTGTTTCTGAGTGGTGTTCATTAGTTACTGTCTTGATTCTGGTGTTTTCAAATACTTGTAACCAGATTTTGTTTATTTTCATGGTTTCCTCCTTTCTGTTGAAATTGTCCACATGCTTGTGGATTTCAATGGCTTCTCTGTATAGCCTGACATGATGGTTGTCAGAATGGTCTAGAATTTCTGGGTTTTCAAATAATATTCTGTGTCTAGTTTGGTTGTCAGCTATAGCAGAGGATTTGATAAAGCTAATTACTCCTCTGTAGGTTCTAAATGACACTGCTGTAGTTTCTAGTATAGGCAGTCCTCAAGTTATGAATTCCAGCCAGATAACTGGATTTTGACAAAAATGGCTTGTTGTAGAAACAAGGATTAGTGATAAAGCTTCAGTTAAAACCCATTTCCTCATGATAACTCTTTCAGGAGTGGATTTCTCTTCGAAAGGATAGATTTTTCTCACTTCCTGTTGTTTCACCCCTGTTCTTAACTATGAGTCATTTGTAAATTGGATGTTTGTAACTCGGGGACTGCCTGTATTTGAAAAATACATTCATGGGGAAAATGTGGCAGTTTGTTGATTCCTGCTTTTGCTCTTTGAAGTCTCATTTTTGCAGTATAGTTGACATTTAATATAACAAAAATAACTCACCTGTAAAATAATTTGTTCCCTGAGAAAAATTCCCAACTGGGCCTTTTTAAACTAGTGAACTCATGCATTGTTGGGCTTACTCAATGTATAAGCTAAATGACAAAAACATTGCTCTCCCATATATGTTAGTTGATTTATTTTGAAATGTACAAATGGACTAGGATTTATCTTCTCTTTCATTCATTATATTTTTCATAGCTTTATTAAAACAGCCAAAGGTAACACACTTGTATTCTGTTTACAGATCATTCAGATATTTCTGGAGATAAGGAAGTACAGATGTCCAGCACCTGTAATATGAAGTTCACACTCTGTAAACATAGACCTTGAATTTGCTAGCATGGTTAATAAGCAATATCTTGTTTGTTTTTCGGAAGCGGGAAAGGGCACCTGTGCCCTTTTAGCCATCATTGCACTGTAGCTTCCCTCTGGCTTAGCTAATCTGGCCAAAGATTAAGCATAAAAACATAGAAAGTACTCCATTAATAAACATGCATATGAGAACCAGCCTGCAAAGTAATTGTTTGCCAAAAATGTATAAAAAGTTGTAAACAACTTCTCACACATTATCCAAAACCATGCAGATCGACAGGCATAGGATTGGTGCTACAAACTGTTACAAGCCAATCTTGGGCATGTATCAAAACAAACAAATCAATGGATATCAGTTTTTAAAATTGAAACAGCTTTCACAATACAAGCAGTCCCCAAGTTATGAACAGGATAGGTTCTATAGGTTTGTTCTTAAGTTGATTTTGTATGTAAGTTGGAACAGGTACATTTTTAGGAGTAACTCTGGCATATCTGTCTGTCTGTCTGTCTATCTGTCTATCTATCTCTAGATAGCACAAGGATGGGTTAAAATCCCTGTGATGTTTGTTTTGCTGTCTGTTCAGAAGATTTCACCTCACTTTCTGTCCCTGTGATAATTGGATTTTGAAAAAATTGGCTTGTTCTGGAAACAAAGGATTTGTGATAAAGCTTCAGTTGAGACACATTTTCTCCATGATAAATAACTCTTTCAGGAATGAATTTCCCTTACTATGGGGTAAATTTCTCTCACTTCCTGTTGTCTCACCCTTGTCCTTAACTATGAGTCATTTATAACTTGGGGACTGCTCTTGGATGTGGTGAAGTCAGATCATCCATAGGTATTGTATCGTATGATGTTTCTTTGCTGATCTGGGGTGCAGTCTCATTAGTTGTTGTAGGGTTGTAGTATGACAAATCTCCAAGAGTTGCTTCAAATGGTTCAGGTGTACTGTCCAGTCGCAGAACTGCAAAATATGATTGTTGATATTTATAGTCTGAAAACAAATCCTTCAAGATGTAACTAAAGACAGTCTCACATGGTAAGTTTTATCTCTGAGCACCTCTGAATTGTATATTGTATACCCACAGATTTCATGAGCCGTGATCCGGATAATTCCATTTTGGGGACGTTCTGCTTTTAAGGTTTTGAATCACTGATCTCAATGTTAATGTACAGTATTTCTCTTTTTTTTAAAACAACTCTGATTTTAATGCTTTGTACTCCTGGTCTGTGATTGTCACAATTAATTAATTCATCCCCCTCTCACCCCACCCTTCTCAATATGGCCCTGGAGTGGACAGGGGAGATCAGCTGGGCAGACAAAGATTAACCTATGTTCTGATAGCTGGTGCATGACAATATCAGATGCATTCTAGAGCACTCCCAGGTGTCACAGAGAATAATAACATGACCATCACATGCCAGTAACCAGCATAGATGATTTCTGGATAGTCCCCATCACCATGTGCATCTGTTGCCAAGGGCAGGGAGAGAAAATCGTTTAAAAATGAGGGAGGGGGCATTTTTTCCCTGCTGTTAGAACATCTTTGAAAACTGCTATTTTTAAAAGCATTGTCACAGTAGAGAGGAAATTGAAGAAACTATTTATTCCCTCCCTGCAGGAATGAATTTTAAGAGGAATTGCACCCCTGATTTGTAACCATCTAGCCCCAGCAGTTCACAACACCATTACTTATACAGGAGCAGACAAATTTACACATGCAGATATTTCTGGCAGGAGTATAAAACCTGATCCTTTTTTCACAGATGCACCACTAGCCTAGGAATTAGCTTTCTCTAAAGTTATTTGCACATAAATTCAGATGTCAGATGTGTTATTTCGCTACACACTTCCAAAGCTGGCCATAGCATAGTAATAACATGCTTTGTTTGCTAATCCACTGTTGATATCACATAAAGCAAAGTAACATTTGTCTGTGAGTGCAAACTAAAGTTTCAATAGATATCTGTTTTCTGGATTTTATAGTCTTAGTTTCTTCTTGGCTTCGATATCCCTGGAACAATTTGCGATTGCTTTTTATGGGCATTTTATTTCTGTTAGAAATATTTCTGTAGCCCACTGCTCCAGAATGAAATTATTTAGTTTTGGAATGTTGTGGGTTTGTTTCCATTGACATGCTCATTTTACTGCTTTACTGTTACAAATAAGTGAAAATGGTACAGATTACAGAACACTATAACCCCAGTATGGTAAATAGCATAAAATGTCTGGAATCCTTATTATTATTATTATTATTATACCCCTCTTTATCTCCCCCCAAGGGGACTGAAAGTAGCACTAATCAATTTATTATTTATTTATTTATTTCAACTTACTAACCCGCCCTCCCCGAGGCTCAGAGTGGTTTCCAACATGTATACAATACATTAGAGTGTAAATAATGGAAGAAAAAAATAACAAACTGAATAAATGGTGTTTAGATATTTGCTCTGAAGCATGATGAGAAAATATTTTAGAGAATTATTTATGGGAGCATTTTTTCTATAATGAAAAGAAAATTAGAATTAAGGTAACAATCTATTTTCAGAATATAATATCCATTTATTTCTTAATAACTGTATGAAGTAAGACATATATTTGTATGCCTCTAGTTATAGACATCAATTCTACTACCTGTATACTTTACTCACTGTTTGACCAAAACAAATACTTTAATGTAAATATGATGTCAAATATCTAAGCAAACTTAACTTCAAATAGCAATAGGCCATTTTTCCTGCGCATAGCTATGTATAAAACTGTAGTGCTTAAACCAGTGATTAATTGGTAATGAAATAAATTTGTGTAATTTCCCCTACTCACTGTTTGAGAGTTTCTATGTGTATTGGAAGAAATGAATGTGAAACAACAGTGAATACATTCATAAAAATTATAGAATCAAAAAGTTGGAGGAGACCACAAGAGACATCAGTCCATGCAGGAACACACAATCAAAACACTCCTGACAGATGGCCATCCAGCCTCTGCTTAAAAACCTCCGGAGATGGATATTCCACAATGCTCCAAGGCATTATATTCCATTGCTGAACAGTTCTTACTCTCTGGAAGTTCTTCTTAATGTTTAAGTGGAATCTCTCATTTTTTGCAGTTTGAATCCATTTCTCTGTGTGCTAGTTTCAAGAGCAGCAGAAAACTGTCCCCTCCTCAATGTGATATCCTTTCAAATATTTAAATATGACTATTCATGCCTCCTCCCAGCCTTCTTTTCTCCCAGCTCGATATACCTCCCTTAAACACTCCACATAGGGCTTGGCTTCCAGACCTTTGATCATTTTTGTCACCCTTTTCTGGACACGTTCCAGCTTCCTCTCCTTAATGTGATATCCTTTCAAGTATTTAAACATGACTATTCATGCCTCCTCTCAGCCTTCTTTTCTCCCAGCTAAACATACCTCCCTTAACCACTCCACATAGGTCTTGGCTTCTAGATCTTAGATCATGTTTGTCACCCTTCTCTGTACATGTTGCAGCTTGAATGTTGGTGTCTACAACTGGACACAGTATTCTGCATGAGATCTAACCAAAGCAGAATAGAATGGAACTATGACATCCCTAATTGTAGACACTACTCCCCTATTGAGGAAGCCTAGACACATATTTTGCTTCCCTTCTTGGTTCTACTTTTCTCCTTACAACTTCCTAAAATCTTTACAGCTAAATGGCATGGCCCGACTTTCTGGGCCAGGGATGTTGTGGTGCAGGGTATCCTCCGCCACCATTATTGCCTCAGGGAAGCTTCTTCTTCCCAGAAGCCCCTCTTGGTTGGCGGGAAAGTTTCCCACCAACTGTCCGGATGACGAATGGCCTGCTGGCCATGCCACTCATCAGGAGAGGCTGGAGCTGGCCTCTCCCTCCTCCTGGACAGCCCTTTTAAGGCTGCCCCATGCGTCCCGGCAGGCACTTTGCCTGAACCGACTGACCCATCCCACCCTCCCTGCATGCGGTTTGTGCTTGGTTTATGGTTAGCTTGTTTTGTTACCATGTCCTGGTCAACCGTTGCTTTGTTGATTGTTATGGTGCTATCTGTCACAACTCCTTGTTGGTGTGGGCATGGCTCCTGGATCTGGCCTGGTATCCACACTTAGCGGAAGGGTCTCAGGAGTGCCAGGTTACATTGTACCCTGGGTGTGTTTATCCCCCAAAAAAACCTTATGTGTGTGTTCTTCCTTGAATTTGGCTGCGGGAGGTGTCTTGCCCATGCACATGCAAAATGTAATTAAGCACTGTTTTAGAACTGCAAAGATACACCCACATTTCATATCTTCTCAAAAGCTAAGAACAAACCACATAATGTTCTTACGAATTGCTTCCTCCCTTTGTCATTGGAAAGTTAGAGTAACAGCAACATTATCCCCTCCCCTAGGCTTGAAACTTGGCAGAATGGGAGAGAGAGATGGAACTGCATGGCTGGAGCATTACACTTCACCTGCTTGATGCAAGTTTTCAGCTTGAAAATATAAAACAGGGTTCGTTTTCATGAAGCCTTCTCGTTATTATTCAGCTGCAATTCCCACTACCCAATTTGGGCAATGGTGAAAAACCTTGAGAGCTGTAAACCAATAAAATCAGGGAAGATGATCTTTAGTCCTGCTATAAGACTTTAGTCTGTGCCAATATTTCATTACCTGGATCATTCCTTGTATCATCATAAAGTCTTTGGTGTCCAAACGATTCAGCTTTCCTCTTTGAACACATAAAGTACCCGGCTAGGCCAATTAATGCTGATCCTAGCATAGCTCCTACAATTGCACCAAATACAACTGCTCCATGAGTGTGATTTTCTAAGGGAAAAGTCAAAAACAAAATGCATGTTAAGCATTCACGTAATTATGTGAGAGAATGCAAATGGGATTGTGTGGAAAACCTTTACACATACAAGATGTTCTCGTTTCAGAAAATCACACTCAACACAGAAACAGCTTTAGAACAGGGGGTAGAATTTTCCCTGAAAGAAAGGAAATTGTGTGTGTGTGTGTGTGTGTGTGTGTGTGTGTGTGTGAAACAAGGAATAGAAAACCAAAGTCAAATTCCGTTGACATAAATTATCCAGATTAGCAAATTAAGTAAAATACATGGCACAACGGCCATCCTAATCCTACAGAAACAAGCCTCTGAATTGCTTCTTGCAATTTTTCTTGACTGAATGATTTGAAAAGCTTATATGTTCTTTTCATTCCATTAAAACAATATTTTGGTTAGAACACTGCTCACATATCTCTGAAGCTGAGCAGGTCCTGATGATCTCGAGAAAGAAGCCTGTTTAAAGTCATTTGAATATGAACTACAATATATTTTCTTTTTACAATATAAATTGCTCAGCTTCCAAAAAGCAACCCCCAAATTTCAAATCACCCATTTCAAAAAATCAACTAAAACGTATTTGTGATCTTTCTGTATTCTGTGAATATGGAATGGTTGTGCAACTGAAGTTATTGTGCAGTAGATAGTACAAGGAATTCCCAAGTGCTGGCTTTAGCCTATAAATCCCTAAACGGTTCTGGTCCAGCTTACCCATCCAAACACATCTCCCTTTATGAGCCAGTTAGAGTATTAAGATTGGCTGAAGAGATCCTGCTCTCAGTCCCGCCGCCCTCACAAATGTGACTGGTGGGGACGAGAGATAGGGCCTTCTCAGTGGTGGCCCCTCGGTTGTGGAACTCCCTTCCCAGCAAGATTAGATCAGCCCCCTCCCTCATGGTATTTAGAAACCAACTCAAAATGTGGCTTTTCAAACAAGCATTTGGGGAGTGAGATGAAGTAGTCAAGATAACCACGGTATTGGTACAATGTCTAATGTTCCATGTTTTATGTTGTCTGTGTCCAATATTTTATGGTTTACTGGTTTTAATCTATTGTTATATGCTATTTTTTGTTACCTGATGTATTTTACAATGTGTGTGAGGCATTGAATTTTGGCATTTACCTTGCTGTGAACCATTTTGAGTCCTCCCCCCCCCCCCAGGGGTGAGAAAAGTGGTATATCAATGAAATAAATAAATAAGTACCTTTTTGATGTTCTCTTGCTTCTGCAGAACTATCAGTAAAGTTGGGCTGCCAGCTTGTAGTTTGTGCAGTTAACCGTAGATCTGTTGTACTGCTGGTACTCTTAGTTGTCAACAATGTAGTTGAAGCATTCAGAGGATTGTTAGTGGGATGAACTGTTGTGTAATCCACATGAGTTTTGTTAGAGGACACCATGGAGGTAAAATTGCCATTATAGGATGCTGTGGTGTAATTATTTGATCTGGTTTCTGTTGGTGTTGCATGAGTTGTGGCTTCAGCACTTTTAGGGAGTATTATTGAGAAATAATTGCTGGTTGTGGGCATATCTGATGGAGGTGGTGTTCTATTGATACTTATAGATGCGTGATGGTCACCTTTTGTAAAATTCAGTTTATGCATAAATGTTGAATTTCTGCCATTACTTTGAGTGCTATTTTGCATCCCTGTATTTTTTGTTATACTCTCAGTAGTAGCTGTTGGTGATGTATGAGTTATAGATGGAGTTATGCCAGAAGTTGCAATAAATGTGGATGGACTCATAGTAGTGCTATTTAAGCTGTGTCTAGGAAGTGTGGAAAGATTTACATCAACACAATTATTTCTGTTCCACCGGAGGCTAGCCAACATCAAAAAGAGCATCAGTCCTTTGGATACCAGCATTTTTGTACAATTCCTTGTTGATATGAAAAGCCTGGGGGGAAAGCAATATTTTATTTGTAAGTTTACATTATATTATTTTCAAAGATTACAAGGATTAACTGATGTAAGAATGAAAATAATAAATTCACAAATAATATTTCCAATTTCTTTACTGGTACCTTGGCTAATGGTTTTGGCTAAGAAGTGGCTTCCCATGTAGCCTCTGATGCATAAGACAGTGATTTTCAACCAGTGTGCCACGGAACACTAGTGTGCCTTGAGAGATCATCAGGTGTGCCGTGGAAAATTATTTTCTAATTTCATTCATATATAAACTATAAGGCATATCTGTCCCTTTAAGAAATGGAACCATAGCACTCTCGTGTCACCTAAGAAGTGATGCGAGAGTGCTATGGTCGCGCCA
This sequence comes from Anolis apletophallus, assembly GCA_030556195.1. Lineage (NCBI taxonomy): Eukaryota > Metazoa > Chordata > Lepidosauria > Squamata > Anolidae > Anolis > Anolis apletophallus. The sequence continues at coordinate 75,248,997 of JARBWK010000002.1, forward strand.
TCTTGGATTCGCTCAGATGCAGCTAAGTAAACAAAGTTAGAGTTAGTGCTGCAGCTGCGCCAGGATATCTATTTTGTGTTCATCGAAACAGGCCCAGGTTTCACACTGAGTGTATAAATACATTTAAAAACATATTAACTATATGTATGACTGTGTTAGACTGTCATTTTGGTTGGTGATGTGCCCCAGGATTTTGTAAATGTAAATATGTGCTGCGGCTCAAAAAAGGTTGAAAATCACTGGCATAAGAGACCAGAATGTTATCTGGTATACCAGCACAATCTCTTGCGGATAGATCTGATAAATATTGTTTACATACAGTATCTGAATAGCTGTCAAATTTGTTATTGGTGTCTAGATCCGAAAAACTACTGCTCATGCTATATACACCATTTTAATATGCATATATTCTCTGAGGCTCTGTGCTGATACATATTAGGCTTGATAGGGTGGACAACTATCGACCTTATCACATTAGCTACTGGAATTGCACAGATCATGACGAATCCCGTGGTGCCCATCATGATGTGTAGGGAACCTGTCACCCCACATAGCCTGAATTACCCCAAACTCCATCCCATGAGGGGAAGCATCCGCCACCCAGCTTTCCTCCATTGATCCCTATGCATCATGGGAAGCCTCCTGTGTTGCCGTTCTGACTGTAAATGTCAGTTACTCTCCATTTGTGCTACAGAGCCCTGCCAGAAGTAGCTCTACATTGTGGGGAAGAGGAACCAGCATATGCCTCCAATTTTAAGTCTGTCTGGTGAAGTTGTGTGTCTTCTGTCTGAGAAATGAACTATATTATATTCTTAGACCAAAAGATATAACACTATTGATTTTATCTAGTCCCAGATTTAATAGAATCAGAACAGATAAACCCTTGAGTGCGGATTTTTCCAGATTTTTATGAACACAAAATTTCCTTGCTGTAAAACAGTGTACAACAACAACAACAACAAAAAACAGCATACAAGGATGAAATATAAACACATAACAATTCAAATGTAAACAACTAACTACACATTACTACTAAAACACACTAACCAACATAGACAAAGTAAATATATGTATTAAAACTTGCTAGTTAAATGTCACAGCTGATTTATATTTCTATTTTTTTAGTTTAAATATATAGTGTTCCCAATTTGTTTATTGATAAGGTAACTAGAAAAGCACTTCTGCTTGTTTATGGCTACTGTTATTCAAACACCCTGATATGCAGTACTTCCATGCTACTAGTATAGTCCATTCCTAAGTTACAAACAAGATAGGTTGTGTAGGTTTGTTCTTAAGTTGAATTTGTATGTAAGTCAGAACAGGTACATTTTAAGTGTATATATAAGCTTTGGATAACATAGGAAAGGGTAATACTCCCGTGGTGTTTTTTTGTGTCTGTGCCACTGTTCAGAAAATTTCACTTTCTGTCCCTGTGATAATTGAATTTTGAAAAATTTGGTTGTTATGGAAACAAGAATTAGTGACAGAGCTTCAGTTGGGACACCGTTTTCCCATGATAACTCTTACAAGAGTGAATTTCCCTTCCAAGGGGTAGATTTTTCTCACTTTCTGTTGCTTTACCTACTTTCTTAGCTATTAGTCATTTGTAAGTCAAATGATTGTATCTCGTGGACTGCCTGTGTATTCTTGTCCAGTTCTTAATTCGCTCATCTTGACTTTTTTAGTCTTATGCTCCTTCCAGTTGTAAGGAGTACGTCATCACTAATTTAGTGTAAATAAATTATTCTGATGTACATCTCATAGACTGAATGAGGGAAACTTCTGTCATTTTAGGCACCCCTACCCCCTCCAAACACACACACCATCCGGGATTGAGCACTAACCACCTAAGGTATATATAACAAAATAAGGCACATTCTGGATTGTTTTTATTTCTATTAGGAAAGAGGAATATAATAGTAAAATATGGTTACCACCACCTCACTTTGATCACTCCTAATCAAATCAGTGAAACCAGTGGAATGCAAGAAAATATTGGCATTTGGGATTTTTTTTCCTGATAGACCAAAGTTTCCCATTCTGCATATGACTCTCATCTTTTGAAGTGAGATGTTGACAAGCTGGAATGTGTCCAGAGGAGGGCGACTAAAATGATCATGGATCTGGAGAACAAACCCTATGAGGAGCGGCTTAAAAAACTGGGCAGGTTTGTCCTGAAGAAGAGAAGGCTGAGAGGAGACTTGGTAGCCATATATAAATATGTGAGAGGAAGTCATAGAGAGGAAGGAGCAAGCTTGTTTTCTGCTGCCCTGGGGACTGGGATGAACAATGGCTTCAAACTACAAGAAAGGAGATTCCATCTGAAAATTAGGAAGACTCTGAGAGCTATTCAGCAGTGGAACTCTCTGCCCTGGAGTGTGGTGGAGGCTCCTTTTTTGGAGGCTTTTATGCAGCGGCTGGATGGCCATCTGTCAGGGGTGCTTTGAATGTAATTTTCCTGCTTCTTGGCAGGGGGGTTGAACTGGATGGCCCACGAGGTCTCTTTCAACTCAATGATTCTATGATTCTATGGGCTACCATTTATAAGTTGATGTCAAAGGCAGGGATTGGAACCAAAATTATGGATATATGATTTGTGAAGAAGGGAAAGCACCAATGGCACCTCAGGGGTTTATCCACCCCTGGCTGCAACCACCCATCCCCCCAGCATTAAAAAAAGATCAGCAGGGAATAGTGTATCCTTGGTTTCTTTGCTAATAATTAAAGTATAGCATTGACTCATGGATAACTTGATCTAAGTTTCCTGGATGGATTTTTGACCAACATTTCTAGAGTTTTACATGGTTTTTTTTAATACTTTTCACACAAAAAAGAACTGTTCCTTTTTTTCATGATAGCAGATCTGCTTGCTCTTTGTCAATATATTGAGGCTAGATGGAGAACATGCTATAGGAATGTATCTTCTAAACGTATTGCCTTTCTCATGGTGTATTATCAGCAATGGCTTTCCATCAGACTGATTCCATTACTTTGTGCTTTCTGATAGCTAAGAGGGTGTGGGTGGAGGAAAAGAACAAATGTGGCAGTCACTTTTAAGATGTCATAGCTGACTCAAAGAAGTGCATATGCCTACAGCAAGGTTTGCTGACAGGTTGTAGAAGCTTTTTCAACATTTGGTAATGTTTGGAGAAGGAAGTAGGAAGCAAATTAACAAATAAAAATCTCATCAAACTGTGTGGTTCTTGCTTCACTGAGTTCCTCCACTTGAATTCCTTCCCTCATTCTGTGACTCTGTACGAATTTTGAACATACAAGTGTGATGTATTCCTAAATACAGTTTAATAACACTCCATCTTTTGGAAGATGAGGAGAAGGTACAATATTTTTTTAAATGTAAAAGCATCTTTTATATTCTGGTTGTCTAGTGGAGATATCTTAATAACCATTACAAAGGCAATACTATTACTTATTGATAAGAGCTTATAAACCTGATAATATGTTTAGTATTATTTGCAACACAACCTTTTGTACACTTAACATTTAATTCATTGGATACAAAGAGTCATATTGCAGATCAGTTAGGAATAAAAAATAGGTTAATTGAGAGTATACGTTATTAAACTATTGAATCCAAGTATGCTGCACAACATCGCTTAATGCAGAATATGGTGAAGGCAAGAAGTCTACCATGTCTTTCTCCTCCTTAGCATATATTGGTAAGCCACCGTAAGCCAATTCCACAGGGAGATGTGCAAACAATGCATCTTCCTGCCCATTCCTCCTGGTGCAACATGGGAAGCCTCCTGTGTTGCTGCAGTGGCAGCATACACCTGTTCCGCACTAGCTGACCAATGGAACTCCGTCATAAGTTCCTTTGCATAGTGAGATGGAAGCCAACAGGCTCCCTGGGTCAACTAGAGCTGAACTGGCTTATGATGCCAATGTAAGCCCCATCTGATTTTTTTGTTGAATATGAATATGTTGAATACTTCACAATCACATTACTGAAAAGTCAGAATAAATAGACAATGATTTTCCATTAAATTCTTGTATATTTTGGTATATTCAATTCTCTTGACCTTTCCAATTCCATATATATCTATCTACTATTTACATCAATCAGTTTTACCCCCCCCCCCCCTCCTCCCTCCCCCTCTGATGTTTCAGTTTGGTTTTTTTTCCTAGCCTGTCACCAGCCAGGCATTTCTTTCCTGGGAGAAATTACCAATTTCCACATTGCTCAAGCCACATAATTTTACAAGAACTGTGGTCAAGGCTGAACCCAAAGCACATTTCTTAGTTAGCTTCTGACCTCCATAAATCATGAAGTGTCTGTTTGAGAACCCCCATTTTCTCCACAGTGTTTTATAGATGCTTAGCAAGCCAAGTCACATTGTTGTCATTTCCACACTAATTTGAGAATACAACCTGGATAAGTAGTACCAGCTAATGTTACCTATGTCCTATAGGAATTCAGGACAGGATTGGCAAAATAATGATGATGATAATAATAATAATAAGCAAACCACAAGTCCCATTCACCTTTTGTTCAATATGACATCATTCAGGTGAAATAAGCCAAAAACAAAAACTTCTCTTATCTGGTTTTGATATAATGAGAGAAAATTTTGTATTAAAACTAGAGTGTAGTCAAGTGGGCTGATCAAAATGGGGTAGGGTTGTAAACCTCTTCCAGACCTTCCCCGGTGTGCCTTGCAGAGTGTCACAATGTGTTACATCACCTCATTATTGGTCAGGATATGCAAATGCAACCCTACACTCGTCACCGTCCAAAGTGAGTTGGGGTGCAGTGTGCAGAAATGGCATTATGCATGTATGATCAGTCACATTTAAGCGGATTTGAGTCCCATTCATCAGTCATATGCTAGGGTAGAAGTGCACCATAGATGAGGCTGGTAATGAAAATATTACCTTTTTCCTTATACCATTCAAAACATTTAAAAAGAGGTATAGTCTCTCCCCATGAAACAAGACAAGATAGTTAACAAAACAAACTTCCCTATAATAGTGGTACCAGTCTTCTGGATAGTAAGTTTGCTATCCGTTTTAGTGTGAACTTCAAGGGAGTTGAAAATTTTTCTCAAAGTCTGCACCTTTGAAAGTTGCTTTAAAATTCAGACGAAATGCTTGTACAGATTCTCTGCCCAACTGATGTGGATGCCAGCACCACTGAGCATGAGAGAATGAAGGAACTGCCAATCCTAACTATGCAATGCTTTGAAATAAAATATATTGAAAATGAAAAAGTTTGATACAGAATGCACTTTATTATAACAGTGAAATTTAATTAAATTTAATTAAAAAGAAGTGCAGCAAATGACACAATGACAGGGCAAGTGGTTTCTTGGACGAGACAATTTTTTGAAGATTAGACAAACTCTTGAAGGATAAGGATATCAGTAGCTACTAGTAGTTAGTCATTTGTTGCCTCTAGGATTAGTGGGCCTCTTTGTCTTAGTTGCTGGGACACCCAAGTAAGAGTGACAGTTCATTCACCTTCTCCCTTTGGGCTTTCTGTGGGTATCTAGTTAGGTACTGTGCAAACAGAGTATTGGCCCAAACAGGTTCTTAATCTAATCTGTTCTGATCTCTGCTGTGAGCAGGGCCGTAGCCAGGATTTTGATTCGGGCAGGGCTGAGTTTGGTTCGGGGGGGCTGAGACTGGGTGGAAGAGGGTCTACCCTAGCAAACCTTTTGTATTGTTATCCCAATAACCCCATTAATGTGGGATATAATGAGCATGGTGATCAGATCATGATATGAATAAACATAACAGTTTAAATAATGTACCAGTAAGGCCTTTTCGCGGACCACCCTGAGAATTTCAGGGGGGGGGTGAAGCCCCCTTAGCCCCCCCCCCTGGCTACATGCCTGGCTGTGCGAGAGACAAATAGGAAGGAAATGTGTGGAAGGGAATAGAAGGAGGACAAAAAGCTTGATATGATATTTGGGTTGTATGCAGAATCAGCTTTCAGTTCTCAGGAGGTATGTTCCCATGAGGCTATGTTCATTGATTACATTTAAGGAAGTGGGGAATTAGGTGATACCAGCGGTGGAACAATAACCCTTCTACATGTGGTGACACCTTCATTCAAATATTAGATGAAGGGATTTTGTTTCTCTTTCACTGCTGCCTTTCCATGGTTTCAAAATATTTTCAGTATATCCAGGCTACATCAGCAAATATAACCAGGGCAAAAGTACAGAAGCGTGTTTTCATACCAATATTTTGTCCATAGACAAATTCTAAAATAAATCTAATTATAAACTAGATATAGGGTTGTTGTTGTTTTGTTAAATATGTATTTTATAGTTATGATTTGTTCTAAATACGCCTATAATTCTTGATAATTGACTCAAATCATTATTTGGCTGAATATTTTTCCCATTAAGTGGCAGTGTTCAACCTGTAATTAATCTGCTTAATATTGACTATAAATAAACTGACTGAATGCACAAAAGCATTTGTCATATTTTTGATGGCATGTGCATGTTTTTTTCAGGTTTAACTGATATTGGAAGAACAACTAAACCATCAAATGCACTTTTAGCCATGCTTGTTATTTTCCTTGCTGACACTATCCACTTTTCTATCAATAGACATTTCATTATTGAACAAAGTGAGTTCTGTCATTTTTTAAAAAAAAAATTCACCTTGCCTGTAATTTGATTCTCCCAGGAGAAATGACCAAAAGTTCACTTAACTAAACCTTTCATTTAGTAAGCATGATGCTAAAATTACAGTACTCACAATACAAAGGCCTTGTTGTGTGCCATATCCTTGACACTATGATTTTCCACTTGGAACTTAAGGCACAAAAATGGTTGGGTTTATTTTTAGTTGCGTATTTTCAGAAATCCTTTCATGTATAATAAATAAGTGCATCTTTCCTCCTACACATAACATTCAGAAACATATAGGAAATGCATGTATGTATTTTGTCACAAAGGCAGAATATTATAATCGCATGACCTGGAACTCTTCCATACTTCATTATAATGCTATGATTCTATTTTAACTGCTGGAGCACCTTCCTATGGATTCTTGGCTTTTGTAGTCTAGAGAGGCATTCAGGCAAATAAATTCTAAACCAGGGCTGTCCAACTTCTACCGGCCCAGGGGCCGGAATTCCGGTGACTTATCACCTGGGGGCCGCAGCGGGGTGGGGCCAATCGCGGGGATGGGGCCGATCATGGGGGGGCGATTTCACCGCTTCTGGTGCCCGACTGTGATGCTGTAAGGGAGGGCGAAGCCAAGGCAAGCTCCCCTTGGCTCCTCCCTCCCTTCTACAGCGTCACTCTCGGGCGCCAGAAGCGGGCAATTTCGCTGCTTCTGGCACCCAGCCGTGACACTGTAAGGGAGGGTGAAGCCAAGGCAAGCTCCCCTTGGCTCCTCCCTCCCTTCTACAGCATCACTCTCGGGCACCAGAAGCAGGAGATTTCGCCGCTTCTGGCGCCCGGCCGTGACGTTGTTGGAGGGAGGGCGAAGCTAAGGGACGCTCCCCTTGGCTCCTCCCTCGCGGTGGCCGTGGATGGCGCTTGCGCCGCCACGCACATGCGCACTTTTATTTTATTTTGGGGGGATTTTTTTTAAAATATCCGGAATTTTTTTTAAAAAAAATTTATTGCAGGAGGGTAGGGGGGCCGGATCCAAGGGGCTGGAGAGCCGTGTGCAGCCCGCGGGCCACCTGTTGGGCAGGCCTGTTCTAAACAACTCTTCCTAAATGAGAAAAAATAGGATTCCAAGGGATATTGCATGGTAGTTAAAGTGAAATTGTGTTAGATGAAAAGGATAGGATCCCAGATATTTGGGCCTTGCCTTGAGTCTCTGCTGGAAGTTGATCACAGAATCACATGGGAAGACCTACAAATTCCTAAAGAAATGCTCTCTCTAGGAATCCCTGGGGCCACTAGAATGCTCCTGTGGTCAACTTCTTGTCACATTGGAGACTTGGGGCAGTGTTTCCCAACCAGTGTGCCGGGGCACACTAGTGTGCCATGAGCGATCATCAGGTGTGCCGTGGGAAATTGGAACCTGGGGGAGTCTAGTGTGTTGAAGTATAAAAACCCTAAGAAACCTACCTCGATAAAGGCACAAAATTACAAACACCCCTCCTCCCCACCCGTTGTCTACTTGGTCTCTCCCTCTCCATGCATTGGGAAGACCCACCTCCCTTTCCCCAAGTAGAGACCTCTTCTTGCCTCCTGGGGGCTGTGTGTGGAAAGTTTGGCCCAGTTCTATCATTGGTTGGGTTCGGAATGCTCTTTGATTGTAGGGGAACTATAAATCCCAGCAACTACAACTCCCAAATGTCAAGGTCTATTTCTCCTGAACTCCATCTGCGTTCATATTTGGGCATATTGAGTTCCATGCCAAGTTTGGTCCTGATCCAACATTGTTTGAGTCCACAGTGCTCTCTGGATGTTGGTGAACTACAACTCCAAAACTCAAAATCAATGCCCACCAAACTCTTACAGCATTTTCTCTTGGTTATGGGAGTTCTGTGTGGGAAGTTTGTGTCTTTCTGCCATTCCTGCCAGGATGTCTATGTTGAGTTCATCAAAACAGGCCCAGGTTTCACACTGACTGTATAAATACATTTTAAAACCATATTAACTATATGTATTACTGTGTTAAGAGTGTCATTTTGGTTGGTGGTGTGCCCCAGAATTTTGCAAATGTAAAAAGTGTGCCGCGGCTCAAAAAAGGTTGGGAAACACTGACTTAGGGATTCTAGAGAGAGCATTTCTCTGGGAATTTGTAGTGCTATCACAGCAGGCCTAGTGTTTAGTGTTCCATTCAACAGAATTCAACAGAACTCACAGAAACATGCCCAAGCCAAGCAGGGCTATCTTATTTTAATTTTTAGTAAGTTAACTAATAGACTATGAAGATACAGAAAAAAGTCTACAAAGTGCACACAGCTTCCCCGCATAGAGCTGACAACACAGTAGGCTTCCTGTGGGGGAAGCTGTGCTCACTATACACACTCCTCACTTTTCTTCATGTATCTTGCCAGCTGGCGAGACAGGAGCCCTATGCCTCACCCTGGAGTGCTGCCATCAGCTGTGTGTCAAGGTCCCTAGTGTTGCTATGAGATTTTTAAAAATTAAATAGACCCTTCAAATATTCTCAACTGATGTCATATAATTTAATCTTGTATATGTTTCAACACAGTTTTAAAAAATATCAGTTTAAATCCAAATGAATGGAAAATTTTAAAGCAGTATCAATCAGGGCTAAACTAGTAGGTCTCCATAATAAGGAAGTTCCAATCACTAAGAAACCTGGTCAAGAATCCTATTCAAAGAATACAGAAGAAGTACGAGTGAAGATTCTAAAAGGTTTTAAAGCATAGGAAAAGGATAATCTCCAGTACACAAAAACACCCTTAAATGATTTTTTGCTCAGGATTTAATTCTTCAAGATAGCCATTATAAGTATATATCACAGTCACTTTTATTTCTTCAAATATGTATGAGAGAGATGCTGGTGGGAGAGGTGAGGGGAATGTCAAAATCTTCTCTAACCTTTAAAAGGTGGGAGTAAGGAATGTGTCAAAACACAACAGGTCTCTAAATTGTACATTGAAGTTGTTTTAGTGTCACCAGTCACAAAAGAAAAGAACAAAGATACACAGAAATATTAAAGAAAGCACACAAACTTTGCATTGCTGTAATTATATTTAAAGTGTGTTACCAGAAGATGACTAGATAGATAGATAGATAGATAGATAGATAGATAGATAGATAGATAGATAGATCGGAGAACCTATGAAATAAATGCACAAATGAAATTGATCATTTAAAAAAAACCAATAACCAATTGCTTGTAAAGGTAATAATATTAGAACAATTTAAACAACATAAAATAATGTCATTGTACTCTAATATTAGTTTGTCTTGTTTATCTGTTTTGTTTATTGATAGATGATGTTTTCCTTTCTCTGTTTTACCTGTTCTTAGACAACAGTTGAATGTCTGATCTTTTCTGATTATATGCGCAATTGGAAAAAGGCAAATATGTGTATATAGTTAAATGCAATATTAATTTGGTCTTCAGTCTGTACTATTGCATTTATATGTAAATGATAAAATTTCCACCTTGAAATGTGCTTTCATAATGAATATATATATATATATATATATATATATATATATATATATATATATAACATCAGAGTATAGCCTGATGTCATTGGTGGCAATGTTCATTTAGGTTGTATTGTACAGTATTGCTCTATTTATACCATCCCCTCCTTTCTGCCAAAGAACGATAATGCAAATTTATAGTTAACACATGCTAGCAGTAATCCTTTTTATGAAACACTGTTTTCAAGCCTTTCAGGTTTGTCTGCCACTAGCAGCTTTTTACAGAAGCAGAGAACTGGTTAAAACAGAATAATGTTTAAACTGAAGACATTCAGCAGCTCCTTAGAACTATGTAACTCAGTGCTAAGTCAGGCCAAAGTGGCCAAAGTGTCTGTTGTTTTTTTAATCCAAGATCAGAGATACTTCACACAAAGTTAATACAGGTGATATGTTTGAACAAAATAGAAAACCACTTACCTTTTCAGCTCTGTAATAATTATTATGAAGATGGTGAAATAATTCTCCCCTTTGCTGGAATATAATCAGCTTAGCCTGCTGAAAACTGTAGAAAGCAAGTAATGTAAATGTATCGGCATTGTGGTGGTCAGGAATGCAGGCAGAAACCGAATTAGGTGGGGCAGTATTTCTCTGGGTGTAATAGAGCACCTGAGAACCAGAATGACCAGCTTTTCAGCTGTCATTGTTGAAACATACCATTACAGACTTCACAGAATGGGCAGCTTTAGGAATAAAGTGACGGATAATTCCATTGCCCCTGGAAATAAATAGTTCTGCCAGAAAGAACGTTAACAGAAGCTCAATCTTTATTTGAAAAAACAAATGCATGCAGTTAACAGGCCTTTTTAAGAGAAGAACTCGATAGATTTTGAAGTGGAATTTTTTATTGCTCAACACATCAAAGTCAAGGCAGATGACTATCAAAACAGCTTTTTGCTTTGTATTATCTTTTTAAAACAAATCAGGGAAGTAATTCTGAAATATATGCTGTAAGGGTTGCTACTGTGCTTAAAACTACTTTAGGTTTTAAAAGATTTGTAATTGAAATCTGTAGTGGCATTTTGCTAGTATAACATGGAACAGATTTTCTTTCTTTGAATAATCCTGGGGGTGGGAGGGCAAAGAAGCTGTTCATTTTATCTTGCTGCACCTGTCAGGGGGAGTGGTTTACAATAGTCTGACGCAAATGACAGTACAGCTCTTATTCTTTTTCAGCATACCAAAGATTAGTTTTTGATAGCTGTGTGAAAGAGAAATGTTAACCATTATAGTTTTCCCTCAGCCCTGCATGAAATATTAGATCCTTGCTGAACTCCCTTTCTAAGGGCACATCTGTACTCCCCAAAGTGGTAGAGAATAGTCTCTGTGGTGTTTACATGATGCACTGAGCTATCTTGTTCCCAATCTAAGACACAGCTGCTTAATGCAGTTGTGCTCCACATAAGGGAAAGTTGGGAAATGTTCTGAAGCTTCCCTGCACTTTACTGTATGTGTCGACAATAGGGCCAGGTCTATTTCAGAATTGGACCTGCTGTTCATATGGGCCAGTACCGCCATCCCTCTTTTCCTCCATTCCATTACACAGGGGAAATGGGATGGCATTAGCATATGTAATAGTTCACTGCTGTAGCGGTGGCCAAAGAACTCCATTGTAGTCATTGCTTCGTGCAGCAAAGGAAAATAGGAATATTCCTTATTTTCCCACTCCCTCTCTAAGCTATGCAAGCAACTTTGCTTACATTGGCAAAGGCACTGAATGACAGCCATGAATTCTCTCAAGCCCAGTGATCAACACTGCAGGGACAAATGACAACACAGATAAGATGATATTCCTGTGGGGTTTTGGTGTTCACGCCACTTTTCTCCTGGACTGTATCTGCTCTAGCTACTAATGAAGTTCAGAAGCAGTGATATGAACACCAAAACAGAATCCAGCACTGCTCTGAAGTAGCAATGCTTTGGACAAGCCCTGTATTTTGTTGCCCATATAGATGTGCCTTAGGTCAGTGTTTCTCTAATACGGCCAGGAGATTTTCCCCCCAATCCCAAATCTATGTCCATTGGCTACTACTGTTTTCTTCTTTCCTGAAAACGTTTCATACATCATCAGTTTATAGGGTAGCACTGGTACATAGAGTCAGCGTTATAAATAGAGATATTCTTGAATACGGTTAAAAGTACAGGAATCTTGTTCTCCATGCCATTTATGACCACTTATGCCCCTTCCTACAACACTGCCAGAATTGTGCCAGGGTGAAGCCCATCACATGACGCAGGGCTACTACCAGTGGGGTTTTGCCCTGACAGTGTCGTGGGATTGACCCCTGAGAACACAGGTGGCTTTCCGTGTTCGACCCCTGAGAACACAGGTGGCTTTCCGTGTTCTCATTAACTAACCTGGGGGCAGCAAAGGAGGAAGACAGGCAGTGACGGTTTCTCCCATGTGATGGAGAAGGGGGCAGTGTGGGTCACTTAATGATGGTTTGCGTCACTGCCCAATGGATTCCCCTGCTGTCCCCTGGCTTAAGAACCTCCATGTGGTGAGGTCCTTACTTGTCAAATGTAAAAAAAAGTTAGAAAATATATACACCCAAGAAGTTCTAGAGGGAAGGGCATCTTTTTTGTCACTTCTTTTTTCCTGTTCTGGTCATTGGAAAGGCTTTGCGGAGGGTTATGTGAACCTTCTCAGTGCTGTTTCAGTGCTGTAGCAAGAAAAATACAACAGAAGGGGGTATTCACCTATTTCAGACAGAGCGATATTTCATAGGTGCTGAATAATACAACTTAAACAATTCAAAGGCTTCTTGGAGGTGCTTCATGGAAACAGGGACAGGAAGAGTATCATCCACATTTCCTTTCCCTTGAGCATCTCAAAATGCTATACTTACTGCGTCTGTTTGATCAATGTATATTTATAGGCATAACTCACTAGCAATTTTTGCCAATTCTGAATGACATGAATGTTCAAAATTATTCTATATTAGCACATTTTGAGAATCTAAATCAGATGTTACTGCAAGTGTGATTACAAGTTGCCAGAATTCTCTTTTTGGAAGAAAGGTGAGATATATACTCCAGAAATTAAAAAAAAACATTTAAATACCATAACTACAGTGATTTATACTATTAAAATTTTACTTGAAATTTTTAAAAATCTGGAGGATTTTCAGAAAGGATGTGCTCCTGTGGACATACTAAATGCAGTTAAGGTCAACAGAATGTGAACAAAAATTAACCTAATGTGATATTTAGCAATATCATGGAGGCCCACTGTCATCACAGCAATTTCTGGGATTTAGAACTTTTTATTTTGAAATTGTCCATGAAAAAACAAAGTACAATGGAAACTTGTGCTGTGTGCTCATTTTGAGTTATTGATAGTGATGCCAGAATGGCTTGTGCTTTTGTTGTAATTGTTCTCATATATCATAGAAACAGAAAGAATTCCAGATTGACTGAGCCATCTGGAGGCTGAAAAAGTGCATCTAGAGTAGAAATATAAGCCTATTGATTTTATGATTCCTCATCCTCTGGTGAAGGGGAGTAGTCTGTTACATGAAAACCTTAATTTCTATGGCTGAAGAAATAATGCAATAAAATTAACTGATCTGTTCATTTTGTTCCTTAGAGAGTCAATGTTAGAAGTGAATGGGCTGCTGTCTGAAAGATGGGGATGAATCCAAGGGGGGCAAAGCAGGCCCATTCCACATAGGCAGCCACTCACATACATAAGCAAGTAATCTCATTTTTGTTTATTTCCCTAATTCCATGACCTTCTTCCAGCACCTCTTTCTCATGTTGCTCTATTTTCTTTTCTTTTTTAAAAAAAGAAGTCTGTTTCCAAAATGTTGTCCTAAAATAAGTATTTTCCTTCCAATAAAGCCTTGACAGTCTATGGCTTGTTTTTGCTTTCTATTTTGCAAAATCATAGGGCAGGATATTGTTGGTGTATTATATGCTCCGAGACATTCAGAACAAGTAGTGGATCGATTTAGCAGAAAAGACACAATGTTGTGCAGATCTGGATGATCACAGAGGTTTTTACGAAGCTCTCAAAGCAGTGTTTGGACCTACTTATCAGGTCCAAAGCCCCTTATACAATACAGATAGTCAAACACTAATTACTGATAAAGCCTCCATTCTGAACTGATGGGCTGAACATTTTCAGAGTCCCTTCAATGCCAACCGAGTAGTCCAAGGTTCAGCTATCCAACACATGATACAACAACCAATGAAAAATGAACTGGACACAGCTCCCACTCTGGAAGAGACCCTTGAGGCCATACAGCAGATGAAAAATGGCAAGGCAGCTGGGATCGATGAAATCCCACCTGAAGCTTGGAAACAGGGAGGTCATGTACTTCATGCAAAATTCCATGAGCTCCTTGTGAGTTGCTGGGAAAAAGGTGAACTGCCATCAGATTTCTGAGATGCAGTTATCATCACCCTGTATAAGAAAAAAGGAACAAAATCCGATTGCTCAAACAATCAAGGTATAACACTGCTCTCCATTGTTGGAAAAATCCTTGCAAGGATACTCCTGAACAGATTAGTTCCTGCTATTGCAGAAGAACTTCTTCCTGAAAGCCAATGCGGTTTCAGAGCTAATAGGAGCACCACAGATATGGTATTTGCCCTTAGACAACTGCAAGAGAAATGTAGAGAGCAGAACAAAGGACTCTATGTAACATTTGTCAACCTCACCAAAGCCTTCGACACTGTGAGCAAAAAAAGTCTGTGGCAGATCCTGGAATGATTAGGATGCCCCCCCCAAATTCCTCAAAATGATTATCCTGTTACATGAGGGCCAGCGCGGTCAAGTCAGATACGGTGATGCTCTCTCAGAGCCCTTTCTAATAACTAATGGAGTGAAACAAGGTTGTGTTCTTGCACCAACCCTATTCATCTTCTTCAGCATGATGCTCCAAAGGGCTACGGCAGATCTTGACGAAGAAAACGGCATACACACACACACACACATACACACACACACATTATCGTACTGATGGTAGCTTGTTCAACTTAAGCCGTCTGAGGGCTCACACTAAGACTCTAAACTATCTAGGCCATGAGCTGTCTTTTGCAGACGATGCTGCCCTTGTCCCCCATACAGAAGCAGCTCTGCAGCACCTAACATCCTGCTTTGCAACAACTGCAGAGCTGTTTGGGCTGGAAACCAGCCTGAAGAAAACGGAAGTTATCTACCAGCCCGCACTACAGGAAGAACACCACCACCCCCACGTCAGCATAGGCACATCTGTGCTTAAGTCCATTCAGAAGTTCACCTACATGGGAAGCATCTCTTCAGATGCCAAGATTGACAAAGAGATAGATCACAGATTAGCAAAGGCATACAGTGCATTTGGAAGGCTTCACAAGAGAGTCTGGAGTAACAAACACCTGTGCCAAAGCACCAAAATCAGTGTGTACAGAGCTATCATACTGTCTATTCTCCTATATGGGTCTGAAACATGGGTCACCTATCGCCAATACCTATGACTCCTCGAACACTTTTATCAGCACTGTCTTTGCACAATCCTAAATGTACACTGGACTGACTATGTGACGAATGTTGCTGTCCTTGAGCAGGCAGGGATCACCAGCATTGAGGCCATGCTATTGAAAACATAGCTGCACTAAGCAGGGCATGTCTCTAGGATGGAGGACCACTCCCTCCCTAAGATACTACTCTACCGTGAACTCGCCATGGGTCAGCGCAGGAGAGGCGCCCCAAAAAAAGAGATATAAGGACTCCCTGAAACAACATCTTAGGCTCAGCCAGATTTATCACCAAAAATGGTCCACCCTGGCCTCACATTGGGAGGCATGGAGACGCACTATCCATGATGCTACTGCCTCTTTTGAGAAGACACGGCGAACAGGTCTCAAAGAGAAACGACAACGCAGAAAGAACCGCAACTTGGAAACAACATCACCCAAGGAGACTTTCTGCTGTGCTTTCTGCAACCAGACTTGCCTATCTCAGATTGGCCTTTTTAGTCATCAACACACTTGTAAAAAGCGTGGGATAAGTCCTTCCTAAGAATCTTCATTCACGAAGTAATGCCGAGAGAGATACCAGTGCATTTATGGCAGCATAGACAGTGACTAAAGGAAAATATATTTGCACTGGCAAACTAGGATGTTCAAAGCTGGCAAATGTTGTCTACCATTCCCTGCTATTGTTGTGTGACCATAAAAAGTGCAACTATTAGTAAAGTGCACTGACACAATTACAGCCATAGACTGTAGCCCTAATGGGGCTGAAGGACAAAATGAACCCAGCCTTGACCGTCTACACCAGGGGTGCTCATTAGGTAGCTCGGGAGCTACTAGTAGATCTTCGGCTCTCTTCCAGGTGATCTTCGGGCCTCACCAGCCGGATGGGGCGCTCCTGCCATACGCGTGCACACCCTGCACACACACGTGCTCCTGCTGCTGGCTTCTGCTCCCGCGGTGCTTCTTTTGCCTGCGGGGCATTGCAGGAAGAAGGAAGCATGAGGCGGGGCCTCTGGAGGGAGCGCCCTGCCTCTCTCTCATCCATAAGCAGCTGTGCAGCCTCCATTGCCGGCGAGACAGGCAGGGCGGAGCGCTCCCTCTGGGTGCCCCGCCTCGTGCTTTCCCCTTTCTGCAATGCCCCGCAGGTGGAAGAAGCGCTGCGCGGGCGGAAAACAACAGCAGGAGCACGCGCGGTGGCAAGAGCGCATGGCGGCGGGGGCAGGTAGATCTTTTGGATTTGGTTGCTTTAAGAATAGCTCGCATGCTGGAAAAGTGTGAGCACCCCTGGTCTACACTGAAACAATTCAAGCAACTACACTCAAACAGGATCCACTTATTTAAAGTTAAAAAGGAAGGCTTGTGGGCCATTGATCAATTAACAGCTAGTTTAAACCCCAGTCCTTCTTTGGATTCTTTGCTTTATTAGAAGTGGGAGGAAGCACATGGATACAAATAAAGTTTCATCATATGGGAACTAAAGTCTATAATCTGATCCATGCAAATAATTGTATAATGATTAGAGCTCTAGATTTAGATTGCGAGAAGCAGGTTCAATTCCCAGCCCGTATATGAAAGTCAATAGAGGAACATTCATATGATACCATTATAGTACTATATTCCACTTTAACTGATATCCATGCATCCTTTGGAATCCTGATAATTGGCCATTTTGGAAGGAGCATTTAAAATTCTTGACTCAAGTCCCTCACTGAACTGCAAACCCCAGTATTCCCAGAATGCTGTCATGGCAATTGACGTGCCATATAACATCATATTAGTGTAGTACAATCAGGCTCTGGGTGATCTGGGGCAGTTGCTCTCCCTCAACCTAACATGGCTCAAACAGCAATTATGATTATAGAAAGGAGAAAGAAAACAATACATTCTGGCCTGATCTCTGCAAGTATATTCATTATATGCAACAATCCAATGAACATGTTATAACTATTTGGTACCCATGGCTCATACATGTTCTTCTGTGCCTCCAGTTTGTTTTGAATGTTTGTATATGTGGTATGGGTTTTCTTGGCAAGATTTGTTCAGAGGTGATTTTTTCTTTGCTTTCCTCCAAAGCTGAAAGATGCAACTTGCCCAAGGTCACCCAGTGGGTTTTCATAGCTAGTCTCCAGGATCATAATCCAATGCTCAACCCACTACACTACACTGGATGCTTAATTATGACTCAGAAAATTGTACATTTCAGGCTCAGAGGTTTCCAGAAATGGTGGTGACCAACTCTCCTGCTGAATTAATGTGACCAGTCAGTTGATCTTGCATGAGCACTGAACTAATAATTACACAAACTTTTGATGTCTATGTTAAAGGTCAATTAACTTCATTTAGGTATTCTTAATGAGCATCAATTCACTCAGCTGTTTCTTTTCAATGTGTGCAGCAGTGACCCATCAGGTTCAGCTCATTGATTTTGTTTCTAAAAACAAAGGGTAAACAGAAAACCAGTTTCATGAGTGCTCATCTGATCATATGAAAAAAATTGCCTTAAAATGGAAACACCCTTTTCATAAAAATCTTTGTTTCTGTAATTAAAGACACTGGAGCCTAAATCCTATTGTTAATGCCAACCAGAATTGATCAACTTAGGAAAACAAACAAAAATGGTGACTGAATAGGTTACCTTTGATTTAGTGAACTTACTCTAGTGAAAACTAATCATTATATTAAATGGTTCATCTGAAAAGAAATGAATGTACACAATGGGTGGAACTTTGACTAAGGAATTTATTACATCCCCCCAATGCCATTTTGCCAGCATTAGAGCCAGCACAACACGGGAGCTTTCCTGTGTCGATGAGGAACCATTCTAGGGAGCTTCCTCGCCAGTTGGGGGTGGGGCCTCCACCAGAACTTGAAGGATGTTGTGTGATGGGCTGTGTGTCCATTTGTGCCTCAACTGGCTGACAAGCATCCTAGGGTGCTGAAATTGGTGTGGTGAGGTCCTTAGTAGTGATTGTGACTACAGCTATCTACCCATAGTTGTGTCATATTTAGGATCATTGCATAGTCGTCGTCCGTCCCAGCAACCATTTTGCCAACTATCAGTGCATAGTTGAACGATATCTCTATCAGGTTTCGGGAGGTCAGTACAGGAAAAGTTACTTCATTAAATACTTAATTGATAATTGATAGATTCAATAGATAATTGATACACAATTCAATTGTAGTTTCTTGTGTAACAAAACACACTAGATATTGAGTGAAGAATAGGTATCACTAGCAAAGGTTGTAGAGGATAAAACCAATTGATACTGATGCTGACATGTAATGATATTTTATATATTTTAACAGCTACCGTGTTCTTAGAGTTTTGGAAAAGACGAAGAGCAGTACTAACCTATGACTGGGATCTCATAGACTGGGAAGATGAAGAGGTAAGATTCTAACAAAATGATTTTAATATCCTCATCCATTTAGTTTTAACATCATCATGGTATCTGATGCAATATTCGTGTTTTGTATGGCAACGGAGTTTAGTTTAATAGTATTTGTTTTATATGTCTGCACTTAAAATTCTCATATGTGCAAAAACTGTTTTTGTGACAATTTATATTAGTGTATTATATCATAATCTTTAGATATTAGAAACATACTTTTAAGAAGAATGGATAAACAGGTTTTAATTACATTAAAATAGATGCCCAAAAGCCAATTATGTTCAACCATTGCTATTCCAGAGCAGTTAAATTTCCTCTTGTCCTCTCAGTTTTAAGACCTTGTTGCATCCAGTAATGGGTTGAGGAGGATTTCTTAATCTTCCAAAGAACATTTTGGGATGTGGTGGGAGGAGATTGTTCAGGAATGGGGTGGAAAGAGGAAGACGTGGCCTAAGGAGACAACTTACACTTGATTCTGCTGATTGATTGGATTTAGGTTATTTCCACATCTATCTCCATATAGAGGACTTACTGTTGAGATGATAGTATGTTGGGTTCATAGTCAAGTGTTCAATTTCTGCATGTTTTAAATGTTTTTGTTTTAATTCATTTTATTCTACTCTCCTCCTTTGAAAAGGAGTCAACATACTGTATTATAAGAGACTGAAAATGCATTAAATAAATACAAACATTACAAAAATTTAAAGCCCAATTTAAACATATGAGTAGAAGAGTCTGATGTGCTTTGGGACATTCTAATGCATCTTTGCAATTCGCTAACAGAGTTTCTTAGTACTTTTGCCATATAGAGCTCAGTTGCCAGTGGTATTTAATTGGTTAACCAAATTCCAAATGCAATTTAAAGATTTAGTTTAGCATTGGAATGTTATAATACAATGTGTACATTGATTTATAAAGTATACATGAAACATGTAAATGAAGAGGGAACTATGTCTCTAAAAGTCTTTTTTATGGTATTACTGGTCAGTCACTTCAGATGTGAACTGCAAGAAATATTTATAATTTCAGGAAGAGCTTCGCCCCCAGTTTGAAGCAAAATATTCTGAAGTGGAGCGTGTAAATCCTATAACAGGAAAACCTGAACCATTTCAACCCTTCCCTGATAAACTTAGTCGGCTGATGGTGTCTGTGTCAGGAATATTCTTCATGGTAAAGTCTCCAAAACCATTTTGCAAAGGATATGTGTGCTAGAGACAGTTAATATTATAGTAAATAAGAGAATTGTTTCAATGTTTGTATGACTTATGCAGTCATATAAGCCTAATGTCATCCTACAACTCTCCAATGAATGGCACCAAGTTGTTTCTGGTAACGAATTCATTTTTGACCAAATACTGCTCATGGGCATCCTAGAGGTTGGATTTAGGTGAGCAAACCTAAAAAAAACTATTTTTTGGTTGGAATAATGTGTTAATTTGAGCCGTTTCAGCGAATTTTTCACCCAAAAAGGATGGGCAGAGGTTTGGAGGATTTGAGAGTATTCTGGGAGTCCTAAAAAAGGTTTGGTCAGTATTATTGGTCATTTTCACACCAGACTAAACAAATGGTTGAAACAAGTTAAATGAGTCTATAGTACCATCTGTTTTTTTTCAATATTTTAACCAGATATTGTTTGCAAGGTGTTCACCATTCCCCACCAAATTTGAACATAATCAGTTTTCTCTGTTTTCAGATTTCATTAGTACTCACAGCCGTCTTCGCAGTTGTTGTCTACCGCCTGGTGGCTATGGAGCAGTTTGCCTCTTTCCAGTGGTATTTCATTAAAAAGTATTGGCAATTTGCAACATCAGGCACTGGAGTCTGTATTAACTTCATGATCATCATGTCACTTAATGTTGTACGTTATTTATCTTTATTCTTTCTGAAGTATAATATAAAACATTTATTAAAATATAAATTTGGTATACTCTTTTTGCTTGTAGTCACTCAAGACACTTTGGCATTACTCTCCAAAGTCTCCTGTAGTTGATGAGTCTGTATCCTTTGATTTTTTTTCCAAATGATTCTCCAGGCAACTTTTTTTCCCTAGGCCATCATGCCACCATTATATTATTACTAAGAAACAAAGCACAGTTGTGTGTAACAGCAATATGCGCCTTTATGCCTGTGTGTACTTGCTGCATTAGAGAAATTACTACTTAAGTATTTCTCTTACCATTACCCATGGGGTTTTTTGGAAGTCTTATATATAGATCATAGCCAGTACAGGCATGTTTGTAAGGAAAACAATGCTCTTGCCAGAAAGCAGACACCCCAGGAAATGAACATCAAGTTTAAATCGTATTAAATCATAAGTTAGATATTCATGACAGAATAATGGGTGGAGATCTCATTTTCATTGCTTGATGGTGTCCTGGGATGACACATGTAAGACTAGAAATTCTGGTCTAGCAGTACTTTTAACCTCTCAAATAACTTGTATTTATTTATTTGAGAAATGTATATCCCTCTTTTCTCTAAGCACAGACCCAAGGTGGCTACAACAGAACAAAAAATACATACAGTACAAAAGTTAAAACAACCATGAAATCATAAATATCCAAAACAGGAAACACAGTTAAAATTATATAAACACTAAAACCAAGATAAAAACCCAGAGCTTCCCTACAATTTATTTGGCTTAATTAAATGCTTTCTTGAAAAGGAATGTCTTCACCCCGTCTGGAATGCCATTAAAGAATGGGCCGATCTTAATAATAATAATAATATAATAAAACTTTATTTATGTCCTGCCCTACCTCCCCGTGGGGACTCAGGATGGTTTCCAAAAAGTTACTACAAACATTCAATGCCGTACAATACTAAACAAAGAACGAGCTAACCGAAACCACCCAAATCTCAAATCATACCAAACATCCACATCAAAATAATAATAAAGACAGCAGCAAACATTAGACAATGACATACCTAAGTTACATTTTCACAGTTAAAAATTAATAACAGACTGAAGGATAAACACCAATAATGATAAAAACTTTTTTGAAAAAAAATTGAAAGCCAATATAGCCAGAGTTACAAGCTATTACTGTTCTGTAGTATCTAAACATTGATCGTCTATGTCTCCTCCTCTCTATATGCTTTAGTGCATAAGAAAGATTTTAACTATTTTTTTAAAAGAGAGTAAGAAGGGGCCCATTTTGATTTCTTTTGGGAGGCAGTTCCAGAGGCAGTGTGGAACTCCTCAGGGAGTGTGTACCACAACATAGGGGCCACCCAAAAACAATCCCTCCCCAGTCCTCTTAGTGTGCTTTACAGAAACTGCCTTGATCAATACCAAGGTCTCTCCCAGGAGTCCCCCAGAGTCCACCACATGATGCAGGGCTACTTCCGGTGGGGCGCCATGGGGCTCTGTGTCAGCATTGAGCAACAGAGTCCAGAAGAGTCAGGGGTATACCCGACTTCTCATTGAAGAACATATGGGAAGATGTCATGGGAATAGAGACTATCTAGGATTATGGTGATAGTTTGCAAAATGTGTGTTTATTTCCGATTTTTTGGCAGGTGTATGAAAAAGTTGCCTATCTCCTAACAGATTTAGGTGAGTAATAGTTACTGCTGCTCTGATAGTTTATATTTCTTGTCTATAATTGTGAAAATATCTATAAAACTTTAATAATTCAAGTGTCTAGGGAAGCAGAAATCATCATAAATCCAATCAGTACTGTAGCCAGGATTTTGATTCTGGGGGGGTGCTGAGTCTGAGTGAGAGAGGATCTACCCTAGCAAACCTTTTGTATCGTTATCCCATAACCCCCATGCATAAGGGCTATATTGAGCATGGTGATCAGATCATGATATGAATAAACATAACACTTTAAATAGTGTACCAGTAAGACCTTCTCATAGACCACCCTGAGAATTTTGGGGTGTGGGGGTGGCTGAAGCCCCTCAACCCCCTCCCCCCCTTCCCAGATACATGCCTGAATCCAATAGCAAAATATCTGTTGAAAGAAACTTAATCTGAATGAAAGAACAGCAAGTCCTACAAGATATTAATCAGACACAAAGGCTTAACAAAATGTTGAGTGAACATGTTTGACTCACACCTTCATTTTGCCAATAACTGCTCTGCAGGGCTGCCAATGGGATCTAATTGTGGAGTTCCTGTAAAATTTGTTCAGGTGGATTTGGTACCTTTTAGAAATCAACTCCAAAATTGTAAAAGGAAATGTTGATTTACTGTAATGCAGTATACAATGGTTTAGTACCTTATTCCAATAATTTGGAATACTATAAATATCTGCCATCCTTAGATGGTCCTGGAGAGACAGAAAATTGATGCCAAGAGCCACTGCAGTTGTCCACTCCAAAAACCCCTTTGTCAAGACGAAAAAGCTCTGTTAATGAGTCCCTGACAGGTTAACATGAGCGAATTTGCTGGTACAAGTCCCTGAGGTGCATGCAGCCAGACAAAAGAGCAGGATGCATCTTGGAAGAACATGGAAAGTCCCTTATGGGGGAACGAGGATGCCACCCTGAAAAGGCAGGTTTGGGGAAAACATACAGCTCCTGATGTAGGCTTTTAGGCCAAGGCTCTTAATACTTCAGATCATTTAAATTTTTATTTATATGCTGCCTGTGGAGCAAAATGCATAATGTAAATTCCTTCAGAAACTTGTTTTGTTTTGTTTTTGTAGAACATCCTAGAACAGACTCGGAGTGGGAGAACAGTTTTGCCCTGAAAATGTTTCTCTTCCAGTTTGTCAACTTAAACAGTTCAATTTTCTACATTGCTTTCTTCCTTGGAAGGTATATTAATTTCAAGAGTTGGGGAGGGTCAAAAAAGTAAAAATCTAATTTTATTATGCAATAAATTGGTTTATTAGATAGATGAAGACATGTTTTGATTGCATTAAACAGTTTGTTTATTTCATTTATATGCCTCCTTTCTCTTGAATCAGAATTATTTATTTGATAGAATCATAGAGTTGGAATAGATCACAAATGTCATCCCATCCAACCCCATCCTGTCAAACCAGGAATATGAAATTAAAACAATACTCCATCATTTAAAAAAGCAAGGTGCCAAACTTGTCTAACAATAAAATGAATAAAAGGTTAGAAACTAAAACATAAACCAGCTTAATTAAAGCAGTCTAGAACAGGCCTGCATAACCTGTGGCCCTTCAGGTGATTTGGACTCCAGCCCCTAGAATTCCTGACCATTGGACAAGCTGGCTAAGTCTTCCAAGAGCTGGAGTCCCAAACACCTGGAGGGGCACAGGTTGTGTAGGCCTGTTCTAGAACAAAGGACTAAAGGGTTGAGAACCACTGGTCCAGAGTAATACAGAACACTATAGAGAAAGTGAATTGTATTTGATTCCCTAACAACTAACTATAGTAAGGGAATTCCCACAAATCACTTTTATGTGAATATAAAAACACAAATTGAAAAAAATATGTGCAATACATTTATGATTAAAATACATTTCCATGTTTCAGAAGTCCTCACTTGATATGCTTGCTTTGGGACTCCATAACCAATATCAAGTATCAATAATTGCATACAGTTTGCAATATCAGCATGTGTGGTGTCATCAACTTGAACTTAACAATAAGAGGGGAGAGTTGCTGAATACAGCAAACACAACGAGACACTCTCAATATATAACTCTAATAAAGTGTAAATTCTTAGCAAATTAATTACATAATACAATATGATCATACAATGTGGCAATCATACACAATGTTATTGCGCCCGGGTTGGGCTCCTACTAGGCATGGTTTCGAACCCAAAAATAGGGAATCGAAAATCTAATGGGGGGGGGGGGATTTTTTTTGATTAGTAAAAGAAAGACTTACCAAAAAAATTCCAAAAAATTCTAAAATGTAACATAATTACTAACGAAATTCGTTAGTAGTTCTAAAGTAGGCAAAGCAGGGAAACAGGACTGATACTGTTTTAAGCACAGGCAAATCAAAGGGCAACATTTTCCTTGGTTTCCTTGCAGGGAGATATAATGCATTAATATATTATTATTAATATTATTAAATACCTCCGGTGCAGGCCTTGCTAGAGTTCTCCTCACTCCAGCTTTTTCACAATTCAGTTTTACCATAGCAGTCTAGGACCTCCGTTCGAACTCTATGGCTTTTCTTGATTCTGAACTCTTCCTTCTCCTCTCCGTGCTCTTTTCACTCCTGCTGCCCTTCTCTCAGCAGTTCTTATGTCCTTCTACTCTGTCCTTCTATCTAAACCCCCTTCCTGCGTGTTTAAATCGCTTTTTTCGTCAGTCCTCCAGCCCCTCTAAGAGTGCCGATTTGGATCTCTCTATGGTTTCCGGCTCCTTTTTCACTTCCTGGAAGAGGCCTTTCACTCTAATTAGGCTTCAAGCATGGAAAGGCCTCGATTTGACTGTGAGTTATGTCTGCAAAGCTATTTTGGAGGGGGACATTTTCCTGTTGGGGGGACATCCGAAATATTTAATAATCTAATGAAATTTTGGGCCCAGGGGGTGCGGAAAAGAAAGTCCACTCCCGGGATTGGCCTTGCGATCCGTATAAACTAGAAAGTCCCATTACATACTAATCACTTCCGATTTCTTTTCATTTTCATAACATTTTTTCTCATGCCTAGCTCCTACCCTTAACGCGGGTTATTTCGTGAGGTTAAGTCCAGGTAGGTGCAACAAGTCCTGTGGAAATCTTCCGACGAAGCGGAGAAGTGGAGAGATAGAAGCGAGGAGTTTGGTGATGGACGGGTTTAGTTCTTTAACACTTTGCACCATGGATGGATTTAATTATGTTGGAATCGTCCAGTCTACTTGAGTGTTAAAGAACTAAACCCGTCCATCACCAAACTCCTCGCTTCTATCTCTCCACCTCTCCGCTTCGTCGGAAGATTTCCACAGGTGTCTGGACTTATTATTTGCGCCCCAGAACTTCCAGTTTGAACCCATTTCCATTGTGAACTTATATGTAGCATCGGATTTTCCTGGAAGATAGACCTTTATCCTATATGGACTTGTTGCACCTACCTGGACTTAACCTCACGAAATAACCCGCATTAAGGGTAGGAGCCCAACCCGGGCGCAATAACATTGTGTATGATTGCCACATTGTATGATCATATTGTATTATGTAATTAATTTGCTAAGAATTTACACTTTATTAGAGTTATATATTGAGAGTGTCTCGTTGTGTTTGCTGTCATCAACTTGAACCCCTTCCAATGTTTTTGACTACAATTTCTGTCATCTCTGGACTATTGGTCGGGGTGATAACTAATGTCCTAAATCCAATGTCACGATGCACGGACTGACCGGCCCCTTAATCACACACAAAGAGACGGGCTGAAGGCTAACTACTTTATTGAATATAAAAACAGTTCAAAGATATTGTCCATTAGAATAGTAAACAATCCAAAAAGGCTTGAAGTAACAATGTCCAAAACCGTGGCAAATAGGCTAAAAGTTCAGCAAGACTCAAAGTTCATCAAGGCTCCACACAACCGTGCGGAGGGAACGAGGCAAGGCTCCGCACAACCAGGCAGATCAGGAACAAGGCAAGGCTCCGCACAACCAGGCGGATCAGGAACAAGGCAAGGCAAAGCAAGGCAAGGCTTGATGACCACGGGCTAGCTTTAGCTTCGTGGTCCCACTCCGCTTCACGCCTATTCAGGAAAGACGTGGCCGGAGCACTGAGGATTCGTTCCCACGGATCCTATACTTAATCCCTCGGCCGAGGTCCCCGACGCTCTAGGCTTCTTCGTCTCCAATCGCTGTTTACGGACCTCGGCCGGTCTATGCTCTTAGACCATTCCCTTCTGCTAGACTCGATGTTCCATCTCCTATCAAAGGTTCGACCTTGTCTCTCCGCAGCTGTGTTTCTATCTCCCTGAGAGCTCTCCTCCCTAGCCATTTCCCATGCGCTTTCTTCCATGTTTTCCCTGGAGGCTCCTGAGAATTCCTTCCTCCCGGGTGTTCATAGCTGCCAGAATTGCTGTCCATCTGCACCTGGTTATCTATGTCTTCGCTAGGGCCAAACAACATCTCTTCCCATGCCAAGCTCTCTGTGGGTGAAAGAGGCCCATCAGGGGAAAGCTGCCCTTCGCCCCAGTCATCTAGCTCATCCTCTGAATCATGTTCTGGCACTACTGGTCCTAATGCT
Source organism: Anolis apletophallus (assembly GCA_030556195.1). Taxonomy (NCBI): domain Eukaryota; kingdom Metazoa; phylum Chordata; class Lepidosauria; order Squamata; family Anolidae; genus Anolis; species Anolis apletophallus. Next base: position 75,276,109 of record JARBWK010000002.1, read on the forward strand.
AATGGGACCCCTGGTCCTGACCCCTGCCCTCCAGGCACAAACACGAACTGCTGTGCTACATCCAATTGTTTGTTCCAGCCAGAGTACACCCACTGAAACAAAATGTATGTCAATATTTATGTAATTCAAGTTGAAATTTAGACAGTAAGCATTTTTATGGACCCGGATTGTGGAAGGCTGATAAACACTTCCTCTTAAAAATCAGTTGTTGGTAATTACCATATTTACTTCAGTCTAATGCTCACCTTTTTAACTAAATTACATTGGCAAAACTCAAGTGTGCATTAGATTTGATGACACATTTGAATCACACACATGAACCCACCTACGTGAAAAGACCAGAAGGGACCCAGAACCTCAGACATCAAACAGGAATCTGGAGTGTGCAGTAGTGATCTCAGAGCTTTATGGTGCCTGGAAAAGGAAGCGGAGCACCTGTTTATTCACCCAGTCATTCCTGCCACTTAGCCGTAGAACCTGCCTTCTGAATGGACCTTGGGGTCTCTCACCACCACACTCTCCCTGAGACTGAGTCCCAAGCCATTTCCAACTGACCTCCACCCTGGTTTTGAAGGTATCATGAATGAGCCAGTTGAGAATCATGCGAGTTTGGCAAGGTCTCCAGCTCTGGCCTGAAAGAGCAACATAGCTTCCCGAATAGTCTCATTCATGCTTCCTGCTCAACTAGCACACTATGCCTGCTCTGTTGGATGCATTTTACATTCAAGGGGAAATCCAGTTTTTGTAATGTGCACCTTCAAAATTGAGATGCCCATTACATTTGATGATGGATTATACTCAAGTAAATATGTGAATATGTGTGAGTGCATAATGTGTTGTCTGAATTGCATTCAGTATTGTCCCATGCTCCTTTCTTCTTCTCATTCCTGACCCTCTTTGCTGCCATTTTATTTATTCCTTTCTGCACTCACTGTCCTCAAACGCTTTGCACTTAATGCCATCTAGTCTACGTAGTTCCTGTTATTAATATTTTGGATGTCATCACATAAAACATGTGCAATGTGACATTCACAAAATTAATTCTAGAGGAATAGGTTTACAAGTAGTGTTGAACAGTAGCCCCTTGAAATGAGACATTTTTCAAGCACACATCAGAACAAAAAATATAGTTTAAGTTGATCAAAAATCTTTCAGATTTTTAAAATAAAATTTCCCCTTCCAAGTTGTACTCACAAATAGAAATCTCATTTTACAGATTTGCTGGACGTCCTGGAAAATACAACAAACTCTTTAACAGATGGAGATTGGAAGAGGTAAAGTCTTTTTCATTCATACCAGCAGGCAACATCACCATAGGTTTAACATCCATTTACACAATTTATTTCAATTTGCTCCTAACAGATCAATAATGCCCCCCAAGAATGTCTGATACTTATATTGCATAATATAATTTTAAAAAACCTGTATATGTCTATGGAATGTGCTTTTTCTTACATATCTGGCAAAAGATAGAAAGTGATAAGTTTTCTGTAATCGTTTAAAGATAAATTCCTTAGTCAATCAGAATATATTAACTTTTCTTCCTTTAGTGTCATCCTAGTGGCTGCTTGATAGACCTCTGCTTGCAGATGGGAGTTATCATGGTTTTAAAACAAATGTGGAACAACTTTATGGAGCTTGGCTATCCGTAAGTACTAGGCATGAGAAAAATGAAATGGAAATTAAAAGGATTCGTAAGAGATTCGTATGTAATGGGACTTTTGAGGTTTTACGTATTGCTGCCGCGAACCAGGAAATAGACTTCCTTTTACGGTCCTTGAGGCCAACAATTTGCGTTATGATCGTAAGAAATTCTTTAAGTATTAATTAATTAATTATTGTACTACTCACTTCTCCCTGTCTTTTCCCCCTCATTTCCTTCCCGCCTTCATTCAGCTTCTTCTTTTTCCCGCATTTCTATGGGGAACTGGAAGTGACGCTGCTGCTAGGTAGGCTAGGCAATGCATTCTGGAAAGTGTAGTCCTCCAGGCTTCCCCCCCGCCCCTCTCTGCCTCTCTCTAGCCTCGATCCATGCATCGGGGCTAGAGAAAGGCGAGGGGGTGAGCGAGGGCCTCCTCCTCCTCTCTCGCCAATGACAGGCTGGCGAGAGAGGAGGAGAAAGGCCCCCGCACCCCTCTCTGCCTCTCTCTAGCCTCGATCCATGCATCGGGGCTAGAGAGAGGCGAGGGGGGTGAGCGAGGGCCTCCTCCTCCTCTCTCGCCAATGACAGGCTGGCGAGAGAGGAGGAGAAAGGCCCGCCCCTCTCTGCCTCTCTCTCTAGCCTCGATCCATGCATCGGGGCTAGAGAGAGAGGCAGGGGGTGACGAGGGCCTCCTCCTCTCTCGCCAATGGCAGGCTGGCGAGAGAGGAGGAGAAAGGCCCCCCCCCCCTCTGCCTCTCTCTAGCCTCGATCCATGCATCGGGGCTAGAGAGAGGCGAGGGGTGAGCGAGGCCTCCTCCTCCTCTTGCCAATGACAGGCTGGCGAGAGAGGAGGAGAAAGGCCCCCACGCCCCTCTCTGCCTCTCTGTAGCCTCGATCCATGCATCGGGGCTAGAGAGAGGCGAGGGGTGTGAGCGAGGGCCTCCTCCTCCTCTCTCGCCAATGACAGGCTGGCAAGAGAGGAGGAGAAAGGCCCTCCCCCTCTCTGCCTCTCTCTAGCCTCGATCCATGCAGCGGGGCTAGAGCGCGGCGAGGGGGGGTGGGCGAGGGCCTCCTCCTCGTCTCTCGCCAATGACAGGCTGGCGAGAGAGGAGGAGAAAGGCCCCGTGCCCCTCTCTGCCTCTCTCTAGCCTCGATCCATGCATCGGGGCTAGAGAGGCGAGGGGGTGAGCGAGGCACCGGGAAAGACGGGGAAAGAGGGGCGAAGGAGGAGGCAATCAGCTGATTGCCTCCTCCTTCGCCTTTCCTCCTTCCCCCCGCCCTCGCCCAGATCCCAGTTTGGCCCAATTCTGTCATTGGTGGATTTCAGAATGCTCTTTCATTGAAGGTGAACTATAAATCCCAGCAACTACAACTCCCAAATGTCAAGGTCTATGTTCCCCAAACTCCATCTGCGTTCACATTTGGGCATATTGAGTATTCATGCCAAGTTTGGTCCTGATCCAGGATTGTTTGGGTTCAGAGTTATCTCCCCTAAATCACTGTCAATTCCTCCCAAACCCCTCCAGTATTTTCTGTGGGTCATGGGGGTTCTGTGTGCCAAGTTTGGTCCAGGTCTGTCATTCATGGGGTCTGAGCTGTGGAAGTCAGAGCTGAATTGGTCAAAGGTACTGCAAATCCCATCATCCGTTGTCCATCCTCCCCCAAACATATTGTTTTTGTGATTAATCCCTATGCTTTAACTTTGGTCAATTTGTAACAATGAAAATACATCCTGCATATTAGATATTTGCATTAGAATTCATAAGAGTAACAAAATTATGAAGTAGCAACGAAAATATGGATGGGGGTCACCACAACATGAGGAACCACTGCATTAATACATATCTCTCTCTCGGCATTACTTCACGAATGAAGATTCAGGAAGGACTCATCCCACGCTTTTTACAAGCGCACTGATGACTAAAGAGGCCAATCTGAGATAGCCAAGTTCAGTTGCAGAAAGCACAGCAGAAAGTATATTATACATATATCTTTCTGTTTAATTGCTATTAGGGAAATAAAACATGAACAAAGGAAGGAAGGAGACAAAGGAAGAAGTAGAGAAGGGGGGAGGGAAGGAAGGAAAGAGAAAAGAAGGGATGGGGAACCAAAGAGCAAAGGAAGGAATGAAAGAAGAGGGTAGAGAAGGAAGAAAGGAGGGAAAGGGGAAATAATCTGGGGGAGAATCGTACTTCACTTTCACAATTGTCCTGAGAGCAAGTAGCTACTACCTCTTATATTTATGTTATACATGTACAGCTCCACTTAATTGCACTGCAGAGGTGAAGGGAATGTTCCCCCTTGATTTTTAACTGTTTCCCTGCTTTTCAGACTTTAGAACCAATTTAGAATTCCGTTAATACTTACGTTACATTTTAGAACTTTTTGCAATTTTTTTTGTAAGTCTTTAATATACTAATCAAAAAAAATCCCCCCCCCCCCCATTTGATTTTAGAATAGCAATTTTTGGGTTCTAAACCATGCGTAGTAAGTACAATAGAAAGTACATTTTTCTATAAATATTTGATTATGTAAATGTAGGCCAGAATTCTGTATAGGCTTCTTAGTTAAGTATACGTAATTTCTCCTGACCTGACACCTCCTCCACATAAACGGGATGTAAATTCATTCAGCTGTGCTCTTATTGGCAATGGAATGGACCTCCTTTTCCCCATGAAGTTGATGCTCAATAAAGTAGGTTGTGACAAAGAGCTATGATCATGACAATAGTGTCAAAATTGTGAATAAATAGTAACTGTGAATATTAAACAGTTGCAGATTAGTAAATCTGGGTAACTACCATATACCCAATCACTATTTGCTCAAGACTTTAACACTATTACCAGAATCATAGATTCTCACCACTACTTTCAATGGGCATCACTGGATGGGGAGAAGCTAGTCCATTCTGCCAATAATTGGGGTGTGAGTGAATGATTTTTCTATCTGGGAGGGAAGGGTGTCAATCCAGAAGAAGTTCCTTAGTTAAATATACTTAACCAAGTAGTTGATGCAGAATTTTTACATTACATCAGGTTTACATGCTTGATTAAGAATATAATCAGTATCCACTTAAGCAATTTGTTCCTCAATCACCTATAGTATGGTAGACCAGGCCAGAAAAAAGTTTGGTCCAGCCTCCAATATTGTGACTCAAACAATAATGTGTAGACCGGAATATAATTGGATTAATGTGTGGAACAGAATATAATCGTATTTTGAATTTTACACTTATCCACAAACTTGACTAAAAAAAATTACAGAAATTCATATCAAAAATTAAGGAAACAGAATGACCAGAAGTCCACTTCTGTGGCTGAAAAAATGCACATTTATTGACGGTATAGTTTAGAGCTTAAAATTTATGTAATATTAATTAATTTGTGAACCACATTTCTGGAGGTGGTTTTGAGGAGACCTAGTTCACCCTGTTTGCCAGAAAAAGTGGTGGTCTGGAGTTTGAGAAGTAGTGTTCAAGCATGTAAAAACAGTCTTGGAAAGTCATCTGCTGTCCTAAGGTCACATTTGCCCACTTGTACAGTTTTGAACAATGCTGTATTTTTGAAAAAAGTTCCAAGAATGTTTAGAAGGGTCAAATTGATAATGACTTGACGAATCACTACACCAACAGGAATTTCCAAAAATTAACAAACAATAAGAGCAATTCAATGCACATTTAGGAAGATGGTGATTAATAAAGGCATCATCAGGATAATGTTATGCTTATTGCAAGTGGCATAGATGTTACACTCTGAGTATCCAATCTAGGTTACTACAAAACTGGTGGTCACGGCGCAAGATCAAGAAAGGAGGCCAGTTACTGGAGCATAAATTTTCTCTACCTCAATGGGAAAAAGATTGGAATCTACAGCCCATGAATCTCCATGGTCTAATGGATGAGTATTTAGAGATGGGTGAGCATAATAGTGGAGATACTGTTTTTTCTTATACTGGACACACTGACAGATTCAATGTCATAAAGTTTTTTTTTCAGTCATATTTTTGATATAATGCTCCTTCCTCCCCACTTTCTAATCTCTGGACTTTCTTTCCAGTTCTACAGTTTGGCTTTACTACTATTTTTGTTGCTGCTTTTCCACTTGCACCTCTACTGGCATTGCTTAACAATATCATAGAAATCAGGCTTGATGCATATAAATTTGTTACACAATGGAGGCGGCCGATGCCTGCAAGAGCAACAGATATAGGTGAGAAAAAGCACGTTGCATTACAGCATGTGGGTTAGTCTAGTTTGTGATTTTTAAAAATTGTATCTTAAAATGAATAATAAAAACCTAGTTTGTGAATATTTTAAAGTGAAACATGATCTACAATTTTTACAAATGAAATGTAAATTAGAGATTAGGGCCCCTTCCATAGGGCTGAATAAAATCCTATATTATCTGCTTTGAAATGGAATATATTGCAGCGTAGACTCAGATAACCCAGTTCAAAGCTGATATTGTGGGATATTCTTGGTTATATGGCTGTGTGGAAGGGCCCTATGATTTTTAAAAGAGTTAACTATCTGTATAGGGTGGGCAGCTATGAGGCACCTGAGCATTATGTTACTGACAAAAATGCCACAAACATGAAAAAACCTGAGGGAAAATGTTCAACTATGTGGAGAATTCCTACCCCTGGATACACAATTAGCTCTTTTTTGGACAGAATAAATGGTCAGAGGCTACAAAAACAGTATTAAGATGGGAGCAGCTGCTTGTATCCCCATGATCACAGTGTGCATACTGGAATATATACTGATGTAGTTGTAGAACCTGTTAAGGTATTCCTGTTAAGGTATTCCATGTCTAGTGTTTCTGGTTTTGGATTTCGTCTTATCCTAAATATTCTCTGCTAGGTATTTGGTATGGGATCCTTGAAGGAATAGGAGTCTTGGCTGTAATCACCAATGCTTTTGTTATTGCCATTACATCAGACTACATCCCACGTTTCGTATATGCATATAAATATGGACCCTGCGTTGATCAAGGATACAGACAGGAAAAGTAAGTATACTTTCTGTATACATCTGTTTAGGTGCTGTATTAATTTTTTATCAGTTTGAAAAATGTTTCTTAGATGCTTCTACTTATTTCTTTCTTTCTCCTCCGCCTTCACCCCTTTTTCCTCACCTTTATATGATTGTACAGTTGACATGTTATTTCCATCACCTTGGAGAAAAGAGGGCATCATAACTAGAGGGCATCATAAAAAAGTAGGAATCCTGAATGATGCACACTGTTACTACTAGATTCAACTTATAATGCAGATGTTTGTTTCAGCAGCTGAACTATTCTTCACTGACAGCATTTTCTTCTTGTGACGTCTTTGCCATGTTTGCCTATGAGGTTTTTTGTTTTGTTTTGTTTTGTTTTTTTTTGGAAATGTGATTTAGTTTCTACATCTGAAAAGAAAATGTTACAATTTACATAACAAGACACCAGAGGCCTGTGGTGTCTCATCCCAAGATTTTTAGTGGGATGTTGTGGTGAGAGGGTAGATTTCAAATCACAATATTACTTTTTGTGCATATTGCAGAATTCAATATAAAAGATGGCTAACTTAGAGAAAATATCAGCTGGTCTTATGCTAATTACATTATTTTAGCATTCAACTGGTAAAAATGTATGACATTTTATCTGGACACATCAATGTTACTATCACAACTTGTATTTGAACTGACAATGTGTTTTCTTATTCTTCGGCTTTTCAGTTACACATTTAATAGGTGGGTATGTATGAAGGGACTATTGCTTAGCAGAGATAGCTGTTTTTCCTAATTCTGCTTCATCATCCATAGCTGTTTCCTGGCCTTAACCTTCTTTGCAATGTCTCCCATATTTATTACACTGGGAGAAATAAAAGAATGAGCTTCAGACCTTAGCTTCAGTCATATCTTCATCAAATACTGTCATTAAAATACCTTGACATAAACCTTGTTTGATCATGAACTGAATGAAACCAATTCACCTGTTGACTGTATTTACTTCATTCTCACTCAGATAATATCAAACTCCCCAAAGTAAATGACAAATTCTGTGTTTTTACAGAGATTGCTCTTTGTTTGCTTTCAATCTAACTTCAAATGACATACAAAAAGTAAAAAAGGATTATTGTATACCGTGGTAGACATCGTTTACATTTTTTCTCTCTACATACTATATGGTGCTAAAATATTTCCAGATATGATTTTATGTACCATCAAAGCCCCAATGTTTAACTTTTGTATAACATTTTCTTTTTCCTGATGTTCCTGAAGCTTGAGTCCAGTCAGTTGGATATCAGCTTGTAAATATGTTTATTAGAAACTTACTGTATGAAGCCAATTCCATTTGGCTAATTGCAAATGTCATAAACACAAATCAGAAGTTTGTACTTCTGAATGGATCAGATCTTTCCAATGGTCACAGTAGTTTTCAAGGCATTTTATTCATGATTGTAAACTTATCCATGCTCAAAGGCCACAAAAGGCATAAAGTTGTATGAGTATTAGGACAGTTTCCACCCATGTGTGCAACAAATATCCGTCCAGAAAATAGGGTGAGAGATCATTGCTCTTATCCCCTATCATTATACCCCACTTTTCATGTCAACAGTTGCATTCATTATTTCATTACTGAGGTCCTTGTGCACAGTAGTTTGCATGCAGACTGATATTGTGTGTGAGGACAATAGAATTTGGTGCACAAAAGCTGTTTTTATATTGTCATTTGGCACCATTATTACAATTAACCCAATTTTTTCATTTTGAGAAAGGTGATCTACCTTCATTGAGCACCAATGAGCTTGTCAGTGTTTCAAAATTGAATCTGTAGCTTGCAGACATTTATTTACCAACACTTTTTTCTTATATTTAAATTAAATGTTCACAACTATTTCAATGTAGGAAGGATATTCCCAATTAATCCTCTGCCATTCTACTTTTTCAGCTGCTCTTAAAATGTCTTGCTTTCTCTGTTTTCCTCCCACTATCTCCTTTTACTTTCAGCTTACTGGAAGCTGATTTCAATGTGTAAAAGTTCAGCGGGGGGAGAGGAGATAGTACAACCTTGTCCTTCTCAGTAGGCTCATGCAAAAGCAAATGGCCGCAGCCTATTCTGGCCCTTGCTTCCCCTCCCTCCCCAATTAATAACTTCCATCATCTAGTCCACTCTCTGGCATTGCTTGGCCACACATCTGAGTTTGCATCTGTGAAATGTTTGGAGGGTATGCATATTTCTTCCAAACATAAATATCTTATATAGTCAATGTTTTGAGGGCTTCCGTGCAACATAAATCTTGCTATACCATTTTAAAAATAAATAATAATTTTGCCCTCATTATCCACTGACAATATGATAGGCATGGCATAATAACCATAGGCTATGGCAAGGAAAGTGAAGCAAATATGCTTTGTGGGCACAATCTTTTATAACCTTCATTTTGAAATACTTACTTTGGCATGGTTTTTTTTCCAGATGTTTGAGGGGATATGTCAATAGCAGCTTATCAATATTTGATCTGAATGAGCTTGGTATGGGATATTCAGGATACTGCAGGTAAGTAGTATGGAAGTAACTTACATAAATACAAAAATAATATTATTCCTTTTAGCTGGGAAAAACCTCACAAACATTTCTGAATACTTAAATAAATTTTGATTTTATTAGATTAACAGCTAATCTGAACATTGCAAATTTGATATGGGATTGAGGTTAGGGTTTTGAAACTGCACTAGCAAATTTCCTTTGCAGTGAATTCTATTAAATATTTTTCATATTTCTATGTATTATTAACATTTATTTTTGTTTATTTATTATTATGTCATATATTGCTAGACATATTTCTCTAAGTCTTGAAGCAAAATTTATTTATTTATTTATTTATTTTGAGAATTTATATCCAGACAGGTCACAACCGAAGGGTCTGACAAAGAGCGTCAATGGGCAGGATGGGCTCTCTAGCCTTTTGGCAACCATCCTAGGAGAATGAAAACTCTAATTTCAAACCCGAGCAGATAGTGCTCATCTAACCCTGTAAGGTCAACCATCTAAGAGAAGAAAACTCAAACCAAACCTACGACCTGAGGATCTTGCTGCCACTGTCCAAGCTTGCTAGGCCCCGGCAGACGAACCTTTGGTTTAAAGGGTGAGGCCAGTTCTGTGCAAGCTGCGCTCCACCAGAAAAATCAATTGCACAGGCTTGAAGGACACATTCAACCTCCGAAAAAGCCCTGTAGCTATAGGTAAGAGACAAAAAGGCAGATGTAAAGATGCACTGGAAGCCGCAGACCGAATCCTGCATGCAGGCGGATCAGGACTTTAGTCGCTCGAGACTGACCCGGGAGATGACAGTCTTGTTCGGCAGCATCCTGAATGACCAAGCAGTCTTTTTTAAGGCCAGCACTGCTTGCTCCATATGGAGAGGGGCCTAGAAAAGGTGGCCTAACAAAAGCTCATCCCCATCTATCTGGTTGGCTAGCTGCAGCCAATGGGCATCTACTGACACAGTCGAACAAGCATAGGCATACACCTGCCTGCAAAGGTGCAAATAGACTGACACTGGCATGCTGGAACATCAGAACCATGCAAGAGTCTGCAGATAGTGGACTCCCGAGCATCGTTCTGTTCTAATAGCCCATGAACTTAATATTGACATCATTGCTCTTAGTGAAGTTCATCTCCATTAGGAAGGCAGCCTTAAAGAACACGGTGCCGGCTACACACTCTACTGGTTTGGCAAACCCCAAACTGAAAAACACCTTTCAGGAGTAGGCTTTATGATTAAAAACTCCATCGCCTCTAAACTCAAAACGTTGCCGACAGGTCACTCTGATCGCATTATCTCCTTACACCTCCCACATGCTGTTCTCTTCGGTATATATGCCCCAACTATGCAAGCCGACCCTGTGGAGAAAGACAAATTCTACTCAGACCTATGCCACCTCATACAAAAGGTCTCTGCAAAAGATAAAATCATTATCCTTGGTGATTTCAATGCCAGAGTAGGAAAAAAAACTTTGAAGCCTGGAAAGGTGTATTAGGCAACCATGGTGCTGGAAACTGTAATGATAACGGACGCCTCCTACTAGAGTTTTGTGCACAACAGCAGCTGACTATTACAAACACTATCTTTCAGTAGAAAGATAGTCTGAAGACCACCTGGATGCATCCCCAATCCAAGCACTGACACCTTGTTGACTATGTTTTAGTGCGCCAGAGAAACATTCATGATGTCCGTCATACTCGAGTGATGCCCAGTGCAGAATGTCAAACAGACCATCGCCTTATAAGATGTAAACTAAATCTACACCTTAAAGAGGAGACTCCAAGTCAACAATATTCAACAGGCTGCTGTGAGAGACAACTTCCCAGCAAATCTGCAATCACCATTTGAAGACGACCCAACAGATTCTTCTCCTACAACGCTTTGGCAACATATCAAAAACAGCATCCTGCAATCTGCTGAAGAATCCCTAGGATTCTCCGTCAAGAAAAACCAAGACTGGGTGTATGAAAACAACCAAGATATCCAGGAATTGTTTGCAAAGAAGAGAACTGCTCACCAGGCACACTTCGTCCAGACATCTTTACATGTAAGAAAAGCAGCCTTCTGTCTCACATGTAGTAAACTCCAAGAAAAACTCTGAGACATTCAGAACAAGTGGTGGATCAATTTAGCAGAAAAGGCACAACTTTATGCAGATCTGGGTGATCACAGATCTGGGTGATCACAAACACTCTCAAAGCAGTGTTTGGACCTACTTATCAGGTCCAAAGCCCCTTATACAGTACAGATGGTCAAAAACTAATTACAGATAAAGCCTCCATTCTGAACCGATGGGCTGAACATTTTCAGAGTCTCTTCCGTGCTAACCGTGTAGTCCAAGTCTCAGCTATCCAACAAATGATATAACTACCAATGAAAAATGAACTGGACACAGCTCCCACTATGGAAGTGATCCTTAAGGCCATACAGCAGATGACAAATGGCAAGGCAGCCAGGATCGATGGAATCCCACCTGAAGCTTGGAAACAGGGAGGTCATGTACTCCATGCTAAATTCCACGAGCTTCTTGTGAGTTGCTGGGAAAAAGGTGAACTGCCATCAGATTTCCAAGATGCAGTTACCATCACCCTATATAAGAAAAAATGAACAAAATCCAATTGCTCAAACTATCAAAGTATAACTGTGCTCTCCATTGCTGGAAAAAATCGTTGCAAGGATACACCTGAACAGATTAGTTCCTGCTATTGCAGAAGAACTTCACCCAGAAAGCCAATGTGGCTTCAGAGCCAACAGGAGCACCACAGATATGGTATTTGCCTTTAGACAACTGCAAGAGAAATGTAGAGAGCAGAACAAAGGACTCTATATAACATTTGTCGACCTCACCAAACCCTTCGACACTGTGAGTAGAAAAGGTCTGTGGCAGATCCTGGAATGTCTAGGTTGTCGCCCCCCAAATTCCTCAAAATGATTATCCTGCAACATGAGGGCCAGCACAGTCAAGTCAGATACGGTGATGCTCTCTCAGAGCCCTTTCTAATAACTAATGGAGTGAAACAAGGTTGTGTTCTTGCACCAACCCTATTTACAATCTTTATCATCATGATGCTCCAAAGGGCTACGGCAGATTACGAAGAAGAAGACGGCATATACTGTATATGCTACTGTACTGATGGTAGCTTTTTCAATTTAAGCCATCTGAAGGCTTGCACTAAGACTCTAAACTATCTAGTCCATGAGCTGCTTTTTGCCAACGATGCTGCTCTTGTTGCCCATACAGAAGCAGCTCTGCAACACCTAACATCCTGCTTTGCAACAGCTGTTTGGACTGGAAGTCAGCCTGAACAAAATGGAAGTTCTCTACCAGCCCACACTACAGGAAGAACACCACCATCCTCACATCAGCATAGGCAAATCTGTGCTTAAGTCAATTCAGCAGTTCACCTACCTGTGAAGCATAATCTCTTCAGACGCCAAGATTGATAAAGAGATAGATCACAGATTAGCAAAGGCATGTAGTGCATTCGGAAGGCTTCACAAAAGAGTCTGGAGTAACAAATACCTAAGGCAAAGCACGAAAATCAGTGTGTCCAGAGCCATTGTACTGTCTATTCTCCTTTATGTGTCTGAAAATGGGTCACCTATCGCCAACACCTATGACTCCTCGAACACTTTCATCAGCCTTGTCTTCACACAATCCTAAATATACACTGGACTGACTTTGTGACGAATGTTGCTGTCCTTGAGCAAGCAGGGATCACCAGGATTGAGGCCATGCCATTGAGAACACAGCTGCGCTGGGCAGGGCACATCTCTAGGATGGAGGACCTTCGCCTCCCAAGATACTACTCTACGGTGAACTCACCATGAGTCAGCGCAAGAGAAGTACCCCAAAAAAGAGATATAAAACTCTCTAAAACAACATCTCGGGCTTGGCCAGATTGATAACCAAAAATGGTCTACTCTGGACTCACATCGGGAGGCATGGAGACGCACTATCCACAATGCTGCAGCCTCTTTCGAGAAGTCATGCCAAATATGTCTTGAAGAGAATTGACAATGCAGAAAGAATTGCAACTTGGAAACAACATCACCCAAGGAGACTTTCTGCTGTGCTTTCTGCAACTGGACTTCCCTCTCTCAGATTGGCCTTTTTAGTCATCAACACACTTGTAAAAAGTGTGGGATAGGTCCTTCCTAAGAATCTTCATTTACAAAGTAATGCTGAGAGAGATACCAGTGCACTTATGGCAGCATAGAGAGTGACTAAAGGAAAATATATTTGCGTTCTTAGTCATCAACGTGCTTGTAGAAAGCATGTGGTGAGTCCTTCCTGAATTTTTGTTCATGAAGAAAAGCCAAGATAATATTTAAAATAATATTTACAATTTATATAATAACTCATCAAAGCCCAAAAAAGCAAGGAAAATATAATAAATAACTAAAACTCAATTTTAGAATCAGTGAAAAAAATAGCATTTGAAAAAAGTAGACTGAAGCTTTCTCCATAAATAAAAAAGACATATAACAGCCATTTCACCAAAGAGTGGAAAATCAACATATACCATCAAGGGCAAGGGCAATAAAACATGGTCCTATAAATGTACAAAAAAAGACTAATATCCCACCAATCACTACCCATCTCAGCAACTTCAGAAATATTTTAACTACTTAATCTGACAAAATCATAGCGGAAGGACTTCAGCCCCTTGACAGAGCTGTGCACATCAGATGATAGCCCTTTGTCTGTGGATCTTAGAACTTTAAATACCAGAACCAAAAGTTTGAAACAGGTCCTGATCCAAATTGGTACACAATGAAGAGATCTATGGGGAGAAGAGATACATGAATATTTAGGGAGATTTCAAACAACCTGGGTGGCACTGTTCTGAAATAAACTCAGAAGAAGAAGTGATAAAGAAGATAGCTCTGCCAATAAATTATTAAAATAATCCAGATGTAAAATAACCACAGCCTGGACAAGCTGATCAGCAGTTTTAGCATTCAAAACCTACAGATCTCATAAATGTTCAAAAGATGGAAATGACATGCTGATAAGGGGACACAGGAGAAATAGCTATCCATTATGAGGTCTCTGACAACTAAAACACGAATCATTGGCAACCCTGCAAACACAGTAGAAGGCATGAAATAAAGGCTACTGGGGGGAGGTTAAGCCAAAACACCAAGATTCTGGGGTTTTTTTCATATTCAGCTTAAGACAGGGTGGTTTTTAAGAGGCTTTTAAGAGGAGATGGTTATCCACATCATAAAATTCAATAAGCAGTCCATCACAAAATTCCACATAGAAGCATCAATTGATTTACAATTCTGGAAAACCTATGTATCACCTGTATAAATATGATACTGAAAACACAAATCTGAAAGAAAGAAAGAAAGAAAGAAAGAAAGAAAGAAAGAAAGAGCATGTATCATGGAAAAGGAAAGAACCAAACATATTGTTGTGATACCACACAACCTAAATGAAATGTGGGTCTCAAACAATGAGGTATAAGTCATTTTCCCCTAATGCAGTGTTTCTCAACCTTCCTCATGCCGTGACCCCTTAATACAGTTCCTCATGTTGTGGTGACCCCTAACCATAACATTATTTTCACTGCTACTTCATTGCTGCCCACCTATTTTTATTGTCACCCGCCCCGAGCCTGCTGGGAGGAGCGGAATATAAAATTGAACAATAAATAAATAAATAAATAACTGTATTTGTGTGGGGGGGATTTGATTTTGTCATTTGGAAGTTGTAGTTGCTGGGATGTATAGTTCACCTACAATCAAAGAGCATTCTGAACTCACCAACAATGGAATTGAAACAAAATTAGCACTCAAAATTCCCATGACCAACAGGAAATACTGGAAGGGTTTGGTGGGCATTGACCTTGAGTTTGGGAGTTGTAGTTCACCTACATCCAGAGAGCACAGTGGACTCAACAAGGATGGATCTGGACCACACTTGACACGAATCCTCAATATGCCCAAATGTGAACACTGGTGGAGTTTGGGGAAAATAGATCTTGATATTTGGGAGTTGTAGTTGCTGGAATTTATAGTTCACCTACAATCAAAGAGCCCCTTGCACCCCACCAATGATAGAATTGGGTCAAACTTCCTATACAGAACCCTCATGCCTTGAGGGGACTAGGTGGCGTGAGCCTCCATCCCACCTCTCACACTCTCCCTCACCCACACATGCGCATCATGCTGCCATGCGCCAAGCACGCCTGCTCTCCCCTCCCTGCTTGGAGTCTCAGAAACAGCCCTCCCCTTGGCTGGGAGGCCTGCCAATCACAGCAAAGAAGAGCTTTAGGTGGGAGAATTCGCAGTCTGTTTCCAACAAGAAAGAGAAGGACAAGCAGAGAGATCTTCAACCTTCTCTGCCAAAGGGCTTCCTAAGACCATCAGAAATATATGTTTTCTGATGGCCTTTGGTGACCCCTCTGAAACCCTCTCGCGACCCCCCTGGGGGTCCCGACCCCCAGGTTGAGAAACACTGCCCTAATGCATACTTCATTTTCACTTTTGTTTCACTAATATTGACCTCAGTGTCCTGACATCCATGTATAGATTTGTATAATACTTTTATCAGGCCAGACAAAAGGACCTCATCTCAAACACACTTCTGAGGTCTTTCAATCTCTCAATTTTAAAAGAAAGCAGCATCAGGAAATGAGAAGAAATCCTGTCTATATAGAATTCATGTTGTCCGCAGATGCAGAATCTTGTGATGATGTTGAGGAAGAATGATAGACAGAGACCCAGGCAAAAGATATGATAATATCAGGGTTGCTGCTCCTGGAATTACAAAAATGAAGGGCTTAACATTTTTATTCTCCTGTATCTGAAAGTATAATAATAATACTTTAATATTTGTGAGTCGCCCTCCACCACCGGTGCTCCGGGCGACTTACATCATTTAAAAACCCTAAAATACATCAATGTACAGCAATTTCAAGCATAGATACAGACGGCGGGAAAAGGCTCAGACATTCGATGGTACCGATCAGGCCCCAAACGCTAGGCGGAAGAGCCAGGTCTTTAGGTCTGACCGGAATCTAGTTTGGGTCAGAGTGGCTCTGAGGGCAGGTGGCAGTGAGTTCCAGGTCCTGGGGGCCGCCACGAAAAAGGCTCTCCGCTGGGTCTCCATCAGCCAGAGCCTCTCGCACCCCAGGGATGGTCATGCGCTCGCCATTTATGGCACGTGCTGGCCTCTCGCTGCGTTGGACCGTCAGCCGGGCACTCAAGTAGGCTGGCCCAATACCGTGCCGAGCTTTAAAAGTGAGCACCAGAAGTTTGTAGAGCACTCTGAACTCTAGGGGCAGCCAGTGGAGATCTTTTAAAATAGGAGAGATGTGGTCCCTCACTGATGACCCAGAGATAAGTCTGGCCGCTGCGTTGTGGATGAGTTTCAGCCTCTTAGTTGTAGACAGGGAGGCCCACATATAGGGCGTTGCAATAATCAAGGCACGCGAGACAACGGTGGCATGTACCACGGTTCTCAGCGCCTCAGGTGGTAAGTAGGGGGCCAGCCGTCGGGCCCTACGGAGATGGAAAAAGGCGCCTTTGCTGCAGCCTGGATCTGGGCCACCATTGTTAGTTTTTCGTCCAGGATCACTCCTAGGCTTTTCACTGTCGGGCCGGGAAAGGGGCTCGCCCTCAAAGGGTGGCAGTGATGAGTGAGGCGGGTCGGCCAGGCCAGAGGATCTCCGTTTTTGCCGGGTTGATTTTGAGTCTATGTGCTCTAAGCCAGCTCGTCACCGCTCTCAATCCTTGGCTGAAACTGTCCGGCACCGACGATGACCCTGGGTCAAGCTTCAGGAGCAGCTATAAGACACATTTGTCAGTGGTGTCTCCAATCTAGATAAAATACAAAACATTTTTGGTCAAAAACAGAGTCCAGCTAGGCAGTGTTGGACCTTTTGATGCTATATCATCTCATTTTCTTTCATTTGCAAAAAAAAAAAACACCACACAAAGCATTGTATATGAAATTAAAACCAATAGTTTTATTTTGGAATTGCAGACAGGGTTACATCTTATCTTCATTCCACTTTGGTATGAGATCTTCAGTAATTACTATACTCTTATATGACAATAAAGTTGTATGCATGAATCCAAAAAAAATCTTGCCAAAGCATTCTTTTCTTTTGTTTTTTACAGGTATAGAGATTACAGAGCACCCCCATGGAGTTCAAATCCTTATGAATTCACATTGCAGTTCTGGCATGTTCTTGCTGCTCGTCTAGCTTTCATTATTGTATTTGAGGTTAGTCAAACTCAGAAGAATAAATGGAAAGCAATTTATTTATTATTTAATGCATTAATAAATAATGTGTACATTAAATAATAAGATGACAGTCTTTCCGTAAACTGCACTATCAAGCAGCCAGGTTTATTTTAACTGTACAGCTGAAATGTAATTATTTCAGCATAATGTGGGGTTCTATAGGAAAAGCATAGATTGCAATCCCAAAAAGATCAATTTGGCCCAAAGATGGATGTGGGTATATAGAGTTTGTAAAATGGCCAGAGTTCTCTAAGGCTGATGGAATACACCTCTCAGAGGAGGGGAAGGTTCTGTTTGTGAATTATTTAAAAGCGGGAATAAAGAGCATGTGGGCCAACCTAGTGGGGAAAAGGGACTAGGTGGATGCCTGTTCCTTTTGGTGGCAGGGTAAAGGGGAAATGGTCCTGTAGGTATCATGGCAACCCCCCCCCAAACCCATAATAGTTTTCAGGGAAAGGGGCCTGAAAAATGAGTTACCTTTGAGACTGGAACGAGGGTTATTGCTCTTTAAAACTGTGAGGTTTGGAAGGGAGCACCCTTGGGATGGCCTTTCAATTATGATCGACCAAGAGGTGCACCCAAAGTATTTGGGTGCCTGTGTGTCCTTGGAGGTAATCAGAGGAAATGACACCTGGCCCAGGGACAGTTTTCACTTGGTGGCTAATAAACCAAGAGTCATATCTTACCACTTGATTCCCCTTAATGGTGTTTCTCTTTATTTCATGTTGGGAATTCAAATGGCTTACCTCCATGATTTCAGTTTGAATATTCCAATGACTGAATCTTTCATCCCATATTCAAATATTTCCATCCACATTGCCATGGTGTGACTTAATCAAAGCTTAATGTATATTGAAAAATGTACAACGATAAATAATGTTGAGATCCGATACATAAATTTATCAAAGAGTTGACTTTAAGTAACTGAAGGCATTGGTTTCCTTCAACAAAGGACTTTGCTCTCTTCAGAAATTTTGGGCCAGTTACCTGTTTCTTGGTAGAGACCCCAGACTTATGAAAGGAATTTGATCCGCACAGATCTTGAGGTTCTTTAATGATGATTTCTTATATTCCTGTACAGTCATGATCCAGATTAGAAGATGTACATTGAAATGTTATTTTCTCTCTCTTTTCAGCACCTTGTTTTTGGAATAAAATCTTTCATTGCCTATCTAATCCCAGATATGCCCAAAGACTTGTGTGACAGAATGAGAAGAGAGAAATATTTAGTTCAGGAAATGATGTATGAGGCTGAACTGGAGCATTTGCAGAGAGAACGCAAAAAGAATGGGAAACAGTATCACCACGAATGGCCTTAATGGATATGAAGCAAAAGGGATTGCAGAACTGAGCACTCCCAGTGAAAAATGAAGGTGGAATCTGAAAAAGTGTCAAAGGAATCAAATCTTCTGTATATGCTGCTCTTGGGAAATATCATTATCAGGCTTTGCTGTCAACTGGAAAAGCTGTGTTACCAACAGACAAGGCAGATATGTACTATTAATGGTGTGTGTTAAAAATGACATACTGGGGAATGAATTCTGGCTCAGCTGAAATCACAGTAAGAGCTAAATTTTCTGGACACCAATCTAATAAGGAGCTGAAAAGGGCATCCAGAGCAATTTTTTAAAATTGGTTATGCGTACAATTTCTATTACAAAGGTATGACTTTTTTATTTTGAAAAAATGATGTAACACAGCTTTTACTGGCTCAAAATAATTCATATTGCCTCTGGATTAAAATCAAGCAAGAGTAATTGTTGCCTTTGTGGCCATAAATTAATGCTATATCACAGTCCTTGAGGCTTCCTGTTTTTGTCAGGTTTGTCCTGGTCTCTTGCTGAGATTGTGGATGTGGCTCTGCCCTTTAAAAGGGAAACCAGCCTGTTCGATATTTACTATGCAGTTTGATGTTTGCACATTGCCTTTTGTCTCTTTGTCTTTATAACTCAGTTAGGTGGAGAAAAACAGTTTCTCTCAAATCAAAGCAAAACCAGTTTCATAAAAGATCAAATAAAAGGATCCAGAGATCCTGTTCAATATGAGGAAGCTGACTTCTGCAGGTAGAGCAACCCTTGATCTCATGCAAGAATTTTGTATAGGGAAAAGTATAGGGTACCCAGAGAATATCACCCCAAGGCAGAAGCATGTTTCACATAACCAGCTGTCCATGCAGCTTATTGGCTGTGCAGCATTTGCACAATAGGAACTGCACAAGTGATATATTTTGCATTCCAGCTTACAGCCCTTTAAATGCTGGCTTTTACCATTTTTGCAGCACTCTTTGAGGAGGAAAAGAGCAATCTGACATTTTCCATTGCTATTGATATTCAACGTGCAAAGAGAAGCCATCTCTTTGCACCTCTAAACTTAGCAGTCCTGTCCTGCATGCTAGTGGAGCATGCAGAAGTATAACTGTGTGGCTACTATTTCTCTCTCTGAACTCCCTGGATTTTGTGTTTCACATACACAGAAATGTCAAGGTAATATATCTCATTGCATTGCAAATAAGAAGCAAGTTTTATTATTGGCTTTGTGCAAGATCCTATTTGGGTAGAATCTAAAATATGACTTGCTTTCTTGCTTAGGATATAGAGACAGAGATTCAGGACTTTGTTTAAAACAGTGTCCTCCTCGTGAAATCAAAGCATGGAAATGGGTTGTGTGGTGTTCAGTTATGCCTTGTTAAATTTTTTCTTTGAATTCTTTCAAAAGAAAACTACACAGTCTTATGGTGACTTTTACTTTGCTACTCACATGCCTTTGTGGAGAACAATGGTTCTTTAACACCAAAATCAACACCTCCTTCAGGCTGTGAGGAAAGCATAACCCTTTAGGGCCTGAACCCTTCTGTTACTGTCAGTTTCTGGTGGAATGCACTGGATGATGTAAGATGGGATGTTAAAACCATAGAGTAGACCACTGAATAGAATTTCTTCACAGAAGAGAAAGAAATGCGAGGGCTGTTAAGGTGTTGAGTTGATGATTGTGGTGACTGTGTTTTCTGTGATTTTGGGAGACAATGGGGCAACTCCAGATGAAAGTTTAAGGACCACACGTAGGCCACAGGCTGTATGTTGTCTACCCCTGCCTTAATGGCTTTTAAGTCATGCTTTCTTCTAGAGATTAGATACTAATTATGATTCTTTTTAATTACTATTTTTTCAAAACGGAGAAGAGAAAAATAATTAAACTTTTAAAAAGACAAGTGTGCGGGATTCACTTGTACAGAGGAGACCAAAATTTTTCTCCATTTCTTTTTGTAAGAATTTCAGGTGTCAAAATCTTTCTTATTTATATCAACCAAAGTCAACTTCAAACATTTTCCACTTGCCGAGATTCATATCATTATATTGATAAAGCACAGCAATGATATCAAACATATATATTTGCATGAGCATTGAGATGAATTCTATAGATTACAAATATGGGTTGTGGATACAGTATTATAGCACTTACAGGGAATATACAGCTTATGCTTTCATGAAGAACTGTAAGTGATATAATGATGATGAATATACCATTATTCTAATTCTGTGGAAATTTTCTTACTCTATTTCTGTCATATAATTGTTTTAAATAATGACAGTCTACCTTCCAACATCATATGGATAGATATGTAAATGTAAGCTGCTTTGTATTCCCCTGTATCCCTCCCTCATGATTTACCTGTACATTTCACTCAGGGGAGAAAAATGGTGTACATACACACGTGCACTTCAGTACTGATGTCCTCTACTGAAATGAATGGAAGACCCTACTTACACAGAAAACCTCTGGGTGCATAAGAATGCACATTACATTTTGATCAGGAACATATATTGTAAAGTACACCTTTTCTGTGTGTGCTGTAAAGCATAACCTTTGTTACCTTTGTTTTGCTATTGTTATGTCTACCTAAATACGGTTTGCCTTGGCTGGATCCAAGCTTTAGAACTGATGTAGCATGCTGCCAACATGTAAGAATGTTCACTATGGCTTTGTTTGTCAACGTTTGATTAATCTTTAAAATGTTAAAAGAGGTTGCAGGTAAATTTGTATAAGATGGCCACATAAACATGCTTACTAGAGAGTAAATCCCATTGAATTCATAGGGGCATTCTTTTGAATAAACATGCTTAAAATTGCACTATTAACTAAGTCAACAATGGAATACAGCCTTTTAGAATTGCAATCCTATGGACTTTTTCCAGAAAGTAAATCCCATTAAAAGAGACCACATGATGTAGTGGTTTGATTGTGGGAGTAAAACTCCAAGAGACTAGAGGCCAAAGCCCTGCTCTGCTACAGAAAATCCCCGGATAGCCTTTGGTAAATCACACTCTCTCAGCCTTAGAGGACAGCAATGAGAAACCTCTTCTGAATATATCTTGCATGAAAGGCCTATAGTAAGTCTGAGTTGTCTTGAAGGTACAATACAATGAAGTCCCATTGAATTCAGTAGGAAATACTTCTGAGTACCTCTTTTTGAGATTGTACCATAAACTGTAAAACTACTTTCTTTTAAAATTCATACACAATTGTAATCCAGGCTACAATACTAAAGCCACATGCTTCTAGTTATTCAGTGAATACATAGAGTCTAGTGGCTTCAGTTTTGCAGGCTTCTATTAACATACTTTCCATACTTCAAAAGCACATGACATTTTTAAATAAATAAAATGCTTGCTTGTGCCCTTTCTTTAAGAAAAAGGAATATGCATTATTCACGTCAAAAGTTTGCTGATATATAGCTATTTGCTTTAGCTGGGAGAAATGTTGTGCTATGTTTGGTTTACTGTGGTTATATTGAATGCAAATTATCTTACAAAGACATATGGCACACTCTGTTCTCAGGAAATATGTATTACATGAATGCTGGTTAAATATCTTTTTTGTATTTCTGAATACTTGTATGTCCATACAATTACCAATATTAGTGGTATGTGCATGCAAGCTGCATTTGTAGACCCTCCAAAGTTGCAGAGCTTCAGAACTAGCATCCAAGCAAAAGAAGAAGCTTTAGATCATTTTTGATCTAGCCTCCAATAATTTTGGTCTATGCATGTTCTTTCAAACAGACTGCATGAGCAGCTCCAGTCTGGCTTTCAAAATACTCCAATTACTAGTCCAAAACATCTTAACTATTACCAACTCAACTCGGTGTCTTGATGCAATCAAAAGGGACACTTGTTCCAGAAATAAACATTTGTTTACTATTTGTTATTCTGATTTCTCATCTTTCATTTTAAATGTTTCCCGTGCATGAACCCAGAAGGGTGAGGGCTGGTGGGAATTTATGAAAGTGATATAAGATGTACACACTCTTCTTGCATCAAGGCTTTTTAGATAACAGTTCACATGTTGTGCACATGTTTTCATAACACTTTTAATCTGTGCTGTGGTTCCCCATTTCATTCGGCCCTCCCCACACTTTGGACTTCATCAGACAGAACTGTTCTCTGGGCTCCTTTCCTTTCCTCCCAATCTCAATACTCTCAATCACAGAAGTTTGAAACTTAAAAAACTAGCAGCAGCACAATTTCGAAAGCCAAGATTACTATGAAAAAGAAATGACAGAAAAAACGAAGTGGTGATATGTTGCAATTCCAGGACTTCTAATGACTAAATTAATTTTAAAAATCACCCTGCCATGATCATGAAGCAGGATTTTGAGTGAGAAATGTCAATGCTTGATACTCATCGGAATGGCCATTGCTCCACATCACTGAAGTGATTAAACAGAGACAAAATTGATGGATCCCATAATATAATAATAATAATAATAATGTTAATATTTATTTGTACCCCGCATCCATCTCCCCAATGGGGACTCAGGGCGACTCACATGAGGCCAAACCCAAACATCAACAACAGATTACAACAAAACAAAACCAAAAACATCAACAATAAACACAATAAAATACATACATATAAATAAATAAACAGTGTATAACTAGCTATCTAAAAACACAAGGACAGGGTGGGCCACAGGCACAAATATAAAGTGTTAAAAACCCAGGATGAGATAAGTGAAATAGTACCTCTGGGGGAGGGGGATAACTCCAAGAACGGGGCATTGAAGAGAGCAATGGTAAAGATTAGATAATTACTCTCCAAAGGCACAGCAGGTTTTCAGGTGTTTTTTAAAGGTCTGCAAGGTGGGGGCTTTTCTAATCTCTCCAGGCAGAGAATTCCAGAGTCAGGGGGCCACAGCATAAAAGGCCCTCTCCCTTGTGCCCACCAACTGAGTCTGTGAGACTGGCAAGGGTAACAGGAGGACCTCTCCCAAGGAGCAGAGGGTTCGAGCTGGTTCATGGAGGAAGATCCGGTCACGAAGGTAGACAGGTCCCAAACCATTTAGGGCTTTATAGGTGCTCACCTGCACCTTGAATTGGGACCAGAAAATAAATGGCAGCCAGTGCAGCTCTTTAAACAGGGGGGTTGACCGCTCCCTGTAGCATGCCCCAGTTATTAATCTGGCTGCTGATCACTGGACAAGCTGAAGTTTCCGGGCTGTCTTCAAAGGTAGCCCCACGTAGAGTGCATTGCAGTAATCCAATCTAGAGGTAACCAAGGCGTGGACCACCATGGTCAAGTCAGACTCCATGAGGTATGGTTGCAGTTGGCACACAAGTTTTAACTGTGCGAAGGCCCACCCGGCCACCGCCGACACTTGAGCCTCAAGTGTCAGCGCTGAATCCAGGAGGACCCCCAAATTGCGGACCTGTGACTTCAGGGGGAGTGTAACCCCATCTAGCACAGGTTGCCACCCAATGCCCCGGTCGGAAGAACGACAGACCTGGAGGACCTCCGTCTTGTCAGGATTTATCTTCAGCTTGTTCCTTCTCATCCAGATCATCACAGCGGCCAGGCACTGGTCCAGTATCCGAGGGGCTTCCTTGAAATCTGGTGGAAAAGAGTAGTGGAGTTAGGTGTCATCTGCGTAGAGATGGCACCGTACTCCAAAACTCTGGATTACCTTAGCCAGCGGTTTCATGTAGATGTTAAATAGCATGGGGGGACAGGATAGATCCTTGCGGGACCCCACAGGTCAATGGCCAGGGGTCCAAGCAGCAGTCCCCCAGCTTCACCGACTGGGAGTGCCCCTCCAGGAAGGACCGGAGTCACAGAAGAACTGCACCCCCGAGTCCCATCCCAGCGAGTCTCCCCACAAAGATACCATGATTGACGGTATCGAAAGCCACTGAGATGTCCAAGAGAATGAGCTGGGTCACACTCCCCCTGTCCAGTTCCCTGCGGACGTCATCCACCAAGGCCACCAAAGCCGTCTTGGTACTGTGCCCAGGCCTGAAGCCAGACTGCGAATTATCCAGGAAATCAGTGTCATCAAGGAATCCCTGAAACTGCGAGGCAACCACCCACTCTAGAACCTTGCCCAGAAAGAGGGGGGTTGGAAATAGGTCTGTAGTTGTTACAATTTGTTGGGTCAAGGGAGGTCTTTATTAATAAAGATTTCACCACCACCTGTTTAAGGCAAGATGGGAATTTCCCCTGGCCCAGTGAAGCATTTATTATCGCAACAAACCATTCCAACAATCCCTCTCTGGCCTGTTTAACTAGCCAGGAGGGGCAAGGATCCAGAGCACAAGTGGTCACTCTCACTGTCCCAAGGATCCCCTCCACGTCATCAGGAAGAACAAGATGGAAAGAATCCCATAAGATCGAACAGACAGATGCCTCGGTACTTCATCTGGTGCTGCGATGGAACTAGAGTCCAGCTCAAGACGTATCTGAGCAACTTTGCCTGAAAAGTGGTGTGCGAAATCGCTACACTGAGTTGCTGAGTCATCAAGCCCTCTCCCCAACCTCGAGAGTCCGAAGGAGCTCCCCAACAACTTGGAACAATTCCGATGGCCTATTGGCTGCAGACATGTTTTTCCCCGCTTTCTCCCATTTCCACTCAAATCATGAGCTCAGATTATTTCTGTCCATGTCCTGTCCCCGCTCAAATTTCTTAACACTTCTAAAACAATTCCCTGAAGAAGCATCACAGAGCAACAGGCAGAAGTCTGCACGTATCGTTTGATGGACCAGGGGAGGTGGAGGGGAAGACTGGTTGGGATAACATCCTTTGTCAGAGTGTATTACCATATTTAATTGATAGGCAGTAGGCTTGTACACAAATTTGTTTTGGACGTTTGCCTTTGACTGTTTCAGCTTGTTCGGACACCTGTAATGGCAAGAGCTCCACAGCTATGTGGTTTTTTTCTTTTTGACCGAAACATACCACTCTGCTGCTGGTTGCGACTACCTTCAGTTTCTCAGTGCATGCAGAGGCTGCTGCGTGCTCGCATAGGGTTTCCCTGTGAGCCCTATCTGTTGGGCCAATCAGAATACAAGAAAGCTGTGATGTATCTTATGCAAGCTGTGCGTATTTAATGAGGTGAGTGCCTCCATTACACAGTTGTATCATGGCTCTAGAGAGAGGTTCTTTGATTGCTGCACTCAAATTGCCTTGCTACTTGCTTGCTCACTCACAGCAAAGCCTCATTCTCAGAAAAACTACCTACCTAGTACCTACCAACCTACCTACCTAAACCTACCACCAATACCTAATATTTTTTTCCTTTGCAATCTCATCACAAGTTCTCTCTGTTGTTTTATTATATACATACATACACACACACACACACACAGATATATATATATATATATATATATATATATCTGTGCTCTCTGCCCTCTTTATTTCATTTAATAATAATAATTTGGCTGTTGCCTAAAAATAATAAACTTGGGCTTCTATGGAAGCTTCGCCAACAAAACCCATCATCTCTCTCTCTACTCTAACTCCAACCTCCTCCATTAGGAAATAAAAGATTAGTGTTGTTATTATATTTATTCATAATAATTGTACCAGTAAAATACCACAAACCTTATGAAACTTAGTGGGCTAAAAGCGATAGATGTGTGCTCCAAGTGTAGCCATTTTCATCCCAATCACCCTAAAATGCTAGGAAGGGGAGCCCAGGGAAACCCCCCATTGCCACTAATGGGTTGGATCTTACCACATTTTTTGTCTGCAGATGGTGGCCATTTTTGAGAAGTTCATGAAAAATGGATCCGCAGGACTGCTGAAATTTGGATAACTGAAACAGATCACATTTCATCCAAATTGCACAAGCCTGGTAGGCAGTATAAGCTGGCAGAGACAATTGGAGAGCCAGACAATAATCACAATAAGCCATTAGCATTGAGTCTAGCTTTCTCACAACATCACTCAACCATTGTTAAAGAAGGACTGATAATAAAGAATAGACTGAACCAATCACATCCATCTCCATATACACCAGTAACAGCTTGAACCAATAGTAATGTTTCCGAACCATAATCACCAACAGAGGAATAAGTCAAGAAGTTGAGGAGGGAGGGGAATAATAATATGTTCACAAATTACACATTGGTCCATAATGAGTTTATTTGGCAACCTACAAAACTAAGGAAAGACATTGTAGAATTGGAAATGAACAGTGTCATCTATCACATGGTTTTACTTTATCAATTGTACAAACAAAGGAAGGATGAATGTATGAGCAATGGGAGACTAATAAACTGCTCAGGCTATGAACAAGACACTCAGGTTTAAAAAAAAGAAAATAGCAAACATTTTACAAAATTAGCTTTTTAGAGTTTTAGGTTACCACCTCTGTTATGGAATGAGTTTAGTAAATAAAAATTACTTTCCATTAAGTTATAAATATGTATCGCCTCAGTTGGATGTATTCCCAGTGGATTTTTCCCCAAAGCTGGGGTAATACTATGCAATTCCTATGGTTAACTGCATGTCTTTGAGTCATGCTAAAACTGAGATTCTTTCTCTACACTTGGATTAGTGTAGGATTTTTCATATGGGTTATAACCAGGCAAATGACTCTGAACTACATTATTCAAACCATTCTTGAGCTCATTGGTGGCATTCGCCTTTTCTGAGAGATCTTTTAGTTGATCATTGTTCAGTCCCTCCTGAGAAACAACAAAGAAAAGATCATTAAGTGAAGAAGGCAGCTGTTTACATTTCTGCTGACAGAACCCCTAATGAATAAGAATGTTATCATGCACTACTTTATGTTGGCATTCTTATTTAGAGAACAGATAACTTTAATTGCCATCCTTTATGTTACTTTAATAATAAGGAAATATCTACACATGGAAAGAAGTCTGAAATACAGATCAATGAGTTACTATACAAGCAAGAAGTAGAAAAGAAATACATGGTGCCACTGGAGACAGATAAAGGAAGACAAGACAAAGTGTACCAGGAAAGAAATAAACATTAACAAAGCAAAGTATAACTGTCAATAAACTTTTATCTTGATTTTTTGCCCTGCAAACACCTACATGTTTGAAGACAGTGGCCAGGAATCATCCAAGTTCTTACACTGATAGAAGAAGCCCATTAGCAAAAAAAGTAGATTCCCCCTTCCTATACAACTCTGTGTGCCTTTCAGTTTGTGTGTACCATTGGTATCTGAGGTACACTCCTGAATGGAGTTCTGACTGGCACTTGAGGACTGTGGTGGGAAGAAGGAAGACATCACTTTGTTGTTTATGTGGGGATGGAGGAGAGGGAGGAAATCTGTCACCTGACCTAAGATCCACTGATAGGGTTTCGTCATTGGCACAAGGATCTAACATTATCCTGACTCATATAAAGAGAAAAAAACCCTACTTTTTATTTATATTTCAGTCAGAAGTTGTGCTAGCATGACAAAGAAACAAAGGTATACCATATATACCTGAATATAGGCCGAGTTTTTCAGCCCCATTTTTGGGCTGAAAAAACCTTCCTTGGCTTATATTCAGGTCAAACCTGGCAGCGGAGCCTGAATGTGAGACTCTGGGCTGACCATGGAAGAGGAGGACAAGCGGAGGAGGCAGCACAGGGGCACCTAAACAAGGCTGTCCCTCCCAATCCTCCTCCTCCTCCTGCTGGAAAAGGAAGAAGGAAAAGGAGATAAATGGCAACTGGGCTGCTGCCGCTGCTGTACCTCCCAATCCTTCTCCTTCTCCAGCTGGAGAAGGAAGAGGGAGATGGAGAGAAACGGCACTGGGGTTGTTGCCATCACTATTCCAATCCTCCTCCTCCTCCTCCAGCTGGAGAAGGAAGAGGGAAAAGGAGATGAACGGTGTCCGGCCCACTGCTACCGCTGTACCTCCCAATCCTCCTCCAGCTGGAGAAGGAAGAGGGAAATGGATAGAAATGGTGCAGGTGGCACAGGGGCACCCAGGAGAGCCTGTTCCTCCCAATCCTCCTCCTCTTCCTCCTCCAGCTGGCTGCTGGAGAAGGAATAGGAGGAAGAAGTAGAGAAATGACTAAAGAGCAAGGCAAGGAGGACAAAGCAGCTCGGGAAATGGTGCAGGATGTTCTGTCTTGCTGCTCCCACCCCCATGCCTCTCAGAAAGGGGCCAGGCTGCAGCCTGTCCACTTGCCTGCCTGATTTTCCAATGGTGTTGGATACTTCAGGTATTGCCTTAAAGGGCTAGGCAACATCAAACAGAAAGAAAAGGACTGCACTCTGGTGTCACCTCAACCAACACAGGTTCAGTGATTCCCTTCCTTCCTATCAGGGCCAGTACCATACCATACTACAACTCCCTGTATTGTAGAAAAACACCAAAGGCTCAATTCTGTTTAGGGTAAATAACGTATTGTTATTGAGTTGTTGTAGGTTTTTCAGGCTGTATGGCCATGTTCTAGAAGCATTCTCTCCCGATGTTTTACCTGCATCTGTGACAGGCTTCCTCAGCCCAAAAAACCTACAACAACCCAGTGATTCCAGCCATGAAAGCCTTTGACAATACATTATTATTAGTAAAAAAATTATTATAGATACCATATTGTTTTTGTTGACCCTACTTTTCCACTTTCAAAACTAGTTTACTGTTTTTCTTTGAAATACATCAAATATTCAAAAACATTTAACCTCCTGATGTCTCGATTAATGTAATTTTATTTATATCTATTTTTTATTTTGAAATTTACCACTAGCTGCTACATTTTCCACCCTCGGCTTATACTTGAGTCAATAAGTTTTCCCAGTTTTTGTGGTAAAATTAGGTGCCTTGGCTTATATTCGGGTTGGCTAACATTCGAGTATATACTGTACATTTGGTTGAATCAGTGTTTCAACATTGCCCCACTCCTCTCACTTACAGAAACTGATAAATACAAAATCTCAAGGAAGGTAACAGAAAAGAGAAAGGAAGCACAAGTGTAAGGATTTGAAGCAGGAAACTTGGAGCTGATTCCAGTCCTGCTCTCATCTGACTTACAGACAACTGTTAAAGGACAACTGATAAGGCTCACATACCCATAGGATTCCAGTGGCTCAAAAAAATTACAAAGCCTAGAATTCCATATGATAAAACCATGACAATTGAAATAGAAGGTCAGCTCTATAGGCTTCAGAGTGAATCGGCCCAGAATTATCTGTCCATTCCTAATAACAACCCATGGTTCTTATATTGGTGGTTTTATCTGCTAACATGTGAGGATTACTGAGCTCTGAAGAACACCTGATAGTACTAAGTTATGAAATATTTATTCTTATAATGAGAGCTTGGAAGTTTGGAGCATTTCTGTTTTGGATTACCACTAGGAAGTACTGCCAAGTGTTTTCCAAAATAATTCTCAGGATGGAATAGTGTGCAGGTTTAAAAGAGTTCACAGGCCAACAAGTGCAAAACATGTTGAAGTCTCTTCTTGAGGAAAAGTCTCACATGAAGGGCTTTGCTGTCCTCTTGATCCACTCCACACCACCAAAACATTTTGCATTTTTGAGACCAGAAGCAAAATATGTTACAGACTGGGCGGATTAATGTTGGTTTAATATCTTTTCCTTTACTTGGACCTAGACAAAGCAAAGCATAAGTTAAAACAAAAACAGCTGACTGTTACATATGTTATGTTTAACATTAACAATACACAAAGCCCCCCCCCATTCTGCTTATTCATATATTTATGTATAAAGATACAAATCTTCACATTTCATTACCAAAGAATCAAAAGACATAACTGCATCAGATCAGATCAGTAAGCAAGCAGATCATGTAGCACCTTTATCTGGTAGTGTAGATGGGGCCTGAATCTATCTCTGAGAGAAATAACTTGGAGCATAAGCATTCAAGACTAGAGTCTACTTCATCAGTTTTCAGGACCCTGGATAGCTCCTTGAAAATCTGGAGCACTGTCCCCAGGGCAGTGGTTCTCAACCTGGGGGTCCCCAGATGTTTTGGCCTCCAACTCCCAGAAACCCTAACAGCTGGTAAACTGGCTCGGAATTCTGGGAGTTGTAGGCCAAAACACCTGGGGACCCACAGGTTGAGAACCACTGCCCCAGGGCAATCTGTACCTTCTTTTCAAATTCTTATAACAAGTTGTTTTCTAAGGAGATGTGGCAGGTTTTCCTTTTACCTTCTCAGAAGCTCTCATTAAGAATTAGGATTTTAAAATGGCCACCAAAATTTAGATAACAATAAAAGCTACTCCCATTTTTGAGACAATATAGCTAACACGTTGACAGCTCCCCATCCCCTATTTTGGCTGAGTTGCTTCTATTTTTTCTAAGAAGCTCATTTTTGCCATTTCAGTTGTTTAACATTTTACAGCAAAACTGGAAATTTGATAATGATCAAAATGCTCAGAGTTTAAGGCATCTGTCATGATTTCTTGATGACTTCCCCCCATCCTATCTATCCCTCTATCCCCAGTTTGAATTTCAGCTTAAAACCCAGTACTGCAAGAAGCAGAACCAAAAATAGCCTGTCAAATTTCAACATGTTTAGCACATTGTCCCTAATTGTCCCTTGTATTATACTGGTGGAATATTATAGGTGAGATGAATTGTATCTGGTTCTGCCTGAGTCAATAGTGAATACCCTAAAAGTGCTCCATGGGACCAACAGTTTACCAAACATATTTCTTTACCTTAAGAATCTTGCCAGCAATATTTTAGTGAACACTTTCCCATTTTCCTAATTTTGTAATCCATTGTTCTATTGAGAAATTCGGTTTGAAAATCTTCACTGCAATTTAGGCAGCAATCAAAAAGACACACGCAACTTTTGAAGCATCCAGTTTAACATGGGATAAGTTGCAGATGCCACAGAAAGATACACAGATATTCTTCTTTATAAAATAAAACCATGCTCAGGGCCACAAGTATCATTAAACAACTAACCTGTCACAAAACTGATCAGAAGTCCTGCCAGAATGCATCCAATGCATCCAACTGCACTGTAGTAAAGATATGACAAAGAATACCAGGTATCTGCCAGATGAGGCCTAGGATGACAAAAATTGGGTATAATCCCTATAGTCATTGAATTTATGCTAATGATTTTAGGAAGCCTAATGCCCGAGTAGAAAGACTTTGCTGTTGCATGGTACATTGTAAATCAGCTTCTTAGCAACTATATTACTATATAAATAGAATAAAAATCAGCTATATTTGAATAAGTTGTAATAGAAAGATAAATAAAAGGGAATTACACCTGACAGGAAGTAAAGTAGGCATCATTGTAGTAACAGTCTCTGAATTATTGGTTATACACCCAGCTGTTGAAAGGTGCAAAGGTAAGGACTTTGAAGAGGGAGCAGGGTACACAAAGGCTCCAATGCCAACCCAAAATGCCAAGATTATTCCAGTAAGAAGACCTCCAAAGGCACCCTGAAAAATAAGTGAAATAAAAACAGTTCCATGGCTAATTGTATTGCATAAATTACAAACTAGGTAATGGATTCCTGGCCTATAGGAAGCATTTTCAGTTACATTTCTGCAACACATAATATTCTAGCTTTTCACATATAGTACTAGACCATGTAACTGAACAGATTGGTCCAATAACGGACTTAAAGACCTGTATCCTCCTATTTGACCTGGAGTAGACCCATTGAACCAACCAGATTTACCAAATGTTGACTCATCAATTAACAGTTAATTAAATAGCTCTACTCTAGTTAAACCTAACCAATAGATTTCAGGCTCCTGGGTTAATTGAAGATAGAAAAATCGCAAGATTATAATAACACTAACCAACAGAAATTGTACATTTAGCATCAATGTAAAATTAATATTAATACTGAAAACTTCATTAACAACAACCACAAATAACATGTATGGGCTGAGCTGTTTTGAAACAATATTCTTTTCACTTACTTTCCAGTTGGTAAAAGGAAAAACAATTCCCAGTGTAAATAATCCCAGCATAGGTCCTCCACACATTCCATGAATGCTAAGTGAGGCCTGTTAAAAGAAAGCAAAGGAGATCTAGAAGCTTATGATGATCATTAAATGTCTCCACATCCTCTTTCTATAATGTAATGGCTTTTTCACTGTCTTATCTCAGAACACACAGTGTTCTTATTTCTTCTTTATATGCTATTTCTTGACAGATTAAAAATATAATCTCCTTTCAAAGCACCATTTCAAAAGAAGAGGTAGTTGTTATCTTTTGTCCAAGAATATTACCAGAAGAGGAGGTTGCTGCCCTATAGATGCAGCACTTAATAATTCTAGCACATTTTGCAGTAGCAAAACCTCCATTAAATAAGTATCAAGAAGAGAGAATCAACAAATAGGAAGCATCATTGTAAAAGAGATACTTTCCTTTCTATTTCACACTGGTAAGAATGTGTGTTCTAAAACAGCACCTCCTCTGAAGTATACTGAGCCAATATCAAACTCTTCGTCGTAAGTTTTCATGCCAAGCATTATATAAATACAACAAATTATATTATCAATATTAACTTTCAATTCTTATGCCTTTAAAGATCTAAATTACATTTGTAGAAAATCATGACTGCATTTGCAAACAAAGCTGAAATGCTTATATTAAGATTTTTGTCCTGAATAAACAAACAAGACTTAAAGGAAAATTGTAATACTGAAGAGAGTATATGGCATTAGAAAGAGTGAAAAACTAAACCAAACAAATGAACTCTATGAAAATAACATAAATAATATATGATTATCTTCTGTATTTTGTATGCTAAAACTTAAGAGATGGATACTATCTGATGGGTCAATTGTTAAGAAACTATAGTAGAAAAAATGCACAATATCAGTGATATAGACGTTATAGAAGCACATACACATAAATATGTATGTATATTTAAAAAAGTGAGACGAATGGTTGTAAAAGAAGGCTAGATGGGACTTGTGGGAACAAAACCTTGAGAAAGAGAAGTTTGAGAGATCTGGCCTTCAGGAGCTATCAGGGAAAGTTTGTAAAAATGATTATAAGAATATTATCATACTTATATGATAATATGGATCAGTATAATCATCATCATCATCATAAGAATGCTAATATTATAATCATAATCATAAGTATATGATAATATGGATCAGCACCTCGACATGTCCTATGAGCAACTAATGCAGCTCTACAGCACCCGCCAGCACCGATGGCTGAACCAGGGCTTGTGCTGCAAGGAGCATTCCTGCTGAAACACCTGAGCAAGGCCAAGAAGGAGGCCCCGCCAATGGAGAAGCCCGAGGTGGTCAAGACCCACCTGTGAGAAATGATCATCCTCTCCCAGATGGTGGGCAGTATAGTGGGCATCTACAATGGGAAGACCTTCAACCAGATGGAGATCAAGCCCAAGAGGATTGGCCACTACCTGCGGGAGTTCTCCATCACCTACAAGCTGGTGAAGCATGGCTGGGCAGGGATTGGGACTACCCACTCGTCTTGCTTCAATCCTCTCAAATAACAGGCCATTGGGAACATCATGGATATGTCTCAATATAGGGGCATCCCCCAGTCAAAGAAAAAAAGAATATTATCATACTTAGTGATTATGGTCAAATCAGAAGAGTTGTAGATGGAAAATTTATTTGATGTAATACAGAAAGAGCGACAGCATGATAATGATAAACTGATATAAATATTAACTTACTAACAATTGAAATGAAAATCATAGAACTTTATTTAGATATATTAATAATAAATAATTTAAGGGAAGACTTAATGTGAAATAATCTGTTATGAAAAATTAAGATCAATTTCCAATGAACTGGAAAAGAATATATGAAGACCAGGAGACAATGTAAAATGACATAAGAAGATACAACCAAATTGTCAGAATCCTCAATATTTTATGAAATATGTGTTAAAAGAAATAGAGACAAAGACTTGGTTTTAACAACGATAATTTTGTAGAACTCAACAACTCTCACCCTTTTTTTCCCTCCTTGCGACATATTAGACATTTGTAAAGATATGACTAGTCTATTACCCCCTAAGTTTTCCTTTTCTTTCCCTTTCCCCTACTCTCCATGTAAATGTTTAATTTAAATTATTTGGAAGAAAGAAAAAAATCTATGAAACTCTATCTAGATACAGATTGACAGGCTGTACGACATCAACACATTGAGGTTTTTATGGGGGCCCTTTTCCTCTTCTGGATGGGGCCTACCAAGCACCACACCCATTCCTCCCAAAGTGATGGGAAAGCATTGCAAGACACTTCCTCTGCCATGATGGAGAAGAAAGTATGGTTTGAGCTGAAGTCCAAAATTGTGGGAACTGAAGTCCAAAAACACCTGGAGCACTGATTTATTTATTTATTTGCTCTTTCCTCCATCTGCTGCGGGAAAGGGTAATGCAACAACGCGCATTGCTGCCCTTTCAGACATCTGATGGGAACAGGGCCTTGTCATATCCCCAACAAAACAGCATGGCCCCAGGAGCCATATGGAGAGGTAGTCGAAGCAAACACCTTTTGATCCCTCAGTTGTGAAACAGCAATGAAAAAACCATATCTTCTGCAGAACAGTTCACAAACCTGCAAAAATGTACACTGATTCCATGTACTGAGACTATTTAAGGTATTTTAAATATCTTACAATCCAAAGTTACCTGCACAACACCACCCATGAGTGATGCTGCTACAGCCATTGAAGTACAGATCACTCCAAATACTATGCCTGGGATGAAAAAAGGAGAGATAAATCACAATGAATTATCAAGAGCATGGATTAAAACATTCAGAAGAATTCTCTTGGCTTTTTAGTTAAGTAAAAGATAACAGTAATTTGGTTGCAGAGTTTACTCATCTCAGCAAGAGCAGTCCTTGGATAAAATCCAATGTAGCATTTCTGCTGAGGGAACTTCTTTTGCCTTTAGGATGGAGAGTACACATTTTCTGTCTGGACTTCTTCAGTTCATTCTTCAGACTAATTCTGAGCTTCAGTCAGAAGCATTGGTTTTTTTGGGGGACTACCATTTAAAAAATCCTCCAGCCAGCACACCCTGGAGCCATGCTTTCTCTGAAAGTTTCCATCTCTTCCAGCAGTGGAAGAGCAAAGGAGGAAATGTGCAGTTGCCATTCCATAGAATTCTGTTCAGACTGAGGAAAAAGGGTGGAGCAATTTCCATCAATTCTCTCTTCTCTCAACTGATGTCAGACCCTAACCCTTCAAAATATATTTTCAGAAAACTGCTGTAAAGCTAGTCTATTGAACCAGAAGTGTTTCACAGAGGAGCAATAGCTCTACTATTCCCAGAAGCCAAAGTCCGGATCCAAAACAATAATTAAAAGTTATGATACCTGACATATATACATTTGCTATGATCAAGTAATTAAAATTATGTAGATGGCTTCCTTGACCACAGTGCTAAAAGAAAGCTATTGTCTGGGATTCTCTACTGGCTTCTTCATTGGTGAGCCTTTTCGGAGGTGGAAAGAACATGAAAATGGTTAAAAGGCAGTGTAGCTTAATTTTAAGTGCACATCTGTATGCATGGCACATTTCCTGACATTTCTAGACATTTGACAGTCTTGAAGAAAAAGTATGTATATATATAATATTTCTGGTTCAGCCCACAAGAACTCCTTAAATGATGAACAAATGAAAATCAAATTTAAAAAATACAAAGATTAACATATTTTTCAAACACATTAAATAATATTTTAAAATTCCTGAAAGCAGTCTTAAAAAACTCCTAGAGTCAGTCTTAGGGCCTCAGAGGGAAAGCAGAGGGAAAGCAGAGGGAACCATCTTACATAGTTCCCTTCCATCATTCACTATCTGGCGAGATGGCCAGCCATCCCACATGCTTACTGTAGCTTTCCCTGTCTTCTCCCCACTTTTCCCTGCATTTTGCTTTTGCAAAACGGTCTTTAGGGTCCATTTCTATGAGCTTAGGAAACCGAGTCCCAGAGTCCCACTCGAAGTGCCCTCACGTTGTCTGATGGTCTTTGTGGAACTCCTAAGCAAAAGGAAATGGAGCCCAAAAAGCATCTGATGAGGTCCCTAAAAGAGTACAGCAGCAATTTCAAGCAATTTCAAACAAAATCGTTTGATTGCAGTATGCCCATATTTGCAAAGGATGCATTTCATCACAAAATACTGCAGAGCCACAGTCTGAAATGGATTGTATATAATGCCTCAGAAAAGGTGGCTCTGAGAGATGTCAAACATATGCAATTAGTTGATTTTAAAATCATATTGCAAGCTGATATGGGTCTCAGTTCTGAGGGCAAAGGGGGGGGGGGGAATTAAATAAACAATTATGACCGAATCAAACTATGACCAGTAGTAGCTCTCTGCATGTGCTAGAGGGAGATCTACCCCAAACAACTGTCTGAAATGGTAGGGGTTAAAATGACATATTTTTTAAACAAAATATGTAGTGTACGAAGAGGATACAGCCCTTCTCATGAGCTTATTTGCCCAAATTACATGAATACAATACAAAAGAGGAATATATATAATTAAATATAAGAAGAAAAGTTCAGCCATCTCATTAACGTACTCTTATATAGCACCAGCATCTTTTGATTGATGGGTTTGGGTTTTTTTTTGATGGTTTGAATTCAATCTCAAGATTAACTAGATAATTAATTTATGTTATAGTAATTACCAGGTCCACCACTGAACATAATAAGGCAACCACCTCATATTGAATATACTAGGCCCAGAAGTTGATAAAACTAGTAGCTATTATGTTTTGGCCCTTTGTCACAGTCTCTTGGACATACTGCTCCAAAATGAGAGTGGGTAAGACAAGCTGAAAGAAAAGCAATCATTCTCCATTTTTTAAAAAAGCAATGTGAAAGTAAGCCTCTTTCCACTTGTATTTAGTTATGAGTAGATCTTTCTAAGTCAATGAACAGTATTTCATATAAGGGCTGGAATGGGCAACTGACATTTGGGGGACCATATTCACTCCCTATATCCACTTTGAAGGGTATATCTCCACCATGGCTCAATGGGTTAAACCCTTATGCTGGCAGAACTGGTTCAAATCCAGGGAGTGGGGTGGTTCAAATCCAGGGAGCGAGGTGAGCTCCCACCTGTCAGCTCCAGCTTCTCATATGGAAACATGAGAGAAGGCTTCCACAGGATGGTAAAACATCCAGGTGTTCCCTGGGTAACATCCTTGCAGACAGCCAATTCTCTCACACCAGAAGCAGCTTGCAGTTTCTCAAGTAGGTCCTGACATGACAAAAAAAACACTTTAAAATATCCCCAAAATTGACCTTTAATGCCCTCTTGAGGTTGTTGTTGACATTTTTGCCATGTTTCAGGCCCCTGAGAGCAGAAGTAACTTCTGATTTATTTCTAGTTTTTAAAAATGGCCCAGGGATACTCCAAAACATAGCAAAAATATCCTTGTTCCCCTAGAGGGCTTTGAGGACTGAAAATATCCCTGGTAGGTTCTGAAGGCTACAAAAACACTCCCACAGGCTGCATACAGCCTATGGGCCACAATTTGCCCAATTCCGATATAAGGTATTGCTAAAACATATTATTAGTAACATTACAGTTCGAAATGAGGGCAGATTTGTACTCTCTTGAAATCTGAGAAATGATCTATTTGGAAGCACCTTGCTCAGCAGGTTTATTTACAATGCATGCCTTTAGAATTAAGAAGAATCTGATCTCTGTACTCTACCTACACAAGCCTTTGCTGATCCAGGTGCTAACACGTTCAGAGAGGTGTGGGAAGAAGTACTTGACCAAATCTTCAGATGTGACCGTCGCCAGAGCATTAATACTTGCTGCCACTGTACTGTAAATGAAAGCATGCACAACGTAAGAACTTTCTCTCCATCCCAACAAGGACTGTGCTGGTGTAGGTAGTTGATTTACTGCTCATATGGCAATTAATCTGTGCTTGAGTTTCCTACTATGCCACATAGGAACCATTCCACCCATCTTTCTTTGTATTTTAGGAAGTGTCTGTCATCTTTTAAAGTCCTTCAAGGTCTTTAGATCTAACAAATGCTTCCAAACACACTCTGTGGTTGGTATATGATAAACCACCGCCCAACCTTGGTAGAACTTTCTATAATTCTACAAAAAATTCCCATATGAACAAACAAAATCCAAAAATGGCTGTTTCTGTGCATGGATAGATTTATTTATTTTCTATTATGACCATCTGCCTTTGAGTTTCATATTAAGAGCCAATTTGGATGTAATGTGAGTCACAAAAATGTACTATATGAAGAAACTGAAGCCAGAGTAATGTCCATAATCATGATTAGTGTATGTTTCAAAATGTGATCAATGAAGTCTTTTTAGTTCATGATGACAAAGCACAAAGAACACATTTCGAAGTGACCTCTTCATAGTGATAAAATTATCAATTTTCTTGTGTACTTGAATTTGGGGCTGTTTCTCTTGGAATTGTATTGCTACTGCAGCAAATGTATATCAAAGAATCCAGCTATTTTCTAGGCAATCCAGTCATGTTTTTACATTTTTGTATTTTCTTCAAGTAACCAGTATACACACATTCTTCAAAGGAGAACTTCAGTGATCTCTCCTTCTTCCCAATCTCAGATTATTACTATGTATTAACTAGCCACTGTCATGATTTTCTTTTAAAAAAACATGCTGAACCACTACATCCAATGTCACCCTGTCCATAACTACTGCGTATCACTAGTGTTCAACAGACTGTTTTGCTAAAATCCTTTTATTCTGAAGAATGAGAAATCATCACAGTATAGAAATGAAAATAGCATAATACACTTTAAATATGAGGGAGGGTGCATTCAAGCTCTCTGTTTTCCTCCAAGCAGGCATATACCCGGGGGATGAAGG
Source organism: Anolis apletophallus (assembly GCA_030556195.1). Classification (NCBI taxonomy): domain Eukaryota; kingdom Metazoa; phylum Chordata; class Lepidosauria; order Squamata; family Anolidae; genus Anolis; species Anolis apletophallus. The sequence goes on from JARBWK010000002.1 coordinate 75,315,611, forward strand.
CCCCGAAATTCTCTGGGTGGTCTGCGAGAAGGTCTTACTGGTACATTATTTAAACTGTTATGTGTATTCATATCATGATCTGATCACCATGCTCAATATATCCCATATGCATGGGGGTATTGGGATAACAATATGAAAGGTTTGCTAGGGTAGACCCTCTCTCACCCAGACTCACCCCCCCCCCATCAAAATCCTGGTGCCTCCAACACAAGATTACATTAATTCCAACTGGTGTCCATTAGTAGCATCTGTGTCAGGGAGGTAGTGGACTCCTAACATAAACTTAGAACCTTGGAAAGTTTGGTCAAAGTTGAATCTTGAAACAGAATCTGAGCTGTATCTCAAAACAGCTTCACTGCCCCAATGACCAGCTACCATTGCACATACCTTGGGAAGTCTGATCTGACCATGGTAGTCCACGCTCTGGTTACATCCTGAATAGATTACTGCAACGCACTCTACGTGGGGCTGCCTTTGAAGACGGTTCGGAAACTTCAGCTAGTCCAATGGGCGGCAGCTAGATACAGGGAGCATACCACCCCCATGCTATGCCAGCTCCACTGGCTGCCAGTCCATCTCCGAGCCCAATTCAAAGTGCTGGTTTTGACCTATAAAGCTCTATACGGTTCTGGCCCAGCTTACTTGTCCAAACACATCCACCCTTACGTCCCACCTTGTAATCTAAGATCATCCAGGGAGGCCCTGCTCTCGCTCCCATCAACAGCACAAATTGTCTGACGGGGACAATTGACAGGGTCTTCTCGGCTATGGCCCCCACCAATAGAACACACTCCCAAATGAGGTAAGATCCACTCCCTCCCTCCTGACTTTTAGGGGAAAAAATTAAATCCTGGTTCTGGAACCAGGCCTTCGGACAGTAGATGTATGTAACAGTTTAGAGGGACATTGACTGGAACAGCGTTTCGACTGACAAGACTGGGGGTTTTTTTTGGTTTTATTGCTTGTTGATGTATTGTTTTAATTTTGATCTATGTTTTATTGTGTTTTTACTATTGTAATCTATTGTATTGGCATTGTATCGGTGCCCAATGTAAGGCATTAAATTTTTCCATTTTATATGTAAACCGCTTTGAGTCCCCCCCAGGGGTGAGAAAGATGGTATATAAATACTGGAAATAAATAAATAATAAATACTTTACAACAGAAGGACACAAATGTATTTATCAATGCAAACTAAAGTGTTGCTAAGCTAATAACCTTTTTTTTCTGCAACAGAAATATTCACATTGTATTTTTCAGTCAATATTGGTAATCACTATTACCAACACTGAAACAGTTACTCTACCATTTCTCCTATAGTCAGAGGAGCCAAAGAGGAAGTGGGGGACAGTGGGGAAATATCATGGGAAGGGATACCATAGACCCTGAGGATAGGGAACACAGTATGTTGGTTTCCTACACTGCCCATCTGATGGGCTATCTAATGAGGTCCTGTATGTAGTTCAACATCAAATCCTATTATCTCTGTCCATTACCCAAGCTCAGCATCTAAAGATCTACAGGATGCCCACCCCACATTAACAGCTGTAGCTCTGTGTGCAATTAAAGGACACAGGATTATTAAAAGGACCTTTCTTTCTCTCGAGTTTATATATCCTTATTCTGTAAAGATTAAGATCTATTGATAACCTTGTGAACAGCAATGCACAACTTTAATATTAGAGGAGGAAGGGACACACCAGGGCATTGGAAAAGACGTTATCTGGCTGAGAATCTGCTAATGACATCTTAGATCTTTTGACAACCTATTTTATGTCTCCTCTCTTTTTTCTCTTAATTCTCCTTCACCTACTTTACTTTTCATGCACATACCTTACTGATGCAGTCTCTCTGAATGGGTGCACATTGCACAATGGTGGATGGGAAAATAAGTTATCCTTATATTCAAGGCATATTTAATCATCATCATCATCTTTATTTACACCCCACCACCATCTCCCCAAGAGGGACTTGGGCGGCTAACATGAGGCCAAGCCCAAAATTGCAAAAATAATACATACAAGTACAGCAAAATAAAATACAAAAAGCAAAAATACCATCAAAATAAATACATAACATAATAAAATAAATAAACAGTTCCAAAATGACATGATAAAGAAATGGGATATTTCTGCCTCTTTTCTTTGTCTCATCCAGACATGTCCAGCTCTTTTAACATGAAAATAAGTGTTTGAGTGATATTTTCAAACCAAAGAAACTACTGTTATTTAATTGGTTTGGAAAGAGACAGTGACATTTGTCTGCCAGAGAATGCCGCAAGCTCTGTGCTGGACCACATAGAGAGACACAAAGCACTGCAGCATTTTATTGCGAGGGCAGGTAGGAGAGGAATTATTTTTGGGAACTGCATCTGCACGTCTAATTCTTTGTTTTTTTTTTTGTGGTGCTCTGTTTCCCTTCCCCCAGTGACGTGTAGCATTGCAGGTTAAACCTTAATACTAGAAGCAACTGAATGATACACAGACCTGAGTGTTCCACTGAAGGCACATGCAACAAATAATCCTGGAAGTCCTGGGGCCCAGGAAAAGATAATCATAACAAAATATGGCATTAGCTGTTTCAAGGGAGAAAGAAAGGTAGGTTAGGAATGCTGCACCACTGAAATGAATGAAGTTTAGGGGTACATGTGTGCACTCTGGTGCCGTGCAATTTCCTATAACTCCAATCAACATGGCCATTTGTAGCATTCTGCTTTGCTGGTTCTCTTACACCTTTCTCATGCACACACAAAATGACTGAGACTGTTCATTCCCAACTCCTTCACTCATTGCTTTTTGCACACTGAATTCTGTTAAACAGTGAAATATAGGATTATTTCAGGAATGGCCTACTGCTGAGTAGACAGAGATTAATTTTTGCCCTTGTGCTCATTTTTGTGTCTTCAGACTGGGGGGATGAGGGCAAAAATGTAGGCAGCCAGTAGGTCTGGCCACTTAGCAGAAAGCCTCATGTGCACCCTTTCCTTCCCAGTGATGGTGAGCTGGAGGAGATCATGGGGCACATGCCTACATGTCACTTACTCCACACATCATTCCATGTTATCTGGTAATGTGCCAGTTTGGCAGATCATCAATCAACAGCTGAGTTGGTCAATGCCTGGATCCAGACCCATAGGTGCCACCAACTGCCTCTGCAGCTGGAACCAACTAACAACCTCATTACATTGAGATGGGAAAGCATGGGTGACCATACCCCTCTTGCATCATCAGCAGTCTCATTTTGAGTTTTGCCTCCCCATCGCTGGCAATATATCCATCTGCTATTCATCAAAAGGTCAGTATTACTTTTTAAATTTTTAATCAGGAGGGGGGGAAACCAAGAGATTCCTTGCCCTGCCCTTAGATAAAGGAGACTGGTACAAGTTTAAAACCTCATCTTCCCATGGGAAAAATTGTTCTGCCCCAAACCCCAGAGGATACAAAAGGCAGTATCCAGGTTAAAAACATTTTTTCCATGGGATTCCATTGATCTACATCGAACCCCAGAGGATACAAGTTGACAGTTGGGTAATGAAACAGGACAGGACAGGAAATTTTGATGGTTCTCACCACATCTGTTTTTCTGTTGTAAAGATGTGAATGATGCGTGATAAGAAGTAGGAGCAATGAACACAAGGTCCACATTGAGTTTATTTTATTTATTTATTTACTATGCTTCCATACCTCCTCTCTCAGCCCAAAGGTGTCTCAAGGCGGTGAACATTTATTTTTGCCCCCCACCCCCACCCCTAATGTCAAGAGTGGTGTTTTGTCCTGAAACATCTCAAACCCTGTGATATACAAAACAAATTATTTGGCAGATATCTGCCACAAATGGATAAAAAATCCAGATGTGGTAAACAGAAATATATTGAATGAAAGGCACTGGATGCAAAAACACTAGGGAATACGGTTGATTCAGGACTAGCCTATGCATTTCAGAATGATTATGTACCGTTTGGGGACCCACACGAAATTGAGTGAAGGGGACTATACTGGGCCTTGATAAAGACTGGAAGACGGCCTAAACGAGTTATGGAGTTCCGGTTTAATTATTGCTCGTCGGCTGCGCATACCCCAGGGATTTAAAACGGTTTCGCCATAACCCGCTATACCGGATTATCGGAGAGAAATCTTATTTTGGGTTTTTTCGCTTCACCATATTCTGGAGAAATTTCATTTGAACAAGTGCATTGGTCCTGTTATATTTTGTTTGGCTATTTGCATCGAGCTGCACCACTAATGGATTAAAATTGTTGATTGAGAATATTGTGAACTTATACAGTCGAGTGAATGATGAACTTATAAATATCCATTGGACCATACTCTATTGATTGGACTCTCATTTTGAACATTGCCGTGAATGGTAAACCCCACTTGGGATTGAACTATACTGTATATATATGTATCTTGCATCTATCAGGACACCACGTCCTTGCTTTTGTGTTTGCATATTGAAGAACAACTCTAGGATATTCCATCAACATGCCAAAAGTGTTTAATGACTTACAGAGTTTCTCAAACTCTGCTCCTCGAAATGTTTTGGACTTCATCTCACACAATTCCCAACAGCTGGTAAACTGGTTGGGATTTCTAGGAGCTGAAGCCCAAATCACCTGGATGAGCAGCATTTGAGAAAAACTGACTTAGAGAATCTCCCCTGCCACGAAAGCCAACGTAACCTTTCTGCAAAGATATGCCATGCAATAACCTATCTTCCCCTTTAGATGTCTGATTGGTTCCTTTACCTGATCAGGTGCTGAAATGAAATTAGCAGTCCAGGGATCGCAGCTCCTAAAATGGGAATACATCACCAATCCACAAAGGACAGCACATACCAGGATGATCCACAGTCCCAATAAATTAAGATATAATGCGCTAAAGAGAGGGAAAAAGAGCAGATGAAAGTTATTTACCATGAATCTTGTGCTGGGAGAGATACAGCCGACTGATTGATTGATTGATTGATTGGTTGATCGAGAGAGAGAGATAGATGATAGATAGATAGATGATAGATAGGAAAAACAGGTTCATTTTTATATGTGAGCATGTGGTCCAAAACTCTTACAGCTCCTTTCTAAAAGACTGGGGAAATCATGTTGGCTACTGGTATATAGATTACACAGGTGTTTCAAAGGCAATCCGTAAAGTGTAATTAAAAGATCCAAGGACATGAGTGTTTCTGAGTATAGATTGCAAAACAAAGCATCCCAATATATGTGCAGTTGGGTTGAGTATCAGGCAAAGAGTGGCCTATGGTCAGCAAGCAGTATACCAAGTTTTTCTCTAGACTTTAACCTCTCTGGAGCCACCTATATCTTCTACAGCAGACAAAATGGGGCACCTATATCTTCTACAGAAGACAAAATACACCTATAGGCTTCCAGGAGTGGTGTTTTCACAATTATACAGATCATGCCACCCCCAATCAAAAATAAAGCCTCTCATATAAAAAAGATAAAATGGAAGGAGATGTTCAATTACTTGCTCACATTTTTTCAGCTTTTCTGAATTCTAGCATCCAATGTGACCAGCAGCATGTGCTCAATAGGTTGAAAATTTAGCCCCAAACCTGCAAAGTTTGCTCACTTCTGATGTACACAGTTGTTTGAGATAAGCATCTGCTCTTCACACTATCTGTAATGGTTAAACCCATTATTCCATGGCAATTATATTTGCAACAGAGATTGCCTTGTGTAAACCGCCCCAAGTCGCCTTCAGGCTAAGAGGGGCAGTATAGAAATGTGATAAATAAATAAATAAAATAAACAAAAGTACAGAATAACACATGAGCATGCATGATTATCTATAGTTCAATATTAAAATTAGCAACTGGCTATATGCTGTCTTTTAATACGCGCCACCACCACTGGTATATATAAATTGTTGAGCTCTTTCTAAATGTGGCTCTGTTCCATATTACAATACCTCTGCAGGACTACTTACAGCTTAGCATGCACTTCTGTTTTGCAGGCAATGCATCTTTGTATGGTAGACTGATTCACGCCATAAATTCCTAACCAGGTAAATGTTCCTCCCACTGCAATCGTCCAAAATGTGTGTCTTCTCAAGGGATCAAAATCAAAGCTGCGTAAAGTGAACACAAGGGAAATTAAACCATTAATTAAAATTCTAGGTTAGAGCATATATTTAAGTGGTGACTGCTGATTCTTGTGCCAGCAACCTTAAGATGCAAAAGTACAAATATCTCTTTTGGGTATCACCTTTGAGATACATGATAGAATCAAGCCACAGAACTGAAAAAGTTACAAACAAGTACATTTTAAAATGCACCTCTCTAGGGGAAAATCAGTAAATCTATATTTTTTTCCTTTCCCTTCTTATTGTTGATATTTGCCCAAACCCCACCATTGCTAGAAAAGTGAGAAAGGAAGGGAGGGAATGATCCCTCCTTCCCATCTTCCCTTCTCTGAACTGCACTGGTGCTTCAGCAATGAACAAAAACCAGGAGCAATTTCACTCTCCATGGTCAAATCAAGTCCCACTGAATTTGGTGGGATTTTTTTTAGGTAACCCTGAACAAAACTGGGCCATGTGTATTGGACTGTATCCTTTTTAACCTTTTCCATCAATAAAGTAGCTTCCATGCGCAGACGACATGAATAAGATGGGTGGGGTGGGGTGGGTAACCTTTTTCTTCTGGGATCCCAAAATCGGATCTAGAAAGGAAACTCATAGCAGCTCTAGCCACATGCAGAAGAACCACAGTACTAATAGAGATGTGGTTGTTCAATCCTTGTCAAGATGCCAACTAAGCAATTGCTGTGAAACTTTTAGCAATACAGTTGCAATTCAGCTACATATTGGGTTTTTCAACACTTCTACTATTATTTCAAAAGCAGTAATCTAATTCTTTAGATATCTCTGTTCTATAGAATAAATTCAAGATGGACAAAGATATTGAAAAAAACCAATAGAACAAAACAAACAGAGAACTTAGCTGTGTGAAAATTGATAATTTTTTCTCTGAACAAAGAGGATGGTGACTATTCTGTTATTTCCTTCCAGTAACAAATTCCCTCTCCTGCCATTTAAAAAGAACGTTTTCTCATTCCATATGTAATAAACAAGATCATTGACCTTAGTATCAGGCACCATTCTGCTTACTCAAATACATTGAGGCGTGATCCATTTTCAGCAATTTCCCAAATGTTTGTAAGGCCCCCATTCTCAAGAGTTCCTTGAATTAAAACAGTTAAGAACCCAGTCACCATAACAACCAGTTGGAAGGCATCTGTCCAGACAACAGCTTTTAATCCTCCCTATATCGGAGAAAAACAAAACAAACAAAAATAATTTGTCTTTAGTTTGAGTTTGTTACAAAAGAATTCAAAAGAACCTCGTTCAGTATTTAGTACTTGACAAGTTCCTATTGTTATTTCTATTAGTTAGCTCCTATTCAGACATCTTTCTTTACAAAATTATCATTGCATGTGGAAAAGTGCTCTGTCCAAATTCCCTCTTGCCTTCTTTCATAGGGAACAATTTTCTCCTCATGGTGGCAGATGGTTTCTATTAGGTGAAGTAGAATCAGCTCTGGCTTTTTGTCTGAATTTTAAGTAATATATCCAAGGTCCTGAGCCTGTTTGGGGTATGAGAATTAACATATTGGATAGTTCCTACAAAGTCAGAGAAGATTCTAGATTCAACTGACATGAAAATCACCAGCAACCCCTGTTTTCTGCATTTCACACACATACATTCACAACCATTGCTCTCAATAGCGTGTGTCTTCATTTCCACTCCCACAGCAATATCCTATTGAATCCCAGAAACTTCAGTTTAGGAGAGGAATATTAGCAATGAGCACTAGTGCTTAAGGAGACAACAAATTACATGATGTTGCCATGGCAGTTATAGGGGAATCATAATGTGATGTTTGTGTAGTTTAAAATAGTCATGCCTCAACACTTGATTTCCTGCCAATGGGATGTGCCCAAACTTTTACTACAATCAAATGGTAATCCTAACTATTTATTAATGATTAGTTGAGACAAAAGGTTATCAGTTATGTTCAAATAATTTACTATGTTACTGCACAAGGAAAGGCATCTATTCATTTGTCTCAACAACAATGCATTTATGTTTATGTTTTACTCTTTTTTACTATTGTAGTGTAATTCCTGGAAAATGTGGATTAAGTTGGAACCTTAGATAATTCTTAAAAACTGCAGAGTAACTTCTGCTCAGAAGCTGTAAAAAAATCATGTGTTGCTTTTAATCCAATGTAAAGAATTTCCCCACCTGCAACTGAAGGGCAAGCCTGGGGGGGGGGGGGGTGTAGAAGAACCCTGTGAATGTGACCAGCTTTGGTTAAGGCCGGCTGGCTTCACCAGCCCCTGTCATATGACAAGGGTTGGATCTGAGCCTATTTAAGGCTGAACCATCCCTCTATTTACTTTCCTTTGCTTTGCATGTTACCTGCCCTATGAACAGTGTGAATGCAAATTGATTGCATCAGAAGCCAGGTAGGATTTTTTTTCCCTTTAAGAGGTCTTTGGGGCTTCTTTCCTATCCCATACTATTTCGACTGAATGTGGTAATTAGCTTAGGGTGGTGTCATTTAAATAGGTTGTCACTGCATATAAAACTTTGCATAGTCCTAGTAGGCACCATGGTACTTATCTTTGTGGGTGAAGGGTAGACTTCCATAACAGTCACTCTAGGTTTTGTGGTTCAGGGGGCTGTAAATGGGGAGAGAGTTTCCCTTTTGAGGCTAGAATGAGGGCTTCTCACTCTTAGAAAACTCTGAGGTTTAGGAGGGAGCACTCTCAGAATGGTCCTCCACTTAAGATCAGTTGAGGTGCACAGTCAAAAATTTTGGGATGGCCCTAGGGATCTATGGTGCTAGTACAAGGAGGTGGTAAAAGAAGGTGACACCTGGCCACAGGACATTACCCACCAGGTGGCTGGCAACACAAATGGTTATTTCCTTCAAATTCTTTCCCCTTACAGGTTATCTCAGTTTACAGTTTTTCCTAGACATTAGAGTAAATAAATAAACGTGTCAGAAATTGCCCTTTTGCTCCATGTTCTTTTGTCTGGCCTCTTTATTTCATGGTGAGACTTCAACTGCCCTGGTCCCTGTGGCATAATAATAATAATAATAATAATAATAGAAACCATTAAGTTTTTCTTTATTCCACAGAAAAACATGAAAGTGTTCTTCAGTTTCAAATCACTGATATTCACTAATAAGGTGAGCACTAACCAGAATATTCTTCCCATGATCATTTTTTAAGTTGAGTTATAGTTGCATACTTACCAACGTACAGTAGAAGGTACATACTATTCCTGTTGCAAATACAGAGCCCCAAAGATTAAATCCAGTCACTGAAAACCCAAAGAGATCAAATTAGGTTGTAGGCCATGTCAAAGCATTATATTAGCTTTCAGAACTTAAAACATGGCAAGTCTTTTATTTCTTAAAACATGGAAAGTCTTTTATTTCTTAAAACATGGTAAGTCTTTTATTTCTCTGCTTTTATTGTCTTTGTTTATGCTTCGAGAACAGAATTTATCTATTAAAAAGATGCACAATTCACATGGGTTTCTTTCAGAAGGTGATGCAAAACCAAAGGTAATGAGGTTTAATGTAAAAAAATATATATCCAGAATTTACATCACAGTAATATTTTCAATAGGTCAATCAAAGAGCCCTAAAATGTGTGCAAGCTTTTGACATTTTCACATTTGTTATCTGATGAAGAGAACAATATGGGGAAAAAGATTGTTTTTTTCTAACTGATGAAGTCTGTTGAGCAAATGTACTCAGAATCAAAGTTGTACCATGTCGGACTGTATACATCTACAATTAGTAGGGACATAAAGTTAACAGATGAAGTAATCACAACTTTTAAAATACATATGAGATAAGAACAGAAGGCTGAAGGACAGAAAGTGTTGAAATACATTCTCGGTCTTAGATCACTACCCTCAACTGGGCACCTAGCCAGGACTTTGAGTACATAGCTCCTCAATTACTTTTTACTAAAAGGAAAACTGAGCAAATAAATAACACAGTCCTAGGTAGGGAAAGGGGAATGGACAGAATCCAAATGGAGAAGATGATGTTTGCTTCACATTTCTCCTTTGCCTCTGGGGCTGCAAAAAAAATAACTGGACACTCACCTTGGTTGAGAGCCAAAGCTGGAGCATAGACTACCACTCCAGTGTAAAGAATCTGCGAAGGAAGAGAAAGAAGATTTTAAAAAGCAAACTGCATTCTCACCTAAATACATTGTAATCCAAAAGTTATCTATCAAAAAACCATAACAGAAAGTAGGGGGGAAATGTCACGAGGAAGCTCTGTTGCACAATATTTCAGAAAATATATCCTTTCATTGGTTAGTACTGACAGGGGAAGTAGAATGGAAGCCACTTTCTTCCATCTCACATGTTTTTTCTCAAACAGAGCTTATTTCTCTCTTGTGTTATCACTCAACTCATCATTCCCCACATTAATTTGTAATTCAATATCCACTATTTTATGTTCAACAATGAGAAATCATGTTAGGCTTTCCTCTATCTACGAAAAATAGGCACTCATATAGTGAATATTTGTATAGAGTTTTTACTGCATTGTGGTCGATAGTGTAGAAGTGTGATCAAAGTGTAAGAATAGCCACCCTGTCATAAAGGCCAGGCGAAGGCACCTGCTTTGGCTGGCTTCCGGCATGGAAAGAAGGAGCAAAGGGCAAATCTGTCACCCTGTACAAAGCTCCCTCTCACATGGGGAAAGCGTTACCCTCACATAACACAGGAAGCCTCCCGTGTTACCAGGGAAAGCGTCTGGTGGCGCTTTTACTCCAGTTGGGGGCGGAGCCACAGATGGTGGCTGTAAACATCCTAGGGTGCATATTTTGAGGCATGTGATGGGGTCGTAGGTTGAAATTATATATGTTTGAAGAATGATCTCACAAATGATGAAAGCTGTTTGCTTGTCATCCTACATGATTTTTCTCTTGTACTTTAATGTTCTTAGGTCTAAATCCAATAGCTGGACCCAAGTAAATTAGAACCATTAAATCAATAGTAATTTGATGTCAATACTTGTGTCAGATTCACTAATTTATTAATTTGCTCTAGTTTGAACTCATCATTTGTTTTGATTGGTCATTGAGAGATAAACATATGCTTAATTTGCAAGGCTGGCTACTGAGGCATTCATCCCCGAAGAAATGTCATGTGTGCTTCTTGGAGAGATGCTGGGATAATATTGTATTAATGGTGAAAATTAACTAACCCTTGAATATTCGGAAAATATCAATTAATGTCCACTCAGTAGGATAATTTAAGAAGTGTTTTCTAACCTGTAATTTTAAATCATAGTTAAACTGGGTCTTTCCATGCAAATAAATGCTCCCTTCTATTCACATTCCAACAAAGTTTACTCAGTTGTAAATCATACTGACCTAAGTCTAAATTGAATAAATGGAAATCATATAATTGCTGACTTACCAATTTTCCAGTCACGGAATATGTTTACTCAAACTAAGACCAATAATTGCATTAGGCCACAGTGTTTAACAGGATTTACTTGCTTAGGATTGTGTTTTAGACTGAAGTCATTTTGGATCATTTAATGCTAATTTCCAAATTTTCAGGAAATCTCTTTAAACTTCAAAATTTTCAGTATTTTACTATTAAAGTATTTATTCATAAGCAATACTTTATTAAACATACACAAATGTATAAAGATGCATTTACATTTCAAGATAAATAATATTAAATGGCAGTGCTTCACAGAACAAGCTACTCAAATCATACTGACCTATATTGTACAGTTCTGAAGAAATATCTGCAAATTTGTCTTTAAAAATGGAAGTTGGAAAATCTCTATGAAGTGAGAGTATACTACATATGCTGATGCTATTTTAAATTAATATAATTGATTTTTTATGGGAACAAAGCATTTCTTGAAGAGACATATATATTGGGTTGCCCTCCAGAAATTCCCATAGGCACCTTATGTATACATATGACTGCTTCTGAGATGTCTCATGATTAAGTTTTTGAAGGTAGGAGGGGTAGAATTGCTATCTTACTGAGACATACACACCACAAACATTACCAGTAGGTTTAAAAATTGACATGGCATACACATTAAGATTTATTAGCAGAATCTCTCTCCATATACTCTGATTGCAAAATGCTACTGTGGTTTTTATTTTAATTGTAATTGCATGTTAGGACTGTGACTCAGTTCCCCTTCCGCCTCTCTGTTTCATACTACCTTGGCCTTTTCCTGATGTGGAATCAGAAGGCACACAATTTAAAGGCCTTACATGGTCTGGGGCCAGTGTATCTAAGGGATTACCTGTTCCCTTATAATCCCCCGAGGTCACTACGATCAGAAGAGTTGAACCTTTTTGCTATTCCTAGTGTCAGATCCTTTCATCTAACAGCAACCCGGCGGAGGGCATTCTCCATCATAGGTCCGGTCCTATGGAACTCCCTGCCGCCTGAGACTCGGGCCCTTCGAGATCTGAGCTCCTTTCATAGAGCATGCAACACCCACCTCTTCAGGCAGGCTTTTGACAATTGCTGAGTTTTTAAACCACTGTTTTACTCTGTATTGTTTATTCTTCCTTGTAAACCGCCCCGAGCCTCTGGGAGTGGCGGTATAAAATTGAAGAAATAAATAAATAAATATTTCACCATTCTTCCTGAGGGGACTCAGAGTAGATTACAGTATATAAACAGGTACATGCAAACATTCAATGCCTTGCTACCATGACATACAATGAGACACAAATACACAGGCAAAGACAAAGGCTTCTCCTTTCATTTCTGGTTCTGGATGTGATGCTCATCTATGGCTCTTTCACTATTTCCAAGCTGAGGAGCCTACATCCGTGGCCGGCATCACTGCTTAGAGCATTTTTTGCCTTTTCCCGCTGAAGCAGTACCTATTGAGCTACACACATTTTCATGTTTTTGAACTGATAGGTTGGCAGTAGCTAGGGTTACCAGAAAGAGCTCATCCCATCCTGCGGATTCGAACTGTCTACCTTCAGGTCAGCAGTTCAGCAGCACAAAAGTTTAACCAATTGTGCCACCATGGCCCACATGTTTGAATAAACATTTACATGAATAATGGAGATTCTGTTTATTTCTGATTGTTGAATATTTGACGTGCTCCAAATGGCTGTGAATTGTGCCAGTACATTCCAGAAGTCAATACAGCACATTAGTGTACTCTAGACCAGGTCAATCCAAATTGACTAAGTTCCATGCAGGAAACAGGATTCCTGAATTGGATTCATGGCCCTAATGTTTATGTGTGGTTTTGTCAATTGACACAAGGCAGATTGAAAATGCCTAGATATATCACAATGTTACAATTGCAGTAAACAAATTCCAGAAAGAGAACAATCTACAGGCATATCAAATTCAATGATGTTAAAATCAAATAGATTCATTTTCACATGTTAATCCAGACTCCAAATGTGAAGAAGCTTCCTGGAGTTCTGTATGAGAATACATAAACCAAATCCTGCCACATATGTCAGGTGTGGCATACAAGAGGGTGATATTTACAAAAGAAAATCTCCACACATAGAGGACAACAACTTGGGCAGACCTCCAAGGTGTTCTAAAAGTTAAGAAATATAAATGAGCATGTCTTACCGTCTGTACTATATAAATCAGTGTTGCAGCAATGCGAACAGGTTTGTTAAACCTCAGCTCCAAATACTACAAGAAAAGATGAAGAGCATAAGTGATTCCATGCCGGCTGTTACAACACATTACTCAATATCAGGCTGGCTGTTACATTAGTCAACATGTAGGTCTGCTAATCACTGTTAAAAGACATTTATTACGTTCTTTAAAATGGTTCTGGCCCAGCCTACTTGTCCGAAAGCATCTGCCTCTACGTCCCATCTCGCAGCCTAAGATAATCTTGGGAGGCCCTGCTCTCGCTCCCGCCAGCATCGCAAATGCGGTTGGTGGGGACGAGAGAGAGGGCTTTCTCGACGGTGGCCCCTCGCCTATGGAACGCACTCCCAAATGAGATAAGATCGACTCCATCTCTCCTGGCTTTCAGAAAGAAGTTAAAGTTGTAGTTCTGGGACCAGGTCTTTGGGCAGCAGACGTAATTTGCACTTTTGGACATTGACTGGATTGGCTTAGCGTTAGATGACACTGTCTTTTGTTTTATGGCTTTAACTACTGATGTATATACTGATTTCAATGACTATGTAATGGTTTTAATGTTTATATGTGATGTGGATTATATTGTTGTATGGATTATATTTCGTGTTGTGCTGTAGTGGCCTGTAGTGCTGCAGAGTAAGCCGTGCTGAGTCCCCCTTCGAGGGTGAGAAGCGAAGGGGTACAAATACCATAAATAAATAAAATTATTAATTATTTTTATTTGCAGTATTTTTGTATTGCCTTACATCCTATAATGGCTCTTGAGCCTATAAAAAGATAAAAACCAATTAAATCATTAAAAATCTTTTTAAAAATAAAACACATTAAATAGTCTTTAAAATCCCCTAAAAGCAATGTTAAAACAACTCTAGATTCCAGTTTTAAAACAACTAAAACAGCAATTTCCAAACACTGGTTTGGATAACTGCCAGAAGCATAAAAAGATGGAGAAAACTTACATCCCTTAGGTAGGGCATTTAATGGTTGAAGTACTGCTACGGAGAAAGTCTTGTTTTGTGTATACACCAAGTTAACTTTACAAGGTGTTGGGGCATGCAACAAGGCCTCCTCCTCACATTTTGGAAAGGTTTTTATGGGAAGAGGGAGTCTTTCAGATATCCTGGCCTCAAGTGGTTATGAGTTTGTAGGTCAACACAAGCATCTCAAATTAGAACAGTTGGAAATCACATTAATAATTTCTGCCAACTTTGGAATGAAGATCTGAAAGAGTACATGGAATTGATAAAGGGCCACAGCTGTACTTTACTAATTAAGTTTCACCATGAGCAGAAACATATTAACAGTATACAATTTGCCGACCTAGGGAATCTCAACAGTAGTTGCTTGTTACTCGACTGGATGACAGACAACACCAGAAGAAATGTCCTCTTCTACACAAACATTAAAGATACAGAAGCCCTCCACATATTTCAATTGGGAAACCCTGTGCCTTGTGATGACTGGAAGGAGGGCAGGCTAGAAATAGAATGGAATCAATGAATGTTCCCAACTCTGGCTCCAAGAACTACATCAGTTGATTAAATGGGCCCTCATGATTTCTCTTAAACATCCTCCAAGGAGTCATCTAAAAGCCTTACATTGTTAGCCACCATTAGATTCAATTGTGTAGGCAGAATCCAAGGATAACTGCCTTTGCCCAGTGGCTGTAGATTGTTTGTGTGTCAAGGAGAAGTGACACATTATTTTTAGTCCAAACTTTAAAGAAACTATGCAGGCTGAATCTACACTGCCCTATTTCCCAGGATCTGGGAATTATCTGGCAATGTAGACCATATAATCTATTTCAAAACAGATAATCTGGGATCAGATCCTAGAATATAGGGCAGTATAGATCCAGCCTTAGCCTCAAAGTAGGTGCAGCACCTTGGATAGTCTTTTAAAAGCTTGGATTGAAATCCAAAATGGATTTACTATTGCATTGGCATGGCAGGGTGACAGATACTAACTGGCCTAGATGCTCAAGATTGAAACTTCAACTTGCATCTCCCAAACCTCTGGCTATTATCACAGTGTTGCAGAGGGTATGGGGGCATTTTCTGCACAGCACTCCTGCAAGCACAATAATCTTACATGACCAGAAATGATGTCATGTCACTTCCAGTTTTCATTTTGGCAAATTTGGGATTTTGGGTTTAAGGTATGAGATATCTTTGATTGGTTTTCAGGGGTTAAGTGCTAATATTTTGAGATTTCAATTCGTTTTCATGTTTGGGATAAAAATCAGCCAAACAAAATAGTTAAATTTTAATCTGGGGCTTTGAGGGCCACAAAATGGATCCCTTTTGTCCACACACAGCCTGCAGGCTGCATTTTCCTTACACTTACCCTAAATATATTTTGTGTTCTTTACCTTAATTTCCTGTAATTTATTTCCCTTTCATTAACTAGCATCACCATGCCAAGGTGGGCACTTGATCATAGTCATTTTTTTCAGTCCCTGATTTCTACTCCTAATCATTTTTATGAAATCAGAAGTAACAAAAATTGCTTCCAGTTACATAAAATGTTATCTATCATCCACAAGCTATAATTACTTAAATGGATGATTAATTCTGCTTTCCCAGGACATAAAAGATGGACTCATTCCCAAAGGCAGCTCTCTAGTCAACAGCTCCTGTGTTCCTCATTTCTGTGGTAATCTGTTAAACCTTGCCCTTGGGCTACTTTGTCCAATTTGATTGGGTACGTCTTCCATATCTATCTTTGCCCTGTTTGTCCTTAGCTTTCCTCCTTTTCTCTAATTATGCCATCTATACTCCAGCTTGCCTTGCTAACAATGAATAATTTAGCAAAGTGTCTTTTCAAAAAAACAAGTAAAGTACAACTAGAATCCCCCAACCAGCATGGTTATTATGAGTCCAAAATCACATCTCTTCTATCTAACCTTTGCAATAATGTTTCTAAAGAGATGTAAGAAAAACATTTGTTGTTAAATGTGTCATCTCTATAATCATTTCAGGAATTCAGACAACATTAAAGAGCATTCCATATTGCTATATTCTATAGGCTTGATTTAGATTTTTTTAAAGGCATCTGACATATTGCCTTGTTGTAGGTTTTTTTGGGCTATATGGCCATGTTCTAGAGCAGTGGTTCTCAACCTTTCTAATGCCGTGACCCCTAAATCCAGTTCCTTATGTTGTGGTGACCCCCAACCATAAATTTATTTTCGTTGCTACTTATTTTATTACAAATTATTTAATTATTTAATATTAAATTCAATTATTTATCAAGTGTGCTGCTATGGCTGAGTTCTCTGGCTGAATCAGTCTGCAGTGCCTTTCATGTTCCTTGATTCATGTTTTGGGGAATGCTGCTTTTGGCGATCCCTGTGTAGACTTGTGTACATACAGCTGCATGATATACGGTAGACTCCTGCAGAGGTCCTGCAGATCCTCTCACCTCTACAGGAGTCCACCGTATACCATGCAGCTGTGGACAAATCTACATAGGGACCGCCAAACGCAGCACCCAAACATGAATCAAGGAACATGAAAGGCACAACAGACTAATTCAACCAGAGAAGTCAGCCATAGCAGAGAACTTGATTAACCAACTTGGACATAGCATATTATTTGAGAATACAGAAATGCTTGGCCACTCTAACAACCACCATGTCAGACAACACAGAGAAGCCACATGAAGTACATGGAAATTTTGAACAGAAAGGAGGAAAGCATGAACATGAACAAAATGGGCCACCATATTAAAACTGTAAAATCAGGACAGTAAAAAAACCACTCTGAAAACAGGGGAATTCCAGACATGAAACAATCAAGGCCAGCTAACATCTCCCCCAGGCAGGAACCTGCCAGGCCTTGAAGCTGCAAAGCTTTGCAATGCTAATCAAGGTGATTAATTCCAACATTAACACTTGCTTCCAACAGACAAGAGTTTTTTTCCCACCCTGGACACCATTCCACAGAAATATAAACCTCCCTTGCCTAGTTTCCAACAGATCCCAAAAATCTCTGAGGATGCCGGCCATAGGTGCAGTCAGGAGAGAATGCTTCTGGAACATGGCCAGACAGCCTGGAAAACTCACATCAACCCAGTAATATAAATATCTGATATATATGGTGTATTTCCATTGTTACAAATTGAATATAATTAAAGCATAGTGATTAATCACAAATACTATGCTTAGGTCCTCCAGGTGTCTGGACTTCAACTCCCATAATTCCTAGCAGTTAGGAGTTGTGGGAGTTGAAATCCAAAACACCTGGAGGGCCCAAGTTTGCCCAGGCCTGGGCTAAGGTCACCTGGAGAGGCACCCCTTCCTCTTTCAACTCTGGGGGAACTCCCTTCCTCATTTCTTCCTCCCAAAAACAAAAGCACAAAACGGAGGAAGAGGAAAAAGAGGAGGAGGGGGCAGCCAAAGCAGCTGGGTACTGCTCTACTCCGTGGAAAGATGGAAGCAAGGAAGGAAAAAAGGAAGGAAGGAAGGAAGCAAGGGGGGGGGGGAGAGAAAGGGAAGGAATTGAATGGGAGGAAATACTGCGCCCTGGGGGAAAACAAAAGGGGCATTTGTCGTCGGGGGATAAGGAAGGGAGGGCAATGTTCCAAAGAAAACTTTGCCCAAACCCTGCAGCCCCCCGGCCTTAAAAACAAAACAAACCCACCTGGGAAGCAGAATGGGACTCAACCGAGGCGCAACTCTTAAACCATACACAAACACCGTCAGGGGAAAATGCTACTGAATGAAACATGGCCATACAGCCTGAAAAACTCACAGCAACCCAGCCAGGCCTCTGCCCCGAGGGTTTCAGGGAAAGGGAGGAAGTCAAAAGGAATTGAGAAAGAAAAGGCACAGTGCATCAGCACCTTCCCCCCCCTCTTTCTCTCCTGGGGAGACCCGCCATTGTTGCATGCGGCTCCAGTCCCCGCGGCCTGCCTCACCCCCCCCCCCACACACACACACACTGACTTTTCGCGCCGGTTTTTGTGTGTGCTTTGCCTGCCCCGCAGCCTGCAGGGAAGGCAGGGAGGAGGGCTCCTTCGCTCCCTCCCTCGGCACCTAAAGGCCACCTAGCCTGACCTCTTTCCACCCATGCAAGCCGCAATATCGATCTGCCGGCTTGGCTTCTTCCTCTGTCGCCTTCGCCTCCCACACGCCCTTGCCGGCCGGTGGGAGCGCGAGGGAGGCGACGCACAAGGCCTTGCCTGAAGGAGCCCCGCTGAGTTCGGCAGGGGGCGAGGAGGGCCTTTGCTTCGAAGCTTCTCCTCCTCCTGACTTCCTGCAGCCCTGTGGGAACAGGAGGTGGAGGAGCTGACCTGGACTGCCTGGCACAGGGGCTGGCAGCCATTGTGAGGAGGCAAAAGGGTCGGGGGCAACCGAGGCACCTTCGCGACCCCCAGAAAATGGCCCTGCGACCCCCCTGGGGGTCGCGACCCCCAGGTTGAGAACCACTGTTCTAGAGGAATTCTCTCCTGACGTTTCGCCTGCATCTATGGCAAGCATCCTCAGAGGTTCAGAGGTCAGACCTCACTACCTCTGAGGATGCTTGCCATAGATGCAGGTGAAATGTCAGGAGACAATGCCTCTAGAACAAGGCCATATAGCCCAAAAAAACCTACAACAATGCAGTGATTCCGGCCATGAAAACCTTCGACAGTACATCTGATATATATTTTCCATCTCATGAAACACTTCTGCTCAAATTGTATAGGCTAACCAGAATATAAGCTGAGGCACCTAATTTTACCACAAAAAACCTAGGAAAACTTATTGAATTGAGTATAAGTCGAGGGTGGGAAATGCAGCAGCTACTGGTAAATTTCAAAATAAAAATAGACACCAATAAAATTGCATTAATTGAGGCATCAGTAGGTTAAATGTTTTTGAATATTTACATAAAACTGTAATTTAAGATAAGACTGTCCAACTCTGATTAAACCATTATTCTAACATTCTTCAATGTAAATGTGCTTATGTCCTTCCAATAATAATAAATAGAGTAAAATAATAAATGTAATAAAATAATTATAGAGTAAAATAATGGAAATGTAATAATAACAATAATAATAGAGTAAAATAATGGAAATGTAATAATAAAAATAATTATAGAGTAAAATAATAAATGTAATAATAATAAAGTAAAATATGTAAATGTAATAATAGAGTAAAATATTAAATGAAATAGAAATAATAATAATAATAACAACAGAGTAAAATAATAAATAACTTTGACTCAAGTATAAGCCGAGGGGGGCTTTTTAAGCCTTAAAAAGGGGCTGAAAACCCCGGCTTATACTCAAGTATACATGGTAGTTGTCTTTTCTTAGACACTCAAATTCGTTCTTCATTCCTTTGCCCATAAAACAATTTCAAAATGACAAACTGTCTTAAGATGGCTAAGTACAAATGGGCTTCAAGACACAAGGATAGCTATATATTATGCAGCCAGCTTTCCAGATTTTTGGGGTTAATTTTTGTGGATTTGGTTATTTGCAGATTTAATTAATATGCTCTCTCTCTCTTTTGGAATCTCTATGTTCTCTGGGGCCCCTCTGGTCAATGTCTGCAAGGGGTTTACCATAGAGTTATGCTGGAGGACCCAGAGATTCCCAAAGAGAGCAGTTGTCTATGAATCTCTGGGTCTTCCACCATGATTCTGTGATCAACTTCCTAGGCACTCATTGTTTCAAGTATTTCTTCTCAAGATTTAAAGCTCTATCCAGGTGTTATGAATTTGGCAGTGTAGAATTACCTCTTTGCATCCAATAATGCTCATTTTCCTATCTTCTGCATGCAGATGGTGATTTGCATTTTTAAAATTTTGCTTTCCCTACTTTTGTAGGGCTACTGCACATACTAGCTCCCACAAAAGTGGAGGCCATACTGTACATGTACCGTATCTATCTACCTATCTATTTTCCTATTTATAGATATATCTGAAAGCAACCTTACCTCATACGTACTTGTGATTCCCGATCTGTAGAATACAGGTAGGAAAAGTTCTGAAGTAAAAATGATGACAAATGTATATGCTATCGAAAAGAGAATGAAGGAAGAGCCATGACGATACACTTCAGCTGGAGTTCCCAACACAGTCACTGCAGACATGAAACTGGCAGTGAGAGACAGGGCTACTGGACCACAAGTCATCTGCCGTCCGCCTACTAAAAAGTCCCCAGAAGTTGTTTTTTTCCTGTCTTTAATTGCAAAAAAGACTCCTATTCCAGAAGAAATGAGAAAAAGGGCAGCAAAGACAACATAGTCCCAGACAACAAAATTCTTAACATCTGGATGGATGAAGTTGGTCATTGTGTTGATAGCAGGCCCCAAGTCACGATTTGTTTGCTTGTTTTTGTAACTTAAATTATTCTCCAGAGCAAGCTAAGAACTACCTCTCCATGATTTATCAGTTATATATCAAAAATCACAAATATGACCTCAATATACAGTCAGAACTCCAGTTCATTCCAAAGCAATTCTGCAGGAATTATTTTATAGGTAGGTGAAAAGGAATTAGCTGACACCGAAGTAATAAGTATATGTCTTGTCAAGAAATGCCCAAGGTCCCTGTTAAATAGGAACAGAAAGGAGGAATGCAAGAGTTCGCACTCTTTTTATCTGATGAGCTTTTTATTTAAGGTTAAACATTACTTTAACATACTGACTCATTAAAATTTAACTGCTCAGGGTTTACAAGAAAAATGGTATCGAAAGCTTATAAGCTACAGTGGGTGTGGGGAAAGTGCAGTCTGAGTCAAATAATACCAGAATTTAGGTAAAACTCAGCCCAGTAATATAAAATCTATACATGGGAAGGAGGGGGGCATTTTTATAGCCAGTAATGTGATAAAATGATCCTAGGGGAGTTGAAATGGTTGCTGAGGAACCAGCTCAGCTGCTTCAACTGTCTCTAATACAGGGGAAAACCCAAATTCTGTTTCAGGGTTAAGCGGCTTTCCTCCAGATTAATTAATTTATTTATTTTATTTTATTACTTCAAACTTGTATACCGCCACTCCCCGAAGGCTCAGAGCGGTTAATTCAGATCAGTCCACTGCAGGGCTGATCGAATCACACACCAACATAAATGGTGAGTGGAGATTTTATTATTTTATTTATTTACTATATTTATATTCGTCACATTTGTCAAATATAAATATAGTAAATAAATCAATGTGATGAATGTTGCTGTCCTTGAGCAAGCAGGGATCATCAGCATTGAGGCCATGCTATTGAGAACACAGCTGCACTGGGCAGGGCACATCTCTAGGATGGAGGACCACTGCCTCCCAAAGACACTACTCTATGGGTCAGTGCAAGAGAGGCACCCCAAAAAAGGGATATAAGAACTCCCTGAAACAACATCTCAGGCTCGGCCAGATTGATCACCAACAATGGTCCACCCTGGCCTCACATCGGGAGGCATGGAGATGCACTATCCATATTGCTGCGGATTCTTTCGAGAAGACATGCTGAACAGGTCTCGAAGAAAAACGACAATGCAGAAAGAACCGCAACTTAAAAACAACATCACCCAAAGAGACTTTCTGCTGTGCTTTTTGCAACCGGACTTGCCTATCTCTGATTGGACTTTTTAGTCATCAACGCACTTGTAAAAAGCGTGGGATGAGTCCTTCCTAAGAATCTTTGTTTGTGAAGTAATGCCAGAGAGAGAGAGACAGAGAGAGAGAGAAAGAGAAAGAGAGAGAGTTTTATATCTGTCTTTCTCACCCCAGAGGGATCTCAAGGCAGCTTTACAACAGACGACAATTTGATGACATACATACAAGTATCAAATAAACAATTCCAATTAAAACCAAGAATTTAAACATGAATTATTAAAACTTCAATTAAAATATTGTGCCCATAGTGTACCTGCATACAGTGATGTCCCTTCGGGGGGAGAAAGGTGGGATATAAATATAGGAAATAAATAAATAAATTTTGTCACTGAAAATATCAGAGCCCCTAAAATCAGAATTAGTGAATGTGAACAGAAAATAGATTGTAAGAGTTTTACTTTTCAAAAATTTAAAAGAACTATTTCACACAATGTTTCCATTTCACAAAATAGATGTAACAGTAGTTGCCACTGAGTGAGTGCATTTAGTGAATTGAATATCCACCATGAAATAAAGAGGCAAGACACAGAAAATATGGGAACTAGAGTCATTTATTAACTTATTTATTTCATTCATTTCTTTCTGAACTCCTGTAAACCTGGAAGGAAAAACAGTCTGCACATGTTTTAATTTGGGCTTCATTCAGTCAAGGCTTTCAAAGGCCTCCCTGCGATACATAGTGGAATTTTGCCGTCTTGATAAGTAAACTTTTTGGAGGTCTTGAAGAGAAGAAGTGGCAGAGCACTTATTTTGTTTACGGATTTAAATGTATGTGCATTCAACATCTATCTCATATCTGAGCAGCCAGAAAAGTTACAAATAATAAATGACCTAGTCCTGATCATATATACAGAAAGGTCAGGCACAGCTGAGCTTGGGAGAATACATAACAACTCCCAGAATATTTCAGCCAGCGTGCTCATATCTCATGCTCCCCGTGAGATACTGGAAGTGGTACATTGGGAAATTCACTTTTTGTTTTCCACTTTTACTCAGAATGTGGTTGTAGTCACACTTCACTGGGCAGACTATTGACCATAGTACATATTTTGCTATCACCACACTCACCTCTTATTCTCCTTACTGAAGTAATTCCTTATCACGTGTACACATGCCAGAGTACTGCGAAGAGACTTTCATAACTACATTTTTAACATGACACCCTTTCATAGTTTTTTTTAAAAATCCAGAAATTGCACACTGTAATACAAAAATTAGACTGCTGACCAAGATCTTGTTCTTTGTGTTTTCCTTTTCCAGCAAAGCAATTTTACTCAGTCATTTAATTTGTAATCATCGGAATTCTTATCTGCACTCTAAAATAGAATAGTCAAGAAATGACTAGCTTCTTTGTTTACTATTTTACTTAGCACCCAGAAGTCTTTCACACTACACTGTTATAGCTCACCCTCCCACTTTAACCAACATAGCTACATCCTATGGAATCTCAGGATTTGAGACTTGGGGCACATCTACAACAACCACTTATATCAGTTTGGAAGCTGTTTGGGAGAAACCTCTTTCATTGTACGGATAAAAAATATTGTACAGATTATTAGATTGACATGTCTAGAACAGGTTCAAGGCCAGGAAAGTGATTACATTAACCACAAAAGGTAGCCTCAACCCAGTTCCAGAATTCACAGTATCTTTTTTCCCATTTCCTGTTGAGATACACACCAGCACTCCTGAAACACAAAAGGTGATGAAGAAGAAAGTGATAGCTAGCAATGCAGGTAATTGATTGTGATTACCTTTCCCAGAGGGTCAATTAACTTCCTGCTGCCCAACCATGCCTTTAAAGTATTTTTTGTGGCCCCCACTGAAATTTACAAAGCGTTGCAACATGGGTAAATGTCTACAACGCGCTTCAAATTTTGCTGAACTGATTTTGCCATGCAATGTAGTTTATGTTGGGGACTTGCTGAAGAACATTCAGGGTTTTAACTCAAGACTGTCCCCCAATTTTGCTTGATGTGCTTTAAACCCTTTATTTCATATGATAGCTTGCTTTGGTGGCATGCATTTTGCAGTTGCCATCATTTGAAATCAGCTTCATGCGACATTAAAAGGTCATTGTAGATGTGCCTTTAGAGCTTCTTGGCTTGTAATTCTAAAGTTCACTTCCCAGGATGCCATAGAAGTGGAATTATGATATTATTATTGTACAATATTAATTGTACAATATGAATGGCTCCCATGTCTTTCATCTAAATTTAAGGGGGAAGGGCTTGCAAATGAAAATGTTTCCCAATACATACAATTTAAAGGTTTTCCCAACCCAATGTTCCCCAGAACTTCTGAGCTAAAGCTTATCTAGGCACAATAAAGCTGGCTGGAAATTATAGGGGTTATGGTTCAACCCAGCTGGAGTGTGTTGTAATTCACATTATGATGCAAAACCTTTGTCTCAAGAAGATTGGTGGTTACATTTTATCAGTTTCAAAACTTGACAAGTATGACAAGCCAACATATTTTAAGGAAACTGTGAAATGAAGCTGTAAGATAAACACTTTTGAAATGTGAATATTTGAGTATAGAGTTTCATGAAACTAAATAAAAGTTTGATTTAATCAATTTCCATTTGTATAGGGCCCTGAATACTATTGGTTCCTACTAACAACTAGGGTAGATCCATTGAATCAGTTGTTGATTCAGGAGTCAAAACATAAATAAATCCTATTAGGATTCATAATAGTATACAAACCAGTGTCTGCCACAGTTACAAATTAATTGCCAAGGATCCAAAGTTCTTCAGTTACACTAACAGAAAACATCATGAATTGAATTAGTTGAACTAAAACTATTTTTCTAGTGTTAATATTAACTCTGTAAAGTATGAGGAACAATTAATAGATAAACATGGCAGTGTTAACATCATGTCATTACAACAAGGATGTCAAATATTGATTGTGATTCTAAGAGAACATTAACTTTACAGCTCATTTAAAAAAGTGAACATCACATTATTACAATAATGCAGTTTGTAAGAAGCATCTCTAATACCTTTTTCAAAATTCTTATCAAGAGGATAAAACGTTGAGGAAGATGTTGGAAACCACAGGAACAACACTGGAAGATGTTGGAAGTCACAGGAACTATATTCCATTATTAAACAGCACATGTGAATGCTAAGGCACATGTGTACACACTTTCTACAGTGTTTGAAAATGCATAAATACATACTGCAACACCAGATATGGGACCAAATTCCAGTAATTAAAGGAAGGCGTAACTAGGACAAGTCACACTGAGTATTGCAATGGGGCTCAACCTAAATATTTACTTGAATCTAATGCTCACTTTTATTGGCTAAATTAATTTTCCAAAATTAGGATGTGCATTAGATTTGTGTAATGTTGTAATTTTAGTGCTGAGCCAAAGCAAAGAGGGAAGCTGCTTCAGGAATACTTGTAGACAGCCATTGGGAATTCCTGAATACACTTTACTCTTTTGCTTCTGAGGTAAAAAAAGAGCTTCATGCTACATTTCACTGTTATTAGGTTAATTTTCAAAATCATATTCCTGCTGGAAGATTAGCATTGTATTAGGCAAGAATACCATAATTCATGACACATAAAATAATTTTATATGATGATAAATCAATCTCATGTAAGAAGGCCTTATCTAACTACAGTACTATTCTAATCCTTCTCTTGTTCCACACTAAGAGCATGTACTGAGTTTCACTTTAAATACCTTTGAGCTTTTAAATCTCACGGATCTGCAGCTTTGTAATTAAAATAGATATGAATGTGCAATCAGGAGGAGATGTCGTATTTAGCAACTGTTGGGAGTGGTGGTTGTTTACCACTCCCATAGATACCAAGAGGAGATGAAATATAGAAAAATCCCATAATATGTAAGCGCAAATTCTACAGTGCTACAACTTTCAAGATCATAAATTTCTATTTAGGAATGCTGCTTATCTTGTCTCATCTTACTTTCACATCTTTATAATAAGATGTACATATTCATTCTATTTCAAATTATAATTCTACATCTAAATTTAGCTCTGGTACATCCCAATATGAGATAATATATATTGTATAACCAATGCAGAAATATGCTCAAAATGAAAATGATGCTGTAGGTAGCTAGCTATGGAGAGTCTAAACTTTGGGAGCAAATATGTACAAGGCTATATCATTTAACTGATATATATTGATATCATTTATTAAAATACTTCTATACTACTTTTCTGTAAGATGAAGTGGTCTGTGTTATGCAAAGCTCAACACATTGTCCGAATGCCCAATCACCATCTCTCAAAGCAGTTACTATGCTCCCAACTCAAGAATGGAAAACAGAATATTGGTGGATAGGAAAAGAGATTTTAAGATGGGCTGAAAGCTAATCTTAAAAATTGTGACATAGACACTGAAAACTGGGAAGCCCTAGCCCTTGAGAGCCCTAACTGGAGGTCAGCTGTGTCCCTGAAGGGTGCCAAGAAAAAGACATGTCAAGCCACCCTTGACCGGGACATGTCAAGCCACCCTGTGGAAGAACATGCAGACCAAGAATAGGGCTCCACAGTCACCGATGGGCCCACTGCCAAGACACTACACTTGGAAGGCCATCATACTCAGAGAACAAGGAATCGTCTAAGTAAGTAACTATAAAATGAACAACACCAGCGCAACCTATGAGAAGATAATTATATTGCTTATTAAAAAGGTTAAAACTGGGGGGACGGGGACCCTGCTCCTGCCTCTTGCTGGTTCTACAATTAAAACAACAGATAAAGAATCTCTCATGTGAGCTTCTATTTAGAAGGAAGTTGAAAACAAAACACTTCAAAGAATCTATTTGTGAAACAGTTTACTCCATACACATGGTGTACAAGGCAGTTCAAAAAATATATATAAGAAACCTAGTGTTGATTTGTTTTAGATTGTATTTCAGAGGAAGCAATTGACAAAGCCACCTCTGAAGATCCCTTGCCTATTAATATCTATGAAGGTCATAAGTCACCATAAGTTGCTACATTACCTGAAGTCATATACACAGAGAATGTTTTCTTAATGCAAAGTCAACTTAAAGGCACCTAACAACAACAATAACCAAGGACACATTATACAATTTTAGCATCCTTGGATGCTGAGAGGATGAAGCCTGCCAGATCCCATGAGACAATGCACAACTACTTCTGGTGAAGCTCCATCCTTTCAGTATTTTCAAAGCATCCCAGGACACTGGCCAGAGAAAACAGGATACTTTCCCTGTTCTCATCAAGAATAGTGGATGTAAGCCAGACAGCGACGCTTTCCCTCATGGGATAGGAAAAGCGATGGGGGTGATGGGGGCAATGGTTTTCCTCATTACCCACCAGATTCACCATTCGGCCTGACAAATCCCCTGCTATCACTCGCAAATTGCACCTCTATGTAATGAGGTCCTAAAGGTATTCAACAACTACGAGGCAGCAGCATTAGTGGGTGGAGATCTCCCAGAGACAACAGCAATGACACTTTAACTACCTCAGCGCTACATAGAAAGAGGCAGTGATAAACCACTTCTGAATGTCTATTACCTCAAAAAATCTGTGAAGAGTTTCATAGTAATCATAAGTAAAAGCCACACTGATGAAAAACAAACAAACAAAAGATAGAATGTCAGATGATGGGGCAAGCAAATGTCAGAGTCTACTTGTCTCTTTGCCTTTATTAGGAGGAAAGAACTGGCATAGAATCATAAAGTTGGAAGAGATCACATGGGCCATCCAGTCCAACCTCTTGCCCTACAGGAAAAGCAAAATCAAAGTATCCCTGGCAGATGGCCATCCAGCCTCTGATTAAAAGCCTCCAAAGAAGGAGCTTCCACCACACTCCAAGGCAGTGAGTTCCACCATTGAGCAGCTCTTACAGTCAGGATATTCTTCAAAATGTTTAGGTGAATTCTCCTTTCCTGTAATTTGAACCCACTGCTCAGAATCATAGTCTTCAGGGCAGACATGCAGTGTAATCCCAGTCTAAATGAGAGCTGAAAGTGCCAGATTAGATTTCATTTCCATTTTCCTAAGAGGCAACCAGTTTTATAACAACAGATACAGGTGGTGTTGTACAGCCACCAAAGCAACCAAAGGTGATCAGTCTCAGGTTTTCATCCTATCTGATTCATATAAATTACTTGCACAATTTGGGATTTTCTGAAAAAACATATTTTTAGTTGACTAAGAAAACAAAGTACTGTATATGCAATCTAGAATACCTGCGGGAGCAATAATTTTTTCTTATAACAAGGTATTTCTTCAAAGGATTTTCTCTCATCATTATGTCAGCAAAATATTTTTTCCTTAAAGTTGAGTAACATCTATGCACAAACACAGAGCATCTATTATTCATCTTCTGTCGATTCTTGTGTCCTGGTTTCCATATAGATGCAACTTTCATCATTTTAGACAAATGACTGAAAAAGCCTATGTAATTAGTTTTGTGAAGCAGTGAACTTTTCTTGCTGCTTCACTGTTCTCTTACGTTTGCATTGCCCTACTTCTTTCTTTGTGTCTTACATATCCTTGCATCTCAGCCCCAATTAGCAACATAGCTGGAAACTATCTGAATATTTTCAATGCACTTATTTACTTTGTTGCAGCTATATGCTGTCAAGTTGGCTTGGATTTATGGGGGCCCTATGAAGGAAAGGCCTTCAAGAGTCCCTCTGTAAATAACTCACTATGCTCACTATATTTAAATCTTTCTCTGTGTATTTTAATAAATGTATTTTATAGAAATATGTTTTAATATGTGTATTTTATATAATTATGTGTTTTAGCTGTGTTGTAAACTGCCACAAGGAGAGGTTGGTAAGAAATAAAATTGTTTATTATTATTAAGTTTGACACCACTTTAACTGCCACAGCTCAAGGCTATGAAATGATGGGAGTTATTGTTTGGGGAACCAGAATCACTAGGTGGCAGAACAGCCTAAATACATTGTAAAACTACAACTTTCATTATTCCATCATTTTGAGGCATGGCAGTTAAATCAGTGTTAAACTGCATTAATTCTATAGTGTAGCTGCATCTCTGGCTTTTCAAACCCCAATTCAAATAAAGTTCTGGTCAGGCATCTCCATTACCTAGAGATTTCATGATTCCTTTAATGCGTATAAATCCCATTCCAGAATGTGTGAGCAGGGTAGTATTTTTGCTTCCTTTACTTACAGATACATTAAATCACAAGAGCAAGACATTTCAGAAGATAGTAAAAGAATAATTTTGATTACTCCGTGCAGCAATTCCCTACTCCAGCTTACTTCTCATCATAGGCATCAATAGGGTTAATATAGCAGATCAACATAAAAGCAAGTTCAGAGAGGAGAAAGCAATCAACACACATCAGAGGAAATCAGCAAGCAGATTTTGAATGCCCTTGTTCCTGAATGCACCTGTAAAAAGGTAAAGTAGTAAAACTGTGTATTGATATTCCTTTGCTTCCTCTTTTTTAGTTCATTTCTCAGAAGGAAGGCTCATTCATTAAACAATTGCCTTATTTAGAAGGGTAATTGAGTGTAAGGATCCTGTTTTACTGAAGGTGTATTCATTAGCTTTCAAAAAGAACCAGCATCTAATTGAGCCCCCAGGGATTGTTGCAGACAATGCAAACATGATGGCACAAAGGAGCCAATTGAAGCACTGGAAGAGTGCCTATTTTGGACAACTTAAACTGAGCCCCACATTTTTTGCTCAGAAGTTGAGAGCAATTTGAAACACTCGGGAATACGAGTAGGTTCAGAACTGGGCAACAAGATAGTAAAAGTTGTGGAAACCACACCCTGTGTGAAATAGCTTTGTGAGCTCTGCATTTGTGGAGACCTGCGAAGTAATATGAAAGCCATTTTTAAATATCTGGAGTGATGACATGTTAACGGTAAAATTCTAAAGACAGTAATCTGATCATACATGCTTCCAGAATCATCACGGATCATGACAAATCCAACGGTGCCCAGCAGGGGATGTGGGGAACCTGTCATCCCACACCCCACATCACCCTGCTTCCCCCTACCTCATCTACTGCCCGGCTTCCCTCATTGATCCCAATGCAACATGGGAAGTCGCCGCAGTGGCATATGCCGGTTCCTCTGCAGTTTTGAGACAGAACTCCATTGGAAGTAGATCTACGTTGTGGGATGGGAGCCAGTAAGCTCCGTCACAAAACTGCAGAGTATCCAGCAAATGCTGCCAAAAACTGCCCTGTTCACTGAGGTCATTGAGCACACCTCTATGAATCTTAATTACAAGAAAAAAATTCCATCTAAATGGTAGGAAGAACTTTTAATAATATGAACTATACAAGAGTGAAATAGAATGTCTCAAAGGGTTTTTGAAAATAATTTTATTTATTTTAAATTATTATTATAAATTTCCCATTCCCTCCACTGCTCACCCAAACCACAAACTTCTTCAATCTATATCTTTATCCATGAGCACGGTTTTCTTAATTTCTGTACAATATTCAAATTGGCTTCACCACTTTTTATCCATTCTATATAAACTATCCATTTATCTTTGATTTCTCTTGTTTTACACTAATGCATAGCATCTTGAATTAGACATGCTATAATATCAGATTGTACTTGATCATAAAGTACAATCAAGCTTTCCGTAGTCCGTTTTTTTTCTTTTCAACTTTATGCTATCACTGCCTGTTCTGCTAAAAGTATGGCTTTAAATAATTATTTATCTTTTATTCTAACCTTGTTGTTACCTAAAATTCCCATTAGCACCATGTATTTTCTCCAAAAGTCTATGAACTGGATTATATGGACTCAGATAGTTCAAATCATATAATGTGGTTTATCTGCCTTGATATTTAGGATTATATGGCTGTGTGGAAACCACTTTTAATACTGATTTTGTTGTGTGAAAGATGCAAGCAATATAATTTTATTTTTAAATTTTATTTAAATTTTATTTATAGCTGTATTAATCAAAATGTATAATGATATATTATTCCCTCTTTTTACAATATCTTAGACAAGGGAGTATGCCATATTATATACAATCCAACAATAAAATAAAAAATATATAATTTTAAAAAATGTGAATGCTCCCTCCCAAAAAAAACCTCCCAAATGTCTGTGTAGGAAGAAAACATTAACTATTTGGTTAAACGGAAAGCACATCTAATACCTAGCATTCACTGAAGTAAAATGTGTACTTATTGTTCAGATTGTTCTTTCGTGATGGCAAAGGACTTTGGCTTTTCAAAAGCATTGCTTCATTAATGATTACTCCTTCAAGTAAGGAGACACTCTTCCTTATCGTTTTATAATGAAGGTCAGGAGAGCCATGCCAAGGATTCAGTATGCTTCCTGAAGCTATAAATGACCTGCCCTTTCTCAAAGGCACTCGTCTAATTTTATATCTCCAAAGTGTTGTCACAAGGTCTTCATGTTATCTGTGCGTGCAGTGAGTGTCTTGATTGCAAAGCTTGACCTTCGTCAGTCACTTTTGATCTTCTATTCCTGCTTTTATCTATACAATGGATCTTGTGAATTGCATGTTTTATTCCAATGTTGTTCAAGTTTTTCACATTTCACACATTCATGCCAGACTTGCTTATGAGAAACTTTCATGAATTCTAGAAGAAAAATATAAGCATCATTGTTGTGATATAGAGAAAGAAGAAAGAGCTGTGCTAGATCAGATTGACAGGGTGACCATCTGTTCTCACAATGGTCACCCAGATGCCTAAGGGGCCCCACAAAATAGGATATAGACACAATAGGATTCGGATCACTGTGTTCTCCAGAAACTGGGTCTGACAAACATACTGCTTCTAATATTTCACCCCAAATACCAGAAGTCGTTTGCAGTCTTATACTTCATAAAGTTGTGCAATCCATTCTTGACCACATCACTAGCAAGGTCCACAAAATAACTATGTACTTACTTACTTAGGCGATCCCTCATTGTCTGAGTAGCATTGCCCTCCAAGATAGGTGTACTGGCGGTGGGTATGTAGGTGACTGTGGAGTCCTATTCTTGATCTGCATCTTCTCCTGCAGTGAGGGCATTGGTTCCCAGGTGGAAGGCAGTCCCGGTCAGGGTTGGCTTGATGCGCCTTCCTCTTGGCACATTTTTCTCTTTCGCCCTCCATTCGTGCCTCTTCAAATTCTACAGCACTGCTGGTCACAGCTGACCTCTAGCTGGAGCACTCAAGGGCCAGGGCTTCCCAGTTCACAGTGTCTATGCCAGAGTTTTTAAGATTGGCTTTGAGCTCATCTTTAAATCTCTTTTCCTGCTCACCAACATTCTGTTTTCCGTTCTTGGGTTCGGAATAGAGCAACTGCTTTGGGAGACAGTGGTCAGGCATCCGGACAACATGGCCAGTCCAACGGAGTTGATGGCGGAAGACCATCGCTTCAATGCTGGTGGTCTTTGCTTCTGCCAGCACGCTGACATTTGTCCACCTGTCTTCCCAAGAGATTTGCAGGATTTTTCTGAGGTAATCAGGGAACCACTGAAATATATTTCAAAAGTAATTTCAAGAGTAGAAACAATTTGAATTATTTTGGTACAACCAGTACCGTATTCAAGTTACTTTCAAAATGTACTTTAAATGGCATTTTGAAAGTGATTTTGATGGTAATCACACCATTTTGTCTTAAAGGACAGAACAGTGTGATATCTCAAGCAATTCATGATGACTGAAAGACAAATAAAAAGTCTCTGTGTTACTGGAGTTAAATGGGGTAAAAGGAAGAGAGAAAAAGAAGCAGATGAGTGGCAGAACTGATCTGCTGCATCTTTTCTCTTCCTTTCACCCCTTTTAACCCCAATTTGGAATTGGAGCTCCAGTGTTGAACTGTACAAAGTATTGTAATTAGCAACAAATCAAATTTTAATTATCATTAACAAATTAATTTCAAAATGTAACTTGCACAAGTTTGTTAGATAGCATGCTTGATGCTTTCCTCAAACTTGCCAAATGTTCTAAATTTTAAATCTCATGGTCCCAATTCTCACACCAAGGATTTGATTGTGGGATTTATGCTCAGCTGAGGATAACTCAAACCTGCTCCCCACACACACATAACCCCCCCCCATAATTGTGACATTTTTCCTAGAGCAGGGCCGTAGCCAGGATTTTGATTCGGGCGGGGCTGAGTTTGGTTCGGGGGGAGCTGAGACTGGGTGGAAGAGGGTCTACCCTAGCAAACCTTATTGTTATCCCAATAACCCCATTAATGTGGGATATAATGAGCATGGTGATCAGATCATGATATGAATAAACATAACAGTTTAAATAATGTACCAGTAAGGCCTTTTCGCGGACCACCCTGAGAATTCCGGGGCTGAAGCCCCTTACCCCCCGGCTACATGCCTGACCTAGAGTGTCAGCTGGTGAATTGTATGACATTTTCTTTCATTTCTAAGCATTCAGGTGTTCAAGTCAATGATTAATATCATGGCAACTTAACATTAAAAAATGTCCCCATCAACCATTAATACAAATGGCTTAGATTTTTCAGTTCACTAACAGCTAATGAACGATGCCTAGCTTTTTCTTCTATTATTCCTTTCTCTGTATGAAAATGTACTATCTCAAATCTTCAGCCATTCATCTTCATTGGATAACTTCTTATTCTAGTATTATGAGAGCTAAAGAAAATTTCCTATCCATTTTTTGCATCATATAGATTTTTATTTTTCTTCATTATATACTGTCTTTATCACATTTTTTCTACATTGAAAGGAGGGTGTCTTTATTGAGCTTTACTATCACTTCTTCTTTAGCTTTAAGAAGCAAGGTGTTAAAAGAATGAGTAATGTGTACATGTTGATATAGATGGATTGCGTGGAGAAAAGATCAAAACAGTTAGAACATTTTATTGAACACTTTGGAACATTGTTGCCTTTCCCCAGTTTAACTGTTTCAAAATGCAATTGACTCTTAGAATCATAGAATCACAGAGTTGGAAGAGACCTCACGGGCCATCCAGTCCAACCCCCTGCCAAGAAGCAGGAAAATTGCATTCAAAGCACCCCCAACAGATCGCCATCCAGCCTCTGTTTAAAAGCCTCCAAAGAAGGGGCCTCTACCATACTCCTAGGTAGAAAGTTCCACTGCTGAACAGCTCTCACAGTCAGGAAGTTTTTCCTAATGTTCAGATGGAATCTCCTTTCCTGTTGTTTGAAGCCATTGTTCCGCGTCCTACTCTCCAGGGCAGCAGAAAGCAAGCTTGCTCCCTCTTCCCTATGACTTCCTCTCACATATTTGTACATGGCTATCATGTTTCCTCTCAGCACTCTCTTCTTCAGGTTAAATATGCCCAGCTCTTTAAGCTGCTCCTCATAGGG
The DNA here is from genome assembly GCA_030556195.1 of Anolis apletophallus. Taxonomy (NCBI): domain Eukaryota; kingdom Metazoa; phylum Chordata; class Lepidosauria; order Squamata; family Anolidae; genus Anolis; species Anolis apletophallus. The sequence goes on from JARBWK010000002.1 coordinate 75,350,199, forward strand.
CTTGTTCTCCAGACCCTTGATCATTTTAGTCACCTTCGTCTGGACACATTCCAGCTTGTCAATATCTCTCTTCAATTGTGGTGTCCAGAACTGGACACAATATTCCAGGTGTGGTGTAACCAAGGAAGAATAGAGGGGTAGCATGACTTCCCTGGATCTAGACACTATACTCTTATTGATGCAGGCCAAAATCCCATTGGCTTTTTTAGCTGCAGCATCACACTATTGGCTCAATCATCAGGTGACAAGTGTGTTATTGTGGTCTGTCTGCAGTTGTTGGAAAGCAGCTTTAAAATAGAAAGATAGACAGATAGAAAGACAGAAAGCACAATTGAATAAGCTGGTATGAGTATAATGGGTGATCAGTGATGGTCTCCATGTTCTGTTCTGAAAGCTAATGTTTCTGTAGCAATTCCGTAAAATACATTATTTTTGCCTTTTATTGTTATTAGCAACAAATCAATCTCCCAATTTTAATGTTTAACGTCATCATCATTATTTATATTCCTCTCTGTCTCCCTGGAGGGACTCAGGGTGGATTCCAAACATAAAAGGCAAACAGTCAGTGTCTGAACACAACAACAATACACCCATACTGATGAAATTTGGCAACCCAACATATAAAAACAAATTATGATTTAACAACTAAAGTTAACATTTTATAAAGCAACCTGTTCTATCTTTAACAAATTCATTTTAAAATCCAACATTCCTAGTTCTGATCCCACTTTCCTTTTGTCATGATAAACCAAACAAATTATTTTCCCTCCATCTCCCTAGTCATTTCTCCACTCCAGGCCACTCATTTTTCCTCTCTTCTGTATTCTGAACAGCACTGGGTTTGTTTCTATTTGTGTGAGACATTCTGAAATATATTATGCCAAATCATTATGCACAATATTTCAAAGAACGTGCTAGCACAAGACACTGTTAAAGAAAAACGAGCTGGCTGGTAATGAAGACTAACACAAACAGCAGTGTGAACATGCCAAATGGAATCAGACTCTATAGGCTTAGTGTTGTAGATCGAAGAAAACACCCAAAGTATGCAAAATATGTCTCTATATTAACACATTAGTGTAAATAAACACATGGTATATCACATCAAACATACAATGATACAAAAAGAAGGAAGCGCCAGGTGAAATATACTCCCAAAAGTACTTGCCCTATGGCGAATGGTTGCTGGAAAAGGTCCGCTCTCTATGCCAAGCTGTATAGCGGCTCGGGTTCAGCGTGGGCCGATACCTGAGCAGGGAGAGGAGGCGCTGAGTGATGACGCGTCACAGCGCCAGATGCGGCCGTCGTGAGATCAATATTGCAGTAGTGACGCCAGCACGTTGGGAGTGGTATGTGGGATACCCCAGAGGAATGAAAACATAGATGGGGAAATCCCCGTGTAGTCGAGGGGAATCCCAGGCGTCCTATCAATCCACTGTAAACGCAAGCTAAAGAATGTAACAGCTTTATATGGCAAAATATATGTTTTTTATGATTAAGCAACAGTAAGGAGTTCCCCCCATGGCATCATACTCACAGCATAACACAATATAGTAGCATATAAGCAAAAACAGTATGATACACAGTGTCTTGTTCCTACGTATAACAAAATTATAACACCATCAATCGCTCCTGTAGGTACACAGTTAGTTATCTGCAAAGCAACAATATACAGCTAAATGCTGAGTCCACATATGTTAACTGGTCCCCGATGGTAGTACTCACTGTCCTGGAGTCCGTATATCACAAAGTAATTATATTAAACGTCGTAAGGGAGAGGCGTCGCCACACTTTAGGGCCAATGCGGCCAAACTCCCGCGGCAAACCAAAACAAATTATGCCCAGCCGTATTCCAAGCCGTTGCAAGGGCGCGCCGCAAAGCTATCCACGCCATCTCACAGGAAAACTTTTGCGACGTAGCGGCTTGTGTTTGGCAGCCGCTCAGGCCGTAATGGTAGTGAGTAAACAAGACAGGAGTGCAGGAAAACGATGAGGGCGAATGCGATGGATGGGAGACGTAGGAAAGAAGTTCAGGAGTGAAATCACGGGAGGATCCGAGAAGGCAAGGAGGGGTCTCCGTTCCGCCTATGGGTAACCATACATGGGCCCAATCCCGTTTCGTTATTCACTTCCTATATACTGCGGATGTTGCCTCCCTTTATTCTAATATTCCACTACCTGAACTGAGAGAGATAATTGAATCTGTCCTTAACAACAGGAATAATCAGGATCCTCCCACAGGTCTCCTGTTGAGCCTGCTGGACATAATTCTAGATTACAACTATTTTCAATTTCAAGAGGACTTCTTCCTTCAAATACATGGAATTTCCATGGGTACCACGGCAGCCCCCTCTCTTGCCAATTTGTTCATGAACAGCCTGGAAATGAAACACATCTTCCCGGATGCTCCCAACCCCTTCTCCAGTGCGGTTAGACTGTACACTAGATTCATAGATGATGTCTTCCTAATTCTGAATAACTCTGTACCCATCAGGGAATTTGACCATTGGCTCAACAGTTGGCATCCCTGCATCCAATTCACATCCACCAGCAGTCAAAAAGAAGTGAATTTTCTGGATGTCACTGTTTATAAGAATATGGATTACCTCCAGATTAGGAACTACCAAAAACCCACCAATCAAAATACTTACCTTCACTTTCAGAGTTTTCATACAGTGAATCTTAAGAGAAACCTCCCATACTCTCAATTTCTGAGACTAAAAAGAAATTCCTCATCATATTTCGATTTTAAACAGGATGCTGATAAAATGACTAGGGATTTCATGCAGAGAGGTTACCCTATTAATTTGATTTAAAATGCCAGGAAAAAAGCTGAAACCACCAATAGGAAGCACCTCTTCACCAAAACCAACAGGACAAATCCCGAAAGAATAATCTGGCCATTGACCTACTCTCCCCACAGCAATGCACTTAGGTCCATTGTGAATAAATACTGGCCACTTGTGAGTAAAATTGATGGCCTTACCAACATACCAATGATTGCCTATAAAAGAACCAAGAACCTTAAAAGCTATTTGGTACATACCGAACAACGCAGTCCCACGATTAGAAGTACTCTATCACCAGGGACGGTTGCATGCACACATTGTTCTGTTTGTAAAAATATATGTACAGACAAACAAATTTACAGCCCATCCAAGAACAAACACTTTTGGGTTAAATCCTTTGGAACATGCATTACAAAAATGATCATTTATGCCATCCAGTGCAGTTGTGATTTAATTTACATAGGCCAATCGAAAAGAGAGCTCAAAACCAGATTCATTGAGCATTGCTCTAAAATTAATAACAAAAGTCTAGACTCAGCATTCTATTCCCATTGTGTCCATATGAATCACACACCTGCCTCTTTAAGGGTCAGAATCCTGGAGAAGGTTAATCCAAATCCTCAAAGGGACATTAGTGAGCATCTAATTAGGCTAGAAAACCTGTGGACCCTCCGCCTAAACACAGAATGGCCAGCTGGCCTCAATGATCCAATCTGCATCAGCTCTATGTTGTTATAAACTGTAGGTTCCTGTTACTCAGTACCTTTGGGTAACCCTAATCCACATGGAACAGGGTTATGTGCATCTCTCTACCTGATATGGTATGTATCATACTTTTAATTACTGTATTTGGCTGTGTATTTGTGTAATTAATTTACTTGGTGGATATTCATTCCCTGTAATATTTATATCTATAGTGACTACTGCTTGGTATAGCTACAAGAGCCTTGAAAAAGGAGCCTATGGGGCCTTCCGAAACGGTTTCAAAAAACCGCGGAAAATACATGGCATCTGCTGGCTGTCGGCTCTGCTAAACCTCCAAGTCTTCATGTGAAGAAGAAGCCACACCGCCTCTTCCTCCATGTCCAGTCTGGGGTAATTCTGCCCCTTTGGAGCATTGAAGCTCTTAATCGGACTGCTTTGTGTTTTTGTGAATTCAACCCACCCGCCTGTGATTCCATCACCCCCTCCCGCGTCGCTTCCAGGGATTCCCTACTATGGTTTTCGGCTCATACAGAGCACCACAGTGACGCGAGACCGCCAGGCTGGATTGATAGGACGCCCGGGAATTCCCCTCGACTACACGGGGATTTCCCCATCTATGTTTTCATTCCTCTGGGGTATCCCACATACCACTCCCAACGTGCTGGCGTCACTACTGCAATATTGATCTCACGACGGCCGCATCTGGCGCTGTGACGCGTCATCACTCAGCGCCTCCTCTCCCTGCTCAGGTATCGGCCCACGCTGAACCCGAGCCGCTATACAGCTTGGCATAGAGAGCGGACCTTTTCCAGCAACCATTCGCCATAGGGCAAGTACTTTTGGGAGTATATTTCACCTGGCGCTTCCTTTTTGTATCATTGTATGTTTGATGTGATGTACCATGTGTTTATTTACACTAATGTGTTAATATAGAGACATATTTTGCATACTTTGGGTGTTTTCTTCGATCTACAACACTAAGCCTATAGAGTCTGATTCCATTTGGCATTTTCACACTGCTGTTTGTGTTAGCACAAGACACTGAACATTTCATAACACGTATTTTCATAATCATATCTTCACAATTGTATCTTCTACAGTTCAAAGATAAGCAGCACTATTACAATTTGTTCCACAAGCATGTCCCTGTATCCCACTTACTAAAAAGTACAGTATTTCAATGTATAAGAATCTGAAATTACAACTTTAGTTGGGTTATTAATATTAATAGGTATAGTTTACATTTTTAAACTGCCATTTTATATAGATTGAAATAAACATATGACTTTTGTTTTATTTTTTGAGAATGACCTATGCTCTTTTGTCATCTGTTTCTTCTCTAATTTGTGTGTGTGTGTATAAATATGTCAGTATATTAATGTATCTCCAGCTATTTAAGCTTACTTAAACACCACATATATGATAACAATGAAGAAAATTATTGCAACCACAAGATGGCAGCCTATTCATATTTCACTGTGCTTTTTTCACCAAGTTTCTTACTAGCATTTGACCAGAACTCTGAGTAAGGTAATCGTATATGATAATTTTGAAATTCCAGCAAAAAAAATCCTAACACTTGGATCTTATGCAGATTTAGTTGCAAAACACTACATTGCATTCACCAGTATTTACTCTTACATAAACTGGCACAGAGTGTTGCAAAATAACAACACTGCTATCTTCTTTTAACATGCTTGGAAGTGTCTCACTGAATGCAATGAGACTTACTTGTAACAGCAAAGAAGTTGTACACTGTTTGTAATCTATCTTCTAAAAATCCATGTGATACAGAGAAAAGATAAGTAAGCACAGGAATTACCAACAAAAACGTATGTCAGAATTTCAATGGGACTGAAAATTTTCCATTATTGTGTTGATAGGGCTGTTCCTTAAACAATCAAGCAAAAGAAGGAAGGAGATATTGCAACATTTGGAAAATATATTGAATGTGCCTGCGGCTGAGTACTTCCACATCAGTAGGGTGGATAATCCATTCCTGCTTTTAGTATGAACTTTAAAGAAACTATGCAAGGCCCTAAACCCAAGTAGGTTAGACGTTAAAGCTCAGACACCAAGAATGGATTGTTTCCCACTGACATGGAAGCCACCATTGAATAATTAATAACTGTAAGTACGATGTTATATATGTTATGCAGTATTAACTACCATTAAACAAACAATATTAAAACCTTTTAGAAAAAATTACCTAAATGCTAAAAGAAATTGCCCTTTGTCCATAAATGGCACCACCTTTAAATTTGCCAAATGCGAGAAGGAGATGGAGTCAGAGAAAGACTAGACCCCCCCTTCTGGCCTGTGAGTGATCCCCAGGCACACTGTTGGTGGCTCTCCAAGTATCTCCTCTCCAACTCTGGTACTAGTAAATGCTAGATCCGTGCGTAATAAGATCATGACTATTAGGGACTTCCTTTTAGACAGGAACGTAGACCTTGCTTGCATCACGGAAACGTGGTTACAGGCGGGTGGCAAAGTCCTGGTGCACGAGCTAACATCTCCGGGTTATATTGCTAATTACCAGACGAGGACAGGGAGATGGGGGGGGGGAGTGGCTATGCTCGGTCGAGATAATTTTAGTTTCAGGACGGTTTCAGGAATTGAGTGTGTAGGTCTTGTGTGGGATTCCAAGGAGAGTGTAGCCTCCCTGCTGGTGTACCGTGCACCCAACGCCCCAGCAGAGAGTCTACCAAGGCTGCTGGAGATGGTCTCAGAGTGGGCATTGCAGTTGCCCAGACTCATTGTTCTGGGGGACTTCAATGTCCACGCCGACACCACCTCCCCTTCAACAGCAGCCGAGGACCTAGTGTCAACCATGGAAACACTGGGACTCTCACTTTGTAAGACTGGGCCCACTCACCAGTCTGTACACACCCTGGACTTGATCTTCGCAGCTGGAATCCAAGTGATACCAACCTCCTTAATAGAGGCTCCATGGTCGGACCACTGTGTCCTGGAAGTCCGACTGAAGCTAGCTATTCCGCCCGGTAAGGGTGCCGAACCTGAATGCTCTGAGGCAGAGGTGCTCACACTTTTTCAGCATGCAAGCTACTCTTAAAGCAACCAAGTCCAAAAGATCTACCTGCCCCCTCCGCCATGTGCTCCCACGTGCTCCTGCCGCCGTGCGCTCTTGCTGCTGTTTTCCGCCTGTGCAGCACATCTTCCACCTGCGGGGCATTGCAGAGGGAGCGCTCTGCCCTGCCTGTCTCGCCAGCAACGGAGGCTGCACAGCTGCTTCTGGACGAGGGAGAGGCAGGGCGCTCCCTCCAGAGGCCCCGCCTCGTGCTTCCTTCTTCCTGCAATGCCCCGCAGGCGAAAGAAGCACTGCGAGAGCAGAAGCCAGCAGCAAAAACGTGCATGCGTGCAGGGTGTGCGCGTGCATGGCAGGAGCACCCCATCCGGCTGGTGAGACCCGAAGATCACCTGGAAGAGGGCCGAAAATCTACTAGTAGCTCCCGAGCTACCTAATGAGCACCCCTGCTCTGAGGGATTTGGATCCCACCAACGACTCAGACGCTAGGCAAGTGGAGCTTTGGAACACCAGTTTCTCCGCTGCCTTAGATGAAATTGCCCCCAGACACCCTCTCAAACCCTGTGTAAATCGCTCACCTTGGTTTACCGAGGAACTATGAGCGATGAAACCGGAAAAGAGACGGCTAGAGGACGTGTGGCGAGACCTCTGTGATGGAGCATCGAGATTGGCTTATAAACAGTTTAAAGAAGTTTATGAGCAGGCTATTAGGGAAGCCAAAAAGGTTTACTACTCTTCCCTGATGGAGTCGGCTAGCTCACGCCCAACTCAATTATTTAAGGTGATTTGATCATTGACAACAATTCTGACGGTCCAAAATGATAGGGAATTGGCCCCAACAGCTGAGATTTTCCAGAGCTATTTCACCGACAAAATCTCGACTCTCCGCCGGGACATTCCAGCCACAATTGATACAGTAAATGAACTCGAGACCCCATTGCCACTCGATGGACGCACCTTCAGCTGTTTCCAACTGTTGGACGCAGCAACTGTCGATGAGATTCTGATTGCAGCTAGGCCAACTACATGCTCCCTTGATCCATGCCCCTCCTGGCTAGTTAGATCTTGTTAGGTGGGGTTAAGAGACTCCTTGTGCAGGATAATTAGCAGCTCCCTTGAGCAAGGAATGTTCCCAGGGGGTTTGAAGAAGGTCATGGTAAGACCACTACTGAAGAAACCGAATTTAGATCCTTTGGTTCTCTCCAGTTACTGCCCGGTTTCGAATTTGCCGTTTTTGGGTAAGGTGATTGAGAGGGCAGTGGCGGGTCAGCTGCAACAGTTCTTAAATGACACAACCGTGCTTGTCTCCATTACAGACCAACTTTGCTGCCAGCTGGACCATGGTGGGTCAGCACTGTTGGTGTTGTTAGATCTCATGGCAGCCTTTGACATGGTAGATCACGCATTATTGACCCACCATTTAGTCGTGACGGGAGTTAGGGGGACTGCCCTTAAATGGGTGGCCTCCTTTCTTCAAGACTGGGGACATGTGGAGAGGGGAGGGACGGCCTCTGGGAGACTACCATTAAGTTGTGGGGTCCCCCAGGGAACTATCCTCTCCCCTTTATTGTTTAATATCTATATGCGTCCACTTGCCCGACTGGTCTGCGATTTTGGTCCAACTTGACCCACTGCTATCGATGGAGACTCAGATCTCCATGGTTAGCAGGTCCACATTTCTCCATCCCCGACAGGCTAGGCGATTGGCTCCTTACCTATCCAGGAATGATCTAGCTACAGTGATCCAGGTGATGGTCATCTCGAGGCTAGACTACTGTAAAGCCCTCTACATCGGCCTTCCCTTGTCGACAACCCAGAAACTTAAGCTGGTGCAAAATGCTGCCGCTCGATTGCTGGTGGGAGCATCGGCAAGAGAGCACATCACACCAATCCTACAGCAATTGCACTGGCTATCAATAGAGTACCGGATTGTTTTCAAGGTGCTGGTTCTAACCTTTAAGGCTTTGTATGGTCTAGGGCCAGTGTACCTGAGGGACCGCCTCACCTTATACGTTCGCCCGAGATCGTTGCGATCAGAAGAACAAAATCTTCTGGTGATTCCATCAATCTGTTCCTGCTGCCTCTCAGTAACAAGACAAAGAGCCTTCTCCGTGGTGGCGCCGACGTTATGGAACAAGTTACCAGACGGAGTTTGCGCTATCATGGAGTTAGCTCCCTTCCGGAGGGCCTGCAAGATGATCCTCTTTAAGCAGGCCTTCAATCTAAGCGCCTCCTAATAATTCTGTCCATACCCTTGTGTTTTATATAATCAAACTGTCTTATGTGTATTTTATATTGTTTTTATGTAAACCGCCCCGAGCCTGCAGCAAGGAGCAGGATGTAAAAGTGAACAATAAATAAATAAATAAATTTGACTTTAAGAATACAATTAGTTGACAAGCTATTTTACTTTTCATTCTTTGCATAAGAGGTTACATTAGGATACTGGCACTCATAAAGGCCTTCCAAATTAAACAAAGAAAGAGTTTTTCCACCACTGCAAATTGAAATAATACTGAATACTTTTCTGGTATTTTTTGAATAAAAGTATTCCTGCAGTTGAAACATATTCTGTATGCCTAGCTTACATGTATTGTATAAAAAAAACACCTCCAACCTACATATGTTAATTTTTTTAAACCTTCTAATGTGCATGCACTCATTATTACTCTCATTACAAGGCCTCTTCAAATCACACGGTTTTGTCTGAGGCACTATAAGAACATACTGCTGTTTTATGTTGCAGCAAGTTTTATACTGATTTTTTTCTTATATTTTCAGATATTTTAGTTATAATATTGTGGAATGGTCTGGGATGGGAAGATATCCATGGGGTTGTCATGTATGTGTTAGATACTGCTCATGCATACTTTGTTTTTGTCTCTATAACTCTGAAGTTGCATAAAATGCTGTTGTTTGAAATAAATGTTATTTGTCTTGTCCAATGCTGTGAGTATGGAGGACTGAAAGCGGTGTTGGGACTTGGTAGGCCCTTTGGCAAAGTTATTGTTTGTTTTCTAGTGTACCAATTGCACCCGTACCTTAGGAAGCCAGACTTGTCCACGGTAATCCATACTCTGGTTACAGCCCATATAGATTACTGCAACACACTCTACGTGGGGTTGCCTTTGAAGACTCTTCAGAAGCTCCAATTAATCCAAAGAGCGGCAGCAGGACTGCTCACTGGAACTGGATACAGGGATCACACAACCCACCTATTATGTCAGTTCCACTGGTTGCCAGTCTGCTACTAAGCACAATTCAAAGTGCTGGCTTTAGCCTATAAAGCTCTAAATGGTTTTGGCCCAGTTTACCTGTCTAAACACATCTCCCTCTATGAACGATCTCAGAGATTGTCTGGGGAGGCCCTGTTCTCGGTCCCACCTTCTTTACTGGTGTGACTGGTGGGGACGAGAGACAGGTTTTTCTCAGTGGTGTCTCCTCAGCTATTTAACCCCCTCCCCAGTGAAATTAGATCAGCACCCTCCCTCCTGGTCTTCAGAAAAAAGTAAAAACCTTGCTGTGGGACCAAGCCTTTGGGCAGTAAGCAATACAAGGATTGATCAGGAACATGTGCAAATATGTGTAACGGCCATAGACTAGAATTGTTCGATTGTGTAATTTTAATGTTTATATTAATATGTTTTAAGTCCACAATTTAATGTTTAAATGTTGTTACATTTTTATGATTTAATTGATAGCTGTATGTTATTGTTTTATGTTAGGTTTATGTGAGGCATTGAATTTTGCCATATATATGTTGGATACCACTTTGAGCCATCCCCCCCCCTCCCCTCAGGATGAGAAAAGTACTATTCAAATGAAGTAAGTAAATAATTTTTTAAAATGTTTCTGTTTGTCTTCTTGCACAGCTTCAGGATTCATCCTAGCTTTGTGCCCCACCTAGGAGGATAAATTAGGGTTATTTCAATCCTACCCCATTAGTTGACATCCAACCTAGTGATGTCATTGCCCTCAAAAACTTTGGGACTTTGACAAAATAGTAAATATCCATTATGTCCCAAGGGGAGAGTACTGTCCTATTTTCTTATAATTGCAAACTAGTCTGAAGGTGGTTTGTGATTTATTGTTTTCTTTTCACAACATTGTAAAAACTAGGAACTCCATACAGGCTCTCCACTCCTCACATCCCTGCCACCACACCTGCAAAAGTAACAAAAAGAGTCACGTCACTAGTGGTGTTGTAGTTGAGCCTGAAGCTGAGAGAGCAGAGCCTGCAGCCAGAACTGCAAAAAGGTCTACTCATGAGCAAAAGTCAGATGAGGAGCAGGAAAGGAAGAGAATTCAGCAAAAACTTAATGAGTCCTCTGATGATTAAACGTTTTGGGGGTTTTCAAAGGATGATGGGTGTGGTGATGAGAAGCAGTCTATGGGAGATGGGGTTGGAGAATCACAGAGTTCTGAAGAGGTGTCCTTTGACATGGATTGGGCTAAGGTGCAACAGATACGTAACATTTGTGAAGCACCTACAAGTTGTGATTCATTTGTGGGATTCACAGGAGATGGGAATTGGGGTGATGGGAATCAGGGTTCTTGCTGGGGTAATCTAAGTCATCACAGAAGACAAATGGCTTGGCGTGAGAGACAAAGGGCAGCACATGAAGAAGTGCTGGCAGCTGAGAGAGATGATAACAGGGCATCGGTCCAATTGAGTTCTGAGGAAGAGCTTTGAATAAAGAGGGCTTGGAAATAACCATTCTTTGCAGCTGGCAAGGAGTTGTACTTGCCATCCATAGCCCTGCCCTGTGTTGCTGAATTGCTGCTGGATTGTTTGTGGACATGGATTCTGGACCTTGGACTCTCTTTCTGGATGTTGGTATCGTATTTGGTGGGTTCCACATCTTGTATTCTCTCATTGACTACACCACCTTAAATCCCTGTGTGCTAGATCTTGCTGTTTTCCTGTTTTTGACCCCGGACTGTTTGACTTCACTTCTTCATTGGCTACCTTCTCCGGCTTGACCCAGGACTGCTCTGACAACCCCACCTTGCGTGTTCCCCCCACCCCCGATTGATGACAAAGAACTGACAAAGACGTGCTGCTTCTTGTTTTCCCTTCTTGCTGGGTTTCTGTTTAATGCGGGTTTTCTGGCGGTTTAATTCGCTTTTTCTTTGTTTGGACACTTTTTGACCTGGTTGGTTGTATTTTGTGTTGCCTGAGTCTTTTTGCTCAGTTTTACAGTGCCTTTGGGCAGTTTCGACCAACTTTTGAAGCTTGTGACTCTGTTAATAAACTTTTACGATTTACTTTTATTGGGCTTGGCTCCTTTAAGGTGGTCTTAATCACGACAAGTGGGTCTTCTATACTGGCTGTAGGGGCAATACTGTGCCCATAGCAAGGGTCATTTTCCACATAAAAGAAGTTATACCTTATTTATCTGAATGTCACATTTCAGATGTAATTTTCTGGAAATCCTGGCCCATATGCTCTATATTCATCTAGGTTGGTTATTTTTGTTGTTGCTATAATTGCCTCCTATCTTGTTTATTTCACATTTGTTTTCTGTGGTAGTTTGCCATCCTGTCATAAATGTTGCTTTTTGAAATATTACTGTTTTTGTTCTTGTTATTTCAAGATTGGAACATCTGCAGAAGATTAGAATTACATTTGCTCTATTTTTTACCATAGGCAGGAAAATTGGGAGAGGGAATGGAAGCTGACAATTTTTTTGTTGTTCCACAAAACTGTGTGTTTGTTGGTTTGTGTATCCTAATCTGGAACAGCGCCGGCCCCGCCCATTCCGCCGACTACGCGGTCGCGTGAAGACGGCGTTTCCTGGCGGGCGTCGCCAACTGGGCGCCGGCGCGCCGGCCGGCCCGCCCCACCTGCTGCTGCGCGCGCTCCAGCAGGCGCGCCGCGCCTACCGCTGGCGTGCGCTGCTGCGCGGGATGCCCTCGCGCGGCGGGCGGGACACAACCGCGCATGCGCGCTGGGCTAACCTGGCCCCGCCCGGCACGCCACCGCGCGGGACGCACTTTGCGCTGCGCGGGATGCCACTGCGCATGCGCGACCGTCGCGGAGCGCCGCCCCGCCGCCGCGCCGCCCGGGCGCTTGTGCAGCCGCGCGGGGCGTCCCAGCGCATGCGCGACCGGGCGGGACGCCTCCACGCATGCGCTGGAGTGTCCAGGAGCCGCAGGGCGCCAAAATCAGGCTTGCCTACCCCTCCGGGAGAGGTCAGGCCGCCCCTGATCTGGAATCCTGTATTTTATTGTCACAAATGACAAAACATAGACAAAGAATTTTGGTACTAATTTTGAAAGAAAAGTTGAAAATTACTTGAAAGCACACAATAACAATGACTTCTAATGTTCTCATATAGTTATGCATAAAATTATTCATTACACATTCTTTCGTGAGAAGATAAATCCAATAAAACATTTCAAAATGAAAACAGTATATCATTAGAAACAGTGTAGATCTAATGAAACTATATTTTAAAAAGATTTTATGGCACAAGGTATAGAAACAAATATATCTCAGATTCTAACACAATTGTCGTTTTTAAAAAAGACACACACGAGATGACAGGCTTTGCCTGTGTCTTCGCGGTACATACTAGCTCTGTTACGTAAATTGACTCTCACTGGGGAAATCTGCAAAGTCTCCCGTGTGCTGAGAGCACTGTCAAGTACTTGCCTGATTCCACTGGAGACACAGACCTCAGGGAAATCTATCCACTCTCATCGTTTCTGTATATTCCCTGCCATTTTGTTAGTGACTCTAAAATCAAAACAGACTTCTCAAGCCAGCAAAGTAATATTTCCTTAAAATGCATGACTACTGTTTCAGTAGTGAATGCCCTTAAATGATTCATTTTAAATATGCTTTTCTTGTCAAATTTTAATTTTCATAGGAGTTCTGTTGAGCAAAGGCAATAATTAGGAAATCAAACATCACAAGGACACTGAGAAAATAAATTATCTTATATCCCTTTGGGTAAAGTGTAAAATAAGCTGGCTGCAAACCAAATGTATGTCATTTATTTTCTTCCAATTTTTGCATTTCCATTAATGCTGATGGAATTTACATGCTCAGCTGCTGGCAAATATATTCCTAAAACACAGTTTGATGTAATTTCAAATGTCTGGGTTATTAAGCTCCAAGGAAATGTGACATGAGATATCATGCAGCATAATCTATTATTGGCTCTCTGCTTCCAAAGATAACAATGTTTAGAACCCCAAAAGAAAGTTCTGCTAGTCTCTGTGTTATTTGTCTACAATAATAATAATAATACACTTTATTTATATTCCGCTCTTCTCACCCCGAAGAGGACTCAGAGCGGATTACATTACACATACGGCAGACAATCCCTGCCGGTTTACATACAATTACATACAACAAGTACAATTTAGAAGGATTTTTTCTTCTTCTGGCTGCGTCACAGGGTGTGATTGCTCCATTACATCACAAGGGGGTGCTGTTGCTAATAATAATTGGCTTAATTCTCAACCCAGCTTTCATTAGCAGGTAAGAATCCTCAGGGGACTATTCTCTCCCCTCTGTTATTTAACATCTACATGCGACCACTTGCCCAGCTGGTGCGTAGCTTTGGGCTGGTGTGTCATCAGTATGCTGATGACACCCAGCTTATCCTGAAGATGGATGGCAGCCCCGAATCCATACCCAATAATTTACATCATTGCCTTGAGGCCGTTACTGGATGGCTGCGAGCCAGTAGGTTGGTGAATCCGGCTAAGACTGAGATCCTGTGGCTGGGTCGTCCGGACTGTAGGGATGTCCAGCTTCCGACCCTGGATGGCATGACATTATGTCCATCGTCTTCTGTTAAAAGCTTAGGAGTAACCTTGGACCCCCTGCTGTCGATGGAGGCCCATGTCTCCAGCATCAGCAGGGTGGCATTTTTCCATCTTTGCCAGGCAAGGAAGCTGCCCCCCTACTTGTCCCGGTACGACTTAGCCACAGTGGTCCAAGCCACGGTCATCTCGAGGCTAGACTACTGTAATGCTCTGTACATTGGCCTTCCTTTGTTGGTAATCCGGAGACTCAAGCTGGTGCAGAACGCTGCAGCGTGACTCCTAGTGGGGGTCCCGATTGGCCATCACATCACGCCAATTCTGCGTGAACTGCACTGGCTTCCAATAGAATGCTGGATTGTCTTCAAAGTGTTAGTCTTGACTTTTAAAGCCTTACATGGTCTGGGGCCAGTGTATCTGCGGGACCACCTTGTCCCATATCATCCCACTAGATCGTTGCGCTCCGAAGAGCAGAATCTCCTGGTCATCCCAAATGTGAAGACTTGCCATCTGTCCACAACCTGCCGGCGGGCTTTCTCTGTTGCAGCCCCAACCCTGTGGAATGCACTGCCCGCCGGCATCCACGCCACCCAGAGCCTGCTCCCATTTAGGAAAGCAGTCAAGACCCTGCTGTTTCAGCAGGCCTTCGGGGTTGGCTAGACTATAGTTCTTCCTTCTGCGCTGCCTAGCATGCAGCCCAGTGTGATTTATCAGCGGTTTTAATTGTTTAATTGTCGTTCTATTTTAATGGTGTTTTGTTGTTGGTTTTATGAGATGTCTACTGAATTACTGTAAGCCGCCCCAAGCCGTTGGGGGGGGGGGGGCGCCGTATAAGTAGGAAGTAATAAATAAATAATAAATTCAACTTTTCCCTGTGTTATGCAGAAAGTAACCTACGGCATTCATAATCTTATCCATATCATTATATTAGTGCCCACCTATAATTTAAAGCACTTGATAAATGTCCATATAGCTTGTTTCTCATCTCAATTAAATGTATTTAAAAGAATAGATTAAAGCCGAGGGGGGGGGGGGTCTTGGTTATCTTTAATGTATATTGAAGAGACACTGAAAATAACTAGTTCAACCTTTGTGCAGCTGAACTGTACAAAAGTTCAGGAAAATACTGAATATAGATCAGATGTTTTCATGTGGACAGGGCACACTGTTATAACCAGAAGCCTATTTCTGTTTAACATATCAAAAGTTCCTCCAATATGCATATTAACATTTCACAAACCACTTGTTTTTACAAGGATGGAAATAAGCCAGAAAAAACAAGAGAAAATTGAGAAGAAATGGGGTCAGAATGAAAACATTTGCATCAAACACCTGCATAGTTTATTTTAGCATATGGCATAAAGGGGGACTGATATAGTATCAAGACTTACTAACAGAGTAGAATTGGATTTATCCTTATATTATCATCTACTGTGTTGGAATCAGACAGCGCATCAAGTGAGCCCTACACCCCTGGAGAAATTATACTGTTTAGCTGAGCACTACCTGACATCTGTCAGGAAGTAGCAGCCTGTAATGAAAGGACCAAGGCCCATCCTCTGTTCAAGCAAGCCAATGTCTTAAATCAAGAAATAACTTCCTAAGTTTTACAGAGATACTCATAGGAACACCTCAGCAAGCAAGAGTCCAAAAGTGGCAGGCTAAAACCTGGAACCTCAATCAGATGAGAAACTCCCCCCTGGGCACACAGAAGACTAGGTGGCTTGGAAGGCAATGAAAATATTGTATTCTGACAGAGTTAACCTTAAGAAATGGGGCTACAAAGTACACAACATGCAAGTGTGGGGAAGAGCAAACCACAGACCACCTACTACAATGCAACCTGAGCCCTGCCACATACACAATGGAGGATCTTCTCACAACAACACCAGAGGCACTCCAAGTGGCCAGTTTCTGGTCAAAGGAAATTTAGTACAATGCCAAGTTTTTAACTTTGTGGTTTTTCTTACATTATAACTGTATTCCCAATTCACTTCTGATATGATAAATAAATAAAACAACCAAGAAGTGTGTCGAAGAACTGGGGTACACAAAGAGGTCAATGAGATCTATGAGGCAAAAAGAAGAAGGGCAGTGCATATGGCACAAACAAAAGACAACAGATGTACATGGCGACTAACAAACTGGATACCAATAGACCACAAGCAGCCTTCATACTTGATGAGACAAACCAATGGTTAAGCTATTCAGTCAGAAATGGAAAAGAAAAGCACAGGACTTTATATTTTGGCAAGAGGTAGATTTGCATGAAGCCCAAAGGAGTGGATTGATGACAAATAGAATATAATAGAATATACTCGTGTTTTAGTCTAGAAACTTTAGACAAAAAGGCAACCCAAAAAACCTGGGTTGACTTATCCATGGGTCAATGTGAGTACTTTACCATAACTCTTTATTATAAAGGTAACCACCCCCTTCTCTGAAAAAAGTAGGAAAAAGCAAGACTTTAGCCTGTCCCAGGAGAACCTGAAAGGAGCATTGACTCCTCTCCCCCCTCCACTATGGTGTTGCTTCTGGCCTTTTTAAATGCCTAAGCAGGGAATTTATCTGCAGATCATACCAAAGTCCATAGTTTTGGCCCCAAACCTTATGCATGAGTATATATGCTATATATGGTACTTCTAAATTTGGTCTGGCTTTAAAAGTAAGGGTGGAGTTGCTCCACATCAGATGTTGTGGGTTTCCCTTTTTTTCTGTAGATCATCAGAAATTGCCATAACTACCAACAGTGTGTTATTCATAGTCGACATACACAACTAAAATCCACTCTTGGAAACCCAGCAGATGTCTCTAGCTAACTTTGAGGATATGACCGCTTGATATTTAGTTGGTGAAAATGCCTCTAAATTACTAGTGGTCTCTGAGAGAAAGAGAGAAATTCCATTCACTATTGCAAGTGGTTTGGCTTGCCTTCCTGAAATGAGCATGCAATAGAGTGACCACAAAGGTTTTCCTTCGAGTGAAATGTGAACCATTTGTTGGTGTACTTCCACAGAACAAACATCAGAGGAATTTTTAAAAGAAGAGAACAAGGATTTCCAGTTGCAATCGTCTGTTCACTTACCTGGGAATAAGTCCTCTTAAATGTAATCTAGGTTTCTTTTTAGTAAGCATAGATAGGATTGTGCTTTATTTTATTTTTTATTTATATCCCATTTTTCTCCCAAGTCGTAATTTAAAGTGGTGAGCAACATGTAAAAAGTAGAAAAACATACAATAAAAATTAACAGCACCATCATAATCATATCTAATAAAAGGAATAAATTATTTTTTAAAATGCAACATCAATGTAATTGACAAATAGCACAAACATTGCTAAACAACAAAAGATTACAAACCCATCTAAAATCCATTCATTTAGGGAGTAGATAGGTCAATTACTGGAGGTCCATTACAATTCAAACACTGGACACTATAGTCTGCAAAAGATTGTCTACAGTTCACCAGCTAATCCAATGCAGGGACTGTGTAATTCTAACCCAACTTTATGAAGCACTAACCATCCCCTACCACATGTTGTGGTGGCCCAGTCTGTGTATATGTGTGTGTGTGTGTGTGTGTGTGTGTGTATGTTTGTGTATATGTGTATATATGTGTGTTTGCATATATATATGTGTGTGGTTTTGTGCATAAGTTGTAATTTATTTATTTATTTATTTTTGGCTTTTTAAGTCTCTTCGGCTGTGTTTTTCAGTAATTTTGTGAATGATGATCACTCATTGGCCTGATAGGTGTATTGTGTCCAAATTTGGTGTCAATTCGTCCAGTGGTTTTTGAGTTATGTTAATCCCACAAATGAACATTACATTTTTATGTATATATTTATATAGAGCTATGGATGGGCAGCTGTTTACATAGCAGGCATGGGCAAACTTTGGCCCTCCAGGTGTTTTGGACTTCAACGCCCACAATTTCTAACAGCCTGTTAGGAACTGTGGGAGTTGAAGTCCAAAACACCTGGAGGGCTGAGGTTTGCCCATGCCTGATTTATAGTGATGGTCAACTATGACATGTTCTTTCAAGAAGTATTCTGGAAACACTTGCTTCCCTAAATACTTGTTTTTTGCCTTGTCTTGTTGCAGCTGGATCTTCTTTTTGTTTTCCTTTTTCTTGATTCATGCCAGATAACATTTTCTTTCTTCTGTTTTTTATCCCAATATTTTATTCCATGTTTCTTTTGCCTGTTACAATTTCTCTGGCACTGTGCCATAAATCATACTTAAAAGATCAACATATAAATAAAGGATTCTGTCTCTATGGTTTGAAAATTCAGATTCAATACTTCTTATTAAATACAATATAGCTTTCACTCAAGTAAAGTGGATAGATCAGCTTGTTATTGCTGTGTTTTTAGGGGGTGTAGATGTTCCATTTATTCTTGCACAAGTCCATAATTTCTACATTAATGTATAATTGTGTGTTTCAGTCCTCTCTCACTTATAAGATATGCTTATGGAAATGCACACTTTTGAACATATCTTTCTTAAGACATGCATCTTTACCTGCATTTAGCTGCCAAATACTAAGATGTTTTCTGGTTTTAAGCCATGAACAGCATCACAAATTTTAGGGGGGAAAATGGCATGCTTAAGGGATCTACATTCTGATCCATCCATTAGTCTGGGAAATCCAGATTGATCAGCTCAGTTCAAAATACAGCTTGAATGAGTTCCTTGAACATGCCTATGCCAAATAACAGAAGACTGTAGTCTTACCAAACAAATGTGTGTAGACGCAGAAATAAATCTTCATGAGTTTAGTGGAATTTCAGCCAGACACTCATCTGAAAAGCTGTCTCAGCAGTGATGGAACATTATCCCTTTTGAAACCTACTTGTGAGCTTTCCAGAGGCATTTGAGTAACTGCTCTTGGCCACAGAATCCTGGACTAGATAGAACTTTGATCTCATACAAAAGGTAATTCTTAAAGTTTCTTAAGAATTACCTTTTGTATGAGATCAAAGTTCTATCTAGTCAATATGGGCTCTTGGGCCAGTTTTATTGTGAAAGCCAGCCCTACAGGTTGCACATGGTATTTTCATTAATAGTCCTTGCTTTTCACTCTCCCTCTACCTTGTTCTGCAAACTTTGTTTCCAACCAAATTGAAACAAACTGAAATTAGTGGACCCCAATTATTTTATGGATGGTTGGCAATTCTTCCTGTCGGTTCTTAGCTAATACATTGTACTGGTGAAGGTCTTGTCCCTATATGTTATATGGCTCACTGTCCACTTCTATTTCTTTGGTTGCACATGGATATATTCATAGGGAAGAGTATGGCTAAAGAATTCCCAAGTGTATTATGCATCCATCCAACCATCTTAAAATTCACATGATTATGTTCCTGATTGCTTTAATGGCTTACATTTTGTTGACATGTTCAATATTTGTCCATGAGAAAGTTGATACTGGGATCTAAACAGATTCATGGAAAAATCAAGAGAGAAGCCTTTGCTTTTTCTGAAACTCATGAAAACTAAGGCCGAGTGAAAGTTTTTAAAGTGTCATTGCTGTTTCTCTGAAATAGACTAACATGACTGACCTTTAAAATATATTATAACTGAAAAGACACTGTGTAGTGCCCTAAGTCCCTTTCAGGGTTGAGAAGAGTTGTATACAAATACCGCAAATAAATAAATAAATCTATATAAATAAAATGCAATGTTCATTTGTGGGATTAACATAACTCAAAAACCACTAGACAATTTGACATGAAATTTACCTACCACGCCCCTCAAAGACCAATGAGTGACCATCACTCAAAAAACCCCAAACAAACAGATGAAAGACTACAAACCCCAAATATCCACACAAGGGAACAGCGGGCCATTACAGCATTGAGAGCCAAGTGTGTGCGCACACACAGCCACACAAACAGAACTGGCACAGTGAGTGGCACCGAGCTTCTTCCCTCACCACAGCATACTCTGGAGGAGACCTGGGCAATTGCCGACCCTCCAGGTGTTTTGAATTTCAAATCCCAGAAATACTAACAGCTGGTAAACTGGCTAGGATTTCTGGGAGTTGAAGTCCAAAACACCTGGAGGGCTGGCAATTGCCCAGGTGTGCTCTGGAGCCTAGCCAGCACACACGGCCACACACACACATGACACAGCGAGCATGAGAGGAGGCCACCTTCCCTCAGGCTATAAGGACCTCTACCTTGCCTTCCCCTTGCTGTTCACTATGGTCTTTTAAAGGTGAGGTGAGCAGGTACAAAAGAGGCATTTTGCTATAAAGGTTGTGGGGGGGGGGATCTCCTTACAAGCCTTGTCAGCCCCCAAATGGTGGCATCCTCCTCCTCCCCACTTCTCCTTTCCAGCAGCTTCCTTTCCTTCTCATCCCTCCTTCTCATGCCTCTTTCCTTCTCTCCCGGGGGGGTGGGGGTGGGATGCAGCCTCTTATCTCCCCTCCTCTCAGCTCTTCCCATTGCCTTTGCAAAGGTGGGCACTTCCAAGGCTTCCAGCCCTCACCAAGCTTCAGAGGCAGGGACCAATGCGACCCACATAAAGGAAGAGGAGGAGGAAGAAGCGCAGGCAGCAGTAGCAGATGGACCCCAGGCTTAGAACCCATTGCAGCCATTTCCATCACAACTTGTCCTGCTGGCTGGTGGGGATGATGAAGCCAAGCAAAGTGGAAGGGAACCAGGAGCTTGGGGAGGAGTGCCCGGCCAATGAGGGGGTCTTCCCCTGTCACAGAGGGAGGACAGTTGGGCAGGTAATAATAATAATAATAATCTTTGTTTATACCCCGCCACCATCTCCCCGACGGGGACTCGGGGCGGCTTACATGAGGCCAAGCCCAGAAGTGCATTTCAATACAGTAACATAAAAGACATAAAGCAACATTACAATAAAATAATAATAATAGGAGAAAAATCAATCATAAATATAATAAACAGTGCAAAGCAATACAGTGGGGGGAACACAAAACAAAACACACAATAGCACAAAACAAAACATGCAATAGCATATCCACACTCTGTGTGTGTGTGTGTGTGTGTGTGTGTGTAGGTTAAAGGAAAAGGTTTTCCCGTAACATTAAAGCAAGTTGTGTCCGACTCTGGGGGTTGGTGCTCATCTCCATTTCTTAGCTGAAGTGCCAGTGTTGTCCGTAGACACCTCCTAGGTCATGTGGCCACTGGCAGGACTGCATGGAGCGCCCTTACCTTCCCACCAGAGTGATACCTATTGCTCTACTCATATTTGCATGCTTTTGAACTGCTATATAAATTGAAAATCATATCTATCTTTTACAACTTACCAACATACACATATTGGCAGAGCAACAGTGAGTGCGTCTGGGTGTGTGGAGTTGTGAAAATATAGTGGAATTAATGCACATGCAATATCATCCCCAAAATAACCCTTCAAGTCATGCACTCCAGCAGAGCCACTTATTTCCCACATGACTGAGGGGAGAGTTGAGGAAATATAGTAAAATGAACACATATGTAGGTGTTCTCCACAACTTCCTTTCAACACAGACATTGGCACATCCACACCCGTGCACTACATCTCCCCCCAAAGAAAGAAGGAGACAAAGAGGGAGGGAAGGTTGGCCACAGCAACGCATAGCTGGTACAACTAGTAAATAAATAAATAAAAGACCACAAAGTAAATGTGCTTTGCAGCCTTTGTAACTTGTGATGGCTTGTTCAAGCATTACTTTTCCTGTTACTGAACAGAATTTGAATCAGAACTCAAAAGAGCAATTAGCAGGATTTTTTTACATTGCAATTTCATAACTTTTCCAGTTATGAGATATTTTAAAATTCATCTAGACAAGGCAGGAATATGTAAGTTGTGAACTAGCTCAAGCTTGCAAAGATTTTTTGTTGCGTGTGGATGGGCGACACCCCTCCTGCCGACAGTTTTTCCCAATTCTGATGCAAAGACATAATTGGGAAAAACTAGCCCAAACTTGTTTATTGGTTATAGGAACATGGGTTGGTTGCCATGCATGGGCTCTGGATCAAGATTGGTCAGCGCGCTGCTGACCAATACTAATACACACCGGGGGTGCTGACCTGTACAATACCAGGTTAACTTAATGGCACACTTAGACGACTGGACGATTCCCTGCTTCCAATAAAGGGGGAGTGCCAGATCTATTAAATAAATAAATCAAAGACCACAAAGTAAATGTGCTTTGCAACCTTTGTAACTTGTGATGGTTTGTTCAAGCATTACTTTTCCTGTTACTGAACAGAATTTGAATCAGAACTCAAAAGAGCAATTAGCAGGACTTTTTTACATTGCAATTTCATAACTTTTCCAGTTATGAGATATTTTAATATTCATCTAGACAAGGCAGGAATATGTAAGTTGTGAACTAGCTCAAGCCTTCAAAGATTTTTTGTCTACGGTTAGATGATCATCTGCAACCCCATCACCCTTTTCCTTCATCACCATATAGGGAAATCATGTTTTAATTTTATTCATTGCTTAGATGTAAGAATTGAAATTTCCTTGATCAGCACCAAACAGTAATTTTCAATACAATGGAGGAAAAGCCAACTTTTATTAGAGGCGAATTTCTGTTGCTGTTGTGTGCCATCAAGTCATTTTCAACTTATGGCAACCTTTATGAGATTTTTTTGCCAAATGTGTTCAGAGGGGCTTTGCAATTGTTTTCCTCTGAGGCTGAGAGACTTTGACTTGTTCAAAGTCACCCTGTGGATATCTATTGCTGATCAGGCATTCAAATCCTGGTTCCCAGTACTTTAGTCCAACAGTGTGGCAAATCATCATGCCAAGGCATTTAAATCTCAATGTGTTGTGATTTACTACATTGTGTTGCCTTCATGTGCAATGCATTGGTATTACAACAGCAGTACTGTCCACTCTTGGTTGCTAGTTGGATACTTGTTTGCAAATTCAAGTGGCAGCTTCATTAAAATCATAACTTCAATGGCATAGATTCCATTTATCCATTCAAATCAGCAGACCTAGATCCACCACTCAAAAGAGTTTATCACACAAGGCAGATGAATCACAATTACAGCAGAACAACAGTATCTTTCCCTAGGGCTTATCACATAATGTTGCTCCTTTCCTGCTGCTCTTCCAGTGGAATACAGTCTACAAAGTATTCATTTTACAAATACAATAATCTATTTTTATAAAAGAAACATCTTTCAACAATTTGCCACCAGGAGAGCAGCAGAAAAGAAGTGAAATCATGTGACAAGTCCAGTGGGAAAAGCTTTTGTCCCACTGCAATTGCAATTTGCCTGCCTCATGTGATAAACAGCTAACTCTGAGAAGTATCCAAAACATGGTGAACTAGAACTAAGCACAAAAAGGGATATGATGACGTAGCCATATGGACTAAGTAATCGGGCCTGGCAAGAGGACGTGTGACCATTAGAAGACCTTAGAGGACTAGCATTTTCTCACAAAAGTTGAACTGAAAGAGTTTTTGGTTTGCTTGTTTGTTAATGGAATTTGATTTGTTTCCCTGCCCAATCATTATAAGGGTAAAGGGGGAAATGGAGAAAGAACGCACTCTATTGGCAGTTGTCAAATATTCCACATTACTCTGATCCTCTTTTTACAAAAGCCTGTACTATCAAATCCTGATGGGCTGGAAACAGAACTCATGAAGAGACTTTATTTTATATC
This sequence comes from Anolis apletophallus, assembly GCA_030556195.1. Lineage (NCBI taxonomy): Eukaryota > Metazoa > Chordata > Lepidosauria > Squamata > Anolidae > Anolis > Anolis apletophallus. The sequence continues at coordinate 75,374,168 of JARBWK010000002.1, forward strand.
GATGCCCAGTGCATCACACACAAAATTCAGAATGCACTTAGACATTGAACTTTAAATAAAGATCTTGTTATTGAAATTGTTCCATAGTTTTAATAGAACTTGGAAGATTTCAGCCATTTCAAGAAACTAGTTGTACTTGGGTTAAACTGCAAAAATAATAATAATAAATACTTCTTCTTATATGTTGCTATATGATATTCATGAGAATATTTAAAAGGATTAACAAGTAGTGCTGGAGAAAATAACATTGCAAATGGCTTTTATATGTTTCTAGAAAAGATATAGCCCAGATTCTGAGTGTCATTATAGAAGCTGATGTGTGCCAAACCACTTTTCTTCAGCCTAAGCTAGCAGTAAATGCATGAAAAATTGGCTGTCCACTAAAAATTGGCTGTCCACTAAAAATTGGCTGTCCACTAAAAATTGGCTGTCCACTAAAGAATACCATTTTTAAATTCCTTTTTCAAAATAAGGGGGCGAAACCTTCCTGCTAGCAATAGTTTGCAACTTGAGTGTTGTTTTGTATTCCACCCTGAAGCTGGGTGCACAAGTTTTGGCAATCACACTCCAAGACAGTATATTCCATTGCTGATCAACTCCATTTTCGGTCAGGAAAGTTTCCCCAATGTTTAGGTGGAATCTCTTTTCCTATGGTTTGAATCTATTGCTCATTTGACCACAGTTGAAATCTCTCTTTATTTCCCATTGAAATATACAGTTAGCCTTCCATATTCTCTGAATTTAGGGCACAGGACCCCCATGAAAGTAGAAAAATGTTCTCCAGAACAGTGTTATGTTGTAGAGCTTGACTCTAAAATCATCCTGAGGAATCTAGAAATTCCCAGCAAGAATATTTGAATCAAATGTGTCACACCATCATCTCATGGCATATTATTGCAGTCTGGCTCCGATGATGGTGGTGGTGGTGGTGGTGAGTGGCTTGTACACTGTGTGGAGGGGGATTTTTTTATTTGTTCATGCCAATGAGACAATGTGTTTTCTTCTCCTACTTCTTGGCAGAGGGTTGGACGTCATGGCCCATGAGGTCTCTTTCAACTCTATGATTCTATGATTCTTCAGCACACATAATAAGGAGAGAGCTTGGCATGGCGTGCTATTTCTGGCAGGATTGCAGTGACTGGCATCCTGTAAAATTTGAAACTCAAGATACCAGGTGAGCATATCTAACTGGAACAAAACATTCGGCAATTCTTCTAACTATTCATAAACCATCACACATTATAATAACACTGCCCATGTACCATGGAATAAGAACATTTTTTTCTGCTTGGTTGTTTAACAACTTTTGGGAATTCAGGGGCAGATGGAAAACATGGCAGAAGATGAAACATGCTTTTGACAAATTATCTCTCTTTCACAATCTTACATCTGGAAAATACATCGGGCTATGTGAGTAATAAATCTGGAATGCCTTGGCCATGAGAGGGCCAGGACAATATAAATTAATTGTAAAATGGAGATTACATAAGTGATTCTTCCTTCTCTATATTGCATGCCTTCAAAAATCAAAGAAACTATGAAGGAAAAGTAGGATCAAGTCAATATGGAAAACCAATTGAATCTGAATTACATCCCCTGCATTTCTGATTATATAGAGATGGCTGCAAGTGTGAGAAAGCAAAGAGATAAGCAGACCAGGGAACTTATCATTTTTCAGTCCCATAGGCATATATATCCTCAAACTAGTTCCGTTCTAGAAATGACATCAGGAAATGTATACTCTACTTACTCACTGGGGATGCCAGGAAATTCCATCAACGTTCAGAGTATTTTCTGAGGTTTTACGCTGGGAAAGTAATCACTATATCTCCCAACCCAACAGAATGACTATGGGGCTTACATTTGTTATTCCTCAAAATGTATTTTAAAGGCAGTGTAAAAATATTGCAATGGTTCCACAAGAACATTTCCTTTCTTTGTGCCATACACAGTGTATTTCTCTAAACTGGAGAAAAAGAGGGAGAAAGAAGGAGAGAATATAAACATTCCATGCAAGCAATTTCCTTTTTGTACCCAAATGGACTCTGGGGACTTGAAATATGCGGCAATGTTTAATGTGCTCTATATTTCACTTCAATTGCACTTAATTTAAGTTTCAAAACAACTATCTATTAGTTACTAACATTGAGCATGGAAGAGTTTCCATGCTAAAAACAACAAGACAATTAAAATGCTCATAAAAATGACTGCACATAGAAATTTTATTTTTTTTAAAAGCCAAATTACTATTTTTTTAAAAAACTGAACAAAAACTTATACAATGGGACCAAAACCAACATATGTTTTCTAAATTTTATTTTTTTTACTTAATACCATCTTGGTTTATAAGTTATACAGAGATTGACTGATTGATTGATTATACAATTTTACTCGTGTATTTTGGTTACATGGCTGCTTGTCTTTATGGTACTGCACAGATGTTGTTTTTAGCATCTTATATAATCCCACTGAGGAGGTGTCACTGGGGGACAAGTGATATGCCACTGAAATGGCATGGAAGCCATTTCAACATACCAGGACCTCATATCACTCTGGCAATGCATATAGGGGATTAAGCTGGGCAAGAATACACTCCTACCCTTTGCTGGATATATACTGTAACTGTACAGTACAATATATCCGTCACTTGAGTACTGTGCACTTTGAATTATGGGGAACCTATGAATTGATTTACTATGAAACCTTGTCGAACTCCAGAGCATATATGATTGAACCCATTGAGACTGCATTTACATTTACATCAACTCCATAAGAAGTAGGACATGTGGGAAAGGTTTATGATGGCAGGCAAAACGGGCAGATTTTTTTCATTTTGACTTTCGTCCATGCCACAAGCAAGACATTGCAACCAATCAGCTGTTGGGAAAAGTGACAACCATTAACCAAATGTGGCTTGCCTTTGTTTAGAGAGAAAAACCTAAATAAACCTGGAAAATAAGACTTTTGACCTATCAAAAGTGAATTGGTTTGTCAGGACATGCGCTTCTTCCCTGTTGGTCTGTACATTGCAACAGGATGAATGATCTACCATCAATTGAATCATTTAGATGCGTATAAACACCAGGAAGTTTTACGCATGCCTGTCTCAGCTGTGCTTTTATTTGGTTTCAGCGGTCTAATCCAGTTATTTTTGGAGTATAGGGTATCAGTATAGTCCTGCTGTTTGGTATTATTTTTATGGATAGACTTTTTTTATCCTTAATCCAATCAGAGCACATTGTCATTGGTAGAGACAAAGCATGAAGATCATTCCAGGAATCTTCCTCTCATCTCCTTCTGTTTGTTTGTTCCTTTCTGTATCCACTTAAAGAGCTTTCTTGTACGTTTTCTGGAGTACACACTGTACTAAATGCTTGAGTGCTACAAAAATAAAATAAAGCTGTAAAGCCACCATGGAAGAGGTTGGGCCATTGCATGGACTGCAAATATGCTTTTCATCTCTGAGGAAATGCTTTTTTTAATAACAGCAGCTACCGCATATGTTGTGAGGGAGGGAAATGTAACCTCAGTGTAAATGAGGTACAGAAATGTGGGAAGCAATGGGTGTGTAGAACCAGAAACCCTACAGGCAATTATTATCCTAGTACTTTATAAAAGATGTGGCTAGGGCTTACAGTGAAAGCCACTGGATTTCCCAAGTTCATGTAAGGTTTTGCTGAGATTTGGAAGCTTCTAAATATGGTGCCAATATTCCAGCAAGGATGGTGAAATGGTCTGCATTCAGCTATTCATTTAACATCTGTAGTTGATATGAATGCATAGAACTGTTCCTTCAGATCAAATCAAAAATAGTATGCATGTAGCATCATAGTTAAGCATTACAATTAGTTTAGTGGACTGAGACTATCTAGGAAACTATGCACATTCTTTGTTTCATTGTCATCAACCAGGTTGGGATGTTTTTAAACCACAGACACACAAAACTAGACTAGCAATGTGACAACCATTCCTTTTTCTAAATTTCAACTATGTGTCATGTATAGTTGTTAGTTTAAAAAAAACCAGCAGGGACAAAACTGATCTTAACAAATTGAACACTGTTTAGAATTGAAGTACTTTTTCATTCCAGGCACAATAATATATTGGAACACATACGCATATTCAATTGATGCTTCCAGCAAACCAAGATGCAATGAAGCAGAAGTGACATGCTCTGGCCAGTAGGCTATCCTCATCTGAGGGGGATTCTAACTGGGATCAGGAACTGGAAGAAGTATGTAATAGATCCTAAGCCTAACTCTCAGGACATTGGAATTTTTATTGTATTTAGAAAATACCCTACAACTTTTAATGTTCAAGTTATTTCCCCACCCAAACCAAGTACAAGAGATTTAAATGAATAGAAGGCATGTGAGAACAGTATATAGCCAGTTAGGAAGGGTCTATGGCCAATTCACTCATTACTATCTACCTTTCTGAGTGTCCACCGTCACATTTTAACATTGCATGCTAAAAGCACAGATTCCCTTATTAAAGGGAGGAGTGGAGATTTAATCCATGTTGATAAGCTTACTATACAAAAGCATTTTTTTGGAAAAAAGATAGGAGTCATCTGATATTAAACCAGTTGTTTGGAGATGCTCACCAGCATGCTACGTAGTTAACTTAAAGAAATGTATATTTATTTAAATAGCCTCTCCAGGCTAATCACCCCCAATCTGTCAGGAAAATCATTCAACTATGTTCTGATCACTGGCATAATGGACCTCCTCCCCAAGCAGATAAATGGATAGATAGGCACTCTATGCAGAAGGATTTTTATGGGAGAATATTTTCAGAGACATGTGTGATAATGTTCTATATAGATAATATAGAATATTGATGAATGTTTTAAAATTCTTTATATGGACAAATATAGAAATATTTGTCCATATTTCTACCATATTGCTTCCAACGACTGAAATAACGCCTCTCTTTCTCTGTTTGGCAAGCTGTTTTACTCCCCCTTTAAAGGCCACTCTTCAGGACTATTCATTTGGCAAAAAAATTTTCTGGATCAGTGCTTTCCACCTAACTCTATTCCACTCCATCCACTATACTGTTTTTAGTCACTGACTTCTTTGTTTTGTAGTCTTAAAATAAATCTCAATTTTTATGTATTGTCGCATTTATTTCCATTAACTAATGATGACCATTTCTGTTAGGAACATACACAGATGTAACTGTCCATTACACATGTTAATATCCATGTTTGGCACTGCTGGGTTTAGTATTTCCCTATAGCCAGATGCACAATGATGACATCAGTGCTGAGGTCTATGGAAGTCTTCCATGGGTCTCAGTAGCCTGTATGCTTTATGCATTTGGCCATGACTATTCTGCCTGCTTGCTGTGATGCACAAAATGGTTGTGTAAAATGGATTACAGGGCTGTACTGTAAGAGAAGGGGAGGACATGTAGCTCTGGGTAATGTAGGTTCACATTCAGATATTTACACTATGCTAAAGGGATGTTGGATTGATGCCCAACATTTGTCACAGTGAATTAGATTATTCAAGCAGACATTTTGTAAACCAGCACTTTATAAGTAGAGTTTTATTGTTGCTATCTGTCTTGACTCTGCAATTCCTATTGTAAAGGGGTTTTTGGACATGGAGACGAGAGTTGGGAGAAGATGATGATCCTAAATCAGAACAATTTAAGCATTTGTTAGGTACGTAATATACACAAATTACTTGGAAAGTACTAGCCAGACAGAGTTTTGGTTACCAAAATGGCTCTGCTTTAACTGGAAGAAGAAAAAATGTCTCTTTGGACCAAAACTTGGCTAAGGAAAAGGAAACAAAAAAATAGCCATGGACCAAGCTATTCCAACTGGAAAACACATTTCTACCTAGGCCTCAGCTGGAGAATATTATGTAACTGCTGGCTTTTAATTATTTCTAAAACTGGCTCTGTAAATAGCCCATTTCTCATCTTTGCTAAGCTGTTTCTCTGGAACATGTCATTCTCCAGGACTTCATATTGATTACTTCCAGGTCTACTTCTTTGGTCTGTGCACTTTGTCCTTCTGTGTAAATAAAAATATTGGACCACGTTTCTAACATCTTAGGCTCGCTGTTTCAACTGTCAACCTATGCTCAAAGTGGTCATAAACGAATCTTTAATGAAGCCATCTGCTGTCTGGTTGTGTGCCTTCAGTGCTATAATCACCTTCTTGCTAGCCTTAAGAAAAACATATTTCACTTCTTAAAATACTGATACAAAGTTTGCTCCAGGGGCTCATTCTTCCCAAAGCTCTCATTGGTTCCTCTCTTGCATTCTCATCTTTTACTGCAGCTGCAACCATCCTGCACCTTTCTCTGACTAATTTCCGCCAGCTAAGAAACCTGTGCTTCTCATGCCATTCTGCATAAAAGTAGAAGTACTTTTTTATTTGAGGCCTGAGGTTTAATAAAGTTGGGCTTCTGGCAGGGGGTGGCAATCATGTTTTTGCTAAGAGCCTCACAAACTTGATCAGGAGGGCTTTAAATTGAGGGAGATTATTCAGGTAGGTAGGAGTTTATCAAGAGATATTACCTCAACTATTCTAGAAAGTACTGGACAAAAAGTGCACAAACTCAATAAAAGGAATGAAAAAAACATAAATAAGCAGCTGTGGGAATGGCCTATGGTCTGCAATATTAATGCACAAAGTATGGGGAATAAAAATTGAACTTAAACTCTTAATACAAGAAAGCAAATAATGATATAACTGGCACCACTGAAACCAGGTGGGATGAGTCTCATGATTGGAATGTAGTAATAGGGAGTTTCTGAAAAATAGACCAAGAGGAAAGGAGGAGGAGGGGTATTGTATATCAAAGTTGTTTACATCTGAGAGAAGATCCATGATGTAAATCCTAAAAGCCAGGTTGAGAGTATCTGGATAAAAATTAAAGAGGGGGGGGGAATGTCACATTGGGGGTCTACTACAGACCTCCTTGCATGATGCCTTACTAAAACAGATGGCCATACATTCAGAAAGGAGAGATGTAGTAGTAATATGAGATTTTATCTCACCTGGAGGCAGTGACAGATTTTGTATTTCTAGGTGCAAAGACTACTGCAGACTCAGACTGCAGCCAGGAAATCAGAAGACGCTTTTTTCTTGGGAGGAGAGCAATGACCAATCTCAATAAAATAGTGAAGATCTGCATAGTAAGCAAAACCTAGCTTGCAGAATACAACCTAACACAACGGATTTTGCATGTTTCTGTATGAATGCAGTGAGATTGTATCAGTACCATTTTATTTTATTTTTATTTTTAAAAGATAATTGCACAGCTGTTTTCTTTTGTTGCTCAAGGACACTGGAGCTTTTGATTCGTTTTTCACTTCTTGGCCTCTCTCTTTGCCCAAAACTGAACACCTACCGGGGTATTCCTTGTAATCATATTTCCACTTTCCTGTTCCTACAATAAAAGTGGAGTCTGTATGTTCTTACAAAACCTTTAGGCGATGACTGCTTATTAGGAGCTTGGTTATTTTCCGATGTTTATCTTGGCAACTGAATGCTGATTAAGCTTTTCCAGATTTTACTACTTCATTAATGCTGAAGATGAAAAATAAGTGATTTGTTGAAAAAATGCAGATGTAGTACAGAATTACTGAACAATGTGTCTGACAAATCTTTCACATGCTCCTGAAATCCTTGTCTATATTAAACCTTTTAAACAAAACATGCAGGGTTCTCTATACTCTTTTTACTAACCAAGGGGAGATAGATGGTCCTTCTCTCATTTTCCTCCCACCTTTCTTCAGTTGAATATAGCCTGGTTCTTCTACAGTTTGGCTGACCTTTGAAAAATGGTACTAATAACCGGGGGGGAGGGGGGTATAAAGGCCTAAATCCAACTGATAATGCCAGCTAGTATAGAACCATACAATCCATGAATTTTAATCCCCATTTTATCAATTTTATTTATTTATTTACTTTGTATTATACCCGACCTTCTCTCCCTCATTGAGGGAATCAGAGCTGCTAACAGTTAGCAACAATTTGATGCCATTCAAACTTAATACAAAGTCAAATTACAAGTAACACAAACAACACAAAACATTTCTAACAACTCATATAAAACAACAGTACATAATAACACAGTATTAAAACCAGTTGTATTAAAAACCCACACTATCTCGTTTCCATAGCAGAAGTCCATTGCCATTTAACACTGTTACTCATTGTCTTCCCTGAAAACTTCATTTCAAAGAAAAAGTTTTTATTTTCTTTCTAAAGTATACCAGTGAGGGAGCCATTCTAATGTCCTTGCAGAGGGAATTCCAGAGCTGAGGGGCCACGGTTGAAAAGGCCCTCTCTCTCATTCTCACCAGCCATACCTGAGACAGTGGTGGGGCTGAGAGTAGGGCAGTCAGATAGATAAGTTGAGCCTGAACCATTCAGGGCTTTAAAAGTTAAAACCAACACCTTTAATTGCACCTTAGAAGCAAACTAGTAACCAGTGGAGCTGCCGCAACAGCAGGGTTGAGCATTCCCTGTATGGTGCTCCAGTGAGCAGCCTAGCTGCTGATTTTATCTTGTATTTGAACAGTTTGTGTCATGTTGTATGTCTTTTAATAGTCTTTTATCTCTTGTTTTAATGATGTTGCATCCCACCTCATGCCACAGGGGAACACAAGTAATAAATTCATTACAATTATAAATATTATTATTATTTATTACAATTATTATAAATCAGTGAATATTACGGTGATATATATGTACATCCCAGCAACCAGATTTACACTATTGGCTCCAAAATGATATAAGAGGGCGTGGAGGCCAGCCCAAAATTCTTATCCCTAGTAATTTAAAAAGTTCAATCCCATTATGAGCACATTGATCACAAATGTGTGAAGGACAATTCATAAGAATTCAAACATGTTCCAAGTCCAGATTCTCTTGGAAGCCACTCTGTTATTAAGCTATGATCTATACCAGGGGTGCTCATTAGGTAGATCGCGATCTACTGGTAGATCGCGTAGGGTGTCCTGGTAGATCACTGGCAGGGCGGGAGGAAGGCTCAGTCCCACCCCGCAGGCTCCCGATGCCACCCAGGTACGGAAGGGCTATCCAGTCCAACAGAAGGAGGTTGGACTGGATGGCCCTTGGAGGTCTCCTCCTATTCTAGGACCCCATTGTTGTTGTTGTTGTTATTATTATTATCAGAGGCTGAATGGCCGTCTGTGAGGAATGCTTTAATTGTGTTTTTCCCTTATGGCAGAAGGAGGTTGGACTGGATGGCCCTTGGAGGTCTCCTTCTACTCTAGGGACCTATTGTTGTTGTTGTTGTTGTTGTTACTATTATTATTATTATTAGCAAAGGCTGAATGAATATTATCATCATTATTATTATGAATAAATTCAGGGGCTTATACTCACATTTAGTTGAATTCAGACTTAAAATATATTATATGGCTCTCACTGAAATAAATTTCCAAATATTTTGCTTTTATGGCTCTCTGAGTAGTGGGTAGGTAGATCATTTTGACTTGGTTGTTTTATAAGTAGCTCGCATGCTGAAAAAGTGTGAGCACTCCTGATCTATACTGTGATTCTTCATGGGTTTTGGTAAATAAAATATCTGGTTCTTCACACTGATCATTCTTGAACTGGAAAAATATTGCCTCTTATTTTAGTTCCACACCCCTCGGCTATCAATAAAAATCTAAGGATAAAAATATTCCATCAATCAATAGTACATATTAATATAATGGAACCAAACAGAGGCCAAGTAACAATTACATAAAAAGAAAAAAAAGGATTTATAGTATTGGTAGCAACAGAATTCTCACCTCTTTCAATCCTTGGGCTGGCTTGCTTTTTAGATTATTGTGTGCTAGGAATAAACATTCATTTTGGGATTTCTTGATTTAAAATAATATTGGATAGAAAAACAAATTGAATCTGCTATTCATCTATTGCAGGTGACTTACATGTTATTGGGACAGTGGGCCCCCTCTGGGTTTCAGGCCAACTATTAAAGGATCTCTTTGACATGCTTAAACCATTTGGAGAACATGGTCAACATCTTGGATAGTTCTTTTAAAGATCAGACTGAAATCCAGAGCACACTTTATGCTCTATGATATAGAAGCCACTAGGCGTCACCAATTTAGTTTTGGAAGTCCAATGCCTAGTTTTCATTCCTCCACCCTCTTAGTTTAAAAAAAACCCACATCATGTTACCAAAGAACAGGACCAGAAATAGGACATCTCCAGATGGAGACAGTCTCAGGAAATGTCAAGTTTTATTCCTGTACAAATTGATTTTACACATCCTAAGGAATTTTACGAGAAATTCCAGCTTACAAAACCTTTTTATTTCCACACCCTAGATTGGTTAGAATTAACCAAATGCTTTCCAGAATTTTTATCGTTTGTCTGTATATATCTATTTTCTCAAACCCAGGACATAGGGCCATCAAGTAAGCACAGCAATGTTTCCAGGACACAGATTCAACAGATATCAAGCAAATGAAAGAGAAGTGTTTTCACAAAGGCTGCATCTACACTGTACAATTAATGTAGTTTGATACCATTTGAACTGCCATGGCTCAATGCAATGGAATCATTGCTTTTTCAGTTTGGTGAGGCACCAGCACACTTTCTTAGAAAAGGGTAAACTACAACTCACATGATTCTATTGGGTTGAACCATGGCAGTTAAAGTGGCATAAAACTGCATTAATTCTGCAGTGTGGATGCACCCTAAACAAAATATTCCTAATGGTTTCTCAATATAAAATTGCTAAAGCACTTACCAGTTTGTCTATAACTCCCTGATATATATATATATATATATATATATATATATATATATATATATATATATGAGATTCAGTGAAAAATAGTAAAAATAAATTTCTGAAATGTTTCATGAGACTATACATGATATGTGATGAATGGAAGGTGGAAGGAGAAGGACAAAAAAAAAGAAGGAGGAACAGGCAGAATCAAGGTGGGGCTCCCATCGAGGTGGTGACTGGTAGGGGAAGATGCGGGAAAGGGAGACCCTATTCATCAATTAGGCCTAAAATTTGTGACAACTCCAAAATATTAATTCGGCCTACTAATGAACACCCTAAATCATTGATTCGGCCAAAAATTTATACAAGAACGCTAATAAATTTTAATCAGGCTCCTGACAAAGTTAAGTTGAGTACACCTCCAGGCTGAGAGTTGTATCTGTTTTAAACTGGCTGAGAGTGGTACTGTGCAATGCCAGGTCAGTTAATGGTAAAACATCTATTATCCAGGATTTAATCCTGGAAGAAAATGCTGACCTGGCTTGTATAATGGAGACCTGGCTGGATGAGGCTGGGGACATTAATCTCTCCCAGTTTTGCCCACCGGGTTACTCCATACAATACCAATCGAGACCTGGAGGGTGGGGAGGTGTTGTCGCAGTGGTCTATAAGGATTCCATCCCCCTGACCAGGTGCCCTATCCCGCAGTAAACCACATTTGAATGTGTCGATCTGAGGGTAGGTGACCGGGACAGGATAGGGATTCTGTTAGTGTACTGACAACCCTGCTGCACGACAGTCTCCCTACCTGAGCTAGCTGGAGTGGGCTCGGGCCTCACATTGGACTCTCAACGGCTTATTGTGCTGGGGGACTTCAATGTTCATGCCGAGACTGCTCTATCAGGTGCAGCTCAGGACTTCATGGCCGCCATGGCAACCATGGGCCTGTCCCAATTAGTATCTGGTCCCACTCACAGTTCACGACACACATTAGATCTGGTTTTCTGTCAGGGATGGGAGGAAGGTGGCGGGGTGGAAGAGCTGACAGCGGCTTTCGATACTGTTGACCACAGTATCCTTCTGGGATGCCGCGCAGAAATGGGGCTTGGGGTACCACTCTGCAGTGGCTCCAATCCTTTCTGGAGGGTCGGTCTCAGAAAGTGTTACTGGGTGACATCTGTTCTGCTCTGCAACCGTTGTCTTATGGAGTCCCTCAGGGTTCAGTACTGTCCCTGATGTTACTCAACATCTACATGAAACCACTGGGAGAGATCATCCAGAGTTTCAGAGAAAGGTGTTATCTGTATGCAGATGACGTCTAGATCTGTCATTCCTTCCCACCTGTCACTAAGGAGGCTGTCCAGACTTGGCCACTGTGTCGGACTGAATGAGGGCTAGCAAATTGAAACTTAATCCAGACAAGATAGAGGTCCTTCTAGTCAGTCGAAAGGCTGAACAGGACATAGGGTTACGGCCTGTGTTGGATGGGGTTGCACTCCCCCTGAAGATGCAGGTTCACAGCTTGGGAGTGATCCTGGATTCATTGCTGAGCCAGGAACCCCAGGTGGTGGCCAGGGGAGCTTTTGCACAGTTAAGATTTGTGCGCCAGCTGCGCCCATACCTTGGGAAGTCTGATCTGGCGATGGTGATCCACGCTCTTGTCACATCTCGAATAGATTACTGCAACACACTCTATGTGGGGCTGCCTTTGAAAATGGTTCGGAAACTCCAACTAGTCCAATGGGCGGTAGCCAGGTTACTAACTGGAGCGACATACAGGGAGCATACCACTCCCCTGTTGTGTCAGCTCCACTGGCTGCCTGTCCATTTCCATGCTCAATTCAAAGTGCTGGTTTTGACCTTTAAAGCTCTATATGGTCCTGGCCAAGCTTACTTGTTCGAACGCATCTGCCACTACATCCCACCTCGTAATTTTTTAAAAAAATTGGTTAAAATGCAATAACAGAACACAATAACATGAACTTACATACACACATGACGACATCAAGGTGACAATGAACAGGGTTGGGTATGGGGGGAAAGGGGACAACAATAGGTATCGTCTGTATGGTAGCACCTATTGTTGTCCCCATCCCACCTCGTAACTTAAGATCATCCGGGAAGGCTCTGCTCTCGCTTCCACCAGCAACTCAACTGCGGCTGGCGGGGACGAGAGACAGGGCCTTCTCGGCTGTGGCCCCCCGCCTGTGGACTGCACTTCCAAGCGAAATATGATCGACCCCAACCCTCCTAGCTTTCAGGAAGAAAGTAAAATCGTGGTTGTGGGACCAGGCCTTCGCACAGTAACTGCAGCACTTTACTTGGAATGAAAGGTTTTAACGACGGACATGAAACACGGCTTCCACCATTGATTGATTATTTAAATGTGCATTGTATAGATGGAATTTTAAATGAACTGGATAGCTAATGTTTTAATGTTGATGTTTTAATCTTGTTGTATTAGTGTTTTATATTGTGTATTGTTGCCGGCATCTAATTGTGCCTTGTAAGCCGCCCTGAGTCGTCATCGTCCCCGTCCCCCCAGGTTGAGAAGGGTGAGTTAGAAATACAGTAAATAAATAAATAAATATTTCAAGCAAGCAGACTAGATGAAAAGTAGTGAATATGCAGAAACAATCAAAACAGAACAGAAAACCCTCTATTTTTGACGCAGTCTGGTTGAGCCCATTGTTTCTCCAAAATGCTGTGCTGAAAGGGTGTATTATCTGCCACACTATTTTTAACAGAAAATGGAAAAGCAGTATAAAGGGGATAGCACTTCAAGATGGGCAGTCTCCAACTTGAATAGCCTGGTAAGTGTCCATGTGTAAGCATCAGTTTTCCTCTCACTGCAGGACAATGCTGCCTAAACTAAAAGAATCAACATAGCAAAGAGGAAAAGAACACTCAAAGTCCACAAACCACAAAGCAGTAATTCATGCCAAAATAGTCATGGCCTTCAGTAATTTAATAGCCAGCTAAAGTCTGAATTTCCATTAAGCTATTTTGCAGGACAAAACGGCTAAGTTGTTCTGACTGGAGTGACATGATTTACACTGTATTCCAAAACGTAAGCTGAAGACAGAAGAGAAAAGGCCAATCTTAACACTTGAACTAACTACACTTTCTGGTTTTCAAGTATTATGCCACATTTGAGGTCCACATTTTGGCTCCGTTATAACTCAGTAACAATATGCTCCAGTTCTTTAACTAATACTCTGTACAATGTACACCAAAAAAAATTCCAAGATCTACTAGCCATCCTTAAATCAAGCAGACATTGGTTCAAATTATTTCTGGCAAACTCTGCTATGATTTAAAGCTCCTTGTGTAAATTTCTTCTCAGCACTGGAATGATCTTTAAGATTCCAATGGGACCTTTACAGTAACACAGTCAACCAAACCCAAAACAGGCATCTCCTTATTAGGCAACTATGCCAATAATCATATAGGGGAGCCTGGCAACTGCAGAACCACATGCCTGAAAGTATTCCTGTCTAGTAAAATTCATATCATAATGAAAACTGTGGACAGGAGAGAAAACACATCTACACATACTGCAGCGTCCATTGTATTCTGATGGACTGCTTTGTGCTCTTTGCACTGAGGTTATCTCTCTTCTTCCATTGCATTACCTTGTTCCTAGAAGCTGAAAAGCCCAGAAAAGATATCGGGAGGAAAGTAAGAGAAAGAGAATGTGTGTGTGTTTTTCTTCAAAATAACTGCTGAGTCAGAAAGCCTGGCTCTTTAATATAGCTGGCATATTGCATTTCTGAAATAGAGTAGAGACATCACACTGTCAACAAAGATCTGCATAGTAAAAACAATGGTATTCCCCATAGCAACCTATGGGTGTGAGAGCTGGACCATAAGGAAGGCTGAGCAAAGAAAGATAGAAGCTTTTGAACTGTGGTGCTGGAGGAAAATTCTGAGGATGTCTTGGACAGCGAGAAGATCCAACCAGTCCATACTTCAGGAAATAATGCCCAACTGCTCACTGGAGGAAAGGATATTAGAAGCAAAGTTGAAGTACTTTGGTCACATAATGAGAAGACAGGTGATGCTGGGGAAAATGGAAGGAAAAAGGAAGAGGGGCAGACCAAGGGCAAGAAGGATGGATGGTATCCTTGAAGTGACTGGCTTCAAAGTCAAGGAGCTGGGGGGTGGCCACGGCTGACAGGGAGGTCTGGCATGGGGTGATCCATGAGATCATGAAGAATTGGAAGCAACTGAATGAATAAACAACAACAATTGCATTTCTGATGTAACCTTTGTGTGATATAATGCAATTGTTTAGTGTTCATTTAATGTTCCATTTTTCCCAGCACGTGTCCCAAGGAGGCTATTAAAAGAAAGCTTTCTCTTTCCCTTTATCACCCCCTTTACCTCCCCCTAGCTAAATTTCTTCTCCCCTTTCTTTCCCTAACCCCAATTCAATGTTGTGTGTGTATGTGTGTGTGTGTATCAAGCAGCATTTAAACTACAGCTAATGTGAAAATTTAAAACAAATGACCATATTAAAAAGATTAATGAAAAAGTTAAAATACAATAATAATGTTAAAATAAAATATAACCCAGTTAAAAGACTTTCTACTGTTAGTTTCAAAGGCTTGCATAAACTGAAAGATCTTTTCTTGCCAATTGAAAGAGGGCTCAGATATTACCAACGGTAGCTTCCTGTGGAAATGAATTCCACGCTGTGTGTGACAACCACCCAGAAGGCTCTCTCCCATGTCCTCACTAAATATGCCAAAGATGGTGGCAGGATTAAGAGAAAACCTTCCCTCGCTGATCTTAAAATTCCAGCAGGTTCATGATATAGTATTTCAGATAGTCTCGACCCAAGCTGTTCATAAGGCTTCATAGGTCATAACCAGAACTTTGATTTGTGCCAAAAAGAGAACTGGTAGTCAACAAAATTGCTTCACATGGGAGTCATTGTAACCAGCCTCAGTCAGCTTACTTTAAAGTGGTCATTCTGGATTGGGGATTCAGGAGGTCACAGTGCAATAAACTAAATTGCCTGATTCTGCTAACACCCGGCCTGACTATTTATTCATTATCACTGTGTCAATATATCTCCAGTTGTCAGATAAATTTCTTTGAGTGCTAGCAATGATATGATCAATCCAGAAAACATTCCCTGCTCTCATCTAGTTCCATTCATACTTTCCCCCAAAAGTTTTATTATGCATTTTTTTTAAAAAAATTCACACAAATTAAAAAGAAGGTCATAAGGGCTGTGGAGCTTCATTAGTAAATTAGAACTATATCAATGTCTATTGTGTCATCAAGGAAAAGGAAAAGGATTAAGGGAAGAGAAACCTTATATTTGTTAACATAATTACATCTATATATTCAATTCAAGTACTACTATACTCATCGTCTAAAACTGTGGTTCCCAAAGTGGGCGGTACCACCCCCTAGTGGCAGGGCCGTAGCCAGGATTTTGTTTCGGAGGGGGCTGAGTTTGGTTCGGGGGGGGGGGCTGAGACTGGGTGGAAGAGGGTCTACCCAAGCAAATCTTTTGTATTGTTATCCCAATAACCCCATTAATGTGGGATATAATGAGCATGGTGATCAGATCATGATATGAATAAACATAACAGTTTAAATAATGTACCAGTAAGGCCTTTTACATCGGACCACCCTGAGAATTTCAGGGGGCTGAAACTGTAGCCCCCCCTGGCTACATGCCTGCCTAGTGGGCAGTACCACCCCTAGTGAGTGGTGAGGTGATCCAAGGGGGCAGTGAGAGGCTCAGGAGAATTTGGGGGGCACTGAAGCCCTGTAAGGGGGCAGTGGCGGGATTCCAAATCATAAGCACAGAAATGTGTGCCTGCCAGTTGGAAACCCTGTGCAAGCGCTGCCTGGAAACTGCAGTGCACGACCCCTTCCTCTCCTCAACTTTGCCCACGGCACAGTCCTGTATCACCCCTTCCAATCCAATGGGTCCCTTGGAAGGAAGAGGCAATACGGGACTGTGCCATGGGCGGAGTTGAGGAGAGGAAGGGGATGTGCGCTGCAGTTTCCAGGCAACGCCTGTTCAAGGATTCCAACTGGCAGGCTGAGAAAGTCACGCGCTTGCGAGTGTGTGCCTGCCAGTTGGTCCAGTGGAGAAGGAAAGCCTCCATGTCTGCAAACGCCCCCTGATTTGCTGCGGCATTTGCAGGCACCTCCTGGAAGATGGCCATAGCACGAAGCAAAAATGCAAGCAGCTCCCAATTTCCAAAGTCCAGTATTCTCTATTGCTCAAGTTTATTTCAATTCCATGGCTGTTGGGAGTTCAAAATGCTCTTTGATTATAGGTGAACTATAAATCCCAGCAGCTACAACTCCCAAATGACAAAATCAATCACCCACAACTCCACCAGTGTTCAACTTTGGGTATATTGAGTATTTGTGCCAAATTTGGTCCAGATCCAGGGTTGTTTGGGTCCAGAGTGCTCTCCAAATGTAGGTGAACTACATCTCCCCTAAATCACTGTCAATTCCTTCCAACCCCCTCCAGTATTTTCTGTTGGTCATGGGGGTTCTGTTTGCCAAGTTTGGTCCAGGCCTGTCATTCATGGGGTCTCGGCTGTGGATGTTAGAGCTGAATTGGTCAAAGGTACTGCAAATCCCATCATCCGTTGTCCATACTCCCCCAAACATATTGTTTTTTATTAATCACTATGCTTTAATTATGTTCAATTTTTTTACTATGAAAATACATCGTGCATATTAGATATTTGCATTAGAATTTATTAGAGTAGCAAAATTATTTATGAAGTAGCAACAAAAATATGGATGGGGTCACCACAACATGAGGAACCTTATTTAGGGGTCACAGCATTAGAAAGGTTGAGAACCACTGCGTTAATACATATATCTTTCTGTTTAATTGCTATTACATTTTTTAAAAAATTAATTTCTAGGGGGGCAGTGAGTAAAATAAAATCTGGAAAGGGGGCGGTAGGCCAAAAAGTTTTGGAACCACTGGTCTAAAAGTTTTGAAACTTCCTTTAATACTTCCTTTAATAACTTCCTTGTGAATCTTACATAGCCAATTTTGATTGGTTACCTATTGTTGTGATGTCATTACATTTGTTACATTATTTTCAGTTGATGAAATCAATATAGAAAAAGAAAGAGAAAGAAATGGGATGAAGGAATAAAATTAACATCAACGAACAGGCTAATTTTTATTTACGGTGACTGGAACTATTCCTTTCCAAGTTATATTACCAGATTTCAAATCAATATTGTTCCAGTCTTAGCATTTATACCATATAGTTCATTGTAAATATGGGGTTGAGCTCATAGGCTATACTAGACATTTCCTGCAATGAAGTCAGTTTGAGCAAATCTGAATGTTTACATATGGAACACATGTCTATAGAAACATGTGTCTCTTCCCTATTTAGTTATTTATATAAAGTGTTTCCATAATGCTTTTCAGTCGCCAAGCCCTCTAATTGACATACAACAGAGGAAATCTTTAAAACATTAAATGCACTGAAACCTTCTGAAACAAACTGATAATTTATCGAGAGTTAAAACAGTAAAACGAATGTCGAGAACCAAAGACCACATAGAATAGCACTATCTTAGCTGCCTACTGGAAACTCAAAAGATGGTAAGAGCCTAACTTCCTTGGCAGGGAATTCCAGTCGGATCACTGCTACAGAAGAGGCTCTGTCATATGTGCATACAAATCTAAACTTTTAGAGCATTGCACACAAAAGGACATCTACTGAGGATCTCAGGGTGTGTCTGCACTGTAGAAATTAATGCAGTTCGACACAACTTTAATTGCCATGGCTCAATGCTATGGCATGGAGCCCCCGGTGGCACAGTGGGTTAAACCCCTGCACTGGCAGGACTGAAGACCGACAGGTTGCAGGTTCGAATACAGGGACAGTGAGGATGAGCTCCCTCTATCAGCTCCAGCTCCTCATACATGCAGGGACATGAGAGAAGCCTCCCACAAGGATGGTAAAACATCAAAACATCCAGGCGTCCCCTAGGCAACATCCTTGCAGACGGCCAATTCTCTCACACCAGAAACGACTTGCAGTTTCTCAAGTGGCTCCTGACACGATAAAAAAATGCTATGGCATCCTGGGAACTGTAATCTTACAAGTTGTTTGGCCTTCTTCTGCTAAAGACTACTAGACCCTCACCAAACTACAACTCCTATGATATCATAGTGGAGTCAAACTGCATTAATTCTACAG
The DNA here is from genome assembly GCA_030556195.1 of Anolis apletophallus. NCBI lineage: Eukaryota > Metazoa > Chordata > Lepidosauria > Squamata > Anolidae > Anolis > Anolis apletophallus. The sequence continues at coordinate 75,393,135 of JARBWK010000002.1, forward strand.
TGTAGATGCACCCTCAGATTGAGGCAGGTTCATAAGGGTGTGCAGATGGTATTTAGGTAACCTGGAAATAGGGCTTTATCTGTGAAAACCATCACATTGAATTGAACTACAAAACATTTTGGGACCCAGCACAGGCCCTGGTGGCACAGTGGGTTAAACCACTGAGCTGCTAAACTTATTGACCAAAATGTCACAGGTTCGAATCCGAGGAGTGGCAAAAGCTTCTGCTGTCAGCCCAGCTTCTGCCAACCTAGCAGTTCAAAAACATGCAAATGTGAGTAGATCAATAGATACCACTCCAGTGGGAAGGTAACGGTGCTCCATGCAGTCATGCCAGCCACATTACCTTGGAGGTGTCTATGGACAATGCCTGCTCTTCAGCTTAGAAATGGAGATGAGCACCAACCCTCAGAGTCAGAAACGACTGTACTTAATGTCAGGGGAAAACCTTTACTTTACAGTTCTTATAATAGGGATGTTACATGGTCTCTATTACATACACTTAACAATCTTGTCATTTTGCACTTGCTGCAACTTTCATAGACTTTTCAAGGGCAACACCTGGAAAATACATTGCAAGCCTAGTCACTATTAATGTTTTGATGTTCTGACAAGCAATAACTTAGGAAATAAAATACTTTTCACTGAATGGATAGATTAGAGCGAACATAGAATGCACAGTGAACTTTGCTTTTCCATTACTATAGAAGTGTAATAACTCTTGACATTTTCAGGCCTCTGTCCTATTATGTTCTAATTTAATGTGCTGTACAGAAAATAGAAACAGTTCTTGTTACCAATACACCATTCTACTGAAACAAATGGAACACCATGAACTGAGGGCAATCACTATAGTTCAATTGTGGCTGCGGCTTAAGCAGTTATTCATGTACATGTGGGTTAAAGAGATTTCACAAGTCAAAATTTTCCTCAGACACAAACATTCAGTATTTGACATGTTTCTTTTTTATCTGCAATGGGACATTTTTCAAATGTGTTCTGCTTTGTATAATATAGGTTTTGCAGTCATAATTAAAATAATTCTGAATTAAAGACAAATATAAAAAACAGGAAGGATTGGGCATAAACTCACTAGCCTATCAATACAAATTGTTTACATACAATTACTTGATTTTATATTCATTTCAATTGGGGTGTGGGGGTTAATTAAAGGGTAAAGGACAATCAAGGCATTGTGGCCCAGAATAGCAGTTCTTTCTCCAAATCAATATGTCCTTCAGTCCTGAAATTTCTAGCTCTGAAGTAATTTAAAATGTCAATATAAACTATATGAAAATATAGTTTAGATCAGTGGTTCCCAAATTTTTTTCGCCTACCACCCTCTTTCCAGAAAAATTTCTACTCACCGCCCCCCTATAAATTAATTTTTAAAAAATTTAATAGCAATTAAACAGAAAGATATGTGTATTAATGCAGTGATTCTAAACATTCCTAATACCATGACCCCTAAATAAGGTTCTTCATGTTGTGGTGACCCCCAACCATATTTTCGTTGGTACTTCATAAATAATTTTGCTACTCTTACGAATTCTAATGCAAATATCTAATATGCAGGTCAAAGTGAAGGGGGGGGGGCCAAAGAAGAGGGCAGCATGACCCCTCCTAAATGGCCAATCGTTCACTGCCCCCTTAAAGGGTTTCACCGCCCCCCACATTGCCCTGAGACTTCCACCACCCCCTTGGATCACCTCACTGCCCACTTTGAGAATCAGTGGTTTAGATCATTTGTGTGTGTGTGTGTGTGTGTGAGAGTGTCAGAGTGACTTGAGAAACTGCAAGTCACTTTTGATGTGAGAGAATTGCCATCTGCAAGGACTTGCCCAGGGGACGTCTGGATCTTTTACCATCCTGTGGGAGGCTTCTCTCATGCCACTGCATGAGAAGCTGGAACTGACAGACAGGAGCTCGCCCCACTACCTGGATTCAAACCACCAACCTTTCAGTCAGCAGTCCTGCCATCACAAGGGTTTAATCCATTGCACAACCAAGGGCTCCTGATATCCAAATAATAGAAACAGGCACATTTGCAGTACTGCACATATAAGAACTCTATATATGAATGATTTCTTTAGCATCTCATGCTAGAAACTTGTGGACTGAAGAAATAATAATTTGCAAATAGAATTATTCAGAGGCAGCAATGCCCTCATTTTGCCTTCTCTCCATACATGCCAAGTTTCAATCTTTGAAATGAAAGTTTGTATACAAATTGTTCATTTTAAGCAAGCTGGCTGGATCATTAGGAAGTTGATCTTTGGTGACCAACTCCACAAAGCAGTTTAAAATACCGCCATTCAGACATGTGCACCACCCAGCAATTAGGTTCATAAGAGGCTAGACATAAGCTCAGGAACAGATGCCAATGAGATGAGCAGTGTAACATAATTTGCCCCTGCATATGGGATAGCTGCCATTTTGTTTCATTGGTCTGGAAAGAGATTTTGTATATATTACCAGTTGCCTTTTCAGCTACTTGGAGTGCCAAGTGACTTCCTTTTTTTAGACTTTATTGAGATAAAGCAGAGTACATAGCAATCACAAAAGTTTAAAAGGCTTACATTGAGGTGGTGCCACGATATAGGGTAGCAGGAACGACTTGTCCTGGACCCTGGTATTTCGGGAGCAGTATTTCACAAAACTCAGCGTAAGTAAAATTAAAAGGGTTAGGGGGGGAGGTAAGAGGGATACATAGTGAGGGGGGGGGGGAATGGGAATTGAAGTACAGAAAAGATAAAAAGATGTTGACTTCACATCTTCAACCAAAAGTACATTATCTTAGACCAAACGTCGAGTTAGGAGCATATTAGTGAGCCCTTGTCAAATACAAAAACCCTTTAGACTCAAGTTCTTCTTTTCTTTCATCAATGTTAAATGTTAAATTGAAACTTCTTGGTGACCTGGTCCGGAGTAAGCATGTGAGTTTGTCCATTTCTGCAAACCCGGCGGCCTTAATTAGCCACTCTTCTTCCTCGGGGACTTGAGGAAGCTTCCAGTATCTAGCAAAAAAGATTCTTGCCGATAATATGAGGTACTGTATGTGAGTAGTTTTTTGGCTTCTTTGTCCTTCAAGCGGCCTGTAATGTTTAAAAAATATATTTCTGGTTGTTTCGGGAAATCAAGTTGTAGAATTTCTAAGATAGTTTTATGCACCATGTCCCAATATTTTTTTGTAACTTTACAGGACCACAACTGGTGGTAAAAGGTTCCCCTTTCTATCTTACATTTCCAGCAGACATCATTTTGGTTTTTATATATCTTTGGTCAGTTGGCATGGAGTGAGGTACCACCTAAAAAGCATTTTGTATGTATTTTCTTTTGGACAGTTGGCATATGTATGTTTCTGGTTTACCTTCCATATTTTTTCCCATTCAGCAGGGTCAATACTATAACCCAAATTCTTTGTCCACCTTTGTATGTAGGGAACAACAATGTATCAGCAAGAATGAGCAAGCTCGCATGTAATGAACCCTCACAGAATGAGTAAGAACTCACAGAAGATATACATTGAGCCCACATTCCAATCAGATTGCTAAAATAGTAAAAAAAAATTCTGGCCCATGATTTCTGCGATACCAGGCCTTGAACAACCACCTATGGTTGCCAAGAAACGCTCTGCCAATATTAAAGATCTCTTGGTGCACACCAATCATTCCATTAGAACCATGACAGTCACCAGCAACCCTGGCACCAAACCTTGTGCACACTGTGGCATTTGTGCCCAGATCAATACGTCCACTAGCATTACCAACAGAACCAATGGTAGGACACTCAAACTCAGGGATGAAATAACCTGTGCCCATGCTGGCATCATTTATTGCCTCGAATGCCCATGTGGGCTCCACTATGTGGGCCAAAGTTCTAGAAATCTCAGGACTAGAATTTATGAGCACAAATCTAAAATTAGATGCCTATCTCAGGATTCCACCCTCTATAGTCACTTCTTTAAAATGAAGCATTCGCCTGACAGCTTTAAAGTGTTTGGGCTTCAAAGGGTTAATCCACCTCCACATTGCAACCTCAGTCACTCATTGCTTAAGGCTGAGAAGAAATGGGCCCTCCTGTTAACAAGCGAAACTCCCTGCGGCCTCAATGACTCCCTTTCCTTACAACAACTGTTACTGTAAATACTCACACCTGTGTTGCACTCTATATATGCTCTTGACTTGTATTGCCTCTTGCTGCATTCAGCCTACTAGATTGGCTTATCCTTGATGCTCCTTGTTATGCATTACTAGGTATGTATGCTCTTGATCATTGTTTTATTTACATTGTGCTTATTCTGTATCAATACTCTAGCCAGTACCAAGATGCTGTCACCTTGATTGTATTGTCTTAGATTACCGCACACAGCGACGCGCCCTGATGAAGCGTCTTTAAGACGCGAAAACGGCAAAAAAAGCCTTGGCGCCTTGGAGTTAGTTCGGCCGTTTGGCACTGTCCCGGCTCTCCCTCGATTGTGGGTTCCGCGCTGCCACTTCCAGCGCCCCGTAGCACGACAGTCGCTGTCGCAAACCGCCATTCGCTTTCTGGCTTCAACTCCGGCTCACGCCGCACAGCTCGCCCCCCTCCTTGTTTGGAACGCAGCACCTATCCTCGGCTGGTTCCCTGCCGCGGGTAATTTTGTAATTGCTTTGGGATGTTATGTGATGATATATTTTGTTGATATGAGAGAGGAGGGAGTGCTTTCGCCCACATTACTGTTCTGAATACCCATGTATTTCCATATGTATTGACTGCTATTTCATGTATGCTAATACAGTTGTATTGATTGTATCAGATTTATATCTTCTGTGAGTTCTTACTCATTCTGTGAGGGTTCATTACATGCGAGCTTGCTCATTCTTGCTGATACATTGTTGTTCCCTAGCTATTGATAAGCACCCCCCCCCCTTGTTTTGTATTGCACCTTTGTATGTACTCATCAATCATTTTTTTCACCTCATTTTCTAATTCTAGTAGGAATTTATACAGTAGACTTATAGTTTTTGTGCGTGAGTGTAACCAGATCTTTTCACCCATTAGGTTAGGCCCTTCTCATCCTATTTGTTTGTCCTCTTTGAATCTTCTATTTAGTTGGCCCAGTTGGAACCAATTTAGATTCCATTGGGCCAATTCATCTTGATCTTTCAGTATGTAATTTGTGCCTTCCTTTTTTAGTAAATCTATATATTTTGGCTCTGCCTTGTCCTCATACTTTTGGATCTTAAACGCTTCAACCGGTGAAGTCCAGAGAGGGAATTTCTTTATAAAGCTTCTTCTTAAATTTGGTCCATATTTTAAATAGGGCAGATCTTATAATATGGTTATTGAAGCCTTTGTCCTGATTAATTTTATTATAAAGCAGATATGCATGCCACCCAAATTTGATGTCGAATCCTTCCAACTTCAGTAATTTTTATCTTTCAACTCAGCCCATTCTTTTAGATTTTGGATGCAGTTTGCTTCATAGTATTTTAGTATGTCCGGGACTCCTAGTCCACCTTTATCCGTCCTTTCCTTAAGGCAGTTAGATTTTATTCTAGCCTTTTTTCCTTGCCAGATGAAATTATTTAGATTGTATTGCCATCATTTTAATATTAAATCACTTTTCAAAATAGGGAGCATCTGCAGAATGAAGTTTACCTTTGGGAATATTTTCATTTTTATGGCCGAAACTCTTCCAAGAAGAGAGAGATTCTGAGTTTTCCAATTGTTCAGATCTCTTTTTATTTCTGACCAAAGTTTTTCATAATTATTTTTGACCAATTGGCAATTATTTGAGGTAATATTGATTCTGAGATATTTCATTTTTTAAACATTTTCCATTCCAGATTTTTCTTTGATAATTTTCTTCTTCTCCTCTTCAATATTTTTTGTTAAGATTTTCGATTTCTTCTTATTCAATTTAAACCCTGAGATCTCCCCAAATTGTTCTATCTTGTTTAACCATGCATTGATGTTTTCCTTTGGGTCCTCAATTACACAGACGAGGTCGTCAGCAAAAGCATATACCTTATACCTGTCTTGCCCTATTTTTAATCCCTTTAAGCTGGTATCTTTGATTGTGTTTTTCAATAGTAGCTCTAAGATGAAATTGAAAATGAGGGGGGAGAGAGGGCATCCCTGCCGGGTTCCTCTTTGGATTATTATTTTTTCCGATTTTTGTCCATTCACTATTACTACTGCATTCTGTGATTTATATATACTTGTAATGGCATTTATAAAAGGGTAGCCCATATCTAGTTCCCGGGGCAAGATCTCAATTGTCTCCCAATTAACCTGATCAAACGCCTTCTCGGCATCCATGAAGGCAAGAGCGAATTTTTTCCCTATATTCTTGGTGAGATATTTGATGATATTAATAACATTTCTGATATTGTGCTTCATATATCTCTGGGGAAGAAATCCATTTTGACTTGGGCATACCCAATTGTTCAGGAACTCTTTAAGTCTACTGGCTAGAATGGTGGTAAAAATTTTGTAATCCTGGTTTAAAAGGGAGATTGGGCAGTAGTTCTCCACTGATTCAGGGTCTTTACCTTCCTTTGGAAAGATTACAATATTTGCTGACTCCCATGAATTTGGGATTAAACTGTTGTTCATCACGTTGTTCATGAGTTTCTTTAAATAAGGAATTAGCCCTTCTTTTAATTTCTTATAATATTGCTTCGTTAGCCCATCCGGCCCCGGAGCTTTTCGTGTCTTTAATTTTTTAATAGTGTGTTCAATTTCTCCCTCTGTAATCAGAGAGTTTATTTTCTCTCTGATTTTATCATCGATTTTTTCTAGTTCCTGTCTACTAATATAAGCCTGAATATTCTCCTTGTTACAATTCTTGGCAGAATATAACTCTTGATAAAATTCCCCGAAGGCATTTATAATTTCTTTATCCTCATTATATTCTTTTCCCCCTTTCTTTAATTTATTAACTACACTTTTCTGTTTCTTTTTGTTGAGTTGTACGGCCAGCCATTTTCCCGGTTTGTTTGCATTTTCGAAGTTTTTTTGTTTTAGGTATTTCAGTTTCCTTTCAATTTGATCCATATTAATTAGATTAATCTGCTTCTTTAATAATGTTAATTTAGTTTCTAATTTCTTATCTTGGGGATATATTTTCATTTCTCTTTCTGTTTTCTCTAAGTCTTTTAATAGTTCATTCAATTCTGCCTTGCTTATTTTTATTATATAGCTCTTTTGCACGATAAAATGACCACGCATTACAGCTTTGCTTGTATCCCACAAGTTTGTAATAGTTATTTCTGGTTGGTCATTGATCTCCAAAAATTCTTTTAATAAATTCACATTTTTCTGGATTTGCTCTTCACTTCTCAATAGCCAATCATCAAATCTCCAGGTAGGGCTTCTAGAGCCAAATTTTAGTGTTACTTCAGTGGGGGCATGGTCTGAGATTAATCTGGGGTGAATTTTTGCTTACTTGCTATTTAGTGTTATGTTTTTTGTGGCCAGAATCATATCGATTCTGGACCATGTTCTCCGTCTTCCCGAGAAGAAGGTGAAGTCTTTCAGATTGCCATTATGGTAGCGCCATGTATTCTGAAGGTCAAAGGTTTCCAACAGATTAAAGAAGATTTTTGGAAGTTTGCTGGAGGTTGACTTGTTTTTTGAATTAGTATAGTTTTTATCTAGGCTTGGGTCAAATGTTCTGCTGAAATCTCCTAAGATCATAAATCCATCACACTCTAGTTTGGACATTTCTTCAATTAAGAATTCCAATACTTTTACTTTGGGGCCATTTGGGGCATAGAAGCTTATCACTACCACTTTCTTCCCTTTTATCACCACTGAGGCTGCCACCACTCTACCCTCCTTATCTTTAAACTCCAGAGAAGGCTTTAAGTCAGATTTGATATTGAGTGCCACCCCTCTACATTTTTTCCCAACAGTGGAGGAAAAAAGCACACCCAAGGATTTATTATCAATTAAGTCCTGTTTAGATGTTTTTACGTGAGTCTCTTGGAGGGCGTAAATCGCCGCTTTTGTTTTTTTAAAAAAATTGAAAGTTTGTTTTCTTTTTTCTGGGACATTAAGTCCGTTCACATTTAAGGAGAAACACTTTACCTCCATGCCGCCTTAGATTTCCTCGTCTACTACCGAGCATGCCTCTCCCAATGAGCTAGTGTCCGACTCCTCCTCCGACTCCTCCTCCAGCTCCCCGTCTTCTTCTGTGTCCACCTCTTTTTCCTTCTGTCTTTGTATGGCCTTGAGGTCGTTCCTCTTTTCGATGTTGATTTCAGCCTCAGTTCTCGTGGCTTTTCAACGTCTCTCGTGGTCTTTACGCTGTGGCTTGCTATTTTCATTCTTTTTTGACGGGCTCGATATATCTTCAGGGGTCAACAGATGTTTCCATTTTTGTAAGAAGGCCTCCGCTTTCTTCTTACTGTTGATCCAAAATTTCTCGTTATTGAGAGTAATCTGGAGTCGCTCTATTCTTTCCCATCTGAATCTGTATCCTTTTTGTTTCAAGAGGTCAGTCAGGAAAATATATTTTTTCCTATTATCCAGGATTGTCTTTGGAATCTCTCTTAATATAATTACTTTGTTGTCATTGAGGCAATAGGGTGTTTTATTGTGGTTTCTAATTATATCTTCTCTTAGTTTTACTGTATTGTATTGGATCAGGATGTCCCTTTCAGATTTATTTTTTCTAGAGTGGGATGTCTGGATTCTATAGGCCTTATTGATCTTCTCCTCAATTTGGGACACTTCTTTTTGCATTATGGATGCTGTCATTTCCAGAGCTATTTTTAACGTGTCTTCAGGAGACTCTTTACTATTTTCCGGGACTCCCCTCATTCTAAGTTGTAGATTTTTTTGAAAGAGCTCCAATTGAAGATTTTTCTTTTCTAGTTCTGCCTGGATTTTATCCATCTCCATCATCCTTTCTTGGTCCTGGAGCATTTTGCATCTCATATCTTCCTATTTCCTCTGAAGTATATCCACTTTTTCTTAGAGGGCAATAACTTCTTTTCTGACAGTCTGGAAATCTTTTATCATATCTCTCCTCAAGTCTAACATCCTTTCTTTTAGTTGTCTGCGTTCCTCAGTGCCTTTTTCAACATTCTCATTCATCCTCTTCATTTTGTAGATCATTTCCTTCAACTGATCTTTAATCTGGATTTCATCTTGCATGGAGTCTCTCCTGCCCATTGGATTCCCTGGATCTTTATCTACTTTCCTTCTTGTTGACAATATGTACATCTATTTCTTGGTCTTGGGCTTATTCTTAAAGTTATTTTTATTTGGGATATATGGCTAGTTTGCAGAGCATATAAGTATATTTCTCTATTGAATGAAAGATCTTTAATCAGTTGCTACGAGGATAGTGCTTGATAGATCCCATAAGCTCCCTCCACGATGTCAGGGTGGGATTTTAATCCTTACAAAGATCCCTTCTTCAAATTGTTTAGATCTTGGTGACTTACTGTTTTCTTCTCCTTGTTTTGAGAAGGGAATCCGGGGCGGTGTGGTGCTGTGGCGTCTCTCCCAGCCGGGATGCGATCTCCTTAAGCCTTAGCCAATCCTGGGCTTCGAGGGGGGGGTGCCGAGTGGTCTCCCAACTTCTTGGAGGGCCCCTCGACAGAACTCTATTCACCCTCAAGCTCGAGTTGTCCTCCTTTCTTCGAGGAACAACCAGGGTTGCCGAATTTGAGCCCCAATCTCCTGCATAGGCTTCTGCTCATTCGGAGCTTCACCCTTGGGCGTCCACCTCCACCGCTTCCCAAACCGGAAGTCTGTGCCAAGTGACTTCCTTGTTGTATTGAGAATCTTGCCAACAGCATCGTTCTTCACTTATCCTGGATGCATTTTTAAAGAAAACAAGTACAGCACATTTGTGTCAGAGATTAAAGAACAAAGAGATCAAACCAGAAAAAAGTTAAAGCCTTTCTAAAAACAGAAAAGTTGTTTAGGGTACTGCTCAGCTAGGTTTTCACTCAAGGGTAGTGTTGACAGAAGGCTAGGAGGAAGGAGCTGGAAAGAAATCCCTCAGTGTCAGTTTACACCACATGAGGCTCAAGATAGAGAAGAAGCAAAGGCATTTCAGGCCACTTTGTTTATCCAATGCTATTAGTACCATAAGGAGAGTTCTGCTTTTCCAATCTGGCCATATAATGTGAATATTATATCATCTATATAAATGTGAATTATATATCTATATAAATCGCTCTGGCTGAAAGAAGTAGTGACCACTTGGATTGGAAAAAGTAGAGCTTACTTGCATTGCCTTTATGATCAGCAGGTCAGAAAGATATTGATGAATACAGTTATTGATTCAGTGCCTTGAGACAGTTCTCCAAAAGATCAGGCTGCCACTCAGTCATTCAAAAGAGAAAACAGTGAACTCCCTAGAGATATCGGGTACTTTACATGGGTCCTCCTCCCCCACTTCCAATCATTATTTAGTAAAGGTAGAGGCTTCCCCTGACATTAAGTCTAGTCATATCGAACTGGGGGAAGGGGAGTGCTCATCTCTATTTCGAAGCCAAAGAGCTAGCATTGTCCATAGACACCTCCAAGGTCATGTGGCCAGCATGACTACATAGAGCACCGTTACCTTCCCGCAGAAGCAATATCTATTGATCTCACATTTGCATGCTTTTGAACTGCTATATTGGCAGAAGTTGTGTCTAACAGTGGGAGCTGTCCCTGCTCCCCAGATTCAAACCACCAATCTTTTAGTTAGCAAGTTCTGTCAGCCCTCCATGTAGCATTTTCTTAATTAATTGTTTTTCCTTTTACCTGGGATTAGGAGCACAGGTTCCCCATAAAAGTGAAAAACAACTAATTAAGAAATTGCTTTAAAAATTACAGAGAAAACACTTATTTAAGAATTTCTAGGTCTTCCAGCATGACTCTATGGTCAACTTGCACCAGAATCACATTGGGGGACCTAGAGATTCTAGAAATATGTTCTCTCTAGCAATCTTTAGGTCCTCTAGCATGATGGGGGCAACTTGGCTATAGAGTCACACCTAAAGATGACCTGGAGAGATCTAGAGGTGATGTTTTTAATCAAATCCATAAATAATTAAGATGACAAACGTGGAGGGACAACTGTACAAATCTCTGTTAGTGAAGTTATGATCTTGCCATCAATTTATTGTCACACTTTCTCATTTCAGGGGAAGAACAATGAATAATCAGGGTTTGAATCAGCAGATTTTTCATGAGCATTGTGGCAGCTTCCTACTGAACCTCCAGAATCTTGTCTGACACCCACAAATTGAATTCATTGTCTTCCAATAAATCCAATTTAAGAATCAAATGGTCACATTAACTGTTTATCATGTAAATGTGTGTTTAATTATTGAGGAATCTAGGTAAAATTGTCTACATGGAAACAGAATAATTGAAGATTAGACAGCTGAGAAAACAGATGAAACATTTGTATCTGGGCACTTTGTCATCATTGTGGCTCTAGTTATTATTATTGCAAAAACACAGAAGAATATCATATAACAAAAAGTCCAAAGGAAGAAATGAAGACACATTTCCATACTCCCTACAACAGAAGTTTTTGTAAGTCTGCTTAGTACATAGGCTGTGTGTATATAGCTGTTACTTTTCATTCTAGCCTTCCCAGATATTATCTTAGGAGAATTCATATAATTACAGATTATGTCAAAACAGACAGTTTCCATTTAACACTTGATATATTACTACAATGGTGGTTAAACCTACTTATCTTTAGCACCTGTAGCTATCATTAACTAACCAGAAAGACAAATACCAAGTTTCTTTCTCACTTGTTTACTGTATGAATGCACAACCAACTTGGCTTCTTGCCTATTTGGAATTTCACATATTTTACATATAATCGCACTAAGGACCATTTGCACTGAAAAAAACCCAGTGGTGGTTCTTTTGTGTGCATGCAAAGTAATTAGTTTAAATGAAGTAGAAACTAAGTGAACAAAAATAAAGGAAACTGAAGACAGACTAAAGGGACTACGAGTAATTGTACACATAGTTACTTAACAAAAACAAAATTAGAAATGTTTAGTCTTCTTGAAATATTCAGCTGTTTTAGTTAGAACATATAATCCCTCATACAAAAGCTATTCATTGAAAAATAAGCCATGATTAAATTGAGACATCAGTTATCTGTTTGTCATCGATTTCTTCTATTATTCCTTGCTGTTGTCTGGCATTTGCATCCACCATTTCTTTTTTCAAATAATTTGTAATTTAATTATATGTTAATAGTTTTAACATTGTGTTACTTCTTACTACTGCTAACTCGCAGCTCTCACTACTTTATAGAAAACACATATCAGCTGTCTCATATAGGGGGCTGATAGCCCCCTTCCTACATGGCAAGGATCAGTACAATGCTTGCATGATTGGCTACAGTTCTATCTTCCTGTACTGGAAATTCACCATGGATCAGCAACCAATGGCTTCTGAATTGATATTGGTCCATGAAGCACCACTTAGCACTGCCCTAGAAGTACAGTGTTTTGTAACAACGCATAGGGTCCTCATTACTTTTACATTCAATTTCTCAGTTATATCTCCTTTACCCATATTTGTATCAGACTGACAGTTTAATGTTGCCCCATTCAGTGAGATCTTACATGTGAGTTACCCTTGTTGCTTTTTCAGCCAGTTTTAAGAGTCAGGTATAAACAGACTACTTTGTAAAACTATACCTGCGTGATCCCTAACAGAGGTGGGATCTATTGCTTCTCCCCTTCTGTCATCAGGTATAGGAAACAATCTGCTCAATAGGATGTTTTCTCTCTGTCCAATACTTGCATTATTAACAAAGACTTGCAGGCTGCTCATGCAGGAAACAAAGTTGATCAAAGAACTGTTTTTAAATATTACAGAAGCCACTTGGAAGGACCACAGAAGATATCAGTACTGACTTCCGGTTTGCTTTAATGGCTGTCGGTCGCACTCTCGGGGAGCTCCGAGAGTGACATGCTATGGAGTGCTGGTGGTAGGAGCATCCACCCTCATCTGGCCATAAATGGGCCAGTGAGCATCCTCTCGTAGGGAGACCCGATCGAGGAGGCAGTGTGACTCATCCGGAGGGGTGAGCTGCAACTTGCGATCGAATCGGGACCGCAGAGAAGGAGCACCCATTCTGCCAAACAAGCTATATGCTTGACAACGACAGCTTTAAGCAGATTCGACCTAAATGTGAGTACGGACAAGAAAGAAAGAATGAATCGCTTCCTATCCACCTTCAATAACTGAGCTATAAGAGTCAAAGAAAAGAAAAACTTTTGGATGCGAGAAAGGGTCTCCGGGAGCCCAAGATTGGAAGAGAAGCAGGCTGATTGCGGGAGGGAGCGAAATCCCTATTAGGAAAGATAAGACCGTGTAAGAAGGAGAAGGGGAAAGGAGAAAGGATTCCCCCCCCCCAAACTCTGTTGATTGCTACTGAGAGAAACGTCAGAGTGCCAGCCGGATCCCCCATTCCCCTCAAGGATAAAACTAGTTAATATGGCTACCTGAACTGAGAGACCTTGAAAACGCCGTCTTGTTGTGTCTCTGCCAACCCGAGGAGGAGGAGTTGGAGTCGGGAGCTAGGACGGAAAGAGGAGGCAGGAGAAGAGGCTTCCAAGGGGAGGAAGAGAGAAGAAAAGAGGAGGAGTGAAAGAGGAGGAGACCAGCGGATCCGCTGACGGAGACGGTCTGACGCTACTGACGCTACTGACGGCACTAACGTCTCCGACGCTACTGACGCGAAAGACGAGCTGACGCAAGAAGAAAGTAGGAGGCGGGGAGAGATTACGGAAGGTGCGGAAGCTGGCGGACAGTGAGCTACGGAGTCTTCGTAATCCAAGGGACTGACGTAAAGTAAGCATAGTTCGTAAAAGAAAGCAAATTTCCTAAGCTGCGCCAATAATGTAAGAAGGGGAAATAACTAAGCGAACTAAGCGAAGCGGAGGCAAGCAGCGGGAAGACACTAATTCTAGCAGAAAGTAATACTTAAAGCTAAGAGAAGACAAGAAAAGAAAAGGGAAACACAAAGACCTAAGGAGACAGTACAAATTAATAAATTGGAAGAAATAACATAAAATTAAAAAAGGGGAGAATAAAGGCTGAACAAAAAAAAGAAAGCAAAAATAAAGGACTGCATTAGAACTGAATAAATAAAGTTATAAGCTGAAACAAGCTAAAGGGGAAACTCCCTCAACTGACAAGATTGAGAAAGTAGGACAAAATATCAAAAAGACTGTTAAGGAGTGGCAATCAAGTGTATAATGTTTTAACATATTTGTAGCTCCCAAAGCTGAGGTTTACCAACCCCATTTGTTAATACCTGAGGGGCAGAATATTTTCCTTGCTGCTTACCAATCTGGCAAGAAAATTCAACCTGAAAGCTGGAACTAATACGTATTACTTGATGTAACCCAGTTAGTAAAATTCCACATACAAACAATAATCTTTGAAAACTGTACTGTCTCATATAGTTTCATAAGCGAGTTTTTATTGCAGCCATATAAAATCCTGTGCACCATGCTATTACCCATGTGAAGCAAATATAATACAGAGAGATCAACCCATCTAACTTAGAAACCTTTCAAACTTGGAAAAAGTGGTGTAACTATTTATTTTAAAATGAGAAAATTTATATGTTCCTTTATATGCCAGCCAAGCATATGTTTATCCTGGAGAAATCTATTTAAGCATATAGCAACACTATTCTAAGAAACTTTTGGAGAAATGTGATGGATTGGATGGAGTTTTACTTCCACAGATTAAAAGGCTCCTTCCATTCATGAGGAGCTTCTGACCCCAAAAAGCCAAAATGGAAGGAGGTATTTTTTTTAAAAAAAAGTGTTTATTGGGGTTTCAAATATGGTGTTAACAATATGTAAATAGAAAATAGAGGTGGTGTCAGGAAAAATATACGAGTAACCTCACAATCAAACCTCATTATTAAATATTGTGTTGCATTATAAATATTACTCTCCTAGTAATTTTGTCCAACCCACCTTTACCTTGCCCTTGTGTCTCTTTTTTCCCCTCCCCACCTCCCCCTACCCACTCCCTCAAGGAACAGTAATTGTCACATTTCAAATATTAGTTCAATTGAACAATCGTAAAAAGAGAATGGTTCAACACTTTATATCTCTCTTTTCCTTCAACCTTTTCTATCAGTCTTTCCCATTTCTGATCCCAGGTCTTCTTGCCATGTAGGAAGGGGGCTATCAGCCCTCTATATGAGACAGCATGTTGTAAATTTGACTCTTCTTTCGGCAATATAATCCCGAAGCATATATTCTGCTAAATTATTAATGAATTAATTCTCCCCTCTAATTCCTTGCATTCCTCCACACCTGCTCTAGAAGGAGGTGCAAGCATAGCAAGTCAATGGATGCATGGAGATGTAGGCAGAAGAATGGAACCTATAAAAATCCTACCAATGGAAAGATTCTGAACTTCTCTCAGGGCTCATCCAGACAGGGCCATATCCCAGGACCTGTCTCTGTTTTTACTGGAGATGTCCAAATGATACCGCTGGTTTAAAAAAGCATTAATTCAGAACAAAACAAGGTTCCCCTGGTTTGTTCCAAATTAATTAGATATCCCATTAGATCTGAGCCTTTCTGAAAGGCCTAGGCCTAGTGGGGTATTGGGTCTGTGGGGACTCACTTCTGGGTAGTCCTGGGACTACCTGGGGGTGAGTACCCATTGCCATCCCAAATCCTTTGGGCTCTTGGAGCCCAAAGCTGTGAGATGATATCCACCTCCCCCCCCCCAGCCCCCATTTACCCATAAAAGAAAAATAAAATGTACCTGGCTATCATAAGTTCCCTCCTCATGTTTTCCTCACCACTGCCACCCCCCACCACTCCTCCCAGTCTCCTGGTGTATCATTTCCTCATGCCAGGAAGAAAGTTATGGTGGCCAGAAGTTTTACTTAACTTTTAGGGTGAAATTGGGGGGCTTCAGAGTGACTGCTTGCCATCACTTTGCTACTAAATGATAATATTTAAACTAAACACATGATCACACAAACTTGTATAAAATGGAGAGACTGTTGAAGTGGTTCAAGCTTTGGACTATGATTCTAGAGACCAAAGTTCACATCTCCACTTAGTCATAGAAACCCACCAGATAACCTTGAACAAATCAAACTGTTTCAAATCTCAAGAAGGCAAAGACAAATTTATTTACCATTTTTATAAACCACCTTGAGTTGCCTCTGGGCTGAGAAAGGCAGTATATAAATATGGTAAATAAATAAAATAAATAAATTCTGAACCAATCTGGCCAAGAAAACCCCACAGATTTGCCTTAGGGACATCATAAGTTAGAACATCTTGGAAGCAAACAATAACAACAATATAAACTTTTAATACATAATTTTAAACAACTCCACTAGCTGACTGAGAATGATGCTGGGGAGACACTTCTTCAGGCTAGACATCTTCCTTTTCAGAAGTGAAATACAAAAGAAAATCTCATAAGTCTCCAGTGCAAATATTTTTATACTGAATTATTTCACCAGCTGCCTTTTTTTCCTATGATGTGTCTATAAGATACAAATACCTAAAATATATAATGCAATAACCATACTATATAGGTACAATGCAATACAAATGTGCATTCAATTAATCCCTCAAGTACTACAAAGTTAAAGGTGGGGGTGTATCTGCAGTGAAAAATAAATTCCACTGTAAGAGGTTTGCAAGTTTTGCAGCCATATTATGTCGTATCTCACACAAGGTATGAAATAGTTTATCTATACAGCTGTTAGGTCCATGTCACAAAACTAGATACGTTAAGATATTCATTAGCTACAATACACTGCAGGGGGTGCTTCCTGGAAGTTGCTAGACTGAAACTCTTACAACATGAAACTCCAAGAAAATATATTGAATGTATCCTTGAGACCCTAAGACAAATAATCAGTAGGAGACATTGTTCATTTTTGTCATTTCTTATAGCCAAATAATATTCCCTACACTGATTTCAAAATTTATATTAATAGTTATTATGTTTCTCCCAAACGTCCCTTCTCATTGCGTAGAGTCACACCAACTCCTTGGTTCACCGAGGAGCTGGCTTTGATGAAGCGCTGGTGGAGGGGTCTGGAGTGCATCTGGAGGAAATCTCGTGACGTATCAGACCAAGCACAGGCTAAAGCCGCTATTAAGGCTTATTCGGTGGCTTTGTGAGCAGCCAAGAAAGCATTCTCGACTACAGGCCAATTTCCAGCCTCCCATTCCTAGGCAAGGTCTTGGAGTGGGTGAAGTTAGTGAAGCTGGGGGACACCTGCTTGCACCCCTGGCCTTTGACCTGTGGCGTCCCACACGGTTCTGTCATGTCTCCTATGCTATTCAATATCTACATAAAACTACTGGGAGAGGTCATCCGGAGTTCTGGAGTACGGTGCCACCTGTACGCAGATGAAACCTAACTCCACTATTTTCCATCAGATTCCAAGGAAGCCCCTCAGATACTGGACCAGTGTCTGGCTGCTGTGTCGGTCTGGATGAGGACGAACAAGCTGAAAATTAGTCCCGACAAGACAGAGATCCTTCAGGTCAGTAGCAGGTCTGTCTGGGGTATTGGACCTGTGCTGGACAGGGTTGCACTCCCCCTGAAGTCACAGGTCAGCAGCTTGGGGGTCCTCCTGGACTCAGCGTTGACGCTTGATGCGCAGGTGTTGGCAGTGGCTGGGAGGGCCTTTGCACAAATAAAACCCGTGTGCCACCTGCGACCATACCTCGTGAAGTCTGACTTGACCACAGTGGTCCACGCCTTAGTTACCTCTAGACTGGAATATTATAATGCACTCTACATGGGGCTTCCCTTGAAAACAGCCCGAAAACTGCAATTGGTCTAACGCGCGGCAGCCAGATTAATAACAGGGGTGAATTACAGGGAGCGGTCAACCCCCCTGTTTAAGGAGCTCCATTGGCTGCCGTTTATTTTCCGGTCCCAATTCAAGGTATGTGTTATCACTTATAAAGCCCTAAACAGTTTGGGACCCACCTACCTTCGTAACCCTCGAGGGAGATCCTTCTTTCGCCCCTTCCATTATCATAGACTCAGCTCATGAGGGAGTGAGCCTTCTCCTTTGTTGCCCCCCAACTCTGGAACGCATTGCCCAGCGAGATTAGGCAAGCCCACACTTTATAATTCTTTAAGAAGAACCTCAAAACTTGGCTTTTCTGTAGCCGCTCATTGTGACTGTGTTCGATTTTTGATTGTATTACTTTGTATTGTTTACTTTATTCTATGTTTGATTAATTTATTTTATTGTGATGTGGTTCTATGCTTTTTATGTTATTGTACTTGAAATTTGCACTACTGGGCTTGGCCTCATGTGAGCCACCCCGAGTCCCCTTTGGGGAGATGGTGGCAGGGTATAAATAATGTTTATTATTATTATGACTCATTCTGCCACATGCATGTGTTATTCTCTGCAGAATAGGACAGGCAATGTGTGATATGAGAACAGCATCCAGTCTTCCAATCCCAGCCTGTTTTGAAACCCAACTTTCATCCCATCTCTACCAGGCCACCCTTTTTCTAGGAAAAGGGAAAAATGTCTCCCAAGAATGCCTCCAAGACCACCAATTCATTTCTTTCAAACAAGTCATAGTTTCTTCCTCAGGATGTTTAAAATTAGAAACATTTGTTCAACTTTTTGTTTGAAAAGCCAAAGAGGACATCATTCTCTACTGGTTTTTTAAAATTTTCCACTGTCTGGCAATCTCTTTGGCTTCAGAGCTGCTTATCCTACTCTAGATTGCTGCTCCATTAAGTTTTTGGCAAACATGTTGAGAAAATTGGGCTTAGAAAAAGTCTGGGCATTTTCTGAGATGAATTCTTTAGCGTCACTGTAGGGTACTTGACAATATTACCTGGCAAGCTTCATGCCTGATGTAACAAAATATCTAATTAAAATGTAGGTTTTGCATATGTTTATTGATATGATATTAGGCTTTACATATGTTTATTGATATTGTGATGTAGGTTCAGACCAGCTGAGGGGTGGCCTGAGCTAAGGGTTACCACAGCGACATAGCCCTCCCGGTAGAAGAGGAGGGTGGAGTTAACTGCCACTAAGAAAAAAAACACAGTTTTAAAAGCATAAATGGTGGCTAGATGAGTCAAGGGATGGTTGGTTCTAGTTGTGTGGAGCTAGACCAAGCAGTTTAAGCCTCTGACAGATAGTCAGAAGAAAAAGATGGCTCCAGGTAGTGAGCCAAGTGTTTAAGCTTCAGTGTTGAGTAAATAAGAATAGAAATATTTAACTCTGTAGTATGATCTAGCCTGGGTGCTAGAAGGAAAAGATTTCTGGTTGTTTTACTTAGGACTTCAGTGTCAAACCTGAAGCAATAAAAGTGGGACTGAGGAAAGAAACTAATTTTTTAAAGAAAAGAAATAACAAACATTCAGGAGAGAGAAGATAGGCCATTGTTACAAGTTAACAGTAACAGTTTCATGTTTTCTGAAGAACCAAGAGTTAAGTGTAGTGACAATAATGATATAATGTGTAACCATCAAGCTTATGTGAACCTGAGAAACCTTTAAATAACTGTTGTTTCTGTTCAGTTCAAAACACTGAGGGTTGTGACTACTTATTAAAGAGAAGGATCTCCAGGAAAGAAAAGACTGAAGATCTTGTGGAACTAAAGACAGTTTTATGACACTGGGTTGCACATATTAAAATGTTATAAACAGGTGTTTAAAAGTCATCTCTCTCTCATGCAATCCTCAACCAAGCCTCATCTGTTACACCTGATGAGGATTTGTCACTGAAATCTTGGTCTAACATCTAATTCAGTGTACCAAACTGGCACACAGTACATGAAATTTGTGGTGTACCTGTGAGAAAAAATTTACCTGTCTAAATTCCGATCACTGCATGCAGGGCCGTAGCCAGGATTTTTGTTGGGGGGGTTGAGTTTGGTTCGGGGGGGGCTGAGACTGGGTGGAAGAGGGACTACCCTAGCAAACTTTTTGTATTGTTACTCCAATAACTCCATGAATGTGGGATATAATGAGCATGGTGATCAGATCATGATATGAATAAACATAACAGTTTAAATAATGTACCAGTAAGGCCTTCTCACGGACCACTCTGAGAATTTCGGGGGCTGAAGCCCCTAACCCCCCTGGCTACATGCCTGACTACATGGCTCCCAAAGGTCTCGAGACCTGTCTTCTCCTGCTAAGAACCCTGTAAAGATGCAAGGCATGTCTGAGCACCAAAAAACACTGACTATTGTTGATCTCTGCAATATGTCTGTTTTTTCCCTCCCATCTTCAGTTGTCACATTGGTGGTCAGTCTGTTGTCTGTAATACATGCATGCATGTGGTTCTGTAGTTGCCAGACTTCCCTTAGAGATTATTGGAACAGGTACCTCACGAAAAATTATTCTTGGCTTGTGCATATTGTTGGCTACACTGAGTTCCCACTAGGTTTGAAAGACAGATCTATTGCTGAGGGGGAAAATATCAGAAGCTTTAAATCACAGCAGAGATTTGGCAGTTGACAGCGAAATCAACATCTGCTTTGTTGTAAGACTGACCAGCACAGGGATTTGTGTACAATTATTCACAGATGTCTATCACTGCACCGAAAGGTTGGCTCAAACGGGGAGGGGGGAATCAGGTGTGGGAAACCATGGAAAAACATAATATGTGTCCTGCATCCAGAAACATTTTCCTCATCCCTCTCGTTTCCAGCCTTGTTGTGGAACATGATTTACAACAGTAAGTCACTTCATCCAGTACATTAAAGCCCTGTTCTCCTTCACATAAGTTCATCACTAAGGTGTCCTTAGATTAAATTAACTTTCAGGTGAACACCATGGCTACAATCATTCTGCCTCCAGAAACTTTTCAATGGGCTGGATAGAGATCTCTATCAAAAAAGATGGGCACACTAAACTATTCTGGCAGCAGATGTTTACTTTATAAACAGCAAGCCAGGAGATTTCACAAACATTACTTAGGGAATATTATTTACCAAGTATAAAGCATTTGATTGAGTGAATGGCTCCTGGCATTAAAAGGTCAAGGCAGGAAATTGGCCATCATTTTTATTATGTCCCTTAGGGGGGAAATATAATTCTCTTATTACATTAGTCAGCTTCTGGGAGCAAAGGTTGACTACTCATGTTGACCTTTTTTAACTACCATTTTCCAGTTGGTCCTGCTGTGTCTTAGATATTTCCAAGGTGAAACAAAACCATGGGTTGGTGTTGATAATTTATCATTATTTCTAAAGACATATCAATTTCAAAGTCAGATGCCAACCAGTTAAAAATCAGCACACTGTCACCAAAGTGCAGAATCTTAAAATTACATATAAGAAGAAGAGAGTTAATGATATAACCAGCACTCATCATGGGTCCTTGTACAAAACAGCAAGCTTATTGGCTTTTGTGAAGATCTGGGTGTGCCTTTAAATAGTCCAAATTGTGTGCTTTTGAGGCATGCTAAACATATGTGTGGTAAGTCTACAGCTCGGTGAAACCTAAGAGAAGATTTATTTTGAGTCTGAATGTATTGGTTTCGTGTGATAGCTCTAAGGAGGCAGAAGTTTTTAGTACAATTTGCTGAGAAACATGACATGATATCTCAAGGGGCATTAGCTCAGTCCTTCCACATGGGAATGCAGCATATAGAAGGGAACGGAGTACCACATACCCCAGATGGATCATTGTACCATCCACTGACTTGTCCCCCAGGGTCTATGTATTTAGCACAATATTTTAACCTATAGTTTGTGAACGGAAAATTAGAGAAGTTCTTTCAATTGGAAGAAGAGTTGTGTCCAGGTACCACCTGACTGAAATTGCACAAGCTACGGAGAAGTGTTGTACAACAAGGTACGGTATAGATCCTTCAGCAACATCAAAACCAGCTTATCCTAAAGCAGCCCCTCTGTTACCAAAAGTATCAGCCCAAGTATTCAGTCTTCTAAAACAGTGGTTTTCAACTTTTGATCCTCCAGGTGTTTTTAATTTCAACTCCCAGAAGTTCCTGCCAATTTACCAGCTGATAGGAATTGTAGAAGCTGAATTCCAAAACACTGAATTCCAAAGGGCCAAAGGTTGAGAACCACCATTCTCAAGTATATCCTCCATCCCTCTCCAATAATGTAAGTGGATTGAAAGTTGCTGTGAATTTTCTGGGCTGTCTAGCCATGTTCCAAAAGCATTCTCTCCTTACGTTTCACCCAGATATATGGCAGGCAACCTCAGAGGTTGTGAGGTTTGTTGGAGACTAGGCAGTTTGTGTATCTGTGGAATGTCCCAGCCTGGCTCATGCTTTGCCCAGAGAAGGTACCTGGTTTGATCCAGCCATCTCCAGTTAAAGAGGTTAAGTTAAAACCAACTGACAAAATGGGTGGGCTAAGAAGAGTAAAATTATTCTTAATGCTCTCCTTAGGTGACTGTATACACTATGGTTACCTAATAAACTGTGGTCTGAAAAACAAACTCAGCCCAGGTGGTCTAATCATTCAGCCACCCATGTGAAACATGATGAGAAAGTTCTTCACATATCAGGTTCTGCGTTTTCAACTACAGTGAAATCATAAACAGAAATTTAAAAACTTACAAACACATACAGTTAAATAAGATACATAGCAACCCTATCACCACTCTCCTAAAATTTATACTTATTAAAATGTTGCCAATGGTCTCTTGGAATATTATTGTAAAACACCATAGCTTCCAAAAGCTATCTGCTGGTAGTTGAAACCAAACATAAATGGTTGAAGTCACTTAGCAACTGCACCCCTGCAATCATACATTGAAATGACAGATATAAGGCAAATTTACAGCTGATCAATTATAGATCAAAAGTTCCAACAACTGTCATCTGAAAAGACAAAAAAAGCAAAAAGTAGATAAAGAATTTAGGTGTTGCTGCTATTGTTTAAACAGTTTGGGATCAGAAATATTTTTGATCCATAACAAATATCTTTTGATCAATAACAAATATATTTTGATCCATAGCAAAATATCTTTTGGTCCAGGAGAGACTGTTATGCTCACCCTGACAATAAAGGTCATAGTTCCGGTTCAACCCTGGGCAAGGAGGCCCAGATTTTCTGTGGTGACCAAGAATGCATCAAAACTAGTGTGTCAGCTTCAATGATCCCTGGAAATGTCTGATCTGATTATGATAGTACATAACATGTTGTATAGAAAGCTTCCTCTGAATATTGGTTACAAATAAAAACTTCTCCAACAAGTTATAATCATTAAGTCGTTAATGAGTTCTGGCTACAGGGAGCACTCAACTCCTTTGTTGCAATAGTTTCACTGAGTGCAAATTCTTTACCTGGCAAACCACCTTTGAGTATTCCTTACCTTAGAAAACCATATGAAATTCATGGGGTTACCATACGTTAAGAGATGTCTTAAAGTCACATACATGCAAATACACTAACATTTCACAATGTTGTAAAAAAATTCTCTTCTTCACACCCATGGGTGAAAGCTTCCATGTTTTCTTATCATGGATATAATAATGTAACTATGGTTCTTGAAGTATACTATTAAGATAATAATCTAGATAATATGAGGATTCACCCTCCCAAGAATTCAATAGATTATGGTAAGATTTTTCAGGGGCAGGGGAGAGTACCATTCCAGAAGGAAGAGGAAGGAAATGAAGGAGAATTAAAGGTTGTTGCAGGATGAATGGGAAAACCAGAGAGAAGGTAGTAGATATGAACAACCTTTAGCTGCATCATAGATTTACATTGGCAAAGTTAACATGTTCTTTAAAGATTATATCAATATACAGCACAGGTGTTTTCCCAAAGTATTTCATCCACTTAGATTAAAAAAGAATGACATGTCTTTCCACTCCCCCAGCCCAGTTATGTGCCAGGTGGCTCCCTGGCTACACTTTGATTCCAACAACTGAATTAGCTTAAAAGCTGCTTATTTAGCAAAATAGATATTGATTTCGTAGTTATTTCCTCTGGGTCCATAATTATACTCCTTTCAGTAAACAATTTATTTTCTATTGTTCCTGCTGCATGAATAGAATATGGATCATGCAGAGGCTAGAGAAAACAGAGGCCAGTGGCTTTGGCCAATCATTTCAAAATATTGAAAACTAAAAAGATAAAATATTTCAAAATGTATACAATGTCTATGACGTGATTGAATAAGCAACCAAACCCAAAAGTTTCTTACCAATGGTTCCACTTTATCCTGGAAATAAGTGACTAGTGGAGTGCCACTAGTCCAGTTCTGTTCAACATCTTTAATGACTTGGATGAAGGTTTAGAGGGCATACTTATCAAATTTGCATATGGCATCAAATTGGGAGGGCTAGATAATACTCCAGAGAACAGGATTAGAATTCAACATGACCATAACAGATTAGAGAGCTGGACCAAAACTAACAAAATGAATTTCAACAAAGACAAATGTAAGATACTAAACTTAGGCAGAAAAAAATGAAATGCAAAGATACAGAATGGGGGTTGCCTGGCTCAACAACAGTCTATGTGAAGATGATCTTGGACTCTTTGTGGACAAGTTGAATATGAACCAACAGTGTGATGCAGCAACTAAAAAATCCAATGGGATATTAGGCTACATCAAAAGGAATAGAGTGCCTAGATTGAGGGAAGTCATAGTGCCTCTATTCTGCTTTGGTCAGGACTCACCTGGAATACTGTGTTCAGTTTTGGATACCATAGTAAAAAAAAGAGATATTGACAAGCTGGGAGGTGTCCAGAAAAGGGCAACTAAAATTATCAAAGGTCTGGAGACCATGCCCTATGATGAGTGTCTTAAAGAGCTTGGGATGTTTAACCTGCAGAAGAGAAGCTTGAGAGGACACATGATAGCCATGTATGTAAAAGGATGCCATAAGTAAAAGGGAGCAAGCTTGTTTTCTGCTGCCCTGGAAACTAGGACTCAGAGCAATGGGTTGAAATTACAGGAAATGAGATTCCACCTGTACATTAGGAAGAACTTCCTGACCATGAGAGCTGGCAGGGGGTTGGACTAGATGGCCCATGTGGTTTCTTCCAACTCTATTAGTCTATGATTCTATGAATGTAGAGACTATTAATTAAAGTGGATCTTACTTAACTATATGGGTATTATTTAGTATTTTAGTCTTAAATAGTTAAGGAACTTTCTTGAAAACGTGTCTTAGAATTTCATCTCACCCATCTTTGTCTGAGTATACCATCTTCATAATTTTCACTCAATTGTCGACAACAGGTATGGAAATCATGCAACCCAAGTGCCACCATGTACCTCTGAGCTTCATTTCTGCCCCAGGATCATCTGGGGACTGAGTACCAACCTCACCCCCCCCCCCCCCCAAACCCAAAGTGGCAAGATGACTAATTGTAATTCTCAAACTTTCATATTTTGTGATGTTAAAACTTCAGGCAGGCCTTAGACATATTAAAAAGACATTGATGTACCTGGAGATTTCACCTTCTCCTTGGCCAGATAAGGGTAATTCTAGAGATTCAGGTTGTATTGAGAGCCATTTAAACATCCTTTAGGAACTACATGCAACTGCACTTTGTCCATTCCTGATATAAGCTTACCTGTGAGCAAGCTTTACATGACTACCAAAACTTTCTGGTGAATCGGGTCAATTTTGTGATCTAACCTGAACAAAGTGATTTGCATCATTAAAAAAATCTTTGACCTTAAAATTGTTACCTGTGGAACAGACCCTGATGAAAAATGTCAATTCCTGACATAGATTGGAAGTATTTAACTTCTATTGGAGCAATACAGTTTGAGCATCTCTTAGCCAGAATTCTAGGAGCCCCAGTGGTGCAATGAGTTAAACCAGGCATAGGCAATTTTTTTGCCTTTGGGGCCGCCTTGAGGCCCAGCCAGGATGGGCAGGATACACAGGAGGGGGGCTGGGCACACACTGGATGGGAAGGGCCTGAAAGAGGGCAGGTCAGGGCCCGGGTTATCAGGACCAAATTGCAGCATAAAATAGGCAGTAGGTTTTTTTAGAATGGCTGAAAATATTAATAAAAACAATGTGTTATTTTGACTTATTTCTATTCCTAGAAATATTGCATTTTGTGAGTTCATTATAATTCTTTATTTTTATAGTTTTTAATATAAACATGTAATTTTAAAAGCCATAGTTCCCATTATTAATCTATGCTTAAGAAAAATATATCAATATTGTCTGCATGAATAGGAGAATAAATTGCTTTGGAAACTTTTATTACCTAATTACTTAGTATAATCTTGACTCCGGATCAAAATGAAATTCGGTTCACTATTATTGTGTTAAACAACTTCTAACAAAATGTACTTCTGTCTTTCAAACTAAGGTTTTGTGCCAGAAATGGCATCACTTTCAGATACATATTTCTTCATCTGGGTCCAGTTTAATGTGATTGCTCTAATGATCTATTGTCTGTCTGCTAATTGCAGTTTACTGATGTGTTTCTGGCTTGGAATCACAGGAGACCTGATTGTTTTTACTGTAGCAAATTTCACAGCACTTTATTTAATATTCATCTGTTACCATTTGCTAACATCATTTCCCTACCAACTGTGAAAGACATATGTCTGAACGGCCTTTTAGCTAACATCAGAAAAAGTAGCTGATATCAGATTTTTGCAAGAGAAGTTTAGTGATAGAGCCATAAAACAATCAATTAAAACAGGTAGATATTACAAAACCATTTTCTATGAAATTTGGGGATTGCTCATGAGTGTGTTTCTAGGTTTCTATTTCCCGTATTTATATCCCATCACTTCTCAAACCCCAAAGGGGGACTCAGGACAGCATTACATTGAGCCCGCCCCATTATTGGCAGGGCAAATCCTGTATTGGGAGAAAGGCAGGTCATAAATTAAATAAACAAGTAAAATGTTTCTTTTTCTATTAAATCTATTTTGCCATTTGACCAGAAATAGTGCTCAAGACAGTTACCTGTAATAGCTGCAAATAAATATCAATGAAATTTGCAAACAAAATCAATTTAAAACATGTGGGAAAACAAAGCAACAAAAAGCAAACAAAATTACTTTAAATGTGTCAAGTTAGCATATTCACCTCATAGAAAGGAGAGAAAGATGCAATTGCATTACAAACTGCAGCTGACAGAATTCCTCGTACTGTGGCTCTATGTACACTTCCATATAATGCTGTATCAAACTGTATTATATGGTCGGTGTGTAGACTCATATGATGCAGTTTAACTGCTTATGTGTTTACACCGACCATATAATGCTATTGCAAACTGCTAACTTGACAGATATTTAAAGTAATTTGAAACTTTTTGTAGTTTTGTTTTTCCACATGTTTTAAATTGATTTTGATTGCATATTTCATGGATCTGGGTAGGGTAGTCCATGCCTTAATGCAGGGGTGGGCAATTACTAGCCCTCCAGGTGTTTTGGACTTCAACTCCCAAAAATCCTAGCCAGTTTATTAGCTGTTAGGATTTCTGGGAGTTGAAGTCCAAAACACCTGCAGGGCCGGTAATTGCCCACCCCTGACTTAATGACATCCCACCTGGATTACTGCAATGTGCTCTGTGTGGGGCTGCCTTTGAAGATAGTTCAGAATGCAAAATTATGGCTGACCTTGCCATCTTTTAAAAGTTTTCTTGGTCTTTTTGGGCCCTTCCACACAGCCCTATATTCCAGAATATAAAGGCAGAAAATCCCACAATATCTGCTTTGAACTGGGTTATCTGAGTCTACACTCAGATAATGTGGGATTTCCTGCCATGATATTCTAGGATATAGGGCTGTGTGGAAGGGCCCACAGTCCTTTGTAGAAGAGGATCATTGGTTTTGTTTATGGTTATACTTTAATTGTTAAATAGGTACTGTATTTTTGCATGCTTAGTGGTAGCCACAGCACATTTTTCTACTATAAAAGTCCACATTACCAATAGACCTAGGGCCCTTCCACACAGCCATATAACCCAAAATATCAAGGCAGAAAATCCCACAATATTTGCTTTGAACTGGGCTATCTGAGTCCACACTGCCATATATCCCAGTTCGAAGCAGAAAATGTGGGATTTTTTTCAGCTGTGTGGAAGGGGCCTTAGACTACCTCCAAAATTAACAGCATAGAAGAGATACATGATGGTGTAGGGCCAAACATGATAACTATCTGCCCAAATTTTGTCTATTGTACATGATAGCAGATCACTACAGTCTCAGGCAGAGGTATTTCCAATTACATTTAGTTAGAAATTTCAAAAACATGATGCATTAAAAGCATACCATCTCAGTCACACTACACTGTACTGTACTCTGATACTATTTTAGTGGCTATACGCCTCTCATGTCCTCATCCCACAAGGAGAGGAAAGCTTCTTATTGTTTCTATTCACTTTAAAAATGGAGACCATCAAACGATGCAGGAATGTTTCAGGCAGATTTCATCTTTAAAGTGTTTAGAAACTGAGACTTGTGTAGCCAGGGAGGAATCAACTGCATTCCTCTCCCTGTCCATAGAAATGGTTGAAACTGGATATTTAAGGTGGGATGGGAACTATTGTTAAATTCTCCATTTTCTTTGGAAACAGAAGGCCATTGAATGCCATACTTTGACAACGCTTCCCCTCACTATCCCCTCCTTGTGAGTTGACATCCTTAGTGAATCCTGGTATTTGCAGTTTAGGGAGGGTCACTTTGAATTCTCATCCAGAGAACTCCTCTAGTGACTGGGCTCCCTTCCACACAGCTGTATAAAATCCACATTGAACTGGATTATATAGCTGTGTGAACTGAGATAATCCAGTTCAAAGCAGATATTGTGTCTCTATATTCTGGTTTATATAACTTTGTGGAAGGGCTCTTAGCAAACTAAAAATCCCAGGATTCAATACCACAAGCAAATACAAGTGGTATCAAAATAATATACCTGTGTAGTGTGAAAGAGACCTACTACTGATCTATAACTCCTCAGAGGTGAGCATGATTGAATATCCTAACTACATGTAGAAATATCTACATATTTTCTCCATGGAAGGGTAATTTTAGAAGAACAAGGCAATTCAGAGATCATGTCTCAAGATACAGAGAAAATACAGTATATTGAAAACTAGGAACACATCAGCCTCTGTGCAGTCTCCCAAACAGGCAGTGTTTGCTGTTTCTTTTGCTTCTCGGAATGGTCTTTGGCATCAGGATCCTGAAGTTCTGAGGAGAGTTTCAGTAAACTGTTTTTCCAACCTCTGGTCAATAACCTCTTCATAACTGCATTTGTAAGTTTGTTGAATGTTCCACTTTTTTTTGAAAAAGATGCATCTTTTGGCACCTTTGACTAAGCACATACAGTATCTATGTTCAAGTAGTTTGCATAAGCTATGAAATTTGAAGAGCTGTCAAGCATAAAAATGAAGCACAATTTGTATGAAGTGAAACCAGGCAAAAGTTGGCTTTATTAGGTTCCTACTGGCTCATAAAACAAGTTAAGAAATGAATACACAAGGATATTATGTTCATGGACTGATGGGCAGATGCATAGAAATTATGTACAAACACTCACCACTTAAGTTCTTTGTACATTTAAAGAACTCCACCTGATGTCACTCTACTGCCACCTTGTCAACACAGAAGCGATCCATCACATCAATGTATGAGGATTGTACACTATTGATAGGCTTTATCCATTAATAGCTAGAGATGGGCAATCATGGGGAAGAGGCAGACCAATAGCTGGATGCATATAAAGTTCTGCAATAGAGATGGTCATTAAAGGTGACAGTCCCGCTGTTATGTTCTTTAAGTTCATTTATGAGTCCCCTTCAGGGAAGATAAAGTGGGGTGGTTATTATTATTATGTCCCTAATTTAATGTTGTATGCTTCCTACATTTTGAGGGGAGTGAGGGTGTATCTGCACTGTAGGATTACTGCAATGTTAACTCTTTATTTGCCATGGCTCAGTGCTATGGAATCCTGGGAGTTGTAGTTTTGTGGGACAACAGCATACTTTTGCAGAAAAGGTTAAAGACGTTGTAAAACTACACTTCCCATGATTCGATAGCATTGAGCCATGGCACTTAAATGTTATCTAACTGCAATAATGCTACAGTATAGATGTGTCATATGTTGTTTTAGGAAGGTAAGCAGTGCCACTGCATAAGTAATCTGCAAAATTCCCAGAGTAACAGTTGCAAGGTTTATATGCAAGGAAAATCTTTAAAATGTGGAGATGGTTAAGGTTTTTTTCTCTTCTGCTTCACTGAAAAGAAGTGTGCAAGGAATCAGAAGTGTGGAAAACTAGAGTATGGTGGCTTACTGTCCAAATTCATCCTGAAAGTATATTCCCCAAGTCCCCCTTACTTATCCTGCCC
The DNA here is from genome assembly GCA_030556195.1 of Anolis apletophallus. Lineage (NCBI taxonomy): Eukaryota > Metazoa > Chordata > Lepidosauria > Squamata > Anolidae > Anolis > Anolis apletophallus. The sequence continues at coordinate 75,423,435 of JARBWK010000002.1, forward strand.
ACTGGCTTCTTACACCATTTGGCTGCTTCCCAGTCAGGAGAGCAACTAGGCAGAAAGCTGCAGATTAAGTGAAGCTTCAATTTGTCTATTAATCTTTCAGTTTTCTTTATATTGGTAATTACTATTATCAAGATAGGAATGAGGGCTTTGCAATCATCATCAGGGTTTGCTGGCTGCAAATGGATTAAAAGTAGCAGTATTAATTTTTAAATAACATAAAGCACCAGCTTGTCTCTAATCTTGAAAGCTAAGCAAGGTCAGCCCAAGCAGTTAGTACTTGGTTTTGACACTGATAATCACTACAAGGTGCAGTAGGCTGTATTTGGAGGAAGGAACTGGCAAAACCACCTCTGAGTATTCCTTGTCTAAGAAAATCTTGTAATTCCCGAGATCACCATAAATCGATAGGTGACTTGAAGGCGCATGCATACATGCACACATCAGTAATTAAATGTCATAATTAAAATAGACTTCTTAGAAGTGGTAGCAGAGCAATAGTAGATGCAACATAAAGAAGAAGCATTGGTACTTTGTGTTTGCAACATAATTTTAGATATCAAACTGGGATTAATCTATCCATTGGAATATATATATATATATAGCTACATTAGTAATTTTGTTGATTTATATATACATTTTCCTCCCCAGAATTAATTATGCAAAGCACCATATTTTAATGTTTTCAGCAAATCCAAAGTGAGGAATCTTCAATCAGTGAGAAAAATGTTTTCCAGTATTAGTAGACAAAATGCTTTTTTATCTTCAGCAGACTGCGTTCAATAGACATTTTAAGTGCTCTTATTAAAATTAAGGATTTATGCCCTGAATCTTAACCTCCAATCAGCATTTGGACTTAACTCTTGTTGACATTAGTAGTAGCTCAATAGTGAGGAAGACAGGAGAATGAGTGGCTTTTTCCAAGTACTAAAAGTGATAGTTTCACTTCCCTCTAATCCTTTGAGATTTCCTCCTTTGAGGTAAGTAAGTATCATATTTGTCTAAGTTTTCCAAACTGCTTTTTGGAACTCTAAATAAATCCTGAGAGAGAGAGCACAGATATGGCTAATTCCACTTTCCTGGAAAAGAGCATGCCTGAGTGTTCCAAATGTCAATCTTATTATCTCGAGGGTTATGAACTGAAAAACTCTCCCTCTCATTCCCTCTCAGCAGAACTGATATGGTATGCTATAGCATGAACAGCATTTGCCATCTGCAGATGAAAAATGAAAGTGAGGGGGAGTCCTTACTTACTGCCATCTAAAGAATTACCATATGCCTGCAATCCTGAACACAGTTAATAGAGAGCGCATTCCACAAAACACATTAAGGATCATTTGGAGTAAGTAAACAAGAGATTCTAATATGTGTAACTATTTCAAGTAGTTAAATTTTGTTTACAGCTGCAATCGTAAATGCCCTCTCAAGCATGGTTTACTAAGCAACAATCACACCAAAGAGACAGAGGTCTATTGAACTAGTGACTGGGGGGATGTTCCTAATCCCCTTCTATCACCACTCAAGGTTGTAACAATCAGAAACAGGATCTCCGTTACTGTTCCTTGTCGGAAAATCATAAAGTTGGAAAATACTAAAAGGGCTATCCAGTCCAACCCCCTACCATGCAGAAAAACACAATGAAAGCATGCCTGCCATATGACCCACAGAACGGGAAAGCATATTCCACTCTTGAATTGCTCTTACCATATAGAAGTTTTAATATGAATCCATGGCGGCCAAGAAACAGGAAAATCGCATTCAAAGCACCCCGATCGATGGCCATCCAGCCTCTGTTTAAAAGCCTCCAAAGAAGGAGCCTTCACTAAACTCCTGAATCTTCTATTCATGTTGCTTGGTTTCCAGGCCTTAAATCCATTTTGGTTGCCCTTCTCTGGATATGCTTCAGCTTGTAGAGATCCTTCTTAAATGGTGATGCCCAGAACTGAACACAGTATTTCATGTGAGGTCTGGCCAAAGCAGATTAGAGTATTACTTACTACACCTATCAATGCAGTCTAGAATCACATTGACCTTTTTAGCTGCTGCATGACATAGCTGTCATGGCCTTTCCCAATGATGATAAATGACAGTGAGGGGATTCAGCGGGCAGCTTGGTGAATCTGTGGAGCAACAGGGAAAACCATCACCCCATGCCCCACATTGCCCGCATCACTACTTTCCCCTCCCAAGTTCTCTGGGCTCTGTCCTAGAATGCTTCCAGGACACAGCCTTGCCAGAAGTAGCCCTGCGTCATTTGATGGGCTGCATCAGATTTTGTCCTGGCTCCATGCTGGAAGAGTCCTAGGACAGAGCCAGAAGTTAATGTGATGGGTTCCTAGATCTTCATCTCTCAATGCAGCTGCTGCCTGGTAAGATATGTTTGAGGGGGGTCACACCAAGAGTAACTACTTTGTTATGTAGATGATGAAATCACACACTATTTAGGTGTTCAGCTAATGAACACATGCAAAGATAGACTATATTCTACCACTTTGGCATTATATGTGTAAACAAAAACAGGTCTTAATTGCTAACATCAATTAGGAGCTGCTAGAATGGGAAGGAGTAAAATAATTTCCAGTCTGTTAAGTTTGTATTTTCCTAATGGAAAATAAATTATACAACAAATAAATTATACAGCATGTAAAACAGAGTTGGGGGGGGGGGAGAAATGGAAAGGAAAAAGAATGATTGGGAAAGTTCCATGGCAAGCTTGCTGTCGGAACTTGGCTTGTGCACAGTGAAAATATGCTGCAGATGTATAGATTATAAAGATTTGGACAGTATTGGTCAAAACCTTCCATGCTAGAGTCATGTGGGAAAGAGAGTCTAGACATCATAGATTAACTTATTTCTTTTACACATGTGCAATCTAGACACGGCTTAATGATACAAAATCAGCAAAGCTTGTGTGTGCGTGAGACCAGTTTTCCATATGTAAGTGCTCTAGTCAGGCTTATAGAAAATGTCAGAAAATCTTTGTTGCTTGTATTAATTACATGAAAACATGATGTAAGAGTAGTCATTTAGATCATAAAACTTTTATTTCAGTCTTCACCAACTTGGTACCCTCCAGATAACCCCCTGTCAAGTACCATGGATTGCTAAAAAGAGAAATAAATGGCCCCTAAAATAACTAAAAACTTAACTTCCCCTAGAATACAAGATGATTAAACTAAGACTCTCTTACTTTGGACATATCATGAAAAGACATAATTCACCAGAAAAGAAAGTAATACTTGATGAAGTACAAGGCAATAGGAAAAGAGAAAGACTCAGGACCTCATCACAAAGAGCCATGGATTCAATATGCATCATGACAAATCCATGGATTCCTGGCAGGGGGCTGTGGAGAACCCATCGCTCCATGCCACACATGGGTGACTTGCCTTTGCCCCCATCCCACAGGGGGAGCATCACTGCCCACCTTCCCCTTATTGCTGGTAAGGCAACATGGGAAGGCTCCATGTTGCCACCATGGCAGCATATGCCACTTGCACTCCCGTTTCTGGATGGAGCCCGGCTGGAAGGAAACATGTAGTGAGCTCTGTCCTAAAAGGGGAGAACATGACAGGCCAAGATTCCCATCTGATGAGGTCCTCAGTCAAAGAAGCCATGGCTGCATTGAGATCTGAGCAGAACAGTTGAGGATAGGGTAATTTGGAGGTCTCTCATTCATAGGGTCGCCATGTGTCAAACTTGATTTCATGGCTGCTAACAACAAACCATCCCCAATGAGCTGCAAATACCAGATGTTATATTTAAAGACATGGACTGGCATATTCTTAATGAGTTACTCTTGGGAATCTGTTCAACAAAAATGTTATCTAGTACCCCCTTGCAGAATGTGTCTGCCCCATTCTCTCACATTGTGGCAGTGGGAGGAGGCCAGGTTGTACATAATAAGCTATAATCCTTTATTGGAGGAAAGAACCATAATTTTGTAATTCTATATTTTTGAGCAAAGGTCTCCCTGACATGCTTCTTCCCATCAGCCACTAGTAATAAACATTCTCATTATGAAAGCTGCATTCCATTATGTCTATAAATCAATGGATCATCTATTTTCCCTGTTGTTAATACATAAATGCTTTACCAACATACCAGTGGATATTTCATGTTCCAAGAACATCAAGCCTGACAGTTTGCAATCCATGCAAACATGAAAAAAGATTGTGAAAGGAAAATGTCAGTAGTGTTGTAAAAGTTTTCCCCCCCCAAATATCTGTGTCTTTTCACATTTTGAACTTTAAAAGGCATTTCTTGCATACAGAGAGGCATAGAAAGTACTTGTAAATAATCCTCCATGGCCTCATTAGCAATATTTGTTTCTTGGTAACAGATCTGTTGGCAGAGTGAAAACACACACAGCCACAGTTGACTCAGCCTCATAGGTCTACTTTATACATGTCTGCAAAAATCCATACCTGTTCCAAAAAAAACCCAACACCAAGCCCTTCTAGAACATTTTATGATGGTGGAGGTAGGATTTAAAGGCCCTAATTCTTTTCTGTGGAAGGACAAAGAACTATCTGTTGAGTAGAGGTGGCCTGAAGGCTAGTACATTTACCACAATATAGAAGAATCCTGAATGAATCCTTTTGAATCACAGTCTGGATATTAGAGTGCCCTTTTAAGGTGCTCAGAAAAACATTAATTAAAAGGATATTTCCAGAAATGCACAATTATAACACATTAAAATCTCTGGCACTGTCAGGCCTCTGTGCTACTGAATCCTGGGATTTGTAGTCTGATGACAGGATACATAGAATTCTCTGGTGAAGAGGTCTAGTGCTGGAGTGAAACAGTGGATTGCTCTCTAAGCAGTGAATGGTAAATTTGTTCACCAAACTAGAACCCAAGATTCCATTGGACAGAGCCATGGAGTTAAAGTGGTATAAATGCTATAGTTTGGTAGTGTGGATACACCCAAGGTTTTTGCAGATATTACATTTTACTGGAAATTGGTAGTTTAATAGTTACCAGTGAAGGCTATTGAAGAAGCAGGTGAGAAATTGAGGAAGGGGAAGGGATGAGAAGTGTCTTTGGAAAGAAGGCTGGTCAATGAGTTGTTTTAGTGTTTTTTGGGTGGTAAAAAGGAGGGTGGCTGTGGGAATTTTAAAAATCAGTCTAAGGTTGTTATGTTATTTGATGGATTCCAAAATGCAGTCTTCCTATCTCTGTCATGAGGTCAACTGTTCTTTCCTTATACTCATACTTAATCTGAAACACAAAAATGAATCATTTTTATTATGGTAAATTCAAAAGGAAAATAAAGCCAAAACAATTCTTGACTGCAGCAAGGCTCTAGGATAGGAATCTACTGGAAACTGAATTTTAGAAAAAGCAACATTTAAATGTAGGAATCTAGTGTCATATATGCTCATTTTATCTCAGCAAGTCCTCTCCGTAAATGCCATGGGGCTCAGGGTGCAAGAAGGGTTCAAACCATAAGCAGGGTATCTGCCAGCTGGAAAACTAGCAAAAAACAAACAGGGAACTATGAATATGAAGAAGACATTGTTTCTTAATAGCTGGGGTTTGCAACTACAGTACAATCTTCACCTCCTCAAGCACACCCATGAGTCTCACCACCACATTGTGACATGCCAAATGGTGATGTCACAATTTTCTGTCAGGTTTTGGCTTGAAGAAAGTATTGGAGAATGTCTGGGAATGAAAGCAATTTACAATTCTATTTGCCATTAATCCAACTTTAACTTACAACTTTAATGTTCCACAGTTGTACATTATTTCACTACCTTTGAAATCATGCAATAAACCTGCAAAAGTAGAAAAATGCTAATTTTAAAAATGCTAATTTTTTAAAACATGAGAAATCTCTAGGAATATCTAGGTCCTCCAGCATGACTCTATATCAACTCTTGCATGGAATTGCATGGAAGGACCTAGAGACTTCTAGAGGGAACATTTTAGTCAAATCCATGTACAACCAAATATACAAAAGTCAAATCCAGGAACATGGATTTACACAATTATCACACATTATCTGTCATGGTTCCATTGTACAGAATCACGGGGCTGCAGGTCTTCAGATAATCCCCAGGATTTCATAGGACAGAACCATGGTAGTTAACTTGGAATTATAATTCTATAGTACGAATGGGTTCCTTCCTGGTTTTTAAAACTGAAAATTCCTCTTTTAGGTATGTTTTTCTCCTGGAACTCTTTTGAGGGCCAAGGTAGAGAATGGGTCACTTAGGAATCCAGAACCACAGTAATGTATATATTCTGGTGAGAGTTGTCTCCTACAAAATCATCAGAGAAACTAAGCAAACTGATCATTTCTTAAACACCAGAGCAGTCTGCTTGGCTATGGTTCACCCTGCTTTCACTCATAAAAAGAAGATCAGTTTTCTGTAACGATAAGCTTATTCAAGCCATATTAACCCATTATGTTATTTTAAAAGGTTTTTTAAGAGGTCCAGAAATCACAACTTGAAGAAGTTATCACAGAAATGGCAGGAGGATGGATTATGTTTCTACAGACCTATTAGGGAAAGAAAAGATGCTGTCTTATTAAAGAGCTTTTTGTAGCACATGCAGTTTATTTGGCTGGAAATCAGTTTCACTTTGTTTATCTTCACAAACCATGAAACAACCCAAACTCAGAGTCTTCTGGCTGCTATGCACAGTTTTGAATTAGCACTGAGTTTTGAAATACCAGAGTCTTAACAATGTCAGAATCTAGCTGACCTGCAAGACTAGTCGCTTCTAAGATAGAGAATATCTAATAAACAATCTTAATATGAAAACATATATTAAAACAGCAAACAAACACTGCATATTGTGAATTCTTTAGAATTAAAAAATATTTATCAATTCACATGTATCAATAAACAGTTTTTTAGTATCAGTAGATACTCACTATCAGTAGAGAGAGTGAAAGATTTCTTGCACTTCGACACAGTCCTAATCAAAACAAGGACTGAAGTCAAGAAATCAGAAGAATACTAGACGTTGGAAGGGCAGCTATGAAGACAAGACCCTCAAGGATAAAGATATATCATGAAATATCAAAGTCAGGATGGCCCATGCCATTGTATTGCCAATTTCAATATATGGTTTTGAAAGCTGGACGGTGAAGAAATCTGATAGGAAAACAATCAACTTATTTGAAATGAAGTGCTGGAAGAGAGTTCTGCAGATATCCTGGATGGCCAAATAGACAAATAAATGGCTCCAAGAACAAATCAGGTTGAACTCTTCCTGGAAGCCAACATAACAATAATGCTGGGTAAAAGTAGAGAGAGTAGAGAGAGAAAAAGATCACATGACTGATGGGTGAATTTGATTAAGGAAGCCATGGACCTGAATTTGCAAAACCTGAGCAGGCTAGTGACGAAAAGGTGGTGTGAATGTCTCTTGTACATATTGTCATCATCAAATTTAACTTGACAGAACTTAAAGAACAATCAGTAGATAACTATGAGCCAGCCACTTCTTTTTCCTGTTGTTTTTTCAGCAATATAAGCAGCCATCTCCGTTCAGATTAGATGGGTTTGCCAAAGCTAATAAATAGCAGCCAATTTGAGTGTCCTCCAATGAATTTTTTACTGCCCATGCAAGGGGGAAATGTGCAAGTATAGAGTTTGTTATTAAGATTAACATGAACCAAAATTCTGAGAGCATATGAACTCAAGAGAAATATAATTCTTATTAAAATGTGTTAACTAATTCTGTTCGTCAATAAGACATCCCAGAAATAAGTAATAGCCACCCTTCCTCTAGTTTAATTTATAATGCAGTCAGAATTCTGGACTCTTTAAATATTCAGGTTTCTAATCCACTGTTATAGGGACAGTTTTCTAGAAAAATGAAAGGCAGAAATTGTATTTATCAGCATTACACTGAGGGCCCTTCCACACAGCTATATAACTGAGAATATCAAGACAAAAATCACACAAAATCTGCTTTGAACTAGGTTACCCGAGTCCAGAATGCCATATATTTCAGTTCAAAGCAAAAAAATGTGGCATTTTATTCAGCTGTGTGGAAGAGGCCTCAGGCTATGTGTTGGAGATATGAAACCACCTTGAGTCTTCACTAGAGGGAAGGTAGCATGTGAATGTAGTAAGTGATCTGAGAAGCATGCAAAATTATAATTGTCACATCTTAATAAATTATCCATATTCCAGACCCTAAATACATAGTATGCTGCTTTTTGTTTCACCTTAGTCTTTCTTAAGTCTAATTGTTCAACTTCACTCTTCTTTATTCCAAGGGTCAGTTTCCTTGAAATTGCAAAGTTGATTCCCTTTCAAAATGAGCTGTAATTATTCTGTCTTTCCAGCCCCACACCCCTTGCTAGGTTATATTTTATCTTATAACCCATTCCACCTCCCCCCAGGTTGGAAAAATTGCTGTTGAATGCCAGGTTAGTAAAGGAAAAAACAATTGCCATCCAAGACCTGATCCTGCATAAGCATGCTGACCTGGTTTGTATCACAGTATCACAGAGACCTGGCTGGATGAAACTGGGGCGGGGGCGGGCAATCTCTCTCAGCTCTGCCCACCAGTAATCTCTGTGCTGCAGCAAGTGAGGCCAGATGGGCAAGGAGGTGAAATTGCTGTGGTCTGTTGTGAGTCCATGCCTCTGACTAGGTTCCCCATCCCACAGTCAACATTGTTAGAATGTATTTACCTAAAGGTGGATAACCGGGACAGAATAGAGATTCTGTTGGCGTACTGCCCACCCCACTGCTCAACAGTCTCCCTTTCTGAGCTAGTCGGGATGGTCTCAGGGTTGGTGTTGGAGTCTCAATAGCTAATAGTGCTGGAAGACTTCAAAATCCATGCTGAGACTGCCTTATCGGCTCAGGATTTCATGGCCTCCATGACAATCATGGGTCTGTCCCAGGTAGTGTGTCGTCCTACCCATGCTGCGGGACACGCTTTGGACCTTGTTTTCTGTGCAGGATGATATGATGGTGATGGTGGTGTGCAGAAACTGGTCACAGTTCTGTTGTCATGGCCCAATCACTACCTGGTCAGGTTTAGATTCCACAGAAGTGGCAGACCAATTAAGATGGCCTGCCCCAGGAGGCTTATGGGTCCAGACAGATTCCTGATGGCTCTTGGAGATTTTCCAGTCACCTTGATTCTGTTGAAGCTCTGGCTGACCTCTGAAATGGGAAAATGGCATGACAGTGGACATAATCGCTCCTCTCACAGAGTAGAGCCAAACCAACCTTCTACCAAAATTATGTAACCTCCAGATATCATAAAGCTCCCACTGTTGTAACTTCCTTATCAGTGACCCTGGAAGTCTCCCTTCCTTTGTATCTTTTTCCTTTTAGAGTTTCAGTTCAATTTTGAGTCTCATGTCCCATTAAAATCTCCCAACCAAATCATTTCATTTCCTCCATATTCTGCCAAAACAGCTGTTAATTTCTGATAAAATAATTTTTGTTTCACATTTGAAGAGCATCATTTTCTACACCGTCTTCTCCTTCAGACTTGACAACCAACATCCAGTCTTCTTTTTTTGCATTTCTGACAAACTCACAAGCCACTGGGAAAATATAATAAGACTTCATTTATTAAAGATCTCACATACACATTCAGACCACCTTAAATTTCTCTCCTCTAATTTGAATTATTTGTGTTCAAAGAAAAAGCTTTCTCTAAGTAATGGGAATTTTGCAATATCTGCATTATATATCACAGTGAACTAGATCCTTGTACGTGATGAGAATCACTCAAAGAACTGAACATGAACAAGAGTGTGTATCTTTTCCACAGGGTTTTGTGGTAACTAGGATACATCATGGCATAAGAATCCTGTGAAGTAAAGCTTATTGGTTAATACTCATGTACACTCATAAAGGATACGAACACACAAAGAAGTATGTGGATGTCTTAATGACCAGACAGTGATCATCAGCTTGTGTTTGGGGATTCTATTACTATTTTTTTTCCACTGGCCTATGAACTAACAATAAAAATTGGAATGTCATCATGTTTTAATCTAACAATGAGAGCTTTGGAAGGAGCATCCTGTATAACACATTAGTTACAAAATCATAGAATCATAGACCTGCCGTGGAAAAATGTGCAGTTAAAGTGCTTCTTTCAGAGAAATAATCATGGAGCTCATTGTTCACTCACCATAATCTGCTGATTGTCAGTTCATCTGCTCTTGAGTGGTGCCATTTTTGTAGCACACATAAAGCCATCCTGTGTTGTTTATTATTGTGTATGATGTTGTTTTTATGCTGTTTTAATATTTTATTTGTTTTGTTTTAAACTGTATGTTACTTTGGGCTTGGCCCCATGTAAGCTGCCCCAAGTCCCTTCGGGGAGATGGAGGCGTGGTATAAAAATAAAGCTCTTCGTCTTCTTCTTCTCCATGCTGTATGCATATCAAAACATTGTATTGCAAGGTATTAAGATCCATTGCCATTAAATTCATATAGAAGCTAGGCTTGGAGGATGACTTTAAAGTGATGAATATGTCTCATATTTAACTGAGGTTGTTTACATTCCCATATGAAAGTAGATAACAAATAACCATAGCAAACTTGTTTTTGTTACATTCATAGCTATCTCACTCCAAAATATGTCTTGAGATGGTGTACTTTGATGGAATGCGAATGATTTTGATGGCATTTGGAAATCATAACAACACATTCTGGATAGTGGAACTGGTAGTAATAGAAAATGCCTTTGCAAACCACAGGTATTACATTATATTTTTTCTGACTCGTTTTATGAGGTTATTGAGATGGTGATTTCAACTTGAAAAGGAACACCACTACAAACAGAACCTCTTTCCAAGAAAGAAAATATAAATCACTTACACAGCCAGCTTAAGAACAGTAGAGGCTGATAGTCCTGCCTTGTATTTAAAAAATGGAGAATTGAGGCCTGCGCCTAAATTTTCAGGATAGTGGCTAATATCACTTCAGGATAGTACATTCACTGTAGCTTCAGATGTTTGTTGCTCAAGAGACACATAGAGCTTTTATGGATTCCGAAACACCGCAAAGCATGAAGTGCTGCATACATTTTCTCACCAGAATGTCAAGGCTGAGTGGGCAGTATGTCAAAAATCATGAGTTGTATAACAAAAGAGAAGTTGGGCAAGCAGAACCAAAGAACAAATGGGGAGCCAGTACCACATATCAAGTCAGGAATGAAGAGCAAATCAGGAGACAGAATCAAAGAACAACCAAATGATACAGCAATACCTTGCTGATCAAAGATGACTGATTTTTGACAGGAAGTCTTTCTCTTCAGTAGGACCGACTCGGTGAACAGGGGAGGCCCAGAACTGGAAATAGTAAACTGTGTAATAGAGATTAGCAACACACCTAACATAAGAACATAAGAACATAAGAAGAGCCATGCTGAATCGGGCCTCAGCCCATCTAGTCCAGCATTCTGTGTCACACAGTGGCCCACTAGTTGTACACAGGGATCTCTAGCAGAAAGGAGGGCAAAACCCTCACCTGCTCCCGACCCCCCACAACCAGTACCCGGGGAAATCCTGCCTGCCTCCATCAACACAGAGGTGGCACTTGGATGTCCATTTCAGTAACTACTGATTCCCTTGGTATCCATGAATCTGTCTAATCCTGCCTTGAAGCTGTCCAGGCTGACAGCTGTCACAACCTCCTCTGGAAGTGAGTTCCATAACCCAATGACCCTCTGGGTGAAGAAATAGTTCCCTTTATTAGTCCTAACTTTCCTACCTTGGAGCTTTAGGGAGTGCCCCCTAGTCCTAGTGTTGTGTGACAGAGAAAATATTTTTTCTTTATTCACCTTTTCTATCCCATGCATGATTTTATACACTTCGATCAAGTCACCTCTTAAACGCCGTCTTCAAGGCTGAAAAGACCAAGGCGTTGCAACCTGATTTCATAAGGGAGCTGCTCCATCCCTTGGATCATTTTTGTTGCCCTTCTTTGTACCTTTTCCAGTTCCGTTATATCCTTCTTAAGGTGCGGTGACCAGAATTGTACACAGTACTCCAGATGTGGCCTCACCATAGATTTGTAGAGAGGCAATACAACATTTGCCGACCTATTTTCGATTCCCTTCCTGATCATGCCTACCTCACACTTTACTTCTACATCCAGATCATTTATGAATAAATTAAAAAATAAGGGTCCTAAAACTGAACCTACACTAGATCCTTGTGTGAGTCAGTTGCATTCAAATCTAAAGGTCTGATAATGTCCCACTCAGAATCCAGGAGGTGATCCTATGTAAAAAAAAAAATTAAAAACTGCTTTATGATAATACAGAAAATGCATGGGAACACATTATTGTTTTTCAAAAGAGCCGGATTAATACTTGATTGCTTGCACAGTTTACCGCTGAAGTACTTCATTAATATTCCTCCAAATTACAGGCTTTACAGTTTCAATACCAAAAGACAAATTTGCTTCCTTGTCCATTCTGAGGTCAGCTTAAGGTATACAAAAATTCACTAACAGTTGATGAAATGCAGACATGAAAATGGAGTTTGCAATGTGTACTTGGCAGTGGGTGCTTATTTAAAACTATGTATATAACTGCTTTGCATGCCAAATTCTCTGAAGGAAATTGAAAAAGTGAAGTCATTGTATAAGCAAGTTGACTTAATACCATCCCTCAGACATATCCAGATTTGGGGGGGGGGGATGAAGTGAGGTCTAAGCGTTGACTTTCTCTTTAATTAAATCAATCTGACTGCATTATTAATTAGTTCAAAAGGCAAGACTCTAAAAAAAACTGGAATAAAATCCAAATTTCCTCTTTTGAAACCCTTTTGTTGACAGAGGTATGTAGAATTAAGTAAAGTATACTTCTCTGATAGAAAGTTTCCATTAGTAGGACAGAAATAGAACAATTCTCCCTTCCCACTGCATTCCCTTTCCCATACCATCCTAAATCCAGAGCAGATTTGAGGAAGTTTGCAGAGAGAAGAGAGAAATCACACCTTCCTTGTTATACTGATAAAGACCTTACATCAGTCCAGGGAACATAGTTGGATTCCACCCATTTTTCTTATCAGCTCTGGAATGTACACACAAGAGTCTTTCACATTTCTGTAATGAAAAACCAACTACAAACTCTGTAGATTTTTCAACCCTGATAAATGTACTGCTATCTTGCCTTTATGGAAAGTTGGCCTTGTTCCTTGGGATGTTTCTGGCTAAGGTAAGAGCTTGCTATGTTAACTGCAAGAAGAATAACCTTTTATTTATTACTGTGAAAGGTAAGAAATTGTATTAGTGTTTTAGAATTGACAAAAAAAGTTGTCTGTCTGCCTTTCCCAACTCCCCAATTTCTATGTTTCTTTGAGGTCTTGCTTTCTTTTCATAGCCAGATGTGAGCGCTCTTTTTGGAACCAACATGAATTAGCCAGCAACAGACATTGGCCATTTGTTGTTTTTCAGAAGAGACAGCTTTAATTAACTGTCATTGTGGAACAGTTCACAATTCTGAATCCTTCCTAATCTTGTGGGGAAATACTTCGTGAGTTGGCTGAATTGTCACTAGCACAAAAGGTTTGGCACTTGGGAGACCTCATAAGTCCTTCATTCAGGGAGCTATGATAATCAAAAGCAGATGCTAATAAACTACAAGGGATAGTGAATGTGGAAAGAAAAAACAATAACAGACCCCAGACCATGCCTTGTACTTTTCACCAACACTTAAAGGCTTTTTCTTTTGTGTTTAAACAGGTCTTCAGTTTTAACTCATAAGAGTGAGTGGATGCCCAGTTGGAATACTGTGTATTTTTGTATAAAGAACCAGAATCCTAAAGTTGAAAGAGACCACCAGGGCCATCCAGTCCAACCCCCTTTTATGCGGCAACACACAATAAAAGATGGCCATCTGGCATCTGCTTTAAAACTTCCAGAGAACAAAACTCCACCAAGCTCCAAGGCAACATATTCCCCTGTTGAACAACCCTTACCATCAGAAAGTTCTTCCTAATGTTTAGGTGGAATCTTTTTTCATGCAACATTAATCAATTGCTATTATTTTACCCTCTAGCTATAGAACCTATAAAACCTTTTATCACCATCATCATCATTGAACATTATTGTGGTCCTTAGACCCAATTTGCTCAGTGGAAAAAGTGCATACCTTTTATGGCTCGGGTCTGAACTGTTCCAATGATTATGGTGCCCACAAACACTTCCAAGGTGTAATATATAAGGTGCATGGATGTAAACAGTTGAATATAGAGTCTGTTGACAAACTAATCATACTGTACTTCAACGTTTTGCACAATTGTAGCTGTACTGTATGTTGTCTTACTTGCATCTCTTTTTATTCTATAAGCCATTTTGAATTCCATCTTGGGGGAGGGGGAGGAAGGATATTGATTGAATGGTATTGTTTTCATGTCTATTGCAATAAAGGTAGGATAGAAATCAAACAAACAAACTGGGGTGTTCTGGGAGATATAATTAAATTGTAAATTTTCCATGTACTGGCAGTCCCCAAGCTACGAACAAGATATTGTTAGGTTCTGTAGGTTTGTTCTTAAGTTGAACTTGTATGTACGTTGGAACAGGTACATTTTTAAGTGTAGGTCTAGAAATATTTTTATATCTTCTAGCTTTGGATAGCATAGAGAAAGGGTTAACACCCCTGTGCTTTTGTTTTGCTGTCTGTATCCCCATTCAGAAGGGGAATTTTGAAAAAATTGACTTGTGTTAACAAGGATTGATGATACAGCTTCAGTTGAGACAGTTTTTCCACATGATGACTCTTCCAGGAGTGCATTTCCCTTCCTGGAGAACATTTCTCTTGCTTTCTGTTGTTTTACCCTCATTGTTAACTATGAGTATGTTGGATGTTTGTAACTCGGGGACTGCCTGTACTGCATAGGATGTAGCAACTGGGTTTTGAACATAGCTAAAAAACTATATAATATAATAGATGTATAATAGATAGATAGATAGATAGATAGATGATAGATAGATGATAACGTATTAGTGATAGAATAGCAAAGGAAGTGTCTGAAATAACCAAAGCAATCGATTATTTATTTTATTTATTCCATGCATGGTTTGCACAAGTAACCATCCAACTCCAAGAATTTTATGATTGAAATCTTATTGGTGACATGTACTCACCTAAAGCAGAGTTATGGAAATACATGCTTTGCACTGGACATTGCAGAAAGTGGTTTCCCCAATTCCCACACCAGAAGGCTGGTTCCAAGTACTAACTCTTATTGCCACAATTATTTTGCGGCTGATGGAGATGTTGAATCCCCTGGAACCACGCGCTGTCCTCCGCTCTCGACGAGATCGCCCCTAAACGCCCTCTCAAACCCCGCACATCCTGTTCCCCTTGGTACACAGATGCACTAAGATCTATGAAGCGGGAGAAGAGACGGCTAGAGCGCAGGTGGAAGAAGCTCCGCGACGGGCCATCGACATCAGCTTATAAGCTTTTATGGATGCTTATGAGCATGCTGTCAGGAGGCGAAAAAGTTTACTATGCCTCCTTGATAGCGTCTGCGGATTCACGCCCAGCTCAATTGTTCAGGATAATTCGGCAGCTGACGATGGTCCCTACCATCCCAAACAATGACAATTCGGCCCTCTCTGCTGAGGTTTTTCAGAATCACTTCGCAGACAAGATTGCGTTGCTCGCTGGGACCTTCCTTCCACACTTGATACAGTCCAGGAGCTGGAGACTCCGTGGCCCTCCGCCGGTCCACCTTCGACCGGTTTCGACCACTGGATGCAGAGGATGTTGACAAGATTGTCACAGCCCTTAAGCCGACCACCTGCTCCCTCGACCCGTGCCCTCCACGCTGATTCGAGCTTGCGTGGAGGGGCCTCGAGGCCCTCTGTTGAAGATAGTCAACTGCTCCCTTGAGCAAGGGGCTTTTTCAGAGGAGCTAAAAGAGGCGGTGGTCAGTCCATTGCTGAAGAAGCCCGGATTAGACCCCCGCGGCTCCTCCAATTACCGCCCAGTGTCGAACCTTCCGTACCTGGGCAAGGTGATTGAGAGGGCAGCAATGGACCAGCTGCAGACCTTCTTGGATGACGCAACCTGGCTAGACCCCTTCCAGTCCGGCTTCCGTTCAGGCCAGGGGGACGGAGACTGTCCTGGTCTCCATCACAGACCTACTCCGCTGCCACTTGGACCGAGGTGGATTGGCGCTGCTCGTGTTATTGGACCTCACTGCAGCGTTTGATACCGTCGATTACCAACTTTTGATACACCGCCTGGCGGTGGCAGGGGTGAGGGGGACAGCCCTCAACTGGCTGTCCTCCTTCCTCCAACGCCGCCAGCAGCGAGTGAAGTGGGGAGGGGCGGTCTCTGGAGGCTCCCCGCTGAGTTGTGGGGTGCCTCACGGGGCTATCCTCTCCCCGCTGTTATTTAACATCTATATGCGACCACTCACCCAACTGGTACGGTTTTTGGGCTGGAGTGTCATCAGTACGCTGATGATACCCAGCTCATTCTGAGGTTGGACCCCGGGCAGTCTCTGTACCCGATAATTTCCATCTTTGCCTTGAAGCCGTTACTGGATGGCTGCGAGCCAGTAAGTTGAAGGTGAACCCGCGAAGACGGAGATCTTGTGGCTGGGCCGCCCGGGGTAGCGACCCAGCTGCCAACGTTCGATGGTGTGGCCCTCTGCCCTCAGCCATCGGTAAAAGTCTGGGGTCCGGCTGGGCGCCCACCTGCCCATGGAGGAGCAGATCGGCTGCACCTGCAGGACAGCATTCTACCACCTACGGTTGGCTAAGCGCCTGGCTCCCTACCTCTCCCAACGCGACCTTGCTACGGTGATCCAAGCCACGGTCATCTCGAGGCTCGATTACTGTAATGCGCTCTACATTGGCCTTCCCTTGTCGATGATCCGGAAGCTTAAGCTAGTGCAGCACGCCGCAGCACGCCTCCTCCTGGGTGCTGCAAGATCTGACCGCGCGACCCCACTCTTGTGCGAGCTGCACTGGCTCCCGATTGAATTCCGGGTCCTCTTCAAGGTGTTAGTTCTCACCTTTAAGGCCATCTATGGTTTGGGGCCAGTGTACCTGAGGGAGCGACTTACCCCTTATGTGCCCGCGAGATCACTGCGCTCTGAGGAGCTTAACCTCCTTGAGGTGCCTTCCCTTGGAACCTGCAGACTGGCCACTACACGGCGGAGGGCATTCTCTGTAGCTGCCCCAAGTCTCTGGAACGGCCTCCCGGAGGAGATCCGCGCCATCCGCGCTCTTCTGCCCTTCCGCAAGGCCTTGAAGACTTGGCTCTTTAGGAAGGCGTTCGGCCCTTAACTCAACCACACTGTGTGCCATGCCGCCTATGGCCCCCCCAGATTCTTATCTTGTCCCCCCAGCCTTTGCTGAGGGCTAGTGTTTTTAATATGTTTTAACTGCTTTGATGTTTAATGTGTTTTAACTGTTTAATCTGTTTTATTACTCACGGTGTTTATGCTTCTTCTGTAAACCGCTCTGAGCTCCGGAGTGAGCGGTATACTAAATCGAAGTTAATAAATAAATAAATAAATAGTTTGGATCAAGCTACACTCACCAACCACAGTGAATGATCTCTCCCTATGCATCCATTTTATCTTTGCACCAACATTGCAATATTGAAGAAGACCACCACGAAGGGAAACAGGAACAGCCCCCACATAGAAACCCTTCTTCAAAAGCTGTACTTATTCTCATGTATTCATATAAAAGTATAATGTGCAAAACTACTTTACCATATTTGTCCTGATTGAGAATCTTCTTGAGTCAGGAACCAAGGACCAAACTCAATGAGACTATCTGTTGGGTAAGACTGCTGGGAATACTGTTTACAAATAAAAAAAAGTGAAGGACCTTATGTGAGTTTTAAAAAAAAGGCAGCCTCCCAGGGAAATTAAATTGTGTGGTGAAAAATTTACAAGGCTTTCACTAGCTGTTCCCTTGTTGTGACCCAGTTGTAATAACCTGACCTCCGCAATAGTGTTATTTAAAGTAAATGGGAATTGTGCCAAGACTAACATTGTAAAATTGGGGCACAAAACATCCACATTCATGCTAGAGCGCTGATCACAACTCTAAAATATTTTCCATATTGGTGATTGTAAAGACTTCCCCTTCTAAATTAATAGGCAGGTTGTTGGGAAAAGCCAACATTGCAAACTATAAAAGTGCAGAAAGTTTATAAAACTCCCCAAAGCAGAACACACACATGCACATTCCCTAAAAGCAGCCAAAAGAAATAATTTCCTAGTGGGTGCCCACCTTATGGTCTCTTTTCAACCGACTGTTTATCCAAGAAAAGATATAGTCCAAGAGCTTGGAAACCTTATTTGAAATGGCTAACGATGGTGTCATTTTTTATTTTTACATTTTTATGATGTTTCAGTGAAAGCCTTGGGAACAGTGAATTTGTCAGTAATGCATTAATTTTAACTATTTCTTAATATCCCATATTCCAAGATATTCAAGTTGGGAATATTTCTACTTAACAAAAAAATATACTATTTGTCCTACTAATCCACACAGAAATGTCATGAGATGTTTCAAAGACCCTGCAATATTTAAGAAAATTGAGACCCATTCAAAAATTTCCTGAAAGGAGAAAGAATTCCAACACGGGGATTTAAAATATGTTTAAAATATGAATCTATTATATTATATTGTAAATAATCAACTAGATAATATGGAAACAACATAATTCTTATGTATATGAAAAGAAGAATATGTAAAAAATTTGACAATATTTCAATTTTTAAAAATATTTTTTAAAGTCTATTTGGAGACCTGAGCTGGCTTTATATTAATCACATAAAACCATAGTTACCTTCTAGTGGTTTTTTTTTCTTATGTGAGCATTGAAGCCTATAGATATAGATATAGACAGGTTTTCAGTTAGTTTAACTTGTCTGTTAATTGTGCTATCTTTTGTTTGTTTCTACAGCCTTTCTTATATTTTGTGTTACAGTGTTCCCTCACTAACTGCAGGTGTTATGTTCCAGAACCACCCGCAATAAAATCTGCGAAGTAGAGCTGTTATATTTAATTTAATATTTATACATTATTTTAGTATTTATACACAATTTTAAGTCTTTATAAACTTAAAATAAAGTTAAAGAAAGGAAGGAAAGACCCTTCAAGGCTGGAAGGAGAGTGGACTGAGGAGGGAAAGTGCCTCTGAGAGTGGCGGCAGCAAAAATCCACAAAACAGTGAAAATACCGCGATATATATTTTAAATTAATATTTATTGAAAACTGAAAAACAGCAAGTCCGAAATAAGCGAATGGCGAAGGAACACTGTATTCTTATAAAACCACCCTTGAGGGCACTTATAAAGGAGGTGCTCAAAGGCAGTATGTAGATATCTTTATAAATAAACACTTAAATAAAAAAAGTGAAATTCCAAAAATGAAAGCTTGATTTTGCCACATGCCAAGCACTATGTTGATTCATAGCCATATCCTGCTGTTGCCTCTTCCCATTTAACCCATCTCTCTGGCACTCATTTGAATTATGTGCCATTTTCCATAAGGGACATCATTTTACTGCATCATCATGTATTTTGGGACTTGGGACAGATTTTTGTATCCAGAGGTGGTCCAAAAACCAAATCCCAGTGGATACTAAGGGCCCACTATATGTAAAGCAGTGGGATAATTGCATAACTGCATGATATTTCTGTTCTTGGAATTTTCCTTTAGCCACTTACCAAAAAAAAGACATGCCTAATGCAACTCACAACCCACAAGTCTTAATTTGTTCTTATTTGAAGGCTTGAAGACTCAAACTGCTATGCTTTATATTGCTTCCTGTGCCATATTAATGGAGAGTTAATTCAAGGAAATAAAAGATGCTTGCTTGAAAACTCAGTATGAAATTATTATTAATCTTCTAGTAACGATACAGAACCAGAGCTTCTACATACCTCTAGAAAGTTTTGTACAAGAATGATAAACATGAATGAATTTCTATTAGATTGTTAGTGTTTTGAGGTAAAACTAAAATGAATTTAGTTTCATTTTAAAGACTAAAACAATATTGTTACTATCTGTACTATTTTTTTCAACAATGGAATCAAGAGTTTCAAGGACAGCCTTCTGTGAAAAACTGACATATAAAATAAGACAACAGGGCAAGGAAGGATGAAGATAATGACTTTATTAAAACATGATATTAATTCATTATATTTGCTAACAAAGACTTTTCTGAATACAGACATCCTGGCAACCTGAAAAATAATCTGGACCAGATCCTTTTGACAAGGCACTACTACTCGGCCCATGCAACATCTGCTCCTTTCCATCAGTCTAGACAAGACATGAATGACAAAATAATTAATTATAATTTAAGGTCCTATAGCATGCCTATTTGTTAATTGTTGCTTGTTAGGATTTGTAAAATTACTGTGTATCTTTGTGGTTGTATGTGTCATAGAGTGGGAAAGGGGCCATACAGACCATCTGGTCCAACCTTGCTTAATGCAGGATATCCAGCTGCAGCATTTATGTACCTAAGAATACAGTGTAACTAAATACAGTAAGACCTCCATAACCATTGGACCCCATAGCTGCAGTTTTATGTATGCATACCTGGAGTAAGGTGTCTCTCTGGGAATGTTCTTGGTATTCCAAGGAAATCTGGAAGTTGCTATAGAGTTGCATTGAAGGGCTTAGTAAATTCCTAGAAAGGATACCTCTCTAGAAATCTCTAGGTCCTCCAACACAACTCTGGTATGCCAGGACAGTAAATAATTTTTAATGGCATTCGGACATGCCCACAGTTTCAGATAACCATGGTTCAGCCAGAAAGCTATTCCCTGTGGTTACAGGGGCCTCCATAAGCAAAATATAATTTCAGAAGTAAAAGGACATTACTGTAAAATTTTCAAAGCCATTGGAATAAAGACCTTTCAAATTCACTACAGGAGTTTCTTGAGGCTCTTGGGAACAAAGAAAGCTCCAATGCAATTTTGAGAGCCAAAACTTTCTGCTTGAAAGTGTTAAGCTCAAAAAGATTAAACCCTTGCTGTTTCATTCATGTGTTGTTGAATCATGTGAACTACACGTAAGAAATCACATTTCCCTCATTCTATCATTCCTTATTAAGGAAATAAACGACCATAAATCAACAGACAGGGCAATCATGCTCAATGAAAACATATTCAGATGCATAAACGTATGGATGGTATACATTAATATTTTGACAAATGCTATAAATAATATTAAACATACAAAAGCCGTGTTACCTTTCTTCAGATGGTATTAGATTAAACAGGCCTGTTATTGTTTGCGTGAATTACAAAATAGGCATTTCGAGAGGGAAAGCAGGTACATTTCCCCTCATGCACAGCACATGTGCTCCATATGTTTAATTTTATAACACAGAATGTTATGCAAAGGAATCTGGAATCTATTTGGAAATCCAGTTTTATTCCAGGTTTTAAAAAAACACCTGAAAAGATCTGGATCTTTCAGATGTGGGGTGTGTAGATAGCCTTATGTGAAATCTGACATATAAAATGAGGAAGAGGGCCATGAAGAATAAATATATTAATTCATTATATTTACTAACAAAGGCTTTTCTGAATTAAGACATCCTGACTTAGGGAAAACTACCCTAAAATATAGCAGCATTTCTTAATAATCAAGAATTGAGTCTGAGCTACTCTAGCACCCATCTCTTCTAAGGTTTCACTACATCTCCCTGACACACACGCAAAGAGAGATCTCAAAGCACACAGCATATGTAAGAAACAGAAGTCAGGTTTTGAAAGGCTTGCAGTAGAAAATTATCCATTCTACACAACCTATCAGAATGAGAGCAGAAACAGGACAGAAGAAATAGATACATTCCCGACTGTCATACAGAGACATGGAGAAAGGGAAAGCCTTTGTTTATGCTAAACTAACTAACTATACCTCATTGAAGACTTGAGACTTGTGCAGTGTGGGGTTAAATTCCAATCACTGGCATAGATGAAAGATCTACACTGGTGAATAGACAGGTGAATGCTTCTCTGTTCATTCTCTTGTAGTTTTTGGTGATCTTCAATACCATGAATTATGGTATCTTTCGAAGATATGTGTTTATTTATTATTTGTATTTGTGAGTCGCCACTCCCGGGTGGCTCGGGGTGACTTACAACAATGGATTCAGGTTAAAAACAAAATATAAAACACTATAACACTATAAAATACAAAGAGACACAATAAAATACACAACAAACCGATGAGATAGATGTAGATCACTTCATCGGTTATACATCATAAGAAGGCGATGCTGAGAGGCAGACTGACACATGTTTATGATAGGCTCTACCATTATTGTGATTTGGGGTAGGATAAAGAATCGATGGTGCAGTGAGATAGCCAATCCATACTTACAGTGTTCCAAAGACTTACGACCTCATCACACAAAGAAATATCAATGTCCTAGGATGCTTCTGCCTCAGTTGTGCCAAGGAGCCTCATCCTGCCCATCACGCACTTCCAGTGGGGCTTTGTGGCTCAACTGAAGCACCAGCATCCTATGAAACTGTGCCACCAACACGGGAACCTCCAAGTGTTCTATTAGGAACAGCAGGGCTACCGCGGGGGAAGCTGTGCAGCAACATTTCCCCATATGTGATGAGGAAGTGTCTGGTGATGGTGAGGTGGGGCACGGGGAGTTGGGATTGCCCTGCTCTCCCCCCCCCCCTCCTTGATTTCCCACCGTCAATATGATATTTTTCTTTTTTTGACTTCTTAACTCTCAAGCCTCTCTCCTTAAGCCTTGTAGTTTACTTTTCTGGTAACACCTCTACCATGTATTCCATTTTCATGCAAATTTTTCCTACCAAACTGGGATGGGAAGAGGTAGCAAATCATTTTCTTGCCTTAAAAATAAGGTTGTATATGGCCCCCAGCCTCCGTTTGACAAGCTTTGAACTATCACAAACACATTGATTCCCCAGCCTCACCCCAATTTCAAAAATGGCCTGTCCTTCACCTAAAATCAGTGAATAATAATAATAATATCACTTTATTTATATTGCGCCCTTCTCACCCTGAAGGGGACTCAGGGCAGATCACAAATACACATACACGGCAAACATTCAGTGCTGTTTGTATAGACAGTACACAGACAGACAAAACAAGGAGGTGTTGTTTCAATGCTCATATCAACCCGGGGCTTTGAACTTGCAGCCTTTCAGTTGATAGATCTTATCGTTGCGGATGATTTACTAGTTGTGCTAAACCTCCATGCTAAACCATCTGTGCTAAAAAATCACCCAAGCAACCATATAGTTAGGATTCCCTTTCCCTAATAATACCATCCCAAAAGACACAAATTCTAGCCAACATACAAATTTATAAATGGCATCACATTTCAAGAGTAATGATGAGACTTGTAGAGGTGGATTGAAAAACATGGATTTTGCCCCTCCCCAACACAAAGACAGTTGTACATTCCTGATATAAATCATTGTAACTCTCCTGAAGAGACAAGTTGTCAGAACTGGAGGTTCTTAGCCTTGGAGAGGCTAAAGGAACTCGCAGTCTGACTTAAGCATGCAAGAGACTGATGTGACCCTGGGGATTCCCCTGGGGATGATGTAATCTCCCAAGAGCCTACAAGGGATTTCTGCTGAGTCAGGGAGGATGTGACGTGGCTCCCTCTGGATGTTGGACACTGGCACACAGAATGCTGACTCAGATGGGATATGATGTAATATCCACTGGACACTAGGACTGCTGAGTCAGAGGGTATGATGCAACCTCTCCCGGATGTTGCAGGTGAAGGGAGAGGGGGGTTTGAGTATAAAAGGTGTGTTTGGGTGTCGGGACACTGCTTTGGCTTTACAGGTGTTGTACCTTCAATAAATTCGTTGGATCAACTGACAGTCTAAGCGTGATCATTACGGAGGATTTGGAGCGGCCTCACAGAAGCCAAAGCCCGTTTTAACCTTCCCAGTATGGCGAGGTTGGCGTTGGAGGAAGAGGATTATTTGGATACTTGGAACCTTGCTCCAGAGGAAATCCGAAGGATGATGGAGTGGGAATGGACCACGATCGATCAAGTGGGATTTCCTGATGAGTCCAGAGAAGCGACGGCGTCTTGGCGTGCGTCGGCTCAGGTGGACAGAGGTATTCTTCGAGACGAGCCCAGAGAAGTGGGAGGCTGGAGGTCGTTTCCCACTCAGGTGGGCTCTAGAAGAGTTGGAGGAGAATCCAGAGAAGCAGGAGCTCGAGGCGCCCCTGTTCAGGTGGATTTTCGGGGAGCCGGAGAGACCAGAGAAGCGGCGTGGGGCACGACTGCTCAGGTGGACCCGTTGGCGGCTCAAGGGCGAGGCAAGGCGAGGTTGCCCGCAGGCGGTAGTGAGACTACCGAGCCGGAGTCTCCGACAGAGTTGGAAGTATTACAGTGCCGGATGGAGGCGATGGAGAATACCTTCAGGCGGATGTCCAGGGAGATGTCGAGGAGGGAGCAAGCTTTGGATTCAATGTGGAGTGCTCCTGGAGGAGGTGATTTCACCTATCAATCCTGGATGGATGGCGTGAAGTCGGATGTTCGTCCTAGATCTCCTGTGGGAGTGTGGACAGGAGATAGCCAAGCGAAGAAACCCTTCGGAGTGGGGTTGAATCCTGTTCGTGAGGAGAAGGAACCCTGCAGGCCCGGGTCTTCCAATGAAAGGAGTTATCTGGAGCGTCCACAATCAGCGGGGCTGGGAAGAGGGATCCGGTTGCCGGAGGAGAGTCTCCGTAGGAGAGAACCTCGATTCCAGGACTACGGTGGGAGGCCTAGGAAAGAGCCCCTGCGTGTGGAATTTGAGGGCGAAGCATGTAAGGTTGCTTTCTTCGTGGCAGCTGTAAGGGATCATATGGAGGACTATGGTCATTTATACCCGAGTGAGAGTAGCCGGGTCCGAGCTGTGGGAGCAGTTTTTAAGGGAAGAGCTGCTGATTGGTACATCTAGTGCCATGATCGCCGAGACCCTTGCTTGAGAACATTACAAGGGTTTCTTCAGGTGGTGAGAAATCGCTTCTGGGATCCATTGGAGCAGGTGAAGGCTAAAGAGGCATTGCGGTGTTTGGCTCAAGGTTCACGGTCGGTGACTGAATATTTTGAGGAGTTCATGAGCCTAGCTGGGAAAGTGGCTGAGTGGTCTCAGGCGACACTACTGGAACTCTTTAAAGATGGTCTTCGGAGGGAGATCCTGGAGTGGTGTCTTCATCGGGACGACCCTGGAGATGTCGATGGCTGGATTCAATTGGCAGGAAACGTGGAGGGGATCCTGGCCCAGGTGCAGCGTCGGGAGGCCCAGACGACGGTGGGGAAATTCCGTGGAGAGCCGAGACGCAGTTTGGGAGATGGGCGAGGATCTCGAGGAGAGCCCAGGCGTGTTGGTGCCAGTGAGGGGAGATCCGGTGGAGTAAGAAAGCCGGTGATGGGGAGAGGCCTTGCTTCGCTTGTTCAAAACCCGGACATCTGGCTTCGCAATGTTGGCAGAAAACTACCGGACCCAAAGCGGGTGGCTGTGGCTGGAGCGTCTTTTGGTGAAAAGGTGGAACAACCTGATACCGGGGTGAGTGTAAGCCCCCAGAGTATCCAATGCTCTTTAGAACTTTGTAAAAAAGGAGCCTATGATGAATATCGAGCATTAGTGGATTGTGGTTGTTCTGAAAATATTATTTCCCCCAGTCTTGCCAAGGATCTAGAATGTGAAACTCAAGTTATGCCAGCCCCCGTGCATTTTGCTCAGTTGGATGGGTCTTTTCTTGAGGGGGGGGCCTTTCCTTTAAGCACGAGGGGATTAAAAGGGCGAGTGGGACCCTGAGAGGGGGAGATAGATTTTGTGATAGCACCTGTTAAAGGGCATAAGGTGGTATTGGGAATGCCTTGGTTGGAAAATGCTAATCCCAAAATTGATTGGAAGTCTGGGTTGTTAGAATGCGAACCGGCTTCAACAGAAAGGGTTCTTATTGAAAATAAGGGAGGGGGAGTCCAGGAGAAATTGCAGGGGATTCCCGAGGAATATGGAGATTATGCTGATGTGTTTGATCCAGTGTTGGCAGAATGTCTTCCCCCCATTTGGAATGTACAATGTAGTGTGGAAATTAAAGAGGGGGCTTTATTGCCAAAACCAAAGATTTACCCTATGTCGGTGCAAGAAAAGTTAGCATTACGGGAACAAATTGATGATTATTTGAAGAAGGGATTCATTGAAAGATCGGAATCTCCCATTGCTGCACCTGTATTGTTTAGAGAAAAGAAGGATGGGAGGTTAAGGTTATGCATTGATTATCGGGGGTTAAATGCAATAAGTACCACCAATTGTTATCCATTGCCTTTGATTAAGGATTTGTTGGGTCAGTTGGGAGGAGGGCGATATTTTACTAAGCTTGATTTGATAGATGCGTTCCATATGGTGAGGGTGAAAGCTAGTGACAAATGGAAGACGGCGTTTTCTTGTCCCCTCGGGCTATATCAATGGGCCGTCATGCCATTCGGTTTGGCCGGAGCTCCCGGTATATTTATGCAATTGATAAATGAGGTGCTGCACCCCCTTCTTTATAGAGGAGTATTCGTCTATTTGGATGATATAGTTGTCATGATCCGCACCAAAGAGGCTCATGTGAAGCTGGTTCGAGAGGTATTGGAAAGGTTGAGGCAGGCCAAGTTATATGTGAAGTTGAGTAAGTGTGAGTTCAGTAAGAATCAAATTGATTTCCTAGGATATCGCATCAGCGAAGAAGGTGTGTCAATGGATCCAGCAAAGGTTGAGGATGTTTTGTTATGGGAGGCTCCGCAGACTCGGAGACAGCTGCAGGCTTTTCTGGGTCTGGCTAATTTCTATAGGACCTTTATTTTGGATTTTGCGGCTATTACCCTCCCTCTCACAGATTTGTTGAAGACCAAGGGACAGGGGGAGACTAAGAAAGTGAAGTCTCCAGGAGCTAGACTACTCTGGACAGAGGAGTGTCAACTGGCGTTTGAGAAGTTGAAAAGAGCATTTACTAGTGGCCCTTTGCTTGTGCACCCGGATACTGAGAAGCCCTTTGTTGTGCAAAGTGATGCTTCTGCGTGGGCTTATGGAGGAGCGTTATTGCAGAGAGATGTTCAGGGAAGGTTGCGGCCATGTGCGTACTTTTCCAAGAAGTTTGGAGAACAGGAAAAGAAGTGGCCGGTTTGGGAAAAGGAGGCATTTGCTGTGCGGTGTGCATTACAAACTTGGCGTCATTTTTTGGAAGGGGTGAACCACCCTTTTGAGGTGTTGACTGATCACCGGAATTTGCAGTTTCTAATGGCGCCACAGAAGTTGTCACCTAAGTTAGTTAGGTGGGCGCAGTATTTTGCCCGATTTAATTTCTCTTTGAGGCACATCAAGGGAAAAGAAAATGTGGTGGCAGATGCTTTGTCTCGTTATCCTGCCATGGGTCCCAGTCCTCCTCCTAGCTTAAAAGGGGTATTCACTAAAAGTCAGTGGGGTTTGGCTGTGCAAACCCGGTCTCAGACTCGTGCCGTCAAAGAGGAGGATGAGGTTAAGATGAAAGGGTGGCGGATGGAATGGCAGAGATATTATCCTGAGGATGTTTGGTTGAGTCAGCATAAGGAGGAGTGTAAGTGTTTAGAGGGGTTATGGTTCGCCAGGTCGAAATTGTACGTTCCACAAGGATTGAGGAAGAGGATATTAGAATTAGGACATGATCATACGACTGCGGGACATTGGGGTTTTACTAAGACTCTTTTGGCATTGAGAAATCGGTATTGGTGGCCTGGACTGAGCGGAGGTGAGGAATTATGTGCGGAGCTGTGAAGCGTGTGCCAGAGGGAAGGCCCCCACTGCTAAGCCTCAGGGGTTAATACAGACGGTGGCTACTCCGGTTTGGCCCTGGACCCATGTTAGTACCGATTTTGTTGGAGAATTACCATTGAGTCGAGGTTATAGGTATATCTGGACAGTGTTAGATCTATTTTCCAAACAGGCTCATTTCATTCCTTTAGGCAGGTTGCCCTCGGCAGAGCGGTTGGCAAAGTTGTATGTTCAGCATATATATAGGTTGCATGGATGTCCGGAGCAGGTGATTAGTGATCGTGGGGTGCAGTTCACCGCTCGGTTTTGGGAAAAGTTTCTGGAGGTGTTGGGAGCTGATCGATGTCTTACCACCGCTTATCATCCATGTTGTAATGGCAGAGTGGAACGAACGCAGAAATTGTTAGGTAGTTATTTACGGATATTCACCAATAGAGAGCAGAATGATTGGGCGGATTTGTTGCCGTATGCAGAAATGGCCTATAATGGGTCGGTTCACTCCTCAACGGGGAAGACTCCGTTTTCAGTAATTTATGGGCAGGAGGTGGTTCCTCTGCCTCAAATCCCAGTGAGTTCGGAGGAGGTGCTGGAAAACTGGGAGGTGAGGGCTCAGCGTGAATGGAAGGAAGTGACGGAAGCTTTGCGCAGAGCACAGGGCTCCTATAAGAAGTTTGGTGATCGGCAAAGACAGGAGGGGGAGGAATATCGGGAAGGAGACCTGGTTTGGTTATCCACCCAGAACATCAAATTAGGGCTTCCCTCTAAAAAATTGAGCCCGAAATACATAGGCCCATTTTGAGTGGCTCAAGTGGTAAACAAAGTATCGTATAGATTGATTTTGCCAAAGGGGATGCATAAAGTTCACCCCACATTTCATTGCAGTCTATTGAAGAGATATGTAAGTCCTGTGATGCCGAACATTTGAACGGTGTTTTGTTTCTGCAGGGGGAGGACGAGGTGGAGGAGGCCATTATGTCAGAACTGGAGGTTCTTAGCCTTGGAGAGGCTAAAGGAACTCGCAGTCTGACTTAAGCATGCGAGAGACTGATGTGACCCTGGGGATTCCCCTGGGGATGATGTAATCTCCCAAGAGCCTGCGGGGGATTCCTGCTGAGTCAGGGAGGATGTGACGCGGCTCCCTCTGGATGTTGGACACTGGCACACAGAATGCTGACTCAGATGGGATATGATGTAATATCCACTGGACACTAGGACTGCTGAGTCAGAGGGTATGATGCAACCTCTCCCGGATGTTGCAGGTGAAGGGAGGGGGGTTTGAGTATAAAAGGTGTGTTTGGGTGTCGGGACACTGCTTTGGCTTTACAGGTGTTGTACCTTCAATAAATTCGTTGGATCGACTTGACAGTCTAAGCATGATCATTACGGAGGATTTGGAGCGGCCTCACACAAGTTTTTTCATCCCAATCTACACTGACCATTTAATGCAGTTCAAAGCTAGTTTCAAACTGCAGCAGCCAGATGTCAAACCACCTCATCATACTTACCAAAACAAGTCTCCTAGGACACTTTGAGCCTTCTTCTGGGCCGGAGCCCCACACCTGCCATTACATGACATTGCGTGACTTCCTTGGACATTTTCCCATGTTGTACTGGCTCCAATGGAG
Organism: Anolis apletophallus; assembly: GCA_030556195.1. NCBI lineage: Eukaryota > Metazoa > Chordata > Lepidosauria > Squamata > Anolidae > Anolis > Anolis apletophallus. Next base: position 75,452,811 of record JARBWK010000002.1, read on the forward strand.
CCAGCGCACTTCTGCCCTGTTTGGGCAATGCTCCCCACCCCCAATATGACAGAGTTGTCCCTCGTGCCTGTCATTTCACCATACTTGCTGGTGAAACAGCACCGGGGGAAGGGGTGCTCCCCCATGTGATAAGGTCAAAACTCTCACAGAGCATGCAAAAGAAAGCCCTTAATGTGCATCAGTGTTCTGTGGTTTATGTAATCACAATATGGGCCTCAAAGTGGTTCCAAGACTTCCTATGTAACCATCTGCCCAGTGAATTCACTTCTTTTCCATACCAGATTGAAACTGCACTAAATGGTCAGTGCAGATGGAGCATTAGTTAAGGTTTATTGGTTAACTGCTTCCTCACTTTCTCTATCTTTATATGCTGCTGCCACAATCTCAAATTTCATTTCTTATTTTTCCATTCTCTGGAATACCCTTCAGCATTCAATCCTTTGCTGTTCCATTTCAGTTACACATCATCTTTTTGCACACTTCCAAGTACTTCATTAGAATTATGTGCTACCTAGGGTGCTTCTACATAGGCATAAAACCCAGACCAAATAGGGTTAAAATGCCTCACTTGGGTGCAGATTCCTGTCTACACCCACCTACTAAACCCTTGAATCTATCAGAGATGGCTACTCCTGAGGAGATGGGAGGGGTAAGGAAACTCCTTCTGCTCCCCCACCCCGGTCTCCCTGCGTGTCATTTTCTCACACCAGGAGAACACAAGAAGGGGCTTTATGGTGACCAAGGTCCTTTTAATGTAAGTTTTAGCAGGAAAATGGGGAATGGGGGAATAGGGTGTATGTCCTCCCACACCTTTGGGGTCCAAAAGGTGAAGGATGGCAGTGGAGACAGACCTGGAAGACAGTCCCCCCCCAGGCCCAATACATTATTAGACCTGGGCTTTTCAGGAAGGTCTGGATCTAAAGAGGTATTTAATTAATTCAGAACAAACCAAGGAAACTTTGGTTTATTCCAAATTAATTCATTTTTACTAGAGGCGTCGTTTGGACTACTCCTTTCAACCCCTCAGCCAGAGATGTCCTGAGCCTCACTAAACTACAAACCCCAGCACTCTGCAGCAGGTAGCAACCAGATTTAAAGTGGGCTGGATAAATGCTCCAGTCTAGTGTGATGAACTCCTTAGTTATATATGAAACACTCCTGTGTATATTTTCAGTCAGTTTAATACCTGATCACTTTAATCTAACTTTACCAGACAAAAAGTAGGTATTTAAAATAGGTATACAAATTAAACATTTACTGATAATAAATCAGCATTTGAAGGCTTGCTAGACAGGCTGATTTTCCTTTTTATGAAGTACAGTTGAAGCACTTTCTGCAGAGTTGTCTGTAAACACTGCATATTTTTGCTAACACATTCATGTAAATGTATAGGTAGTAGGCATGAGAAAAAAGTTATGAAAATGATTCGTTTCGTAAGAAATTCGTAAGAAATGCTACTTTTGAGTATTTCCGCACCTGGAACGCCAACCAGGAAGTGGACTTTCTTTTTCGAACTTCGGGGCCAGGATTTTCTTAAGTGTCGTTATTAGGTCGTGGGGGCACCCTCCTTCTCTCTCACCACCCTCCCGCCTCCCTTGCCAATAAGTATTATGGCAAGGCAAGCCCTAAACTCGCTCCTTCTTTCGGCTGGAAGCCTGGAAAAAATGTAAACAGAGAGGATTACTCAGAAGTAAATCTGCAAAGGAGGGCACTTTGGATGAAGGGCCCTCCTTTGTGGATTTACTTTGAGTAAACCTCTCTGTTTACATTTTTCCAGGCTTCCCTGCCTCTCCTGCCCTGCCAGGATCTAAAGCATCAAAGAGTATTGGGGTGAGAAACCAACCTAATGTATAATAGAATGAATGCTACTGTAAGTGCCTAATATTATAAGTAATCCAACTGGTCATACCTACATTCCATGCACATGCAATAATACAGCAGTAATAACAATAACAAGAGGTAAAATTCAAACCGAAGTATTCTGACTGGTCTCTCCTCATGCGGTGCAAACGGGGCTCTTCTCTTATTAGCCCGGGAAATTAGCCCGGAAAAGCCAGCGTTTGCTGCTTGGGAGCACACACATACATATTCTTGGGGGGGGATTTGCTGCAGAATCCGGGCTCATAGAGAAGATTCTGCAGCAAATCCCCCAAAGAATATGTATGTGTGTGCACCCAAGCAGAAAATGCTGGCTTTTCCCGGCTCACAGAGAAGAGCCCGCTTGCACCGCATGAGGCAGGGACCAGTCAGAATACTTCGGTTAGAATTTTACCTCTTCTTATACCCATTGTTATTACTGCTGTATTATTGCATGTGCATGGAATGTAGGTATATGACCAGCCTGGGCAAACTTGGGCCCTCGCTCCCTAGGGATCGGGGTGAGAGAGAGGCAGCGAGGAGCCAGGGGGGGCTCCTCCTCCTTTTCTTTGCTGCTTCCAAGAATAGAATACCCCTCCCTCCCTCCTTTGCTCCCTCCTTCCTATTTGGAGAGTCCCATCTAGAATTCAGTGTGATTTATTCAAGTTTTGGCCTACAACTCCCAGAAATCCCAGCCAATTTACCAGCTGTTAGGATTTCTGGGAGTTGTAGGCCAAAACCATCTGGAATGCGCATGCGCTGGCATACGAACTACTAACGAAATTCGTTAGTAATTGCTTACATTTTAGAAATTTTTGGAAATTTTTTGTAAGTCTTCCTATTACTAATAACCCCCATGAGATTTTCGATGTCCTATTTTTGGGTTCTAAACCATGCCTAATAGGTAGCATTCAGAAACCTTTTACTATTGCCATTTTTTTTTGCAGCCCCAGCATTGAGGTAAGGGGACCCCATCTGGAGTTGGAACCCACAATTTAACTAGCAATGTTCTAGAGGAGTTACTGGGACAAGATCTCTATTCAATAGAGCAGTGGTTCTCAACCTGTGGGTTCCCAGATGTTTTGGCCTTCAACTCCCAGAAATGCTAACAGCTGGTAAACTGGCTGGGATTTCTGGGAGTTGAAGGCCAAAACACCTGGGGACTCACAGGTTAAGAACCACTGCAATAGAGTATGTTATGAACACCACTTTCCAGGGAAAGCACCACCAGGGCTTGAAGCCAACTGAAAACTTAATCTCTTAGTTCTCTGCCTTCATCGCTGGGGTGTAAGACGTGTCTGCAATAATTCAATGATAAGAGAAATGTACATTGAAGCTCTTGGGGAGGTGCTGAACCTTGCATTACTTGATATATGGCAAATTTAAGGCCAGGAATAAAAATAAGCAGAAGTTGACTCCTAATGAGCTGAAGGCCAAACTGAGTTTTGATCCCACTATCATCACTGATAATAAAATCTGAAAATTGCTTTATGTGTCCTTTCTCATTACCTTAGGGGATAATTTTAATAACTGTGCTCAAAGCATTCATTTTTTCTTTATGCTTAACGTTTCACATTTGCTTGGAAGTTATTAAAGCAACCCATTTGAATCAAAGGCAGGCTGCCTTTTTTCTAAACCCCAGATGTTGGAAAGACAAAAATTATTACAATATTAGAACATAAGGAGTTAGCATGGCTTGAAGCCCAAGAAATACGTGCTTGTTGTCTGTTTAATGGTGATGTCATTGCAGAGAATGTATCTCTTTTTAATGTCTTTGGGTTTAAAAAAATACAAGAACATTACTTCAAAGAGTTTTTTCATCAAAGCTTCTATCTAATTATCTGAAAGCCTATAGAACTACTCAATGTCTAAATGGGCCTGACATTCTGTAAGACAAACTAGGGGCTGGACATTGATAAGGCTTTGTAGGTACACAGGCTTATTTTGCAGCTGAAAAGTATAGTAAGCTTTTGGGCCTGAACAGATTCTAATGCATACCAAGGGCTGGAGTGAAGTGTGTATGAGGTGTTAAGATTTCTATACATTAAACACATGGCGAGTTATTCATGCTTGTTAGCATTTCTGCACTTTACCATAGCACAGAACACATTTGAAAGTCTGGAGCTGCCCATATGGCCAGTGGGGAAATTAATATCTCCGGTCTGTCTCCAAGTACAGCAGATGATGCACAGACATTAATTAACTACAGCAAGTAAAGAAGAAAATATTTTCCTCAGTCTTCTCCTTAGAAGTGGCGTACCCCAAGGTTCAGTTTTGGGTCCGTTACTTTTTAATTTATTCATTAATGACCTGGATGTAGGAGTGAATTCTGAGGTAGCAAAGTTTGCAGACGACACTAAATTGTTCAGGGTAGTTAAAAATGAATCTGATTGTAAAGAGCTCCAGAAAGATCTCTCGAAATTGAGTAAATGGGCAACAAAGTGGCAAATGCATTTTAACCTAAACAAGTGTAAAGTCATGCACATCGGGGCAAAGAACCCCAACTACACCTACCAATTGATGGGGTCAAAGCTTTCCGAGACAAACCAGGAAAGGGATCTTGGGGTTTTGGTGGACAGCTCAATGAAGATGTCAACCCAGTGCAGCAGCAGCGAAAAAGCAAATTCTATGCTTGGCATGATCAGGAAGGGAATCGAAAATAGGTCGGCAAATGTTGTATTGCCTCTCTACAAATCTATGGTAAGGCCACATTTGGAGTACTGTGTACAATTCTGGTCTCCGCACCTTAAGAAGGATATAACGGAACTGGAAAAGGTACAAAGAAGGGCAACAAGAATGATCCAAGGGATGGAGCAGCTCCCTTATGAAATCAGGTTGCAACGCCTTGGTCTTTTCAGCCTTGAAAGACGGCGTCTAAGAGGTGACTTGATCGAAGTGTATAAAATCATGCATGGGATAGAAAAGGCGAATAAAGAAAAAATATTCTCTTTGTCACACAACACTAGGACTAGAGGGCACTCCCTGAAGCTCCAAGGTAGGAAAATTAGGACTAATAAAGGGAAATATTTCTTCACCCAGAGGGTCATTGGGTTATGGAACTCACTTCCAGAGGAGGTTGTGACAGCGGTCAGCCTGGACAGCTTCAAGGCAGGATTAGACAGATTCATGGACACCAAGGGAATCAGTAGCTACTGAAATGGACATCCAAGTGCCACCTCTGTGTTGATGGAGGCAGGCAGGATTTTCCCCGGTACTGGTTGTGGGGGTCAGGAGCAGGTGAGGGTTTTGCCCTCCTTTCTGCTAGAGATCCCTGTGTACAACTAGTGGGCCACTGTGTGACACAGAATGCTGGACTAGATGGGCTGAGGCCCGATTCAGCATGGCTCTTCTTATGTTCTTATGTTCTTATGTTCTTAGAGTTCATGCCATGTTTCTAGGAGTGCATTTACTTTAGAGCAGGGGTCCCCAAAGGCCTGAGATTTACCCGGCCGTCGCTGAGGGTCAACCTAAGTCTGAAACGACTTGAAAGCAAACAACAACAATCCTATCTCATCAATCAAAAGCAGACCCACACTTCCCATTGAAATACTAATACATTTATATTTGTTAAAATCGTTCTTCATTTTAATTATTGTATCGTTTTTAAGTGTTTTTGCACTAGAAATAGTGTGCAGTGTGCATAGGAATTAATTCAATTATTTTTCAAATTATAATCCGGCCCTCCAACACTTTGAGGGACTGTGACCTGGCCCTTTCTTTAAAAAGTTTGAGAGCCCCTGCTTTAGAGTTATGACCACTTTAACTGCTATTATCCCAGCCTATGATATCCTGGGAGTATATGTTTGGTGAAGTACTTAAAAAGAAGTAGTTCAGGGGAATGGAGTAGTGCTCTCTATCTGAGTATTGAATCAAACTACAAATTCCATAATTCTGTTGGTTACAACCATGACAATTAAAGCAACATCAAAGTTCTGTGACTCAAGTATGGTCACACACTAATGTTTATTATCTTGGAGAAAGTGGATACATTGACATAGATGTTGTTATCATTACAGATCGAACTTAGCAGCTTACTCACAAACCAGCACTCTGAACGCAACTAATACCTCCATCACTTGCTGTTATTATGTTCAGTTTTACCCCCAGATAACTTGTGCATTTATCCATCCATAGCACACAGATCTCCTGTTCCATGCTTTTCTTTACCCATTGCCACCATGAACTATTCTAACCAACTGCCTTGGTTAGACCACACCTGAAATACTGAGTCCAATTCTGGGCACCACAATTGAAGAGAGGTATCAACAAGCTGGAATGTGTCCAGAGAAGGGTGGCTAAAATGATCAAGGGTCTGGAGAACAAGCCCTATGAGGAGCGACTTAAAGAGCAGAGCATGTTTAGCCTGCAGAAGAGAAGGGTGAGAAGAGACATGATGACCATGTATAAATATGTGAGAGGGAGCCATAGGGAGGAGGGGGCAAGCTTGTTTTCTGCTGCCTTGGAGACGAGGACGTGGAGCAATGGCTTCAAACTACAGGACAAGAGATTCCACCTGAACATTAGGAAGAACTTCCTGACTGTGAGAGCTGTTCAGCATTGGAACTCTCTATCCCGAAGTATGGTGGAGGTTCCTTCTATGGAGACTTTTAAACAGAGACTGGATGGCCATCTGTTGGGGGTGCTTTGAACGTGATTGCCCTGCTTCTTGGCAGGGAGTAGGACTGGATGGCCCACAAGGTCTCTTCCAACTCTATGATTCTATGATTCTATTCATCCTCAAATGCCCTTGCTCCTAGTCCTTGACATTTTTTGCTCCCTCCAGCATATAACAATGCCTCTTGCCTCTGCTCTGAGCATCATAAAATAAGCAGGAATGTAGACTTAAAAGAACAGCCCACCAAAAATGGCATATGTTTAGCTCCATAACACTCTAAATGTTGTGCCAAACTTCCCCCTTATTATACTTTCCATAATAATTTGTGCTGAATAAAGTGTGTTTGCTACCAAATGTATTGCTGACACTATGAGTGGATCTCCCAGTTCCCAACCAGTAGCAATGTAATAAATACGTATATTTATATATCTCAGGGCTTCTGAGTGCGCCCCAGAACAAAGCTTTTAATGCTGATTCAAATACTAGGCAACAAATTCACCAATTAAGTAGGTAATAGGCTGGAAATCTTCAGCTCCAATTCTGTGGCATCCAGACGTGCCTTGGGATCCAATAAAACTTCCATGAAAACATCAGATATTTGCTGCATAGAGAGCTAGCTGGAATGTTGCAATAAAAAAGATTTTAAAACACACACTATTACCAGCTTCCAAACCCCTCTGATTTTAATGGATTGAAGCACATGCTGTAAACATTCACTGAAATCAGTGGGACTTAAAATGTTTCTATTTTGGTTCAATTTTGTCCATCGATTTTGAAAAATTATGATCATATGGGTCTGCCTGGCTAAGTACCTGGTGTGCAAAAGCTACTGTCCCTTTAAAAGTGAGTCCTAGCTTGTCTGTAACAATATTAGTCATTTGTATAAAATGAACATCAAGAAGGAAAGAAAAGGGAAAAGTTTACTAACATTTGTTTGTCCAGTTTGTCTTTACATTCCTGTGCTCAATAATTGCTACTTTGCATTTAATTCAGTAGGAATTTAAACACAGCAAATTTTTATGGTGACTTGCTGCTTTTCCATGCCCTCTAACAGTTTTTTCCATACCCTCTAACTCTAATTCTCATCTGCAGCCATTCTCTTATCTCTGTATACTCCATTGGACATATATTTGAAGATGAAGAATAATTTATAACTAAAACTGCTTTAGCATGCTTTACAGAGAAGACTGGGGTTTATTTTTTTCCTGCTATATTCTGTAAAGGGGGGAGGGGAGACAGGTAGCTGTTCAGCTTCTCCTTTGCCAGTTGGATTGTTCTGCTCTGCTATTTCTCATTTCTCTCAAAATACTCATCAGTCGCCATAGGTGATCAGGCAAATGTGCTTTGCCATCGTCTTGGAGTGATGTGGGTCAAGAAGTCATGAGTAAATGCCATGAGTAAATCCACAAATAAATGGGCACTTAGGATGCATCCACACTGTCGAATTAATACCATTTGACAACTCTTTAACTGCCGCGGCTCAATGCTGCAGAATCACGGGAGTTGTACTTTTACAAGCATTCCCTGCTTAAAAAGTGCGGATGCTCACCAAACTACAAATCCCAGGTTCCATATTAGTGAAGCAATTAAGCTGGTGCCATATTGCATTAAATCTGAAATTTAAGCATCTTTCGCCAAAAAACCCCCCAAAAATCCACAGCAACTGTAATACATTTCCATTTATATACCATGATTCCTTGATTTAAGAGTTTATAATTTGTCCTGTGACCAAGCACTTAACTCAAACTGTTCTTATTTCAAAGCAAATTTTCCCACTGCAATGCTATTAATCCATTCCAGTCCCCGGACCCCCCATTTTTGTTACGTGTTTTTAAATAAGAAAATATATAAATTAAATGCACATTCACAACTTTAAAATGGTAGAAGCACAACGTTGTGGCAAGAAAGCACAAAGTGAAGAGGCAGAAGCATCATTTTCTTCAGACTACTCATTCCAGCCTCCCTCCCTCCCTCCCTCTCTCCCCCCTCTCCCTCTCTCTCTCCCTCTCTCTCTCTCTCTCTCTCTCTCTGCATGATGCCAAACATACCAGGAATAAAAACCACACAAAATCAACTAAAGTCAAAGCAGACAAGAGCAAAGCAGACAGCAATTTCCTAAAGTAGATAACAGCACGAAGCACGGAAGCTGCTCTCTTGAAGTCCTAAAACCCTGTACTCCCACATTGTACTTCCATTGTCCATTGTCCCTCCAGAATTTTGATTATTTATCTTTTTTTAAAAAAAATCATCCCAGATCTTGGAAAGTGGTTTTAAATTAACCCCCATCTTTCCCAGAGCAGTGGTTCTCAACCTGGGGGTCGCGACCCCCAGAGGGGTCGTGGGGTCATTTTCTGGGGGTCGCGAAGGTGCCTCGGTTGGCCCCGCCCCTTCTGCCTCCTCAAAATGGCTGCCGGCCCCTGTGCTGGGGAAACAGCCAGGCAGTCCAGGTCAGCTCCTCCACCTCCTGTTCCCACAGGGCTGCAGGGAGTCAGGAGGGGAGGAGCTAAGAAGCAAAGGCCCCCTTCCAAGCTCAGCTGGGCTCCTTTGCACAAGGCCTGCCCTTGCGCGACGCATCCCTCGTGCTCCCGCCAGCCGGCAAAGGCGCCTGGGAGGCGGTGACAAAGGAAGAAGCCAAGCCGGCAAAAGGATTTTGGAGCTTGCATGGGCAGAAGAAGGTCAGACTAGGTGGCCTTTAGGTGCTCCTATTCCACTGTTTCCCCTCGAGGGGTCCGGCATGTCCTCCTTAGGCCCCGCCCCCAATACCTCCCTGGAATGGCTGATGGGGCCCCTCTGCCAGTTTGGATCAAAACCAAACTCTGAGCACAAAAACCAGTGCGAGGGAGTGAAGGAGCCCACCGCTGCCCTCCTCCCTGCCTTCCTTGCAGGCTGCGGGGCAGGCAGAGCGCCCAAAACAGCGTGAAAAGGCAGTGCAGGGAGGGGGGAGGAGTGAAGGGCCCGATGCTCCACCCCGCAGGCCATGGGGACTGGAGCCACGTGCAAGAATGAAGGGTCTCCGTAAGAGGAGGGAGATAATGAAGGTGATGATACACTGTGTCCCTTTTCTTTCAAGTTCTTTTGACTTCCTCTCTGCTCCCCTTTCCCTGAAACCCTCAGGGAAGATGGGTCTGTTTTGTTTTTAAGGCAGGGGGCTACAGGGTTTTGGGCAAAGTTTACTTTGAAACATTGTCCTCCCTTCCTTACCAATACCCCCTCGACAAATGCCCCTTTTTGTTTTCCCCCCGTGCGCAGGATTTCCTTCCTTTCCCCCCATTCAATTCCTTCCCTTTCTTCCCCCCCCGTTTCTCCTTCCTTCCTTCCTTCCTTTTTTTTCTTCCTTGCTGCTATCGTTCCGCCCCTTCTCTCCTCCCCAGGCTGCCTAAATCCAGGTTGCAGCCCTCTGTGTACTCTGCAGTCAGCCATCCATCCACCCGTGCGTTGTGGGGAGGGAGAGAAAGGGAGGGAAGCAGGGAGGCTGCTGCTGGCTCTGGTTGCCCCTCCGTGCTGCCAGTGGCATTTGTAGAGTAGAGCAGCACCCAGATGCTTTTGTTGCCCCCTCCTCCTTCTCTTCCTCCTTCGTGTTGTACTTTTGTTTTTGGGAGGAAAGAAGGAATGAGGAAGGGAGCCGGCCGCCTGGCACTGCTGTCTTCTGTGGCGCCCCAGAGTAGAAAGAGGAAGGGGTGCATCTCCATATGACCTTAGCCTAGGCCTGGGCAAACTTGGGCCCTCCATGTGTTTGGACTTCAACTCCCACAATTCCTAACTGCCTACCGGCTGCTAGGAATTATGGGAGTTGAAGTCCAGACACCTGAAGAGCCTAAGTATAGTTTTTTGTGATTTATCACTATGCTTTAATTATATTCAATTTGTAACAATGAAATACACCATCTCCCTCTCCCTCTCTCAGATATTTATATTATTGGGTTGGTGTGAGTTTTCCAGGCTGTATGGCCATGTTCCAGAAGAATTCTCTCCTGACATTCTGCTCACACCTATGGCAGGCATCCTCGGAGGTTGTTGGGATCTGTTGGAAACTAGGCAAGGGAGGTTTATATATCTGTGGAATGGTGTCCAGGGTGGAAAGAACTCTCCTCTGTTGGAAGCAAGTGTGAATGCTGGAATTAATCACCTTGATTAGCATTGCAAAGCTTTGCAGCTTCAAGGCCTGGCAGATTCCTGCCTGGGGGAGATGTTAGCTGGCCTTGATTGTTTCATGCCTGGAATTCCCCTGTTTTCAGACTGTTTCTTTTTTTTTTTACTGTCCTGATTTTAGAGATTATAATACTGCTAGCCAAATTTTGTTCATGTTCATAGTTTTCTCATTCAGTTTTTTTTTTAAATTGCCATGTGTTTCATGTGGCTTCTCTGTGTTGTCTGACATGGTGGTTGTTAAGAGTGGCGAGCATTTCTGTATTATCAAATAATATGTTGTGTCCAGGTTGGTTCATCAAGTTCTCTGCTATGGCTGACTTCTCTGGTTGAATTAGTCTGTTGTGCCTTTCCTGTTCCTTGATTCATGTTTGGGTGCTGTGTTTGGCGGTCCCTATGTAGATTTGTCCACAGCTGCATGATATACAGTGGACTCCTGCAAAGGTGAGAGGATCTGCAGGACCTCTGCAGGAGTCTACCGTGTACCATGCAACTGTGGACAAGTCTACACAGGGATCGCCAAACACAGCATTTTCCAAAACATGAATCAAGGAACATGAAAGGCACTGCAGACTGATTCAGCCAGAGAACTCAGCCATAGCAGCGCACTTATAAATAATTGAATTTAATATTAAATAATTAAATAATTAGTAATAAAATAAGTAGCAATGAAAATAATTTTATGGTTGGGGGTCACCACAACATAAGGAACTGGATTTAGGGGTCACGGCATTAGAAAGGTTGAGAACCACTGTTCCCAGAGCCTTTGCATTGGCAATTGTAGGAAGTGGTTTTAAATTCACCCTTTTCCCAAGCCTCTGCATTGGCAATCTCCTCTCCATTGGCGCCCCCTTGTTGTGGGGGAGAGGCTTGCATACCCTAATGAAGTTGTGAGCTATGCTGGCGGTGGCATAATAGCCACTGGTAGGGCCTCCCATGCCAGACAGGTCACAACCAAAGGGTCTGACAAAGAGCGTCAAAGGGCAGGATGGGCTCTCTAGCCTTTTGGCAACCATCATAAGAGAAGGAAAACTCTAATTTCAAACCCGGGCAGATGGTGCTCATCTAACCTCTAAGGTCAATCATCTAAGAGAAGTGAACTCAAACCAAACCTACAACCTGAGGACCTCGCTGCCACCATCCAAGCTTGCTAGGCCCCGGCAGACGAACCTTTTGTTTAAAGGGTGAGGCCAGTTCTGTGCACGCTGCGCTCCTCCAGAAAAATCCATTGCACAGGCTCGAAGGACACATCGAAGGCATTGGCAATCTAGTAAAATGAACATTTTGACTCCACCCACACACAGCGCCATCATTTTATTTACACAGCAAGCAACAAAAGCAGGCAACATATTAACATCACACAGAAAAATTGGCCATCTTACTTGTCTTTATGCAGGGAATTTAAAAATACGTCGATTGCCAATCGACTTAGGAATTGTTGGAAAAAATAACACTTTAGAAATGGCAAGATACCTCACTCCTACAGTTGAAGCTGTCTCCAAAGATAACCTCTCATGGTGCATAAGGGTCAAATTCAATTGCTGTTGCAACTTTTTTTTTCTACAGGAAATCAGTTACACCACAAAGAAAGGGGGGTATGTTTCATAAACCTGTTAAATCACTTTGAGTTTTCTTGCCTGAGGCAGGTATTTAATCTAACACCCTGGAAGAAATTGCCTATAATGAATACGTTTTTTGAGAGACTGGCTACTTTCATTAATTTGGGATGCAAATTTTGGCAAAAGTATTAATGTAGAAAGAGTGGCACATTATTTTGATTTAACGGGTTTGTGTTAAAACACTTTTTTTTAAAAGAGAGAGAAATGGAAATATAAATTACGAAGTGGTAGTTCTTAGTGGTGACACAAGAAATAAAATAGATTAACGGCAAAAACACACACAGAGACACAAATCAATGAGGAAAAATTAAAAATCACTTTTCAAGAGGCTTAATATCCTGGCCTTTTACTGAACATATCATTTTTCATTCAGTATTTAGACAGTGGATGCATTGGCTGGTTTGTAAAGGATTGAGTTCAGCAAATTTAAGTGTGTTGTTACCTAACATCTTCTAATAGTTATTGAAAGTATGCTGAGAGCTAAGAAACACTGCCATTAGACCAGGCATGGATAAACTTCAGCCCTCCAAGTATTTTGGACTTCAACTCAGGGGTGCTTTGAATGCAATTTTCCTGCTTCTTGGCAGGAGATTGGACTAGATGGCCCATGAGGTCTCTTCCAACTCTATGATTCTACTATTCTAACTCCCACAAATCCTAACAGCCAGTAGTATGCCCATGCTTGTGTTAAACCAATGGCCTGTGTTGGACGGGGTTACACTCCGTCTGAAGACACAGGTTCACAGTCTGGGTGTGATCCTGTACTCATCACTGAGCCTGGAACCCCAGGTTTAGGCAATGACCAGGGGAGCATTTGCACAATTAAAACTTGTGCACCAGCTATGCCCATACCTTGGGAAGTCTGACTTGGCCTGGAGGGGTTATGCCTGGGCCTCTGTTGAACATCGTAAACAGCTCCCTTGAGCAAGGAGTCTTTCCAGAGTGCTTTAAAGAGGCGGTGCTAGCTCCATTACTGAAGAAACCATCATTAGATCCGGCGGTTCCCTCCAACTACCGACCAGTGCCGAACCTTTCGTACCTGGGGAAGGTGGTTGAGAGGGCAGTAATGGAGCAGTTGCAGTCCTTCTTAGATGATGCAACATGGCTAGACCCCTTCCAGCCCGGGGCATGGGACGGAGACGGTTCTGGTCTCCATCACAGACCAACTCCGCTGCCAGCTCGACCAAGGCGGGTCTGCGCTGCTCGTGTTATTGATCCACCGCCTGGCTATGGCTGGAGTGAGGGGGACAGCTCTTAAATGGCTGGCCTCCTTCCTCCACCAGCGGTCTCAGCGTGTGAGGAGGGGCGAGGTGGTCTCTGAGGGCTCCCCATTAGTTTGTGGAGTTCCGCAGAGGGCCATTCTCTCCCCTCTGTTATTTAACATCTACATGCAGCCGCTTGCACAGCTGGTGCGGAGTTATGGGCTGGTGTGCCACCAGTACGCTGATGACACCCAGCTCATTCTGAGGATGGAGGGCAGGCCGGGATCCGTCCCTGATAATTTCCAACACTGCTTTGAAGCCGTTACTGGATGGCTGCGAGCCAGTAGGTTGAGGGTGAATCCGGCGAAGACGGAGATCTTGTGGTCAGGCCGCCCGGGCGATGTAGGTGTCCAGCTTTCGACCCTGGACGGTGCAGCGCTATGCCCATCGTCTTCCGTTAAGAGCCTGGGGGTCCATTTGGACTCCCAGCTGACCATGGAGGCCCAGGTCTCTGCGGTCAGCAAGATTGCCTTCTTTCATCTTCGACAGGCAAGGAGGCTGGCCCCCTATATCTCCCGGAGCGACCTGGCCATGGTGATCCAAGCCACGGTCATCTCAAGGCTAGATTACTGTAACGCGCTTTACATTGGCCTTCCTCTGTCGGCGACCCGGAAGCTTAGGCTGGTGCAGAACACTGCCGCCCGGCTCCTGTCTGGAACTCCAGCAGGTTGCCATATAACACCTGTCTTCCAGGATCTGCACTGGCTCCCAATTGAGCACCGGATCGCCTTCAAAGTGCTGGTTCTTACCTTTAAGGCCTTGCACGGTCTGGGGCCAGCATATCTGAGGGAGCGTCTCACCCCATATTGTCCCCCGAGATCACTACGGTCCGAGGAGGCCAACCTTCTGGAGGTACCTTCAGCGAAATCTGCGAGACTAACATCTACTCGCCGGAGGGCGTTCTCTGTCATAGCTCCTACGCTGTGGAACGCCCTCCCGGCCGGAACTCGGGCCATAAAGGACCTGCTCCCGTTCAGACGAGCTTGTAAAACTTATTTGTTTAAGCAGGCCTTCGGTGAGTAGGTCCTGCCCATGTCCCACCACTGGCCCGCCCGCTCTGAACAATATGCTGCTTATCTGGAATTCTGTTATTTGTATGGTACTACTGTTGTTTTTAACTGGTTTAACTGGTTTAATTGGTTTTATCGCTCTGTGTTTTTTATTGTTGCCTTTGGCTCTTGTGAGCCGCCGCGAGCCCCAGGGAGTCAGCGGCATAGAAGCCCGAATAATAAATAATAAAATAAAATAAATTACTGCAATGTTCTCTACATGGGGCTGCCTCTGAAGACTGTTCGGAAGCTTCAATTGGTCCAACAGACAGCAGCCAGGTTGATAACAGGAGCGGCACTCAGGGAGCGCACAACTCCTCTGTTGCGTCAGCTCCACTGGCTGCCAGTTTGCTACCAGGCACAATTCAAAGTGCTGGCTTTAGCCTTCAAAGCCCTAAATGGTTCTGGCCCAGCTTACCTGTCTGAATGCCTCTCTCCCTATGAACCATCCAGGTGTTTAAGGTTGTCTGGAGAGGCCCTGCTTTCGGTCCCGCCTTCTTTGCAGACCCGATTGGCGGGGATGAGAGACAGGGCCTTCTGAGTGGTGGCCCCTCGGCTATGGAACGCCCTACCTAGGCACATTAGATCAGCCTCCTCCCTCCTAACATTTCAAAAGAAAGTTAAGACCTGGCTGTTCGAGCAGGCTTTTGCAGATAAAATATAACTATTTAATTGTGATCACGGAATGATATGATGATGCGATGGAAAATGATTTTAATGATGAGACTCTGGGAACTGTATTTTTTAATTTTAATTGCTAATTGTTTATTGTTTTTTATCTGTTAGTATATAACTGTTTATAATTGTATTTTATATTGTGGGCACTGGTTGCCATGTGTAAACCGCCTCAAGTCGCCTTCAGGCTGAGAGGGGCAGTATAGAAATATAGTAAATAAATAAATAAATAAATAAAAGACTAGGAGGAGGAGACCCTTAAGCCCTGAGTCTTTATTTGAGCCTAGCAAATACAGAGTACAATTTTGCCTCAATCAGGTTTACACTAGAAAGCCTGAAAAACGAGGAATGTCTTTAAAGCTAGCCTTTCATGGGAACTGCTGGGTAAGGGCCACCTCCAACAGCTGCTGCAGGATAGCTGTAAGGACAGGATCTTTTATCCCGCAAGGGGGTCTGAAATAGTTCTCACTGCTCCAAAACTGGGGAAAGTCCAAATCTTTCTGAATGATTCTGACCCTCCCCTGTGTTTTTCAACCCAGGGTCTCTAACCGGACTAATTGGCTTACCTTGGGTTCAATTGCATTAGCGTGTATGCATTAAATGGCAGTGTAGATGGGGCCTAAAAGGTTTCTCCTTAAGCTGGGCTACTACCAATAAAAACTTTAAGCTAAATGATGCTGATATTTTTGTCCCACCCTTTTGTCTTTCTTTCCACCCACTGTTGGAATGAAGTCCCTGGCAACATCCGTGTAATTGAATTTGGATCACAGGATCAAAAAGGCTTTCCCACCCTTGGTGCAGACAATGCAATATTTCTTTCCAGAAGCAAAAGATTACCAAATACATTGTTTTTCTCTCTGGAGCATGTAGATTCTGACAACAGCTCCATAACAGCTGGCAGTTTTCATCCCTAAGAGGCCCAGTTGTAAAGTTCTGCTTTTATTGAAGAAAGCCTCTCCCTCTCAACTGCTGATCCAAGAGTCATAATCCACTTGTAGTTTCTGTAGTGCAAACTCAGTGGAAATTGATGGGAGTGGAAAGTTGGTTTCTGTGATTTAAGTCCAAGTCTTCTTTCTGCCATGCATTTGATTATTTTTGTCTCCATCTCAACTGCCTGTACATTGAAATTGTAATGTTATTGGACAGTCTCATGGGACTGTTGTGCAGGCAAGAATAATAATGCTCCCTCATAGCTTGTCATGTAGTGTACTCTGTCAGTTGAATTGGAGCTGTTTAAAAATTAAATAAAATGTAAATAATATAGACTAGGAGGTATGTTTAAAGCTAATGTTTAATGTTAATACCTCCTGGTATTAGAGGAATTTACATGGATATGCAAAAAATATTCATAGGTGAATTCTATTGAAAGAATGACTTCTGCTGGAAGTTTACCATCGAGTCATACTGGAGGACCAAGGAAATGCTGTGAGAAGAAATCTCTCTAGGCATCAGTAGGTCTTCCAGCTTGGGTCTGGGGAACAAAGTCTCCAGATAATTTTACACTTGTCTTATTATTTCTATATATGCCATACTTCACATTTGTAATCTGCTATAACCACTAAATAATATTTCATGGAAGCAAATTGCTTGTTGACTAAGCAGTGTAACAAACAAACCTATAATCATTGGATGGTATTGCTCTCTTGATTCAATATGTGTTATCTGTCTGTAATTTTCACCTGCAATCAGTTATAGTGCAGATGTTTTACATTCAAAAATGAATAATTATGACATTTTGGGTTATAGAAAAGAGAATGTTGTTTATAATTTAACCTCAACGTTAAATTCAGTTTAGCAATTTTCTTATCAGAATACACCAAATAGTACAACCAGTATTTCAAGATATTTTCCATAAGTAACCCACCATGCTGGTTTTAGTAACTAAGAAAAGAGCATAATGCTAATTGTTTGTGATTAGCCCAGAAACTCGATTCCCATTGTTTCATACATTTGTGTCAGAAAAGATAACCCAACTGAAGATCATTACCTATTTTTGCTACTTTTTACTGGATTTTTGTTACCAACAGTCATGGATTCCAAGACATCAAATCAAGCAAAAGAAACAAAAGAACAAAAGAAAGATATCAACCAATGTTCTTCTCAGAGCTGACTGGAGAGTTCTGGAACAAAGGGTAATTCTTCTCAAGATCTGCAATACAAACCTGTTTCTTGTTTTGATCTATATACTGTATCCACTTACTCCACCCCTGTTTAAGCTGCAACATTATCCAAGGTGGGTCAATAGATTGTGCAATGTCCCCTTCATCTAAATCAACATTTCTCAACCTGGGGGTCAGGACCCCTGGAGGAGTTGCAATGGGGTTTCAGATGGGTTGCCAAAGACCATCAGAAAACATTTATTTCTGATGGTTTTAGGAACCCCTTTGGCAGAGATGGCTGAAGATCTCTCCGCCTTCCCTTCTCTTCATTTTTGGAAACAGACGGCAAATCCCCCCACCAAAATTCCTCCTTCACTGTGATTGACCAGCCTCTCAGCCAGCCTCTCAGCCAAGGGGAAGGCTCTTTCTGGGATTCCAAGTGGAGAGGGGAGAGCAGGCATGCTCAGTTTATGGCAGCATGGTACGCATGTGTGGGCGAGGGGTTCTGAGTTTGGCCCAATTCTATCATTGGTGGGGTTCAAAATGCTCTTTGTTGTAGGTGAAATCTAAATCTCAGCAACTACAATTCCCAAATGTCAAGGTCTGTTTTCCCCAAACTTCACCAGTGTCCGCATTTGGGCATATTGAGTATTAATGCCAAGTTTGGTCCAGATCCATCATTGTTTGATTCCACTGTGCTCTCTGAATGTAGGTGAACTACAACTCCAAAAATCAAGGTCCATGGCTACCAAACCATTCCAGTATTTTCTGTTGGTCATGGGAGTTCTGTGTGCCAAGTTTGGTTCAATTCCATTGTTGGTGGAGTTCAGAATGATCTTTGTAGGTGAACTATAAATTCCAGTAACTACAGCTCCCAAATGACAAAAATCAACACCCCACCCCACCCCAACAGCCTCACTAATATTCAAATTTAGGAGCATCAGGTATTTGTGCCAAATTTTGTCCAGTGAATGAAAATACAGCCTGCATATCAGATGTTTACATTACAATTCATAACAGTAGCAAAATTAAGTTATGAAGTAGCAACATAAATAATGTTATGGTTGGGGGTCACCACAACATGAGGAACTAAAGGGGTCACAGCATTAGGAAGCTTGAGAAACACTGATCTAAATGGTGCAATAGCTATTCTACTTCTGTGCCAGCATAATGGCACAGAAGTGATATCAGGAGGCAAAATCCTCTAGCCCCCATTAGTATTCCTAAGGCAGTACTTTTTAATTTTAAGATACTTTAAAATGTTTTTTTTAAAAATGACAGAGCACCAAGCGTGTGGGAGGAAGGGATCAAAAGATTAGGCAGAAGTAGGAGTGCAGTTGCATGAATGTAGACATGTATTAGCAAGGGCATTTCTGCCGGTATGTACCCACTATCAATGATTACATAGCTGCTGTGTAACAGCAGCCTCATGCAATAAACTTCTCTTGTATTTATTCCTTAAAAGTATGTCTCTAGTGCTTCTTGAAGTCAAGATAAGTGGGGAAAATACCATCCCATTGTTTTAAGAGGAACTTCTACTTCCTTTTAGTTGTTAATGAGGACAAACACACAGGCTAGGAGAAGATGCAGCAGTTTGCTTTTGCCTGAGTCTTCTGGGAAGGGCAAGATTCCATTCCCCCTTTTCACTTTGAACTCTGTTTGCAGCAATTGAAGTAAACCAGGATGAAGGGGGGATGTAGGTGAAGTAGAGAGAAATTGCTACACTTTAAAAATGGCAGACAAATTGAGTGATTGAGTAATAATAATATAAAAATAACTTTATTCTTATACCGCGCCACCATCTCCCTAAAGGGACTCAGGACAACTTACATATGGAACAAATTGTCCACAAAACAAAGGAAAAACAATCCATAAAACAAAACACATTGAAATAATAGAGTGGGCCAGCCATACCAATGGGTGTTCTCTTCCTCAAGAGGGCTTGTTGGAACCCTCCCTGCTGTCTCTCTCCACAGATAAAGGCCTTTTTATTTGAGGAGGATTTTCGTTTTTAATGTCATGGCAAATAAAGCTTTTAATTGGGGTGAGGGTTGTTATTATTTTATTATGTATTTCAAACTGCTCTTAACATAAATCTTTAACCTGCATTTTTTTAATTTAAAAAAACCCCAGAAATATGATTTACTTGGGTTTTAAGTTTTGTACTGTTACAATATCCTGTCTTTTGAAATATATTTTTATACTGATTTCTAATCTAATTTTAAATAACTGCTTACTGGGGAGTTGTCTGCTTGTGCCTGCTTTGTGCTGGTCAGTGACCGTAATAAAGTTTTGTTCTTGTTGTTGTTGTTGTTGTTGTTGTTGTTGTTGTTGTACTGAACGCTTTTTGGTTAGATCTCAGATTGGAAGAAAGGCAGGCTATAAATGAAATAAATCAATAAATAAAGGACTAGAAGATGTGTATATAAACAAAGGATGTAGAAATGCATATAAATAATCTCCAGATAGATATTCTCTGTGGCCACACTGGCAGATAGATGCTAAACTGAGAAGAACGCCTATATTTTCATTACTATGTGTTAATTATATTTTTTTATTTTAGCCACTACAAAATTTGGTCTATGCTTTTACTTTATAAAAGGCTACCCATGAATAGCTCACATAGTTGAAGAGAATAGTCTGTGGAACAGCCACCACATAGTCAAGTACAAAATCTGGGAGTGATCTTCAGTTGATTCATGATAAATTTTTCCCACATGAGTCACATCTGGTTGAGAAAATTCATCAGGCTATTCTTTTGGAAAGCATTATTTATGTAGTCCTTATGAAAATGTGTGTGTGCAGTTGATAGTTCTGGATTTTAAATTCCTTGGAATTGCAATATGGGGCGTGTCACTTACTAAAATTTTAGTTCAGCCAATTCACTATATTAATTGATCCCTGTAAACTTTATAACTTTACAGATGAAGCTCTGTGGTGATTAATTCTACTGAATATATATAAAAAAGAAAATCCTTATCCTGAAATAGCTTTTTGGCCGTGTCTGACAAGCCAAATAATGTGCACTGACCTTTCAGCGAAGTCCACACAATGCATGGCTGGATTCACATTAGAAGTGTAGCAAGGGGAAAAGGGATTTACTCTGGAGGGATCACAAAGTTTGGAGATATGGACAACTGTCAGAATGAACCTGGCCCTATCCATTATCAACACGTCCCTCCACTGTGCCGCCAGCCACAGCCACAAGCAAGTCTCTCGCAGAGGCTTGCTTCTGGCATTGCTTTTGGGGTTTTTAGTTGTTAGTTTTTTAATTTATTTTTATTTATTTATTGTTTCGACTTCTAATCTGCTCCTTCTAGAAGCTCGGGGCGGCTTACAACAGGATAAAACACACATAATAGTAAAATCAACACATTAGTACATTAAAACACATTAAACTAAATCTCTACACTCTATTACACTTTAAATGAGGACTAACAGTAAGATGATAAGGCTTTACTCTAGTGAGAACACTTGACGGAAGCGGACCGCCTTACATGCTCGTGTCAGGAGCAATGTGAGAAACTCCAAGTCACTTCTGGCGTGAGAGAATTAGCCGTCTGCAAGGACATTGCCCAGGGGGCGCCCGGATGTTGTTGTTGGTTTTTTATGTGTTATCATCCTTGTGGGAGGCTTCTCTCATGTCCCCGCATGAGGAGCTGGAGCTGATAGGGAGAGCTCATCCGTGCTCTCCCTGGATTAGATTCTGCGACCTGTCAGTATTCAGTCCTGCCAGCACAGGGGTTTAACTCACTCTGCCATCTGTGCAACAGATAAAAACTGGCAGATGTTTGATCAGGAGGCATGAGAGGGTGGTTGAAGATGCCCAAAGTGATTCATGGAAAATAATATGCAAACTGGGAGAGGTGGAATCAATATGCTTTTGCTTAACTATACTGGGAAAAACAAGTTTCTGTGCCCGCCCTCATCTCCCTCCCTTTCAGTTAATTAAGTGTCAGGCCCCAGGCCTCGGTTTCCCTGGTTTCCCCAGAACCACACTGCAGCCATGTTGGCATCCAGGAATCCTCTAAGCCTGTCTGCCTTTCCCAAGTGAATTCAGTACAAGGCAAGCAGGTTCAAACATTCAAGGACACGACTGTTATGCCTGGTGATAAGCAGAGACGCTGGAGACCAGAAGTTGGGTAAACTCCTTTCCACAGATGTGGGCACTAATTGGGCTCACATACCTTTGCTGCTGAGGTCAGCTAAATAGCAGCTGCAGTCCATCATGGGAACCATGACACTCGACGTAGCTACGTCGCAAGATCAAAGGGTAGGTCTTGGTCTTGGAAAGGCTCCCCATCTCGAGCCAACTTTTGCATCTCAAGATCATGGATTCCTGAACGGGCCTTGCGGCCTCCCTGCTAAGAACTTGCCTGTCCAGCTCGCTGGCTGCTCTGTTTGGATCTAGCCCGCTTGGGCACCCGCTTGCCTTGTTTGCTTTATTCCTGATTGCTACAGAAAGACTTTGCCTTTTGAATCCTGCTTGAATCCTGGTTGCCACGGGACTATAATCAATTGCTGCTACTATTGAACATTGCTGCTATTTTACTGGTGCTGCTTTAAAGGCATCTTAGAGTGACTACTGGCCTCTTTCCTATATCCAGCTGTTCTAAATAAACCTGTTGTACCTCAGCTAAACGTGTGGTTTATCAAGGGAGGTTTCCAAGTGCTTGGAGGGCGACATTAAGTGCAAACTACTTTTGTACTATGAACTCAGTTTACAGCAACTAATGTAATCTGAGGACAATAGGGGAAAGGGGGAGAGGGAAACTGGGACATTATAAAGTCAGTTGAAAAAGTGGGATAGCAGAGGATTAATGGAAATTCTTCTGGGCAAATTGGGACAGATGGGAAGAATTTGAATAAAAAAGAGGACACAGAAGATGTAGAGCTTTACTTCCAAGGAGTATAAGCACAAGAAACAGGTAAGAAAAGGGATCAAACACAATTTTGTGGCCAAGAGATAAGTCTTGAATGGAGAAACAAAGGGAAATAATAGGCATAGCAGGTAGTAATTCACTTCAGGGTGTTTGATATTTCCAGTGCCAAGAAAACAAGCAAGAAAAATTATGCAGACTGAACATTAATCATCAAGCACAGAGCATGAGTAACCAAGTAGGAATCTAAAGTTTGATTTACGTCATTGTGTGAGAGAATGTTTTATTTTCCAATAAGCCTACCTCCACAACTGGTGGTTGTAATTATGAGATATTTTGTACTTGTTTTCATTAATTTACCCACATTTTCAGACTTTGGGGGAATTTTGTACACAAATCTACAAGAAAGTGTTGTGTTTTTTTTTAAAAAAAGAACTTTTTAAACAAAAAAATTTCATGACTTTTCTATATTTTGTGTAAAGCGCTATAAAACCTTTGCATGCCACGATTTTTGTATGTAAAATGATAGTTTTTGTTGCTACTAACAAAAAAAGTACATTATAAACCAAGTTTTTTTGCACAAAGTTCTAATTTTTTTTGTTGCTCCTCCAGCCAGCTTTGGTCTTTTTGTTGATATGTAAGAATTTTTTAAGCCTCCAAAACTCTTGTTGGTCGACGAATTTTTCAGCACACACACACACATACAGTATATATACACACACACACACACACATATATATATATATATATATACACATATATATATATACTAGCTGAACCCGGCACGCGTTGCTGTGCCCTATTTAGGAGATGTGAGGAAGTGTGGGTATGTAAGGGTTGGTAATGTTGTGACAATGTGTTTTGTGTGTATATATGTGTGTGTATGTGTGTGTATGTATGTGTATGTATGTTTGTGTGTCTCTGTGTGTGGCTGTATGTGTGTGTATGCATGTGTGTGTGTCTGTGTATGTATATGTGTTTGTGTATGTATGTGTATGTTTGTTTGTATGTATTTGTGTGTGTATGTGTATGCATGTGTGTGCGTACGTTTGTGTGTGTGTGTCTGTGTGTGTCTGTGTATGTATGTGTCTGTGTATGTAAACTTCCCCCTCTATCTTTCCCCTCTCCCTCTCTCTGTCTGATTTCCACTTTTTCTCTCTTGCCTCCCCCTCTCTCTGTCTCACTCTCCCCTCTCTCTCTTCCCCCCATCTCTCTCTGTCTGATTCCCCCCTTATCTTCCCCTCCCCCCTCTCTCTCTCTGTCTTAGGCCTCCCCCCTCTGTCTCTCTCAGTCCCTCTCTCTCTCTCTCCCAAGAAGGGGGAGAGGGGTACGATGTTGGGCAGGCATGCCAGGGCGGGAGGCAGGCCCGGAGATCGGCGACCCGCCCTCCGCCGTGTCCCCCGTGGTTGCAGCGACCGCGCCTGAAAGAAGGTAAGCTCAGGAGCTTACCTTCTTTCAGGCGCGGTCGCTGGATCCGCGGGGGAGATGGTGGAGTGCGGATCGCCGATCTCCGGCCCTGCCTCCCGCCCTGGCGCGCATGGGGAGGCAGGGCCGGAGATTGGCGATCCGCCCTCCGCCGTGTCCCCCGCGGTTGCAGCGGTGGCGCGTGAAGGAAGGTAAGCTTCCGGGCTTACCTTCCTTCCCGCGCCGCCGCTGCCTGCCTCCCGCCCTGGCGCGCATGGCCAGCGTCGTACGCATCCCGCCCCTTTGTGGCTGCGCTGGGTGGCGTCAGGCCGGTTTCGGACTACACTTCCCAGGAAGCCCGGTATGGCCACTTCCTGTTTTTGCGGAGGTTTCTGGGAGGTGTAGTGTGGCGCCCCAGAGCTGCTCTGGGACCGGGGTCGTGTGGGCACGGGCGAGGATGGCGAGGAGGCGGTTAGGGCGCTGGCGGTGTGGCTGCGAAGGTTCAGGGTGAGTGGGGAGAGAGGGAGACGGGATGGGTTGGTGTGTTGGGGGGGAGGGGGTTTTGGAGTGCGCCTGCGCGATTGCTCTCCCTGTGTTCTGTGCTCGCAGCCAGCGCAGAACGGGAGGCAATGGGCAGTTTTTGGGGGCTGGTTTTGGGGGGGGTTGTAAGGTAGGGAGGTGGGTTTTTTGTGTGATGGTTGTACCTCGTGGTCTGGGGGAATGTGTCTCGCTGGATTGGTGTTTCTGGGGGGCATAGTTTGGCCTTGCATAATGTCCATCGCACGACCACTCTCTTTTTATATATATAGATAGAAGATATATTCAACT